>CM060978.1:66645920-67270920 GCA_030765065.1 Deroplatys truncata | reverse complement strand
AACAATTAATACTACTTAATGTTCTCTCGTACTCTTTCTGCTATCCCTGCCTATATAAAGCCAGTATTCCAGGCAGCAGGGTTTGGCTATTCAACGAAAACATTTTTCGGGATATTGAGTTCTGTCTGCGTATGCAACGGATAGGCCTATTGTTGATAATACCAGGGACTCCACACTGACGCAGAAACTGAAAATGCGCATGTGGATTTCGAACTCCATGTTTATGCTGGTAAATATTGTTAGAGTATTTTAGAAGAGGAAATACTGTTTTGAGGCCCCCTGAATAAAAAAAGAACATTTTTAGTTTCTCTACCCCGCACCTAGTAGGTATAAATAATGCATTCCACCCAAAAAATTTTATATCGAGAGTTCACCAAAAATGCTAACTGTGCGCGATTTTTGTAATGTAGATATATTTGTTTGATCGTGAGCTGCCACGTGGTACTATCCCCTCGCGCTCCTCCGGAGAGCAGAACACCCCGCAAACGTTTTCTCGTCAGAGGCCTACAGTAATAGCATCACGGTTTCCTCTGAAGTGTTGAGGCCACTCTAAAAGTAGAATACGAGAAAATAAACAAACTGTCGACTGGAATTCTCACCTATTCTCCTATAAAAATATGCTAATAGAAAGGAAAACAAAGACGGAAGGGTCAAGTGCTCAGAAGCAGGGAATTTTCTGCGAAAACAATATTTCAAGAATCAGCGATGAAGGAGAAGGGGAGAAGTGAAGACGAAGTCCTGCTCTACCAGGTGATGGTTAGATTCAGTGTCTGAGCTGTAAATTGTGGGCATAAAAGAGGTGCATTGATTGTAACAGGTATTTGTGTGTTTAAATTGTTTTTCGGAACAATTTTCCGATTAATCTGTGTGCAGCGTTTCGTTTTATTGTTACCATTTAAGTGTTTAACTTTGGACGTTACATCTTACTTTAAGATCTGTAAATAAGTTTCAAAAGCTTTACCTTATTTTATGTGGTTTTAGTATGATACATCTGTAATTATTTTTCTGAAGTGTTCTTAGTAAATTGATCGTGATATTTTTTCTAATAATTTAAAACGCACATTTTCCATTTAAATAACATGTTGCCAATTTACCCCACATCCTGTCTGCCTCCTAGGTGCATTAAGTTGACTCACTATGCAATGCTTTCAAAAGTTCAAAAATTGAACTTTGAGGCAGTATTTTTAACACTTAAATGATTTCTGTCTAATTACATAATATATAAATTCAATAACAGCCCGCCTTAAAGCAATATGTGTATGTAACAATATATAAAAAGTGTATATAACAGTCATTGTATATGGTTATATTATTGTATACATGTGTAATAATGTTATGTGAATGTATTACGTAATTTAATAATGTAGGAGCTGTGAAAAAAATAGGTTAAACGTTGCTAACAATGAGGTACCTTTGAGACAATAATAAGTAAGAATGTTTCATAATGTTACTAGTCATTATTGGAGCAACAATATTGTAAATTTTGAGACAGTTTAAAAATAGCCAATCAACAACCAGAAAAAGCTTTAGTTAAATGCAGGTATTCTATTGGATTAGGAATAGCCAATCAGAGACTTGAAATACAGAAATTTACAAGTTTAGGTGGTTGAAATCAGTTCAGTTGGTTACAGACAGCCTTACTAACCAGACGCAAAAAGTGTCCTCGAGAGATATAATACCTATTCGTGTGGGACGAAAAATAGTTTACGTATTAAAAAGTGCAAGTATTTAATAAAAAATCTCACATCTCTCTCTCCATATATCAGTAAAGTGTTATTCAAATCGTAACAAACATTAATAAAAGGAGTGAAGTAAAAAGTATAATCTGTGTAAGCCTACATTCTTAGTCGTACCACAATCCTGCCAAGACATCCATATCTCTAAAATAAATATTGACGCAGCCGAGGCAAACACAAATATATAATATTTAAAGAAATGTTTAAATTATCATTTTTAAACTTGGGGCAAAGGCCACCTGAAAGTACATTTGGGGCGAAGGCTACCGGAAACTGTTTACTATACGTGCGGTTGCAACTATTACAAGTTCGGCTCCCCAACAGTTGAAATACGATACAACTCCTTCTAAAATACTCCTTTCTCAACTTTAAGTGCCCATGAAATAATCACGCAGTTATTAGTAGATACGTACTTTTAAAGAAATATATACAATAGTACCATGTCAGGATTAGCTGAAATGTTGCAGTAACAAGTATACAAAAATAAAACCTAAAATTTGTGCCAACTTGCCCCCTTCTCCCCTATTTTACAATTCGAACTATTAATAACAGACATCTTGGAAATGACTGATGCCACAAAAAGATTATTTGAAATAAATTTGTGTTTTAAGCATCTACATTATAAGGTTGGGATTAAACTACTTTAAAAAAATCTGATGTGTTACACTCACATGACTTTCTCTACTCTTGTACAAACTATTTTTACAAACGCTTATTCTCTATATGCTTCATGTTAATCGAGATATCGAGATGTTAATCTTAATGCTAATTTTCTTGTAGATGCAAGCGAAATGGGTAGGTTTTAAGCGATAGTCAAATATTTTAACGCTGGTTGCTATGTGGCGCATTCCATTCTCTTTGCATGTCCAGGACATAAAAAAATGAATAACGAATTTGAGAAAAAGTATAAGTATTGCAAAATTTAAGGAAATAACAAGCAATATCTCGAAAATGGTTCACTCAACCAAACAAATGTGTATGACATAAATTGTGTATTTTAACGCGACCTACATTTTGTGTGTAGTACAATTTTGTCTCTCTTATGTTTTACCAGTTATGAAAAAGTCGTTCACAATGAAGAATACTTTTGGAGACACTCCCAGTAAATTCGAGATGTACATTTCATTTGTCATGAAAATATCTTAAACATATGATATTTTAATCTAAATCGTTAGTGCCATTTTTGAGAAAATTAAAATTTTCGAAAAATCTTCCATGTAAAGGGTAATCTGGGGTAGGGGGATTTTCTTGAAAACCTTCGTGTCGCATCTTGTAAGATGCTGAACCTAGATACCAAGTTTGGTGTTTATCCGACTGTTCGTTTCTGAGTTATACTGTTCACAGACAGACACACACATACACACACACACGGAATGTTTCCAAAAATGCTTTTTTTGGATTCAGGGGGTCTCAAAACATGTATTTCCGGTGAAATATCGGTATCGAATTTTTGGGTGGAATACAATACTTCCCCTACTTACTATACGTAGTAGAGGAAGTAAAAATTAAATTAAATTTACTCTACAAAAAATGCAAATTAATATTAATAACAATATTAAAAGTACAAACAAAAATAAATTATTATAAAATTTACATCGAACTACAGATGTACTACTTGTGTAGCACGCTTTCGTCTGTCGCTTAACGTTAACGAGTTATACAAGATTGTATAAAAATCCAATGTAGTGGACTTCGCAGGCCATTTACAGAAAATTTAAGATATACATATTGTTTGTAATGTAAATATCTTCAATATATATATATATATATATATATCATTTTAATCAAAATCATTAGTCATTTTTCAGAAAATAAGTCATTTCGAAAAATGTTCCATATAAAGGTTAGTTTGGAGTGATGGGATTTTATTGAAAATCTTCGTGTCGCTTCTTTGAAAAGTACTGGACCTAAATACCAAGTTTGGTATTTATCTTACTTTTCGTTTTTGAATTATGCTGTTTAGACACACGGGTCGTTTTAAGAAAAATATTTTTATTCAGGGGGCATTAATTTTCGGTGAAGTCTCGATATCCAATTTTTGGTGGAATGCAATACCTTCTCTACCTACTAGGAACGTGGCAGAGAAAGTAAAAAATCTGATGTGTTACACTCACATGACTTTCTCCACTCTTGTACAAACTATTTTTATAAACGCTTATTCTCCATATGCTTCATGTTAATCGAGATATTAATCTTATTGCTAATTTTCTTGTAGGTGCAAGGGGAATTGCTAAGCTTTAAGCGATAGTCAAATCTTTTAAGCGCTGGTTGCTATGTGGCGCATTCCATTCTCTTTGCATATCCAGGACATAAAAAAATCTGATGTTACACTCACATGACTTTCTCTACTCTTGTACAAACTATTTTTAGAAACGCTTATTGTCCATCTACTTCATGTTAATCAAGATAAACATTTGCAGACTCTATCTTATTGCTAAGTTTCTTGTAGATGTAAGGGGAATATATATTTACAAGGGCAGTATAGAAACACGGTAGCCTTTAAGCATAGACATATCTCTTAATAGCTGGTTGCTAGATGCAGCACCGTTCTCTTTGCCACATATTAATACTCTTTGCATATACAAGATAAAAAATGAATAACGAATTCCCATTTGAGAAAATAAGTATTTAAGGGAATAGCAAGCCATATATCGAAAATGGTTCACTCAACAAAAAAAATGACATAAATTGTGTATTTTAATGCGATCTACATTTTTGTGTAGTAAAATTTTGTCTATCTCTTATGTTTTACCAGTTATGCAAAAGTCGTTCACAATGAAGAATACTTTGGGAGACATTCCCAGAAAATTCAAGATATACATTTTGTCATAAAAATATCTTAAACATATGATATTTTTATCAAAATCGTTAGACCCATTTTTAAGAAAATTAAAATTTTCTAAAAATGTTCCATGGAAAAGGGTAATCTGGCGTGGGGGATTTTCTTGAAAACCTTCGTGTCGCATCTCTGGAAGATAATGAACCTAAATACCAAGTTTGGTGTTTATCCGACTGTTCGTTTCTGAGTTTTGCTGTTCAGACACACAGACACACAGACACACACACACAGACACACACAGACACACACACACGGACATGTTCCCATAAATGCTTTTTTTGGATTCAGGGTGTCTCAAAACATGTATTTCCGGTAAAATCACGGTATCGAATTTTTGGGTCGAATGCAACACCTCTACGTACTAGGTATGTGGTAGAGAAGGTAATAAACTATAGTGGCTAGAGTAAATCATGCACATCAGATTTTGGAAATGCAGGAAATTTGGAGAAACAGTTCAGATATTTTGCTCACTGTTTTAGAATGTAATAGGAAAGTGAAGACAACGAAGACAGATGCGCCGCTCTGTGACAATACCACACAATACACCGCATTTAGCACACCATAGTTATATTTAAAACATTTTTAGAGCATTGTAAACGTGTTCCGCTTCTCTTGTGCACTTCAATAACAGAAGGTGTGCGAACCAGTGATGGATCCAGATACTCCTAAGCCTATTCCTTGCATTGTAACCTTATTGCTAGATCCACCACTGGCTGGACGATAATGTTCTGTACACATGTCACGCTCAGTGCACGCTTCATAGCAAAACACCTGTCAAAGAGCGCCCAACATAAGCGCCGCGCAGTTTTCGCGTGGCCGCACAGATAACTAACGCCAGTTAATCCGACAGGCACACAAGCAATTTATCGAACAATCCACGCCGTGAGAACCGAACTGTGGACGACGGGCTCATTCTCCCAGAAGCTTGCCTGGGGCGACACGCGCTGACCCACACCTTTCCCACAAGGCTATGAAAACGTCATGTGCTGCACGTTTCATTTAGCGCTTAAAAATGTCATTAATATAGAGCCAGGTGAATTTCATCGCCAGATGTTGGTGAAACTGAACACTGGCATAGGCAAGGAGGAGTGTTTTAGTCAATCTGTTGATGCATTTAAGTAAAATGAGGAGGTTATTACACAGCTTTTGTTTTTAAATTTCTCTATCTCTTACCTGTGGTATGTAGAAATTATTGCTTTCTATTTAAAATTTGACTTCATGATTTAAATATAAATACATACTTTGTGATCTCCTGAATTCAAAATTAAATAATTCATATAAAAGAATCTGTATGCATAGAAGAAATACCATATGAGTAAGCAAACTTCATGTGGCGTTAAAGAATTTGATTAACATGTCGCATTTTAATATAGTGATATGAGAAAAAAATCTGATGTGTTACACTCACATGATTTTCTCTACTCTTGTACAAACTATTTTTACAAACGCTTACTCTGCATATGCTTCATGTTAATTGAGATGTTAATCTTATTGCCAATTTTCTTTAGATGCAAGGGGAAGCGATAGTCAAATATCTTAAGAGCTGGTTGCTATGTGGAGTATTCCATTATCTTTGCATTACCAGGACAAAAAAAATGAATAACGAATTTGAGAAAAAGTATAAGTATTGGAAAATTTAAGGGAATAGCAAGCAATATCTCGAAAATGGTTCACCCAACAAAAAAAATGTATATGATATAAATTGTGTATTTTAACGTGACCTATATTTTTTGTGTAGTAAAATTTTGTCTCTCTTATGGTTTACCAGTTATGCAAAAGTCGTTCACAATGAAGAATACTTTTGGAGACATTCCCAGTAAATTCAAGATATACATTTTATTTGTCATGAAAATATCTTAAACATATAATACTTTAATCAAAATCGTTAGCCATTTTGAGAAAATTAAAATTTTCGAAAAATGTTCCATGTAAAGGGTAATCTGGGGTGGGGGATTTTCTTGAAAGCCTTCCTGTCGCATCTCTGGAAGATACTGAACATAAATACCAAGTTTGGTGTTTATCCGATTGTTCGTTTCTGAGTTATACTGTTTACAGACACGCACGCACACACACACACACAAACGCACGGACACACACACTAACATGTTTTCAAAAATGCTTTTTTTGGATTTAGGGGGTCTCAACATATGTATTTCCGGTGAAATTTCGGTATCGAATTTTTCGGTGGAATACAATACTTCCCCTACTTACTATACGTAGTAGAGAAAGTAACAATACTTGGATACCTTTAGCGTCGTAATAAACAAAATCCAGATGGCAGTGACCAGTCATACCAACTTTAACAGAGTGTTAAAATTCCAGAAGATAAAAGAATGTTTGCTTATAGTTCTGTTTTTATGTCAGTCATGAGAGCTTTCTTTGTGTTTCATTTTTCATGTACACAAACCTTCATTCACAAGAGAAATACTATTTGCCTTGCACCAGTGTTTGTATGCTGTCGAGATTTTGCTGGCAGTAGTTCCAATTCAAGTTTCTGGTTGGACTGAGATTGCCTCGGTATTTTCACCCATATTTTCAGTCACAGGCTTGTAGTTTACAAACGAGTGCTCAGAATAAGTACGGATTTCTGCATCCGCATCTTGTACTGATACGATCAACGCTTCCTAGAGGGCGTTGCTACGGCGGCTGTGACCGAGCGGGATGGCTCAGGCGGTTACGTGTATGGCCCGCATTCGGGATGTCCCGGGATTGAGCCCTGGCGACTGCCCAATCTTTTCCCCGGATCGCCAAGCAATTCTGGAGTAGTTCATCTTCTACCACTACTCTCTTTCTTCTCATTTCCTGTACCCATTATCTTCCTTGTCTTTTAAGGGTTGTAGGACCAGGTGACGGTTTTCGGCGGGTTGCGGCTGGGCGGTGGCTTTCGCTCTGTAAAGGTTTCTTCCCAGGCGTCGCTGCGGTACCACTTAGTAAGGTCTTTCCTCAGCATGGGGCTCCCCTGCGGGGGACCTGGAGGTTGGTAGCTTGAGAGCAGGGACCGTGTGGCGTCGGATGCGATATATTTGGAAAAGTTAGAGACCCCGTCCATGCTTGCGCCCATCGATCCGGATCTGGTCGCCCTTCTCCCCTCTCCCTTCCTCCCTCCCAGGGGTCATGTTCGAAGTACAATGGTCCGACTGGCCTGCTTGCGGTGCCCTGACCAGATTTCGGGGGTGCCTCCGTAATATGTACCTTTACCAAGGCTGTGAGAATGTCAACAAATGACTTGACTATGCCTTCTATCTTTATACAGTACCTATATTACATTTATTTAGTACAATTTAGAGCGCTTTAACTCTATTGTATGTACCACGTACGCAAAGCCTAGCTAAGTCATTCAGTATTCGGGACTCTGGTTACGTCTCGGCCGAAGTACTTACTTCGTTGCCTAAAGTCGTGCTTTTGCGTACTTGACACACAAATGATTATTTCCGTAGAGTAGCAGTTTTAAAAATAACGCGTATTGCAAGTTTAGATCTTTCATAGGCGTTACGGAAAGAATATACCTGAAAGATTGCGAACCTTGGCTTTTTCGTTCCGTCGCAACAGCTTGTTACTACCAATATATATCTGCATGCGGTTTCCCCAAGTTGAAATCCTTTTATACTTTCTCTGCTACGTATAGCAAGTAAGGGAAGTGTTGCATTCCACCCAAAAAATTGATACCGAGATTTCACTGAAAATACATGTTTTGAGGCGCCATGAATCCAAAAAAAGCATTTTTGGAAACATGCCCGTGTGTGTGCCTGTGAGCAGTATAACTCAAAAACGAAAAGTCGGATAAATACCAAACTTGGTGTTTGAGTTTAGTATCTTCCTAGGATGCGACATGAAGATTTTAAAGAAAATCCCCACCTTAACTAGCCTTTACATGTAACATTTTTTGAAAATGTTGATTTTCTAAAAAATTGCTCTAACGATTTTGATTAAAATACCATATGTCGTAGCTGCACGGCAAAATGTATATCTTGAATTTTCTGGGAATAGCCTAGAAAGGCCTCTTCATTCGGAAGGAATTTTGTATAATCGTTAAGACATAGGCGAAAACGTGTAAGACAAAAATGTAGATCTCTTTAAATTATACAATTTACTTAAAATATTTTTTTTGACATAAGCTGTTTCTGAGAAATTCGCTATTAAAGATTCGAATTGTTCATTTTTTATAGTCCCATCGATTTTCAGTTGTTTCTCGCAATGTCATGGAGGCAGTATGAAATTTTAAGGGCAGCATACAGATTCCAGTAGAGAAAGTCACGTGAATGTAACACATCAGATTTTTTTTAGTTACATTTATACCTCGCCTTTGGAACACATTTTTGCCTATGAGCAATGGTGTTGACTCGTATTGTTGGATTTAAACTTTGATTTTTTTTTCATTAGATCACACACACACACATTCATACTTCCAGACTCTGGGGAGGATAGAGAATAATCTTGAGTAGAGAAAAATTACCACCCCTCAGGTGGAACCGAACCAGGGATCACTCGCACAGCAGGCAGGTGCTCTACCGAATAAACTATGAATCATTATTGCTTAATTTGAAGCAATTGCAAGGTAGATATGTATCATGAGCAAGCGGCCATTCGCAAAGAAAAACACTTAACATAAAGACGTATAACTTGAGAGCGACCTTTATCATTCATAGCCACAAACTGAAGCACAAACAGCAGCCAATCGCAAGAGTGAAACAGCTGAGCTAATATGGCGCTCTGCGAAACGATCACTGATAGATCACACGACAAAAGAAGTTATGTACATGGATTAGAATGAACAAAAGCTAACTACCTGGTTAATGGACGTTAAATTCACAAAATTTCACCATCACAATTTGTTTCCTGTGATATTTATAACTATTTCAGCGATTCCTGGCCCATAATCTTACACAGAAAGTGTGCTGGCGAGTCAACACATGACAACGGAATATCTGATGTGAGATGGTAGAACATCACGTGATGAGAATCCCTCTCGGATTGGTTAGTTTCTTATATTTTTCATAGACATAAACAAGAAATCCTGGAGTTTGCAAACTTTTTTGAATGCGTTATACGTTTATGTCAATGTCAGCCAGTGTGAACGCGTGCATTAAATAAGCGTCTATGCCTTCTTGTCTTGTTCGATACCGATTTCCGTACCTGTATCGTTTTAAAGTCAATTCATTATGCCTGCATCCTTTACAAGGTGAGGTAGGTTTGTTGCTTCACGTATGGAAAGCCAGTTTGAAGTAGGTTGTATTGTATTTCGACTGTTGAGGAGCCGAACTTGTAGTTGCAACAGCACGTATGGTAAAGTTTCCGATAACCTTCGCCCGAAGTTTAAAAATATTAACTTTGTATTTTTACTGTTTCTTTAAATATTATATATTTATGTTTGTCTCAGCTGCGTCAGTATTATTTTTAGAGACATGAATTCTTTACACAGATTATAATTTTTACTTCACTCCTTTTATTAATTCTTGACCCGATTTAAATAACACTTCACTGATATAGAGAGCTGTGAGATGACTTATTAATTACTTGCACTTTTTAAACGTAAACATTTTCATCTCACACTGAATACATATTAAACGTCTCGAGGACGCGTCTCGCGTCCGGTTAGGAACACTGTCTACAAGCAACTGAACTGATTTGTACCGCCTGAATTTGTAAATTTCTGTATTTCAAGTCTCTGATTGACTATTCCTAATCTAATAGAATACTTTTATTTAACTTAAGCTTTTTTTCTGGTTTTTGATTGACTATTTATAAACTATCTCAAAACTTACATTATTGCTGCTCCAAGAATTACTGGTAGCATTTAAACTTTCTAATTCATGATTGCCTCATTGTTATCTCATTGTTAGCAACTTTTAACCTATTATTCTCACAGCTCCTACATTATTAAATTACGTAATACATTCACATAACATTATTGAACATGTACATAATAATATAAACATTAATAAAATTACTGTTATATACATTTTTATATTATACACATTGTTTTAAGGCGGGCTGTTATTGCATTTATATATTATATAATTTGACTGAAATCATTTAAGTGTTAAAAATACTGCCTCAAAGGAATACACTCTCATAGCAGACATGGTTTCAAGTTCTTTAGTTCTGAAAACATTTCCCCAAAAGCAGTATATTTCCTGTAAGCCAAGGCCTCACAGCACCATTGTACTGGGCTGTTTCAGTTTCTTTCTTGCAATCTAAGTTACCCTGAAACACTCCCATTGTGTTAAGATGCTTTTTCACAGGAGCATGTCCTGTGAGAAATGTAATAATTGTTCCCATCTGAAGTCTGTTACATTTAAGTAAGCTTTCAGCTCTTTTCAGCTTCTATACTTATGTTATTGAGAGAGGTGGCGCCGCGGTAACGTGTGGACTCGCATTCGGGAGGTCCCGGTTCCGATCCTCGGCGACCGTCCACTCTGATCCATGGGTTTTTCGTGGTTTCCCCGGGGGCGACAGCCGAATGCTGTGGTGGTTTCTTCTCGATCACGATTTCCTTTCCGTCCTTTCCCTTCCGGTTCCTTCTCATCTTTCAGGTGCTAGGTTTCGTGGTGTCTGGCGGTGCCGGACATATGGCGCGGATACATGCTCGACTGCTGGGGTTTTCATCGCCCTCTTTCGACGGCCTCAGCATGGGTTTGTGAGCTTAGAAATGCTAAGGACTTCCACGCGTCTTTGTGTCCTGTCTGCCTACGGCCTGTGGCCTCCTGGGGGCTGGCAGGCACAGTAGATTTCTGTAGGTCTCGGTGCGTGAGGCGTCCCCCTCCAATGAACTACCCGTAACCTATACTTAGGTTATGATTATGTCAAAGTTTCATTGTGAATGGTCCCTAACGTAGCGAGGATAGAGGAACAGCTTTTTATCATCGCCTTCTTCACTATCAAGAATTAGGCTAGCGGCCCGTTCTGTCTTCAATCCAACTATCTCTTTCTATTCGTAGATCGTCCTATTTCTCGTCTTCCTTCTGGTGTCTATTTCAATTGTTTGTGTAGTTTTTTGTTTTCCATTCTTTTAATGTGTCATATTCGTTACTTTTATTATATTGCGTACGTTCATTAATGGAAATATTTTTAATTCTGCTCTTATTTCTTAGTTTTCGTATTTTATACAATATGATTGTACAACCTTTAATTTCACCGCAAATAAATTTTTGAGGCCCGCTGAATCAAAAAAGAAAAGCACTTTTAGAAAAGGTCGGTGTGCGTGTGAACAGCTTAACTCAAAAACAAAAAGTGGAATAAATACCACACTGGTATTTAAGTTCACTATCTCCAAAGACGTGACACGGGAATTTTCAAGAAAATCCCCCTATCCCAAACTACCCTTTACATGGAACATTCTTCGAAAGTTTTGATTATCTCAAAAATGGCACTAACGTTTTTATTACAATACCATATATTTAAGATATTTTCATGACAAACAAAAATTATCTTAAATTTTCTGGGAATGTTCCCTAAGTCTTCTTCTTTCTGAATGGCTTTTGCACAACTAGTAAGGTAAGAGATAGACAAAATTCTTCTACACAAAAAAGTACAGGTCATTAAAACACACAATTTATTCCTATACTTTTTTGTGGAGTGAACCATTTCCGAGATATTCTTTGTTATATGTGTTTGAATTTTCTGATACTTATACTTTTTCTCAAACGGGAATTCGTTATTCGTTTTATTTTATGTCCTGTACATGCAAATAGAATGGAATGCACCACATAGCAAGCAGCTCTTAAACGATTTGACTATCGCTTAAAGCCTACCATATTCCCCTTGCACCTAGAAGAAAATTAGTAATAAGATGGTTTCTGTAAATGCTTATCGCGATTAACATAAAGTAGTTGGAGAATAAACATTTGTACAAAAGTAGAGGTTTTTTACCCTTTGTTTCTTATGAGGCAGTATTTTTAACATTTAAATGATTTCAGTCAAATTATATAATATGTAAATTCAATAACAGCCCGCCTTGAAGCAATATGTGTAAGTAATAAGTTGTAAAATGTATGCAACAGTCATTGTATATTCTTATATTGCTGTATCCATGTGTAATAATGTTATGTGAACATATTATGTAATTTATTAATGTAGGAGCTGTGAGAATAATAAATTAAAAGTTGCTAACAATGAGGTAACCTTGAGGCAATAATGAATCTGAAAGTTTAAATGCTACTAGTCATTATTGGAGGAAGCAATAATGTAATTTTAGTGACAGTTTATAAAATAGCCAATCAACAGCCAGAAAAAGCTTTAGTTAAATGAAGGTATTCTATTGGATTAGGAATAGCCAATCAGAGACTTGAAATACAGAAATTTACAAGTTTAGACGGTTGAAATCAATTCAGTTGCCTGCGGACAGTGATTGTAACCGGATGCATGCTGCGTCCTCGAGAAATTAAATACGTATGCGTGTGAGACGAAAATAGTATATGTATTAAAAAAGTGCAAATATTAAATACAATAATCTCACAGCTCTTGATATCAGTGAAGTGCTATTTAATTTGTGTAAAAAGGAGTGAATTAAATCTGTGTAAGCTTACATTCTTGTCGCATCACGCCCTGCCAAGACTTCCATGTCCCTAACAATAATACTGACGCCGCCGAGGCAAACATAAATATTTAATACTTAAAGAAACATTACAAAGTTAATATTTTTTAAACTTAGGGCAAAGGCTACCGGGAACTGTTTACTATACATGCTGTTGCAACTACTACAAATTTGGCTCCCCAACAGTTGAACTCCTTCAATACTTCAAATCGGCTTTTTCATACGTACCAGCAAATAACGTAAAGAACAATTCTATTTCAAATTGGCGTCCATAGGTGGAGCTAAATAAACAACTCCAACAAAACACCTTCTTCAAATTAGCGTCCATACGTGGAGCTAAATAAATAAACAACTCCAACAAAACACTTTCAAATTGGCGTCCATACGTGGGGATAATTAAAATATCTTACTTCAAAATTGATACCCCATACGTGGTGCTAAAATAACAACGTAAAAAAAATACATTTCTTCACTTAAAAAAAGCTTCATCTCTGCAATCTGTATATTTTTTGCACTTCATGGTTAAAACTGCTGAGCCATTAACTTATAGAATTTTAATTTTGTCTCTTTCCTTATTTTGCTTTTTAATATTATTCTTCATTGTATCAGAAATCATTTGAAATGTATTTAGCTTATTGGTTATATAAGTTTCTCTTTCTTAGTTTATATCGCAGCCTAAGTATTTAAGTGAGCTTTATATATGAACAGTATAATGTAAATAGTAAATATGTGTATTTGTTATTGGCAGGGAAAAAACCACGTGTGAATGTACCATCAGGTTTCCACTGGCGTTTATGGAACGGTATCATATCTTTGGGTAATAGCCTGAGTAAATTGTCCAACTCACATGGTGCAACTCGCTGCATCCGGAACTAGTGAAGATATATTTCTTGCAGCTACGTATATGAACAACGTAACCCATCCTGCAATATTTAGCAAAGGCAATATCCGCACATACAACCTGATGATTCAGTAACGGTATTCTGTATGTTGTGTGCGGCAAAAGCGATGCTTGAATAATAGAAACAATATCTGACCTGGGGGAGTCAGATAGTCGGAATGTTTCCATGCAGTCAAGCATTGTGAATAACTTTGTTACAGCCCATGGTTTATTTATTGAATTCAACGCAGCTTCGGTTTTATTTTGGTGTTTAAAAAAATAGCGATATCGAATGTTTATAAATAAGATACAACGCATACCTGTAGGTTATTTTATTAAACATTTTTCTAGAATTTATTATTTTAGTCTAGCTGTATCAATAAACGATGCATTTTTTCGTGAAATCTAAAATGCTACGTTATTGAAATGAAGAAATTCACTTTAAAATATTGTAGGTATATTGTTTATCGAGTACGGTACAATGCATTGCTATAACCAGTACTAAAGCTTTTCCTGAAACAAAAGACGTTTACAACACATTTAATTTTCTAAAAATTCATCATATATTTAATTATTAAAATCCCAAATCCAAAACTATACTTCATTTCAGAAAACTCACGTGAGATTTCTTTATAAAACTTAAAAGAATGTGACCTAAAACTCTGAAATAAATTGAACAAAGATTAAAGAATGAACGAATTTATTTAAATTAAAGTATACATACACTGATCGAGCAAGATAACTCCGCGGTAACGTGTGAGGCTCACATTCAGAAAGTTCAGGGATTGATTCCTATCGACCGTCCACTTCTCCTGTCCGTAGGCGAATGCTAGGGTGGTTTCTCATCTACCATGGTTTCCTTTCAATAATTTCCCTTTCATTCTGTTTCCTTATCTTTCAGGTATACTTCTAGATTTTGTGGCATATGGCGGTGCCGGACAGTTAGCGCGGATGCTTTCAAAGAAAAAAATCTGATGCGTTACACTCACATGACTTACTCTACTCTTGTACAACCTATTTTACAAACGCCTATTCTCCATATGCTTCATGTTAATCGAGATATCGAAATGTCAATTTTATTGCTAATTTTCTTGTAGATGCAAGGGGAATATGGTAGCTTTTAAGCGATAGTCAAATATTTTAACGCTGGTTGCTATGTGGAGTATTCCATTCTCTTTGCATTACCAGGACAAAAAAAATGAATAACGAATTCCCATTTGAGAAAAGGTATAAGTATTGGAAAATTTAAGGGAATAACGAGCAATATTTCGAAAATGGTTCACTCAACAACAAAAAATGTATGAGACATAAATTGTGTATTTTAACGCCATCTACATTTCTGTGTAGTAAAATTTTGTCTATCTCTTATGGTTTACCAGTTATGCAAAAGTCGTTCACAATGAAGAGTACTTTTCGAGACATTCCCAGAAAATTCGAGATATACATTTCATTTGTCATGAAAATATCTTAAACATTTTATACTTTAATCAAAATGGTTAAAGCCATTTTTGAGAAAATTAAAATTTTTGAAAAATCTTCCATGTAAAGGGTAATCTGGGGTGGGGGATTTTCTTGAAATCTTTCGTTTTGCATGTCTGGAAGACACTAAACCTAAATACCAAGTTTGGTGTTTATCCGACTGTTCGTTTCTGAGTTATGCTGTTCACAGACACACACACACGGACATGACCAAAAATGCTTTTTTGGATTCAGGGTGCCTCAAAACATATATTTCCGGTGAAATCTCTGTATCGAATTTTTAGGTGGAATACAATACTTCCCCTACTTACTATACGTAGTAGAGAAAGTAAAAATTGAGAGTTTTAAGCAGATCTACGGTTTCTTTAGTGGAGTACGTTTTTAGCTCTTATTGTACACAATTACACATAATTCATTCAGAATGAAGGGGACTTCCGGCTATTCCCAGAAAAGTATGTTATACACTTTATTGTTCAGGTAAATATTTTAAATAATATATTTTAATATTCAAATATTTTATTCAGTAACAGTAAATATATAATTATTAGCCAAATCTCTTATAGGTACAACAAATTAGAATAACTGTCCATAGGTTGCCAAAACAATTCTATCCATAATATGTAGAAGACAGCAGTTCATAGGACAGAACCATAGGTAGCAGCAGCATCACTTGGCGGACTTCAACACGAGGTCCGGTTATACTAATTAAAGTCGTTAGAACCATTTCACAGAAAATAAAAAAATAACGAATATTTCTTCATGTCAACATAGTATAAGGTGGGCGGATTTTCTTGAAAATCTTGTCGCATACTTGGAAGGTACTGAATTTAAATACTAAGTTTGGTATTTAAGAGCTTTCTTTTTTGACTTACGCTGTTCACACATAGACAAACGAGGAGACGGATTTACGAAAACATATACGAGTACATGGACCTTTTTGGGGGATTCGGAGGATCTCATACACGTGTATTTTCACTGAAATATCGAATTTTGTTTGGATGTAGGTGGTAGAGAAAGTTAAAACTTAGCTTTCCTACACATTTTCTGGTTTCAGTTGCAAAATCGTGATCATATATACAGGCTGGACCATTTAAGTTGAGACTGTACATATCTCCAAATCTAAGCGTTGTAGAAAGAAATGTCTTGAATAAAAGTTGCTTGTTATTATGGGGGGAAAGTAAATGCCATTATTTTGTTTTGAAGACGTTATGATGGAAATTTGAAATTGAGTTTTATTTATGGACGCTCTTTAACTATGGTTCTTAGCGTCCCATTGTATATTGGGCGTGAAACACCGGTAATTTTGCTCTGAGGCCTCTTTATCAGGCTTGAGGTTCTTTTACGTGCCGTAAATCTACGACACGGGACCACCGGCTTTACTTCCCTTCCGAAGGAAGCCATGCTAAGGATTTTTACGCCCGAAAAAATCCATCGCCCTTCGCCGGGTTTGACCCCGCGACCTAGGGAACTAGAAGCTAGCATGGTACCACTAGTCCACGAAATGATGGTCATTTTAAATGGGAAGCTACAATTAGGGTCAATTTAAATTGACCCAAAAATGACTATTACAACTTCCTCCAAATAAAACACGAAAATGGCATTTACTTTCTCCCATAATATCAAGCAACTTTTATTAGACATTTCTTTCTACGACGCACTTAAATGTCCACCCTATATATACAGTAGAGCTCTCGGATTTTCAAGGTTCCGTGTAATTCGAGCTGGTCTTAAGAAAATTAAAAATTTCCATAAAACTAGACTAAAATCCCGTTTTTATGTCGTCCACATGTACGTTTTAAGCACTTCTAATGAGTTACATTTTGAACTTTGTTTCAATTTTCCATGTACAATACAGAGTAAAACTGTCCCACTTAGGGATTGCGTTCATAATGCACAGAAATAACCTTGGACTCAGACTGCTAATGCATTTCTATTGCAGATGGGCTTAGCTTTCGAGGAATGCGCTTGCTCTTTCTTTGTCCACCCCTCATTAGTTGGGACCACCTGACAATCAGTTGTGCACTGCATACCATCCTTATTGTTACCCCTATTGTTGCCCCTGCTCAGCGACAGTGGTCATTAAAGTACCTTAAGTAAAAATACACAATTTACAGCATAGGCTGATCGTTGTTGTATGTAGATGGTTGTGTAATAACACCTTACTATAGTGAGCCCATTTGTGTCACGTTAATTTTAAAGTGTTGTATGTACATATGTACACATTGTGGCATATTAATTTTATTGTCATTGCCAGACTCACTGTTGTACTGTATTGTTGCTACGAGACCATTATTGGGTCTGCTTGGTTATATTTCGGCTTGACGGTCTTTCCTTTTAGCGCGGATCACCCAAAGGGAGAGATCTGTTTGAAATTGTCTGGTGTTACGTCAGCCCTGTTTGGCTTTGTCTAGACACGGTTGGTGGAGGGAAAAGATAGCGTCACTCGAGTGGAAGTGGTCTCTGGGACCAGACACGTGTGGCCGATCTACCGTATGTGACATCTCCTTCATTCCTGTTTACTTTGTTAGTTATGTAGAGAAGCCAGACTTTTTGTGAATAAACCCCAGGTAATTATGTAATCTTTCAATGTAATATAAAACCCACGCCTTCTCCTTAATTCTACACACCTAGGTCTCGGACTTTTTGTTGCCAGCGAGTTGCGCCCTCCCCCATGCGCGTGTTGGGGTGACCTAAATTAATCATTTTCTGGTAGCCTTTTTGGCCTTCACACCAACATGTAACAATATATAACTGTGTTTCTTAATGTTTTAATTCACATATTACAATGAGTAGGAGTGAGAGAAAATTTGTGCCATTGAATGTGAAACTGGAGGCTTTGAAAAGAGTATTAAAAGCAAAGAGAAACATCGAAAAAACTTGCTGCTGAGGATGGAGTTGGTGAACTACAGTTGGAGATCGGCGTAGAAACTGACAAAATTGAGAAGTTTTCATCTAGCAAGCTTTGTATCTGGTCATTTGAACGGAAGTCAATGAGGAAAACTGAGTATGAATAACAAGTTAAGCTTTTTAATTGTTTTTTATTGTTATTATATAAATTAATTATACTTTTAATAGACCTTAGCCTGGTCTTAGGCAAGTTTTTAATATAGAGTGAACTGAAAAATTCAACGCCACAGCCGAGATTTGAACACGGTTCTCCCGCTCTCCGTGCGGTTGCTCTAACCATTGAGCTACTGTGACAACATACCGGTGGGGCATTAACAACAATAACAACATTAACAATAACAATAAAAAATAATTAAAACCCTTAATAATAATATATAAGCACCCAGCACTGAAGTACTTACAATAAGCAGGTCGCCGCTAAGTTTGTCATCTCGAGGGAGATGCCTTGGTAGGTCAATTGGGGAATTCAATGCCACACCGACATGTTGTCACAGTAGCTCAATGGTTAGAGCAACCGCACGGAGAGCGGGAGAACCGTGTTCAAATCCCGGCTGTGGCGTTAAATTTTTCAGTTGACTCTATATTATAAAGTTAAGCTTTGTTCGTTTGGTTTACTCAACAAAGACAAAAAGGAAATCCAATTTCAGGCCCCATTCTGCAAGAAAAAGTTGTATTTTTTAGGAATGCGTTAAAGGAAATTGAGGACGATTTTACTGCAAGTTCAGGATTGTTGGATAGGTGGAAGAAGCGATACGGCATAAGGCAGCTTGAAATTTTCGGTGAAAAACTTCCTGCGTATTCTCAAACTGTTACACAATTTTGTGAGAAAATCTTACTCCTAATGAAGCATATAATTGTGATGAAACAGAACTAAATTATATTTCCGTATAATCAGAGTTCTTTGTAATTCGAAGTAGCCTCAACCCCAAATAAATAAATAAATAAATAAATATGCATGGAATGAAATATCCACAGCTTAGGAGCTGTTTTACACACATTTCTTTAGATAAACAACTATTTTATACTCCATGGCATGCTCGACGAAAACTGAAAGCCCTTTCGTAACGACACCATGTTTTGTATTACAATATCCATGCCTTGTAAGTCCTTTTTATCATTTAGGAATTAGAATAGAATTTGTCGCATAGCTTATGTCCGTCGGGAAGAACAGTACTCTCCAATGGAAAAAAGAATTATCAATATTGTTTGTATAGTTTCCGATATTACCCTATACACACGCAAAACCACATTCTTTTCCTGGTTATAATATTGCACACAGATACACACACTCTAAGGGATGTTGGATGGATATTTTAGAGCCCTAAGGAATTTAAAAATATTGGAAATGGCGTGTAGCCAACTGAATAAGAGAATGTTTTACTATTAATATATTATTATTATAAATTATTAATTATTATAATTATTATACGTCCATACAACAAATTGTGCACGCGCAGGACGACCTGTGGCACTCTGTGATGCGATTGCAAAGCGGAAAGCCTGCATAGGCGGCCGCAGTGACGTCAGACCTGATCTATTTTTGTTTGCAAAAGATAAAAGAATTTTAGGGGAACATGTGGCCGAAGGGGACAAACCTGCTGATCAAATCTGTGGTTTGCCGCAGAGTTTGGCTTGCACAAATTTGCTGTTTTACCTTGGCTGAAATTTTGTTTCCGTTACGTGTTTATTTTTGTGTTCCATCTCATATTTGTTGTTTGTATCCCCCCGTTTCTGTTGGTGGAAGGATTTGCTGTCCCCTCGCAGTGGTTTTTGTTTTGTTTGTCGAACCTTAAGGCGTTGCCATGGTTACAGCATTAATGTTTCTGTTTTTTATATATGTAATAATAAACTGAATGTGTAGCCCTTCGGAGTCAGGGAAACAACTGAATGGCGGTGAAGTATACCCCGGCGAAACAAAGGAAAAAGATACCTGAAAATCTGATGTAAGACATTCATACGATTTTCTGTCTTGATGAAAAATTCACTATTCATTATACTACTGTGTATTGTATATTATAGACGTGCTAAAGTACAACGTGCGCAAAGAGTATTTAAATGTTTATTGGTGGTAAACTCTTGCGATGGAAATAAAAGAAAGGGGGGATCGCAAACTTTCAAGCATGTTCGTTACCTGACGCTTAGGAAGGTTTAAACTTGCAACAAGGAGTACGTAGTTCAAAAACGACTAACGTCATAAACTGTATTTAAATGCGCTCTACGTTTTCCTGCAGTGGGTTTTTGTATTCATATCTTTTACTTTTGCTTCTTATATACAATTCAGACAAAATAAGGCAAAGTGCTAGAATATTCACAGAAAATTCAGATTTACATTTTATTTCTGATGCCAATACATTAAATATGTGGCATTTTATTCAAAATAAGTTGAGCCGCTTTTGAGAAAAAAATCTGATGTTACACTCACATGACTTTCTCTACTCTTGTACAAACTATATTTACAAACGCTTATTCTCCACATGCTTCATGTTAATCAAGATGCTAATTTTCTTGTAGGTGCAAGGGGAATGAAGCATATGGAGAATAAGCGTTTGTAAAAATAGTTTGTACAAGAGTAGAGAAAGTCATGTGAGTGTAATACATCAGATTTTTTTGTGTGGTACGTTTTCAAGTTATACAAGATTATACAAAATTCCATCCAAATGATGACTTCAGAGGCTATTTCTAGAAAGTTCAAGAGATACATTTTATTAGTCATGAAAATACCCTGATTGTACAATATTTTAATTAAAATCGTTAGAGCTATTTTTTAGAAAATCAAAATTTTTGAGAAATGTTCCATGTAAATGGTAGTTGGGGTGGGGGATTCCCTAATACCAAGTTTAGTATTTATCCGACATTTCGTTTATGAGTAATGCTGTTCACAGAGATCACACGCATAACGGACATGTTTTCAAAAATACTTCATTTGGATTCTGGGCGCCTCAAAACATTTATTTCCGGTGAAACTTTTGTATCGAATTTTTGGGTGGAATACAATACTTCCACTGCTTACTATATCGTACGTAGTAGAGAAAGCAAACATCCGATGTGACAGTCACATGACTTTCTCTATCCTCTATCATATATTAGTGGGTAGACAAACTATTCTCACGAAACCTTATTTTTCTATCTACCTATTTTAAACCAGATAAACGTTTGCAGAAATAACTACATTATGCTTATCGTTGCAGAATACAAAGGTAAAAACGATAGTCAAATATTTAAGTACAGGGCGATGTACCTGGCCTTAATATTCCACATTCTTTCCATGAAATCGCGAGAAACAACTGAAAATTGACACGACTTTAAAAGAATCAAGTATTGATCTATACGAACTATTAATAATGGATATCTCGGAAATAGCTTATAGCACAAAAGTTATTTGAAATATATTGTGTGTTTAGAGAGATTTTTTGTGTAGTTTGTTTTCGTCTATTGCTTAGCGTTTAGTCATTCAGGATTTCACAAAATTCCTTCCGAATGAAGGGGATTTGATGGGCTATTCCCAGAATATTCAAGATATACATTTTATTTGTCATGAAAATATCTAATATGATATTTTAATAAAACTCTTAGTCATTTTTAAGAAAGTAAAATATTTCGAAGAATGTTGTATGTAAACGTAGTTTGGGGTGGGAGATTTTCTTAAAGATATTAATGTTTTCGTTTTTGACTTATTATTCACATATACGGATAAAATTTACATATTTTACATGCTGAAATTTCGACATAGAAATTTTCAGTGGGATATTAAAGACAGGTGGCAGAGAAAGTAAAACAGCATTGCTTCTCTTTTTTTCTGAGTTGGAGAGCTTAGAACGTGATTTTTGATCAAACGCGCGCTTGTAAAGACAAAAGCCAGGACAAACATTAGCCACGCTTGTGTGTTTTGTGATGAGAACGCTGTACAACTGTTGGTGGCAGTTTATAACACGTCATTAAAGTCACACAGTTAAAATAAATGACTAAGCGTTGCGGGTTGCGGCTCTTGTAGGAGGATCTTCGCCAACTTCTACAAATCTTCCCCGGCCCGGCGCGGCCCCGAGCAGAAACTTTCCCTGCCAAAAACACAAGGCAGAGTCGCCCTCGTCACTGATTTACACCCCGCTGATTAATTGCTTAAGTATACACTCAATTGTCAGAGTGCTCATTAGCCAGAATAAACAATATCTTCCTTCTTGTTTCGCTAACTGCACATTCACATTTCAAACAAAGTTACTACTAAAACAAAAATATGATGTGATACACTTACATGACTTTCTCTCTCCACTCTGATACAAACCTTTCTTACAGAAGATTATTTATAAATGAAATTTACTTTTATTTATGGACGCTCATTAACTGTTATGGTCCTGTTATTGGGCGTGAAAGACCGGTAATTTTGCTCAGAGACCTCTTTTATGAGACTTGAGGTTCTTTTACATGCCGTAAGTTTACGATACGGGACCAACGACTTTACTTCCCTTCCCAAGGAAGCTATACTAAGGATTTTTACACCCTAAAAACGGGACCTCGGGAACTACAGGATAACATGGTACTTCCAGAACACGGAGGACGACAAGCTTATTATTTCTATCTACTTCTCTTAATGATTGAAAGGGAATATCACACACACACACAAACACACATATATATATATATATATATATACAGGATGTTTCAGAAATACTTTTACAAACTTCGGGTGTGGGTTCTTTGCACCAAAAGAAGGAAAAAAAGTTCATATGAACATATGTCCCATAATCCTTTGTTTTCTCGTTAGGAGGTGTTCAACACAGTGGTACACTTATAACACACAAAACTCATAATAAATGCTCGAAATGTCCTCTTGCTTCTATGCATGCCTGTACTCGTCGAATCATGGAATGTCGCACCCTGTCAAAAACTCCGGGATGGTGTCGAATGGTTTCGCAGGCTTCCATGACACGCTTCTGCAACCGAGATGGCTGCTCCATAAACCAATGATTTAAGATGCTCCCAGAGGTAAAACTCCACAGGATTGAGGTCGGGAGAACGTGCAGGCCATAAAACTGGCCCTCCTCTGCCTATCCAGCGGTCATGGTAGGTACCAGTCAGTGCATCTCGAACAATGCGACCAAAATGTGCCGGAGCCAGGCATTTATCATATTTATCAGCAAGGCGACGATAAACAGCGACAAAGGTTGGATGACTCGGTTGTTTAGTCTGAAAACTCCATCTGATAGAGCCGTGCAGCCTCGAGTCCATTACCATTCGCGCGACCATACATAAAAATCATGTCTGCCTGTTCACGAAATGAATATCCAGCAATGGTGGAACGAAACACGTGCAGTTAACTCACTACATGTACACAATTGAAACGAAGACACACTAATGACAAATTACAAACGTAAACAAGTCTCCATGGCAACACTACCGTATGTAGTACAATGGGTCAACGCCTTCTATGAATGCATAGAGAAATGAGGTTTTGAGGTTGGACCCCGAAAGCCGTTGAACTCTCACTTTCATTGTGACAGGAATAACGCGAAAACCAAGGATTATTGGACATAAGTTCATATGAACTTTTTTCCTACTTTTGGTGTGAGGAACCCATACCCGAAGTTTGTAAAAGTATTTCTGAAACACCCGGTATATATATTTATAATAATTGTACATAGTAATAATATAATTCATCAAGAAACATGTTAAAATGTTTAACAACCAAGAATTGTACAAAGCAGATTGTAAGAGACGGGTGAGCTAGCAAATTCCAGGTAAAAGATAATTCTAGCTAGAGCCCACCTTTCACCAAGCTAATGAACAGGGAGCCGGTAGCGGTAAGGAGAAATAGAAAGAGACAGAGAAAAGAAAGAGATGGAGATATTGAATCCGCTTCCTGACGCGTCATGGGGATGCGTAGGCGCAAAACTTTGGAGTAGAATATTCTCATACATGTTAAGGTAACGCGGTCTGAGGACCAATTAGAAATGTCGTTACATTTTGAGGCGCGGAGGTAAGCGTCACTAGACTTAGGTATATAAAGGAGAACAAAGCCCCAGATTTTCACTCTCTTCTAGAATCTCGTTGACACAGAGTGCTACTCTCTGGGCGACAAATGCACGTGTGTGCATATGGGTGGGATGACGTGTGCAGTTAGTTTAGGCTCCTGATTTATTCAAATGGTGGAACTGGTATAATGGGAAAAGCTAGCTGTCCATAAATATTTGAATTGATAATAAACTACATTTATTAAGGAAAATGCAGTATATTTTTAATTTGCCTCACCTACGATAACCCTGAGACCCAAGAATTAGCTATATAGGTAAAGATTAGGAAGGTAAACACAGCCGCCGACGAGCATCCATAGCCGAGGACAAGAACACTGCAGTAGACAGCATCAACCAGAGGAACGACGCTTTCCAGATCCTACTGATCAACGATTTCCCGCTACATAATCCAGATAAAAGTTTGCAAAAATATTTTCGTTACACATTTCCTTGAAATACAAGAGGGATACACGAGGCCGAGAGGAGGGACCAATGTTTAAAAAGCGGGTTTGAAAAAGTGGTCCAAAACACTTTTGTAACATCATGAGAAACAAAAGAATGGTGACTTACATAGCAATCACAAACCGTATGATAAAGTATTAGAATATTCAAACCAATAGAAACGAACACCTCGAAAATATTTAAACCCACAAAAATAGATTCTACTTTGAGCTTTATGAACTTTACAGCCTGTTCCGGCATAACTGACCATCTCATTCTCCGGCGTCCTGCATTTCTTTTTCCTCCAGGATTATAATTGATTGCCAACTTTCGTGTTCTGCCATCATCCATTCTTCTCGTATTGCATAATTTCGTATGTGCTGTTTTACTGCATCCTTTCACGCCCCTCAGAAATTTCATCTTGCCTGTCTGTATTTTTCTTCCATCTTTCTGTTGCGTTACCCATGATTCTCAGCCATATGTTAAACTAGGCACCACCATAACGTTATACATTTTTAAGTGGGTTGCTTTTCTACAATAATATAATGTTTTACGGATCGTACCCAGCATCCTTGAATATATATATATATATATATATATATATGTATATATATACTAATTTTGTTATCTATAGTCAGGCTACAACGTTAGGCTGGTAACCTGATTTTGGGAAGATTTAAATTACTCATAAGCATAAGGACAAAAATCTGATGTTGCACTCACATGACTTTCTCTACTCTTGTACAAACTACTTTTACAAACGCTTATTCTCCATATGCTTCATGTTAATCGAGATGTTAACCTTATTGCTGATTTTCTTGTAGACGCAAGGGGAATTGCTAGGCTCTAAGCGATAGTCAAATATTTTAAGAGCTGGTTTCTATGTGGAGTATTCCTTTCACTTTGCATTACCAGGACAAAAAAAAATGAATAATGAATTTGAGAAAGTGTCTAAGTGTTGGACAATTTAAGGGAATAACAAGAAATATCTCGAAAATGGATTACCCAACAAGAAAAATGTATATGACATAAATTGTAGATCGCGTTAAAATGCACATCTTTTGTGTAGTAAAAGTTTGTCTTTCTCTTATGGTTTACCAATTATGCAAAAGTCGTTCACAATGAATACTTTTGGAGACATTCCCAGAGAATTCAAGATATATATTTTATTTCTCATGAAAATATCTTAAACATATGATATTTTAATCAAAATCGTTAGAGCCATTTTTGAGAAAATCAAAATTTTCGAAAAATGTTCCATGTAAAGGGTAATCTGGGGTGGGGGATTTTCTTGAAAACCTTCGTGTCGCATCTCTGGAAGATACTGAACCTAAATGCCAAGTTTGGTGTTCGTTTCTGAATTATGCTGTTCACTGACACACATACACGTTTCCAAAAATTGATTTTTTGGATTCAGGGGGTCTCAAAACATGTATTTCCGGTGAAATCTTGGTATCGAATTTTTGGTGGAATACAATACTTCCCCTATTTACTATACGTAGTAGAGAAATTAAAATCTTATTTTATAAATTGTGTTTCAATAAAACCTTAAGTTTTGGTGAATAAGTATTTGTCTGTCTCTTACGTTTACCAGTTATACAAGTTCATTCAGAATGAAAAATACCAGTAGGCTATTAGCAGAAAATTCAAGATAAACTGTCTGTTCAGCGACATTTTAGCTAGTGGGGTGAGGAGCCTATCTCTCAGTTATAGCTTTAGCTGGTGGTAAGGGTACACAGTACACTGAACTCCTGCCGCGTGTGACGCGTACAGTGGAAAACAGCCAACAACCAACAGTCTTTTATATCTCGCGTCTTTACCACTCACTTGCCTCAGACCAAGTGAACACCAACTCCTTCCAGTAGCTAAGTTCCTATCTGCTTGGAAGGGCATAGTGCATTTTCTTAGTCAAGCATTGTCATAAACATGTGACATTTTAATAAAAATGATTAGTCAGTTTTGAATAAGTGAAAAATAACGAAACATTTTCTATTTAATGAGCCAGTATTTTTAACACTTAAATGATTTCAGTCTAATTATATAATATGTAAATTCAATAACAGCCCGCCTTAAAGCAATATGAGTATGTAACAAGATATAAAAATATATATTAGTCATTTTATATGTTTATATTATTGTATACATGTGTAATAATGTTATGTGAATGTATTACATAATTTAATAATGTACGAGCTGTGAGAATAATAGGTTAAAAGTTGCTAACAATGTGGTAACCTTGAGGCAATAATGAGTAAGAAAGTTTAATACTGCTACTAGTCATTACTGGAACAAGAATAATGCAAATTTTGAGACAGTTTATAAATAGCCAATCAACAAGCAGAAAAAGCTCTAGTTAAATGAAGGTATTCTATTGGAGTAGGATTAGCCAATCAGAAACTGAAATATAGCAAAGTTTACAAATTCAGAAGTCAGTTTGTTGTAGACAGTGTTCCTAACCGGACGCAAGATGCGTCCTCGAGAAATTTAATACGTATTCAGTTCGAGACGAAAAATAGTTTACGTGTTAAAAAGTGCAAGTAATTAATAAAAAACCTCACAGCTCTCTATCAGTGAAGTGTCATTTAAATCGTGTCAAGCATTAATAAATGGAGTGAAGTAAAATTATAATCTGTGTAAGCCTACATTCTTCAATCGCACCACTCCCTGCTAAGACATTCATGTCTCTAACAAATACTGACGCAGCCGAGGCATACATAAATATATAATATTTAAAGAAACAGTCAAAATTACAAAGTATATATTTTTTAAACTTGGAGCGAAGGCTACCCGAAACTTTTTACCATACGTGCGGTTGCAACTACTTCAAGTTCGACTCCCCAACAGTCGAAATACGCCACCACTCCTTCTGAAATAAGAACTATTACAAATTGACGCCCAAAGCGTAGTGCAAATAACGTAAAGGCAATACCTACTTCATTAATGAATAGGTTGTATGGGAGTGTTTTCTTGAAAATCTTTGTGTCTTATCTTTGACAGACGAACTTAAATAACAATGTTGTATTTATCCGACATTTCGTTCACAGAACATCCAAAATTAAATTAAGTTTTATTTATGGATGCCCTTTAACTACTATGGTTCTTAGTGTCCATTCTAAACTGGGCGTGAAAGATCGGAAATTTTGCTCAGAGCCCTCTTTATCAAGCTTGAAGTTCTTTTATGTTCCGTAAATCTACAACACTTGGCCTCTGGCATTACTTCCCTTCCGAAGGAAGCCATGCTAAGGATTTTTACGCCCGCAAAAAAATCCATCGCCCTCCGCCGGATTTGAACCTGCGACCTCGGGAACCTGAGGGTAACACAGAACCTGCACCTTACCCCAGATCAACAGAAGGTGAACACACACAGATCTCTTTTCAAAATTCCTTTTTTTTAAGGAGACCTAAAACATATAATCTCGATGTGGAATTTTTTGGAGGAATACAATACCCACTTTTTCTGTTTCCTATAAGATACGAATACATCCTATAGTAATGAATATTTTGAAAGCTGTTAATGACAAAACGTTGCCCATAAATTATGTTTTAATAAAACCTAACGTTGTTTTTTGTGAGTAAACTTTTGTCTATCTCATTTAACCAAAATTGTACAAAATTCATTTCAAATGACGCCTTTACAAGCTATATGTAGAAAATTAAATATATACATTTTATTATTTAAGTACTGCTATAAACGTGTTCTCTTCACATCTAAATTGTTGGAGCAATTTTTGAGAAAGTTAAAGATAGCAAAACGTTTTCCAAGTAAAGGTTAGATTGTGGTGTGGGGGGAGGGGATTCTCATTCAAATCTTCATGTCGAATTCTTGGAAGATGTTGAACTTCAATATTATAGTATGATATTGATCAGACTTTTCGTTTGTTAGTTGCGCTGTTCATAGACATCTAACATATTGTTTAAATGCTTTGTGGAGTTCAAGGGAGACCTAAAATATTTATTTTTGGTGAAACCACAATTTAGTATTTTGAATGGAATGCAATACTTTAATCCGATATTTGCTACGAATCAGACCTATGTTACCGAAGAGCGAAGTTATTCAATTAGACCTATTGATATACAGTCGCGTCATTCAAGATAAGCCTGGCAGAAATGCAATTATGTTATTTTATTGCGTTTGTGTTTTATAATGTATTTTTCGTTTGAATAGACTCATGCAGTTGCAATTATAGCTGGATATATCACTTAGTTCTACAGATGGAGACTATTTTTCCTTATTCGATAAAATGCACGGCTATTTCATTAATCAAAGTTCAGCCGTGTGTGGGAAGCAGGCATGTGGGCGTAGGCCAGAATTGCCAACATAATTGCTCGTATCAAATTTCACCTCTGCTATCCGCCTACATGAATGATTTTGGTTTATTAATCTAAGCCTAATTAAAGTATGTATATGATGGAGTAAAAATATAGCTCTACTATTTAGCTTTACGTGGTAGGATAAAGTATAACTTTCCTACATGTTTTACATTCATAGACCTGAAGAAAGCGTTTGACAAAGTTGATACAAAGAAACTGTGGGAGATGTGGAGTAACGTGGATACCACAAGCATATAATAAACTGCATAAAAGGTTTATACCAAGGTACCTGTTTCAGGCTCAGTACATCTTATTCTAAAGGGGAGTGCACGGGAACTAAACAAGGGGTCAGACAAGGGGGTGTATTATCACCGCACTCTTTGTTTATGTGGCAATGTTACGAATATGGAAAGAATGTGCACCAGCTAAAATATTAAGTGGGAACTAATCTTAATGTATTAGCCTAGGTAGATAGAACAGATTCGTTGGCGCAAGAGGAACCATACCTAGGCACTTTGCTGAGTTTTGCAAAAAGTTTAATCTCAAGGACAATTTTATGCGCAACATTCAGTTTTTACCCTTAAAGGTTCAATTAAAGTTCTCCAAAATCATCTTTATTCAAGTTAATTTTATTTTTGGCGTATGTTTAAGAGAAGAAGTGCCATACTTTTAATAATTTCCCCCCTAAAGTAGCATATTCCGTGTTTTCTTTTACTCAAGATTGGATTTTATTTCAATGATAAGCATGTTTTGTCGTCTTGTGCTATTCTTGTTTTATATAATCATTTGTAAAAGTATAAGCTTTGTCTATTTGGCCGCTCTTACTTTAGGGAAAACAAAGTTTTCTTCCTGAATGCTTATAACAAAATGAGTAAATATCAGTTAATTTGTGGCACTATAAGAATAAAATTAAAAAAACACCGGTCGACACTCAACTGAAGTTTTATAAAGTTATGGTGGTACTAGTTCTATTGCTTGATCGTGAATCTTGTACAGTACGAAAGAGATTATAGCCGTATACAGGTCTTAGAATGAAATTCCTAGAGTATTACTAGAATACAGAACATTAGATAAAATAAGAAACCATGAAATATGGAAAAATTGAGTTTATTTGGAATACAGGATAAAATTATAGAATACAGGGGATGTTGGAATTAACATCTACAGAAAATGGACAGCTCAAGGATTCCAAAAAGGATGCTATACTACACACCCACAGGCAGAAGAAATGAGGCAATGTTTTATATCACGACACTGTGAATGCCAGAGTGATTGTAGTGTAAATTAATATTATTGTATGTACAGGATATTATGTTTGTTAGCCATAAGTATTGCTAGGAAATAAGTTTACACGGCCTCACTGAAACTGACAATAGAAGTGGGTAACAATAAATCGAGGGGGTGAGTTGTTTATCATTAAGAAGAGGCAAACAAATGACGTCAGGGTAGTGTGTCTTTTTTAGAAACGGAGGGAATATCTTCCCTATAGTATATATATTAGCAGTGATTGGCTGACAAAACAGACGCTAAAGTGGGCGCGATTTGGTAACCAATAGCAGCTCTATTAGGCAATTCGGGGAGAAGAAGTATATATTCTCGAGCCATAAGCAAGTATCGCGTAGTTCGGAAGAATCATTCACGAGGTGCACGTCACGTAGTCCTGAAGAATCTCTCGCGAGGTACACGTCGCAAAGTTAGTTACAAAAAATGTGAAGTACGCGAAGTAATTTGTGCGCGACAACTATAGCGACTGTAGTTACATTCGGAAATAATAAGAGTTTCAGTCAGGCGTGTATAAAGATTAAATATGTGAATTATTAATTAAGTGTGACGGCAATAAAAGTGTAGAAACAAATTATTTTATCAGTGTTATCTTTTAGCAACAAGTCCTTTCCGTTTACACGCCCTGCATAGAGACACTTGCTCGACTGAGTTGTAATAGCTAGCCGCAGGACAAAGAACCCAAATTTAAAATAATAAAACAAGAGGCGCTTAAAAATAAGACTAGCCATTGAGAACCGCGACAACCTAGACTAAGGCGAATAGAGGCTGGGACAGGCCGACTACTCTAATCCCAGTTAGGCAGAAGAACAATTTTTATGACTTAACTATCTCAGATGTTCGGATATTTGGTAATCGACGACGTAATTTGTAAAATCAACTCCCTCACGTAAACTATTTATCTTATTCGCAGTCTATGGCAGTGGATGCGATTCCCATTCTTGTGACACAATTTTTATTTAAAGTTCATGTTATGAAGCGTAAAATATGAGCTAGAAACCCGTGTATAGCCTAGGAAGTGGTGTTCTTTGTTTAATACGTGCTTATTGTGTGCCAGGAGGAATTTCAGCATGTGTGACGGGAGGAAGCAGTATTACCAGGTCTTCAAGGATTCTTATAAAATGGAACTACCATTTATTATACACGTAAATTTTGTGCATTACTGCGTTGATAATCTCCATGAAATGAGCGCAGATTTTTGTGCGGTGTTAAGGAACATACGAGTATTTTATTGCTATGAACCACGAATGGGAAATCCATTGCTATGGATGTAAACACAGTATTGCAAGTTAAATGTGTAATGCTCTTGTTTGTATGACAAGCTGTCCTGCTTTAGTTGTTATTTACATTCTGTCTTACCTTCACTCCCTTTCCGTCAACACGGCTCGTAATAAACATTGAGGGGGAAGAGAAGACCCCCACAACCTCTTCATTTCATTCTCAACCGACTTGTAATATAGGATTACATATAGGGTATGCAACGGAGGGGAACATCTCGCGCTCTGCGACCTACTTCACCCACTAGGGGAAGGGATGGAGTGAAGGAACCACAGGAGGATACAGGCCACAGAGAAGTGCGGAAGTACTTAATAGTTTCCGTTCAACACATGTGCATTTTTGTGCAGAAAGATTTTGTCTATCGCTTGCGGTTGAGAAAATGTTTGTCTTGTAACTTGTTTGCAACATGCTTTGGGCGTCAATTTGAAAAAGATTATATTGAAGGAGTTGTATTATATTTCAAGTTTTGGGGAGCCGAACACTTGAAGTAGTTGCAACCGCACGTATGGTAAACAGTTTCCGGTAGCCTTCGTCCCAAAATATGCTTTCAGGTGGCCTTTACCCCAAGTTTAAAAAAATATTAACGTTGTAATTTGACTGTTTCTTTAAATGTTATATATTTATGTCTGCCTCGGCTGCGTCAGTATTTATTTTAGAGACTCGGATGTCTTGGCAGAGTTGTGGTGCGACTGAAGAATGTAGGCTTACACAGATTATAATTTTACTTCACTCCTTTTATTAATACTTGACACGATTTAAATAACACTTCACCGATAGATAGAGAGAGATGTTTTTATTAAATACTTGCACTTTTTAACACGTAAACTTATTTTTCGTCTCACAAAAATACGTGTTATACTTCTCGAGGACGTGTCTCGCGTCCGGCTAGGAACAGTGTTTGCAGGCAACTGAATTGATTTCAACCGGCTAAACTTGTAAATTTCTGTATTTCAAGTCTTTGATTGGCTATTCCTAATCCAATAGAATACCTTCTTTTAACTAAAGTTTTTTTTCAGGTTGTTGATTGTATATTTTATAAACTATCACTAAAATTACATTATTGTTACTCCAACAATCAGAAGTAATATTAGTAAACTCTCAAACTCATTATTGCCTCAAGGTTACCTCATTGTTGGCAACTTTTAACTTATTATTCTCACAGCTCCTACATTATTAAATTACGTAATGCATTCACATAACATTACTGAAATGTTTACAATAATATAAGCATATGCAATGACTGTTACACACATTTTACAAATTATTAGATACACATATTGCTTCAAGGCGGGCTGTTATTGAATTTATATATTATATAATTTGACTGAAATCATTTAAGTGTTAAAAATACTGCCTCACGGTTTACCAGTTGTGCAAAAGTATTTCAGAATGGAGAGGTCTTAAAAGGCTATTCCAAGAAAATTCAAGATATGCATTTCATGTGTCATGAAAATATCTGAAACACATGATATTTTAATCGCAATCATTACAGCCATTTTTGTGAAAATAAAATTTTTCTAAATATTTATCAGGTATAGTGTAATTTGAGCTGGGGGATTTTCTTGAACATATTCTGAAGTATCCTTGGAAGATTCTGAGCTTAAATATCAATTTTGATATTTAACCGACTCCGTTTTTGCTTTTTTTATTATTCAGGGGGCCTCTAGACTGCAGTGAAATCTCGGTGTTGAATTTTTGGGTTGAATGCAATACCATCTCTGCCTACTATGTACGTAGTAGAGAAAGTATATTATGGATAGGATTTTTGTTTTGGAAAATTATAGAGTATCTGTTCTCTCCAAACCCCTCGGTGGCTAACCAACCCCCTTCCCGAAAATTGTTTCTGACTACGGCGTTGGTCACCGAGAAGCTGGTTTGGAAAATGAAATGGTAGCCTATTCGTTTCAAGGGCGCAGGGACAATGTAAAGTTTGTCCCTCGCAGCCAGGGACATCCAACAGTGAAGTTTGCAATATAACACGGCATTAACCAACTCGCTAACATTAAAACTGATTCCAAAGTTTGTTCCCCCAACGTGCAACCCTTCATTTTATTAATTACTAAAGTTACAACAACTCGTCCCACATACAACAGCCCCCGTCTTTAAAAACTCTCCACCCCCGCCGCCCGCCTTGTAGCTACTTCCTTCTTACTTTCTTCACGTGACACTCGGGATTAAGGAAAAAGCTTTTTCTTCTGCTGGATTCTTTCCCAGTGGGCCTGTGTTCGGTTACTCATCAGGATAAGTTACTGGCCAAAAATCTGAGAGACATCACCTTCTAGTGTCTGGTTATGTTCATTAGTTCTCAGCAGTGAATAAATGAATATTTTATGTATAACATCAACAAAGTACAAACATAACATACTATGAATTTAAAAAAAAAATCTTGTGTTGAGTTCACATGACTTTAGCTACTCACAAATATACAAATTGTATTCTTCTGTCTACTACTTGTTAATCCACAAAAAATTTCATTATACCAGGTGGCCCAACAGCGCCGTATTTCACTTGTGCAGATAACCCTTCGTGCGTTAAAAGAGTTGCACAGCTCAACGGGGCAATTCCAAGTAAACACAGGCGTATTAGCGCCCTAAAAATCTACAACTACCACAGCTACTACATCGTATCAATACACAGGGGCAACATTTCGAATACCTATTCAAGAGCAAAGTCAGCATTAGAATAGTTAGATAATGATGATAATAATAGTAACAATAATCTTTATAATAGCAAGCGAAAAACCGGGAGCGAAATACTGGTGCTCTCATGTTGTTTTAGTCCCTAATTTTAGACAAGAACAGCGAGAACAATTAGGGGAAAAAACGATTAGCGGTTATGGATAGTACAAATAAAGACATTTGAATGATTTTCAGTCTAAAATGTGAGCTTATTCCCTGAAAATAATGCCTGTATATTCTAAGATCTTTTTGGTATATTTTTGCATACCATCACGAACAGTACACTCTATTGCAAGCCTGGGAAGTGCCTCTCAATGAACGCGATCGTCTTTGCTGATAAGCTCGGCTGGCCCTGTAGCTCCGTCAATAGAGCACCTGCCGGTTGTGCGAGGAGCCCCGGGTTCGATTCCAGGCTGGGAATGGAATTTTTCTCTAGCCAAGATTATTCCCTATCCTCCCAGAGTCTGGAAGTATGAATAAATGTACGTGTGATCTAACGATTAAAGCCCAAAATTTACTAGAAACCCAAAGACAAGCGAGTACGAGTTAACACCTTTGCCTATAGGCAATAATATGTTCCATAGGAAAGGCCGCCGGTAAGAGCGGACACTGTAAATTAGTGGCGGGGTATAAATTGAACTTTAAAATAAAATTAAAAAAATGTCGCTCAGCTAATTCTACAGTTCCCCACTGAACTGTGTTTACTTGGAATTGCCCTGTTGAGTTCTGCAACTCCTTTAACGAAGGAACGGACATCTACACACTTCAAATATGGCATGGTTGGGCCACCTGGTTTACATTTACACATTTCGTTTTAGGTACTAGGACTAGTAGGCTAAAGCGATAATAAGTTTTTAAAAAGCGAGTCGTGAAGCAGATATTAGTGAAGTATCGAAAATAAATTCCAAAACTTGATAAGGAATTCTAAAATAGAAATCCAATGGAGTGGATGAGGGGTTTCATGTATTGTATGTATAGTTATGTAGGTATCACAATTATTATTGAATTATTGTTTTAACATACGCCATTTTTGTCAAACTTTGCCTGAGACATTTATGTATTTTAAATGGTGAACCCTTTATAGCCTTGTGTACCACACTAGTTAAAAAAGTTTTTTAATGGGCTTCTTTTTCTAGTTTCATATTATACTAAATTTTAGCAATAAAATTAGGCTATGCATAGATCCTTTATATCGTAAAAATATTATTTTTGTTTGCAATAAAACTGTAATGTTTCTTTTAACAAATTATCAGCAAAATCCATGCAACTACAGTCAAAATTAATCCTGACAGCATGCCATTACACCGGTCGTTTTACTTGGGCTCACCCCATCCTGTAGCAAAGGCACATTTTGCTGCAGTTACTGGGACCCCGAACTCGCGACGTTTGACTTTGAATAGTTGTCTAGTGCATTTCGTATCCCTCTAACGATCGCGTCTATTCGAATAGCTTCGGTTGTGATGCCGGTGAAAGGGATATAAGTCAGTTTAGGAATTAGAGGATGAACGGCACATGTAGTAAAATAGCTCCGGAAATGTAGGGTTAATTATAATTGTACTGGGGGAATCGAAAAGTAACACACAATTGTTTTCTGCCTTGCTATTGCAGCTGAAATGTTGCAATTTCGCACAGATATAGTTTGAAGTTTTCACTTCAGAGAGTATTGTTTGTTTCATGTGCAGCTCTAGCGAGAGAAGCGTGAACTACGCAACAAAGATGGCACGCATGTTACTGTCGTTCACGTGTGAAGAGCAGAGAGGTGTGGTTCGATATTTGTGGGCCAAAGGGCATAAACCGAGTGGTATTCACAGAGGCATGTGTGGCGTATATCGGGATGATTGTATGGACCGTAGCAATGTCTCCAGATGGTGTGAATTTTTCCTAGAAGGCCGTGTGAACCTTAGTGATTCATCACGCTCCGGGAGGCCGGCAACGCCTGCAACTCCGCAGAATGTCAGAGGCATTGGGGCGGCAATTTTGAACGACCGGCGTGTGCAACTGCGAACCTTATCGCAACAGTTTAACATTTCCTATGCTGCAGTGTACGATATTGTTCATGACACGTTGAAATTTCATAAAGTTAATGCTCGCTGGTACCTAAGAACCTGACAGACAGCCACAAGGGCTAGCGAATGATGACGAGCTTGGATCACTTAACGCGGTACACCGCAGAAGGGCATGACTTTCCGAAAGGAATCGTCACTGGTGATGAGTCGTGGGCATACCACTACACGCCCGAAACCAAGCAGACAAGCATGGCGAGGAAACGTGCTGCTTTACCAGTGAAGCAAAAATTCAAAGTGATTCAACCTGCTAGGAAAGTGCATGTGACGGTGTTCTGGGATATGCATGGTGTTGTATTGGTGGACATTGCTGAACACGGGACTACTGTGAATGCTGCAGCCTACATAAAAACGTTGTTGAAGTTGCGTCGTGCCCCTTGTGACAAACCCACAACAAGAATGCTGACGATGTCAAAATTCTTCATGACAATGTTCGCCCCCTTGTTGCTGCTGCTGTTTGTCATAAAATCACCAAATTTGGTCGGGAGGTGCTCCAGCATCCACCATATAGTCCGGACCTTGCACCATCGTACTTTCATCTGTTTGGTCCCATGAAGAAATTCCTGGCCGGCCAACGCTTTGCGTTAGATGCGGAAGTGAAATCAGCAGTCCGCAGATGGCTATACTCCAAGGAGACGGTCTTCTAGTATCACGATGGGAGAAATGTGTTGAGAAACTTGGTTAATATGTCGAAAAGTAGGTAAAAGATGTTCATTTATGATTTGTTGTTTTAACTATTAAACGTTTTTGCAAACAAATTATTGTGCGCTACTTCTCGATCCGCCCTCGTATTTACTGCGATACTAAGAAAAAAATCTGATGTGTTACACTCACATGACTTTCTCTACTCTTGTATAAACTATTTTTACAAACGCTTATTCTCCATCTACTTCATGTTAATCGAGATAAACATTTGCAGACTCTATCTTATTGCTAATATTCTTGTAGATGTAAGGGGAGAATATATTTACAAGGGCAATATAGGAATACAGTAGCCTTTAAGCACATACATATCTCTTAATAGCTGGTTGCTAGGTGCAGCGCCATTTCCTTTGCCACAGATTAATACTCTTTGCATATCCAAGACAAAAAAAATGAATAACGAATTCCCATTTGAGAAAATAAGTATTGAAAAATTTAAGGGAATAACAAGCAATATCTCGAAAATGGTTCACTCAACAACAAAAATGTATATGACATAAATTGTGTATTTTAACGCGATCTACATCTTTTGTGTAGTAAAATTTTGTCTATCTCTTATGGTTTACCAGTTGTGCAAGGGATGCATTCTTCACTGTGAAGAATGCTTTTGGATACATTCCCATAGAATTCAAGATAAACATATTATTTGTCATGAAAATATCTTAAACATATGATATTTTAATCAAAATTGTAATAGCCATTTTTGAGAAAATTAAAATTTTCGAAAAATGTTCCATGTAAAGGGTAGTCTGGCATGAGGGGATTTTCTTGAAAGCCTTTGTGTCGCATCTCTGGAAGATACTGAACCTAAATACCAAGTTTGGTGTTTATCCGACTGTTCGTTTCTGAGTTATGCTGTTCACAAACACACACACGGACATGTTTCCGAAAATGCTTTTTTTGGATTCAGGGATCTCAAAACGTGTATTTCCGTTGAAATCTCGGTATCGAATTTTTGGGTGGAATACAATACTTCCCCTACTTACTATACGTAGTAGAGAAAGTAAAAAATTGAATAACGTAGAAAATACGTTAAACAAAGTGAACGAAAAAGACTGACTTCGCAGTAAAATAAATACTGTGATAATACAAAATGTGTAGCAAAAAGCAATCATTTATAGAAATATGTTTCATATTGAATATTATTGTAAATGTGTTATTCTTACGAATATGTTATTTATTCCATGCAATACATTTTGAAATATATTAGTTTGTTTTACGATCACGCTAGCTTAAGTAAACAACATTCAGCTGTTAGGATTGTTAGAAAAATGTTTCACTCAGAAGGAGATGCTTACAAAAGAAGCGATATTATTATACTAATTCCTACACGAATAATTAAATGTTATCAGTGATAAATAATAAAGCGTTATTTATTGCAACACAATTAAAGTCTACGGGAAAGTAAAACATATAGGATCTTTCAACAAGAGTTCTATTTTTGAACTTAAATAAAACACGTTCTATAAATGATAGAGGTTTATTTCTTTTTTTATTTTGGAACATAATTAATGTTATTACGTGTGGAAGAGAACATCAGTTAAGTGACCGCCGCGACTTCGTCGGGTTGCGCGTATACAGTTGACCCAATTTTCAATGACAGAAGAACGTAAATTAGGTCCAACTTCACGAATAACACGCGTGATGTTATTCATAAGATCATTTACTGTTTCTGGCTTGTTGACATAAACTCGAGATTTAACATAACCCCACAAGAAGTAATCCAGAAGTAATCCAACGGCGTTAAATCACATGACCTCGGGGGCTAGTTAACATCACCACCACGGGAAATGAAGAAACCTCTGAACTTCTCCTTCCAAAGATCGATTGTTTCGAGAGCAGTATGACATGTGGCACCATCTTGCTGGAACCAGATGTTTCTGAGATCCATACCATCCAATTGTGGCCAAAAATAGTCCCTTATAAGAGCCCGGTATCTTTCTCCATTGACAGTTGGAGCTTCATCTTCATCTTGGAAAAAATATGGACCTATGAATCCACCATACCAAAATTCACACCACAGTAACCTTTTGGGCATGAAGTGGTCGCTCTTAAATCTGCAGTGGATTGTGATTGCTCCAATAGCGGCAATTTTGTTTGTTAATGCAACCATCCATCCAAAAATGGGCTTCGTCGCTGAAGATAATTTTTCGACAAATTGCTCCATAGTCTAGTCAGCGAATACACGGCGCAACCTATGGTCATTGGGCTTTAGTTTTTGAGTTAACACCATTTTGTAAGGGTGTAACCTCAAGTCCAGATGCAGAATTCGCCAAGTTGTGGTCGGCGAAAGCCTAATTCTTGCACTCGACGTGCAATTGATTTGTTTCCGTTCTCGCGTGCACTCACGAATGGCGCCTATGTTTTCGTTGGGGCGCTTACGTCGATTACGTACAGGCGTTCTTTGATCGCTGACAGAACCACTTCTTTCAAATTTATCGATCAAACGCCGAATTGTCCTCTCGCAGGGACGATTATGCACACCGTAAACTTCACGCAATACACGGAAGATTTGGCGAACCGATGATCCATTTTGATAATAAATTTTCACAATTTCTACGCGTTGCTGGGTACTGTAACGTTCCATGGCTATTTGTCAATAACAATTGTAACCGCATGAAAAAGATGGTTGTTGTAACTTGTAAGTGTATTTCTTATATTTAACATTATTGTAGCCCCACGTTGTGGTAGCCAATTTGTAACGGTATTACTTATAATGTTGATGCTTGTGATGGTTGAGTATGTGTGTTTACTTCACATGAAGCCATCTTGTGACGTCATTCATTTGTTCGGTTTGTAGCTCCATCTAGTGTTAGCAATTTGTGGTATTATTAGTGTTTGAAAGAATTTTTAAGTTTCGTTTACTGTCCTCCGGCTAGCTATTATTTCTCAGTCGAACATGTCTCTTGATCAGAGTGTCTAAACGGAAAGGAATCTTTTATCCAAATATAACACTGATGAAGAAATTTGTTTTACACATTTATTGTCCAACACGTTAACTATCACATTTATACATTGAATTTAACACTCGCCAAACTGAAACTGTTTTAATAACTTCATTACCAATCACTCTTAATTCGCGTAGTTCAACTTAGTGTATAATTAACTTTATAATACTTTAGATTTTCGTAACTGGTGAATCTATAGCCGACGTATCTCATACAAATATTTTGACGAACTGACGAACTGAAGACGACGTGTAGTGCACAAAGAATTTTGATGAACTGAGCAACTGAAGGCGACGTGTAATGTATTGAGATTTTCGATGAACTGAACGACTGAAGGCGACGTGTAGTGTATTGAGATTTTCGATGAACTGAGCAACTGAAGGCGACGTGTAATGTATTGAGATTTTCGATGAACTGAACAACTGACGGACTTTACCTCTAACCTAGCCTATTTATACTCCTTCATCCAGATACGCCTAAAGATTATAACTGAGCTACTATTGGCTAATAAAACGCGCCAACATTAGCGTCTATTTTAATATCCAATGAACATTATGAATACATATGCTCTAGGGAGAAAACATTCCAGAAGATTCTCAACGGAAAAACGCGCCAATATTACGTAACTTCCTCGTTTCCAATAATGATAAACAGCTCACCCCTTGCTACATTATTGCGCGCTATTATTGACAGTTTTAGTAAGGTCGTATAAACTTACTTCCCAACAATATTTACAATCAATAAACATCTGAAATCAATGTCACATAAAAATGCATATTCATATTACAATCATTATTTACATTTAAGTAATTTGTGATACAAATTACTGCATCAAACTCAATAACAATGATAGCTATCACATGTTAAAGATAGGACACTTGTTTATATGTTTGTAAATATTTGATTCAATTATCGTGTACTTTTCGTCGCTAAAGCAGATTAAGAATTGTAATAAAATCCGTTATAAAGAATATTCATTTAATGTAATTACTATTTAAATAGTAAATATCTTATGTTACAAACACGGTATACCTGAAAAGGATGAATATTGGAACGAGTTAGACTTAGCACAATTTTAAGTATATCTTAAAATATAGTGAAACCAACGAATCGTTCAAACATTATGCTACGCGTTACACACAGGCTAGCATTCTCCACAATTACGGAATAAAAAACATTATTCGCCAGAAACACAATTCCACCACACTAGAAATAAATTTGCCATAGCAACTGTGTGAGAGGTGGTAAGTTCAAACCCAGTATTTCAAAGTTCACAGCGTCTGTATCCACAAGATCTTCGAGAACTTCCTATACTTCATCCCAAAAACACACCTCAACCCAAATAATTCCATTTCAGTCCTATATATGATGGCTCCAATTCCATGCTATTTGCATGACGAAAAAAAAACCAATTGTGACTTTCCACTTGAGAAATGTATAAGTATGTATTTGCAAATTCAAATCAATAGCCAAGAATATCTCGAAAATGGTTAACTCCCACAATTTCTTTCTTTGTTTATTACTTTACGTCGCTTTAACTACATGGTCATATTGCGACGGATTTGTTGATACCTTGTGGTGGCTCGGTGTGTGGTTGGCAGCCTTCTAGGTCTCATTTCTGTGGCATACCAACTTGCTTCGTCGTATGTCCACAGAGGCCTCAGTGCTAAGCAACTGTGTACTGAGCGGGATGGCTCAGTCGGTTTCGTCTGAGGCCCGCATTCGGGTGGTCCAAGGTTCGATTCCCGTTGTCGTCCTTCCTGATCCATGTCCTTTTTTCCAGGGTCTTCCCGGGTCGCCATGCGAATGCTGTGAAGGATTCTCGCATCCTCCGAATTTCCTGTTCTTCCATTTCATTTCCATTCTCATTTCACCATCTTTTATCCGATGGTCTCTTTCAGGGTTGGAAGTGTCGGGATGGTGTTTCGGTGCAGTGTGGCAGGGAAACAGCATGTTCTTTGTGACTCTCTCCATCCCTAGGGATTTTGCTAACTGTCGGGGGTATCCTAACTCCTTGAGGGGCGTCGAACCCCCTCTGTGCGGGGTGGGGTTCCCGTTCTTGTTGTCCGTTTGCCTGGGAGTCTCTATCTGGAACTGTAGAGACCCTGCCATTTCTGTGCCGGTTTCTTAGTCACAGCCGCCCAGTGTCTCCTCTCGCCTCACCCTTCCTCCCGGAGACGGCCCACGGTACAATATCCATTATGTGGACCAGTGCCGAGTCCCCTCCGTAGCCCATCCAATCCAATCCAATCCAATCCAGCAACTGCATTTCTGTTTCTACACGTGCTAGGCAAACAGTATTAGGGTGCCGCCCATTGTATCTAGTTTCATAATCTATGGATAGATGGCAGAAAATTCCATATTATCTATTTTCATTTTCACAATTTTTTAGATTTAAAATGGAGCTGTGTGTTCTGGTATTAAATACCCAATACGGTACTTACCTTGCGACTAAGGAAACCAAAAAAAAAAAAAAAAGCAAAATTGTCGGCCCATGGGATTTGAACCCGGACCTTCAAATGCCGGTTACAGACGTTACCGCCTGAGCCGTTCAACTCTGTGAAAACTTGGCATAAATTTTAACGAGATCTATATTTTTTGTGTATACTAATATTTTGTGTATCTCTTACAATTTACCAGTTTATATGAGGCGTATTTTGAAAGTAAGTACGTTTTAATATTTCAAAACAATGAAAGGACCCGCCGATTGTGAAATCAGATCAGTGATTCGTTTTTTGAATGAGAGAAATGTTACGCCAGTAAACATTCATCAAGTGTGTAAGGTTTATAGGGAAACATTGAGTTAAAATGTCTGGCCACACACACCCAAGCATACTCAAGATCTGATTGTATCATTTGGTTGGGAACAATTCGACAACCTTTCCAACAGTCCGGATTTGCCACCAAGTGATTTTAATCCGTTTCTTCATCTGAAGAAATTCTCTGGTGGAACACATTTTAATGTCGGTGTTGTGAAACAAGAAGTACAGACTTAGCTTTTATCACAGACGTCATCATTCTTTGACGAAAGCATACAAAAGTAGTTTAAGGAGTAATGAATGAAAATAAAGTATTTTCTGTTATTTTTTAAAAAAGTTGTTTGTACTTATTTTATAAAACCCGCTTCGTGTAACAGCCCTTCAGAATGAAGAGAAATTCACAGGATGTTTTCAGAGTGTTCAAAATATAAATTTAATTTGATTTGCAAATTACAACTGGTAAACGTTAAGTGATAGACGAAAACGTACTGCAGTAATGTAGATCCCTTTAAAACATAAAATTAATGCCAAAAAACGTTTTTGTGCCATACGCCATTTTGAAGTTATCCGTTATTAATAGTTATAGTTGCTCAATACTAGCCAGTCTTTTCAAGTCCTGCCAACATTCAGTTGTTTCTACGATGTCCTAGAAAGAGTATTGAATTTTAAAGCTAACGTATAGCGTCTACTTCTAAATCATTTGATTAACGCCACTTCCTTTGTATCTATAACGAAATGTGTAAGGAAGCTATTTCTGCAAAGGTTTATCTTGATTAAAATTAAGTAAATAAAAAAAAATCTGATGTAATGCATTCACATGAAGTTCTCTGCCTTGTATTATAAATATTTAAAAACAGGCACTATACGCTGGCCTTAAAATTCTATATTTGTTTCCATGCAATCGCGAGAAACCACTGAATGTTGAAAAACTAAGAAATGAACATTTCGAACCTTTAAAAACGGATATCTCAGAAACGGCTTATGCCACAAAGCAACTTATATTAAGTAAATTGTATATTTTAGAGAGTCTTACATTTTTTATGTGGTACGTTTTTGTCTATCGCTTAACGTTTACTAGTTACACAAGATTATACAAAATTCCTTCCGAACGAAGAGGACTTCCTAGGCTATTCCCAGAAAATTCAAAATATACATTTTATTTGCCATGTAAATATCTTTCATATATGGTATTTTAATAAAATTTTTTGAAATTTTCGAAAAATATTCCATATAAAGGGTAGTCGGGGGTGGGGGAATTTTCTTTAAAATCTCCGTGTCGCGTCCTTGAAAGATACCGAACTCAAATACGAAGTCGGACATCTTTTTCTGAAACAGGTGTCTTTATTCAGGTGACCTCAAAATATGCATTCCCGGTGAAATTTCGGTATCGAATTTTTAGGTGGAATACAATACTTCCCCTACCTACTATACGCAGTAGAGAAAGAAATAAACCTCCTAAGCATAGTTTATATACCTCCTAATAAACGATAAAGGGTAGAGAAAGTCGCGTGAACGTAACACAGATAGTTTTTGTTTAAAATGCTTGTATAACGCTATTAGTGGCGCAGTTATTTACGTTTTTATACGTACAAGCATACTTTGCCATCCCTTCTTCCTCAGTTCGTGTCTGCTACTGAGATTTCTTGTCTTAATTTGGTATTTTTTTGTTGGGAAGTGTTTGAGTTTTCTTCTTGATGCTCTGGTACGTTTTCCTGCTGTTCAGCATAACGTTGCTTGCACACACCGTTGTGATATTGCACCATCAGCAGCAAAGTCAGCCAGCCAGCCCGCCCTACCTACCTGTTCCATGACCCTGTTAATTTGGGAAGACGGGTCAGCACTATCTGCTTAAACTGCGAAGTGCTGCGTCTTCTTTCCTACGTTACACATTAAAACGGTAAGGCACGATTTACAAAAACACGATACTTTACAAAGTTTAGATGTTTGTTTCAAAATGTAAGCATCAACCCGCAAAGCTATTGCAGTGAAGATTATATCTCTTTGCAAACTACTTTTACAAAACCGTATTACTATCTATATCACCTAATTATAGTATGTACAGGATTTATTCCATTCTATTCAAAATATTGACATTAGAATTTCACCAGAAATGTATTTTGTAAATCCCTAAATAAACAAATGTAATGTGCATTCTCATGACTTTATCTACTCACTCTTCTGCAGACTACCCTATTTCTTTTCTTGAAGTTTAACATCTTTTAAAATGTTGCTAAAATGGGCCCGAGATCCCTAGTGGTTAGTTACTCGACTTTCGTATTCTCTTAATAAAGAAAACCCCCGAAAAAACCCTATCATTATAACTCGCCCTAAGCGGGATTCGAACTCGGTACCTCTTAGATGTGAGGCAGACACGCACCCCCACACCACGAAGGTGAGCAAAAGCATATTATTCTACCTACTTCTTCTTAATCCAGAAAAACCTTCGATTTACATTTATACACTTCGTTGTAGCATACAATAAATAAAGCAATAGTCAGACTTTTATACAGCGTGTCGTTATATGATGCCTTTGAAATTGCATGTCTTCCTCCGTGATGTAATGATTACCATGCTAGCCTCTAGTTCCTGAGATTGCGGGCGATGGATTTCTTTCGGGCGTAAAAATTCTTAACATGGCTTCCTTCGGAAGGGAAGTAAAGTCGGTGGCCCCTGTTGTAGATTTACGGCAGGTAAAAGAACCTCAAGCCTGATAGAGGCCTCTGAGCAAAATTACCGGTCTTTCGTAAACTCATATTTCCTTGTTGTTGGGTTTCTTGTACTTCTGGATTTTAATCATTACATCACACACATATTCACATTCTAATTCATACTTCCAGACTCTGGGGAGGCTAGGGAATAATCTTGGCTAGAGAAAAATTTGCACCCAAACCCCAGCCGGGAATCGAATTCGGGATCCCTCGCACAGCAGCCAGGTGCTCTACCGATTGAGCTACGGGGCCAGCCCCTATACTGTTTGTGTAGTAAGATTTTGCCGATCTCTTACACACACACAAGTCGTTCAGATTCAAGAGGACTTCACAGGCTATTCAGATAATACAAGATATAATTTTTTTTTAAAATAAAGAGAGTTGGAGGTTGTTACACTACATCACTAAAAGATTCTTACCTAACAACCTCCAACTCTCTTTATATTAAATTATGACATCACTGTTACCAACTTCTCAATCTTCAAAATGAATTAAAAATATACATTTCGTTTGTCATGCAAATATCTTAAACTTATGGTATTTTAATCCAAAAATCCTTAGCCAATTTTTAGAAAATAAGAAAAAAACGAAATAATTTCCACGTAAAGAAAGGGAGTTTGGGAGAGGGTATGTTCTTGAAAATCTTCGTGTCGCCTCTCAAATACTAAGTTTGGTGTTTAAATTACTTTTCGATTTTGAATTATGGTGTAAATATACACAGAGCTTATCCTAAAAATACTGCCCTTTTCATTCAGGGAGCCTCAAAACACTATTTCCGGTGAATATTGACATCAAATTTTTTGATGGAATGCAATACTTTCTGTACTTACTATAGGTAAGCGTACATAAATTAATAAGGTCTTTTAAAAGATATTTTGTAGAAGACATAAAGATACATGACAATGAGTAGCAAAAGGGAGAATATAATGAGAATGTAATACATTAGATATTTTTATCCATTTTGTAAGTGGAGCCGAATGGCTTCTAGCCACTTTACTATCCCTACTATGTATAGTAAGGGAAGTATTGCTTTTCACCCGAAAATTCGTAATCGAGATTTTATCGAAAATGCATGCTTTGAGGCAACCTAAATAAAAAAAATTAGAAAAAGGTCCGTGTGTGTGTGTGTGTGTGTGTGTGTGTGTGTGTGAACAGCATAACCCAAAAACTAAAAGCCGGATAAATAGCAAACTTGGTATTTATATTCAGTATCTTTGAAACATGCGACACGGTGATTTTCAAGAAAATCCCTCTACCCCAGACTACCATTTAGATGGAACATTTCTCGAAAATTTTGGCTTTCTCAAAAATGGCTCTTAACGATTTTGATTAAAATATCATGTGTTTAAGATATTCCATTGAAAATGAAATCTTGAATTCTCTGACAATGTCCCAAAAAGTCATTTTCATTCGAATGAATTTTGCATAACTATAAACCGTAAGAGATAGACGAAATTTTACTACACAAAACATTTATATCTCGTAAAACACACAATTTGGCATACATTTGTTTCATCGAGTGAACCATTTCCGAGATATTCCTTGTTATATGTTTGAATTTTTCAATACTTTTGCTCAAATGGGAATTCGTTATTCCTTTTTTTTTTAATGTCTTGGGCATGTAAAGAGAACGGAATGCTCCACATAGCAACCAGCTATTAGAAGATTTGACTATCGCTTAATAGCAATACGATTAACATCTCATATCTGGATTAACATGAAGCAGATGGAAAATAAGAGTTTGTAAACATAGTTCTACAAGAGTAGAGAAAGTCGTGTGAATGCAACGCATCAATATTGTTTTTATGGACGCTCTTTGAAGATGATGTTATTGTCTTTCAAGTATGGAAAAGCCGATTTGTAGTAGGAGCTGTATTGTACTTCAACTGTTGGGGAACTGAACTTGTAGTAGTAGCAACCGCACGTACAGTAAACAGTTTCTGGTAGCCAAGAATTTTTACTGTTTCTTTAAATATTATGTTTAGGTTTGCCTCGGCCGCGTCAGTATTTGTTAGACACGTTTCTCTTAGCAGGGTTGTGGTGCGACAAGAATGTAGGCTTACACAGATTATAATTTTAGATTCACTCCTTTTATTAATGCTTGATACCATTTAAATAACACTTCACTGATATAGAGAGCTGTGAGATTCTTTAATTAATTACTTGCACTTTTTAACACGTAAAACTATTTTCGTCTCACACGAATACGTATTAAATCTCTAGAGGACACTTTTTGCGTCTGGTTAGTAACGCTGTCTGCAACGAACTAAGGTGATTTCAACCTCCTAAACCTGTAAATTTCTGTATTTCAAGTCTCTGATTGGCTATTCCTTATCCAATAGAATACCTTCATTTAACTAAAGCCTTTTTTTTTTTTTTTTTTTGGTTGATTGGCTATTTTATAAACTGTCAGAAAAATTACATTATTGCTTCCAAGAATCACTAGTATTATTACTTTCTAATTCATTATTGCCTCATTGTTACCTCATTGTTAGCAAATTTTAACCTATTATTCTCACAGCTCCTACATTATTAAATTACATAATACATTCACATAACATTATTACACATGTATACAATAATATAAGCATATACAATGACTGTTACATGCATTTTACATATTATTCTTATATACACATATTGCTTCAAGGCGGGCTGTTATTCAATTTATATATTACATAATTATACTGAAATAATTTAAGTGTTAAAAATACTGCCTCATCTTTAACTGCTGTGGTCCTTAGCGTCCCATTGTATATTGGGCGTGAAAGATCGGTAATTTTGCTCAGAGGTCTCTTTATCAGGCTTGAGGTTCTTTTACGTGCCCTAAATCTACGACACGGGACCACCGGCTTTACTTCCCTTCCGAAGGAAGCCATGCTAAGAATTTTACGCCCGGAGAAATCCATTGCACTCCGCCAGGTTCGAACCCGCGACCTCGGGAACTAAGGCTAGCATGGTAAGCACTACACCACGGAGGAGGCAGGCTTCTAGTCACTCGAGTGAGCGTAGAAACTTCTATACAGTTTAGGTAATCTGCTTCTGATAGTTTTAATTCATTTTCTTGCTCGTTAACAGCGAAGTTTGAGGGAAAATAAAGACGGCGAAGAGGTCAGGTCACGTGGCAGAGTTTTGATGAAGCTCCCAGTCAGGTGAGAGAGTGTTTACTGTGCAGTAGAGTGTGTTGACTTTATCCTATATATTGATTAAACTCTCAAAATTTCACTTTGCAGACCTTCCGCTCAGCCACTCGGCCACTATCCACACACAGTCAGCTTTTAATTGCATTCTTTCATTGCCCCAATGCAATATCGAACCGTATATAAAACACTGTGCACTGTAAAATTGCGTCTTTCTGGACCTCTCTTCGTCTCCTAGCAACGTGGCCGAGCTTGACTCTTGTGCTGGCATTCCCAGTATCCGTCGAATGTTGTCTACTAAAATCCTTACTGACCAAATCAAAAGTTAATTTGTATGATTGTATGAAAGGTAAATGTCTACCTTATTGAAGGAATAATATTCAGAAATTTACGCTTTATACCATTAAAGTTGCATTCTCAATAAGATGTTTTCAGTAAAGAAAAAAATCTGATGTGTTACACTCACATGACTTTCTCTACTCTTGTACAAACTATTTTTACAAACGCTTATTCTCCATATGCTTAATGTTAATTGAGATATCGAGATGTTAACCTTATTGCTAAGTTTCTTGTAGATGCAAGGGGAGTATGATAGGCTTTAAGCGATAGTCAAATATTTTAAGAGTTGGTTACTATGTGGAGTATTCCATTCTCTTTGCTCTACCAGCACAAAAAAAAAGAATAACGAATTTCCATTTGAGAAAAAGTATAAGTGTTGGAAAATTTAAGGGAATAACAAGCAATATCTCGAAAATGGTTCACTCAACAAACAAAATGTGTACGACAAATTGTGTATTTTAACGCGATCTGCATTTTTTGTGTAGTAAAATTTTGTCTATCTCTTATGGTTTCCAGTTATGCAAAAGTCGTTCATAATGAAGAATACTTTTGGAGACATTTACAGAAAATTCAAGATATACACTTCATTTGTCATGAAAATATCTTAAACATATGACACTTTAATCAAAAACGTTCGAGCCATTTTTGAGAAAATTAAAATGCTCCATGTAAAGGGTAATCTGGGGTGGGGGTATTTTCTTGAAAACCTTCGTGTCGCATCTGTGGAAGATACTGAACCTAAATACCAAGTTTGGTGTTTATCCGACTGTTCGTTTCTGAGTTATGCTGTTCAGACACACACACACACAGACAGACACACACACACACACACGGACATGTTTCAAAAAATGCTTTTTTTGGATTCAGGGGGTCTCAAAACATATATTTCCCGTGAAATCTCGGTATGGAATATTTGAGTGGAATGCAATACTTCCCCTACTTACTATACGTAGTAGAAAAAGTAATTAGATACCCGGATTTCAACGAAGGTACACGTTTTGAGATCGCTTGAACACAAAAATAATTTCTAGAAAAAGGATCGCGTGTGTGCGTATGTGAGGACTAAATTACCAAAAAATTCTTGTGTTTACATTCACATGATTTCTCTATGTTCTATGGTTTATTATTCTCACGAAGGCTTATTTGTTTGTTTCAGATAAACCTTTGCAGACATACCTACATTACACACTTCGTTAGGGAACAAATGTCAAATGTCTAAAAACTGGACGCTATGTGCTGACATAAAATTCCATATTCTTACCACGTAGTTCCGAGTAACAAGTGAATATCGACAGGGTTTTAAAGAATGACAAGGATATCGTACATTTCGAATCATTAAAAACGGATACCTCTGAAACGACTTATGCCACAAAAAGTTATTTGAAATAAGTTGTATGTTTTAAAGAGATCTGAACTTTTTGTACACTGTGTTTTCGTCTATCGCTTAATGTTTGCCAGTTACACAAGATTATACAAAATTCCTTCCGAATGAAGAGGACTTCACAGGCTATTCCCAGAAAATTCAAAACATATGTTCTATTTGTCACGTGTATACCTTTAATCTGATATTTAATCAAAATAGTTAGCACAATTTTTGAGAAAATTGTTCCATTTAAAGTGTATCTTGCGGTGAGGGATTTTCTTGAAAATCTACTTATTGCATCTTTTAAAGGTACTGAACCTAAATACCAAGTTTGATATTTATCCGAATTCTTATTTTTGAGATTAAGGTGTTCACAGTCGCACACTCGTGCCTTTTTCTAAAAATGCTTTTCTTTTTTGGATTCAAGGGTAATCAAAACATGTTTTTCTGATAAAATCTCGGTATCAAATTTTTGGGTGGAATGCAATACCTTCTCTGCCAATGAGGTACGTGGTAGAGAAAGTAAAAACGAAATATTATATGAATACCAAACTTGGTACTTAGTTCAACAGCTTCCAAAACTGCAACACGAAGGTTTAAGAAAATCCCCCGCCCCGAATTACACATTACATGGAAAATGTTTCCTTATTTTTTATTTTCTAAAATGATTTGAACGATTTTGATTAAGATACTTTGATGGCTAATATAGTGCATATGTTGAATTTTCTGTAATTTTCCTTTATTAGAAATGCATTTTATATAATTTTGTGTGACTGGTAAATCGTAAGAATAGACGAAAGTTCAGTACACCAAAACTATAGTTATCTTTTGTAGTATCATCCATTTTCGAGATGTTCGTTGTTATGATTTGAATTTTGAAGTGCTAAGTCGCTGTTTCTATTGATAGACAGAATTTAGAATCTCAATGTACGGCTAAAATTTCACGTAACTTAGTGTTAAATAACGCGAGGTGGGGAGAGAGGCCTATTTAGATAACCCTATGCTAGAAGAAAGAAGTGGTTTGGCGAGGCTAAGAATGTGCGCCTGGAAAGGCAACAAATTAACTGATGAGTGAGAATATTTCCACTCTGTGGTGAAAGAGAAACGTGGAATCTAATTCTGGCTCAGTGCAGGGAAACGGAATTACTAAGAAAACAATATTTACCACCACAGTTTCTGGAGTCCAATAGGGAAATGGAGGTCTGCTTGGATGTAATGCTGAGTGTCATAAAATGGATTCTTTCTGTTTAAAATTCGGCAAAGGAGATAAAATGCCCTGGAGAGTGGTAGGGGGGGACTGTACATAAGAGTGAGTTCTTAAGTTTCGGAGCACTGTATATATTACCGAGCGGGATGGCTCAGGCGTTTACGTCTTTGGCCCGCATTCGGGAGGTCCCGAGATCCATCCCCGGCGAGCGCACACTCTGCACTATGGGTTTTTCGTGGTTTCCCCGTGTCGCCAGGCAAATGCTGGGGTAGTTCATCTTGTACCACGACTCTCCTTCCTCTCATTTCCTGCACCCATCATCTTCCTTGACATTTGTTTCAGGGTTGTAGGACCAGGCGACGGTGTTCGGCTGGGCGGTGGCTTGCGCTATGTAAAGGTTTCTTCCCTGGCGTTGCTGTGGTACCGCTCAGTTAAGTCTCTCCTCAGCGTGGGGCTCCGCTCCGGGGTACCCTAGCGAATGATGACTTGTGAGCAAGGACCGTGCAGCATCGGATGCGTTCTATCTGAAAACGTTAGGGACCCTGTCCATCGCCCGTCGGCATCCGGATCTAGTTGACCTTCGGGCCTCTCCCCTTCCAGGGATTACCTTGGAAACACAATGGACCGACTGGCCTGAGTGGTGTGCTCTGCCCTGCTTCCGGGGGCCTCTCCGTGATACGTACTTTTTTACTTTCTTTACTACGTATAGTAAGTAGGGGAAGTATTGTATTCCACCCAAAAATTCGATACCGAGATTTCACCGGAAATATATATTTTGAGACCCCCTGAAAAGAAGAATTTTTGGAAACATCCGTGTGTGTGTGTGTGTGTGTGTGTGTGTGTGTGTCTGTCTGTCTGTCTGTGTGTGTCTGTGAGCAGCATAACTCAGAAACGAACAGTCGGATAAACACCAAACTTACTATTTAGGTTCAGTATCTTCCAGAGATGCAACACGAAGTTTTTCACCCCACTCCAGATTACCATTTACATGGAACATTTTTGGAAAATTTTAATTTTCTCAAAAATGGCTCTAACGATTTTGATTAAAATATGATTTTTAAGATATTTTCATGACAAATAAAATGTATATCATGAATTTTCTGGGAATGTCTACAAAGTATTCTTCATTGTGAACGACTTTTGCATAACTGGTAAACCATAAGAGATAGACAAAATTTTACTACACAAAAATGTAGATCGCGTTAAAATACGCAATTTATGTCATATACATTTTTGTTGTTGTTGAGTGAACCACTTTCAAGATATTCCTTGTTATTCCCTTAAATTTTCCAATAATTTTTCTCAAATGGGAATTCGTTATTCTTTTTTTTTTATGTCCTGGACATACAAAGAGAATGGAATGCGCCACATAGCAACCAGCTCTTAAAACATTTGACTATCGCTTAAAGCCATATTCCCCTTTCACCTACAAGAAAATTAGTAATAAGATTAACATCTCGATTAACATGAAGCATATGGAGAATAAGCGTTTGTAAGATTAGTTTGTACAAGAGTGGAGAAAGTCAGGTGAGTGTAACACATTAGATGTTTTTTCCTACCAAAAGTATATATATATACTATTATACACTAATTCTTAGATTTTAGGGACGGGAAAAGCATGTATGGCAATGATGCCCATGCATTTGTTGTATTTTACAAGAGTACGCTGAAAATATTCACAATAAACGTCTCTACTACTTGTTTGTTTCTCATAATTTCACTGAAAGGGTGTCATTTCAAAGCCAGCATATAGTGACCACCGTTTTATGCATTTCACTAACGCTTCAACCTCCTGTATCTCTTTTGTATCTACAACGAAATGTATAATGAAACCATTTCTGAAAACGAGAGGAGTAGAAAAAGTAACATGAATGTAACATCGTGCTTTAAGTTCCATGGGCTCACACAAAATCTTTTTTGGTTGTTTCAGGAAAATTATTCGCGTATTTGCTGTATATACTGAATACAAAACTTTTTGCATTTATAAAATAGCAAAACAAAACGTAATGAAGCAGCACTGGTAATGAAACTCAACATTTGCTGCTGCTGACAGGTGTAACTTATGTTTTTCAATGGAAAAACGCGGAGTTATTTGTAAAGAATTATTTTAGAATGCCTTCAGTAACAATGAACAAAAGAGCATCTTGTTAATGGGCTTTTCTCCACCCGCAAGGAAAACAAAGGATAAGAATAAAAGAAAGGAAATGAGACGTGTGCTGATGAATGTAAAGTTTAGGAAAATAATTATGTTGCATGTATACTGCCTCATTAGTGTGTGGGTCACGCCTTACGTTAACAATAAGTAATGAGCCCCTGGGGCATTATTGGTACTCTGCAAACAGTCGTAATGAACCTAAAGATTAAGATATACTGACTCCATGGGATGTGTATTAACATTTATATGTCAAAACATATGTATACAGATAATATTAAAAGGAAAATCTGTTTTGTTACATTCACATGACTATCTCTACCTTCTATCGCATATTAGTGGGTATACGAATTATTCTTACGAAGGTTTATATTCCTACTTCATTTTAATCGAGATAAACGTTTGTAGAAATAGCTACATTACACATTTCGTTATAGATACAAAGGGAACAGGGATAGTCGAATGTTTAAGAACTGGACGCTATAAGCCGGCCTTAAAATTCCATACTGTTTCCATGACATCAGGAGATACAACCGAAAATGAATAGGACTTTAAGAGAATGACCAAGTATTGAAAAATTCTAAACATTAATGACGGGTATCTCGGAAATGGCTAATGCGAAAAAAAAACTATTTGAAATAAATTGTGTGTTTACTGGTTAAACAAGATTATACAAATTTCTTCCGAATGAAGTGGACTTTACAGGCTATTTCCAGAAAATTCAAGGTACAAATTTTATTTATCATGTAAATATATGCTATTTTAATCAAAATAATTAGCCAGGTTTTAAGAAACTAAAAATTTCCAAATATGCTCCATGTAAAGGGTTGTTGATGTGGGGGGGATTTTTTTTTCTAAAACATCGTGTCGCATCCTTAGAAGGTGCTGAACACCACTACCAGGTACAGTATTTATCCGAATTTTCGTTTTTGAGTTATCTGTTCACACACACGTACGCAGGCATTTTTCTAAAACTGATTTTTTGGGATTCAAGGAACCTTACAACATATATTTCCGGTGAAATCTCGGTATCGAATTTTTGGGTGAAATGCAATACCTTCTCTACCCCTATGTACGTGATAAAGGAAGTAAAAATCCTGTATGTAATAATCACACGACTTTTTCTACCAATGTCAACTCAAACACACATACACACACATTTAAGTTGACTGCACAATATCTCCAAAACTAAGTAGCGTTGTAGAAAGAAATTACTTTAATAAAAGTTAATTAATATTATGGGGGAAAGTAAATGGCATTAGTTGTTTTATTTGGCGGACGTTGTGTTGGTCATTTTAGGACCAATTTAATTTGATAGTAATTTTAGGTTCCCATTTAAGTAAATTAAATTGACTCCAAAATGACTATCATAACGTCCTCCAAACAAAACACGACTAATAACATTTGCTTTCTCCCATAATATCAAGCAACTTTTATCCAAGACATTTCTTTCTACAAGGCTTAGTTTTGGAGATATTGCAGCGACTCAACTTAAATGGTTCAACCTGTTTATTATATATAAGAGAACATTTGTTTGTATGTAGTAAGTTTTACCATAATGGTCTTATATTCACGGTATGATATTAGAACGCAATTCTGATGATTAAATAAATACTGGCTGAAGATAATATGTATTTTGGTGCACAAAATCTATATTTTGTTTTATAAAGCTTGGAGGCTTCTGTGTGTGTGTTGAGAGTAATCTCAAAACACACTCAGCCAACTTTGATAATTCTTTCACCATTGAAAAATCCTGTTTTCTGACGGATATGGATCATAAATAAACTTTTAATTTCAATTTATAAATTACTAAAATACTATAAAGGTTTAAAAAGCTACAGAGAGAAGCTCGCTTCTTTGTTTACAGTGCCAAGCGTGTTTTGTGCACCTATAAAATGAATGAAGAGATTAGTAATTCGGCTGAAATGGAAGATATTCCTTTGGAATTTGAAGCTGACCGCGTCCTCAATGCGTAATAATTAAGTCTCTTCTTTCTCCGGCTAGCGTTGAGCAGTGTCGACTCTGTAAAGTCTACAGCGGTGGTAAAATTATGTATCTATTGCGATAGTAAAAACATCGGCTGTGGTGAATATTGGCTTTATTATACTGTCATGTTACACATTAGGAAAGCGAGCCACCACTCCGTCAATTAACCGCGACTGACATAGAGATGATTTGTTAGTCGGCGGTATTAAGAAGTATTGTAATGCTTTCCAGGCGTTCATAGCCGCGGCCTGACTTCAGCTATTGTTTTGAATTTCTCAAAAACAGCTTAACGATTTTTAGTAAAATACCGCAAGTTTAAGATATTTGCAGGAAAAATAAAATTTGTATTATGAATTTTATATTCTGGGAATAACTTGTAAAATTTTCCTCGTTCTCAACTTGTTGTATTACTGGTAAATTCTAAGAAAGAGACAAAATCTTACTCTGCGTAAAATGCAATCTCGGTAAAGGACAAATTTTAGGTCAAATTGTGTTAACCATTTCCGAGAAATTTTTTGTTGTTGGTTTGAATTTTGAAATACAAGTTGGAAGTCTCTGTTTGTATTTTCCTCGTGGTCATGCTAAGAGCATGGAATTTCAAAGTCATCATATAGTCATCTGTATTTTAAAAATCTGACTATCGCTTTAGCCTATGTATCCTTATATTTACAACGATATGTGCAATGAAATTTTATCTTATTATTTAAGAAGTAGATAGAATAAGCTTTTGTGAAAGTAGTTTGTAGAAGAGTGAGTAGAGATAATCTTGTGAATATAATACATAAGATTTTTTTTATTTTCTTTCTTTTGCCTTCGTATTTTTACTTATCCTGCATTTTATAATAAAGCTATTCATTTAAGTAAACAGAAGATGTCATGCTTATAAATCTTACACCTTAAACAATACACAACTTCTTGTATTAGCTTTATATTAATAAAACATTGTTGTGATACAAGTGATAAAAAACTTTTTACCATAGCTCCGCGCACAGCATAATCAAAAATGATGCTTTGATTTGGGAGTAAGAGTTCCTTTCAAAATAAATTAATATTTATGTATTTTAATTATTTAATGATAGTCCAACAATTGTATAGTTTATTCGGAACATGTTTCTAAGTTTCTCTCGGATATGTTAACATGCATTTCTATTCTTGTAGCGCAGTATATTAGTTCAGATCATTCATTAGTTCAGTTATATTTTAAAGCGTTTGCAACTTAAATGTAATTACTATGCGATTCATAGTTATTTACATAGTTATTTTGTGTGTAAAGCAAGCAGACAAACTGCATGATTGTATTCTGTACATGTGGAAATCACCTGCAAAGTTTTGCTTTTAAATACTATTTTTAATTTTGGCAACAACGCGCATATGCACATGGATGTCACTAAGATTTTATGGTGCTTGCGGTTAGGGAGGGTAGGGAACAAGTGTTTGGCTACTGCACAAAGGTCGCCGCTTGGGGATCCGAAGGCTGCGATGACCATATGAGTGAAGTTACTTGTATTTTGTGAATTTCGCCATGTCTGATTTCATCCCTACTCCCCAATGTCACGTGATTATTTTGTTCGGTTTTCAATCATGTGACGATCTGCTGTTTTCGTATTCGTCAGTTTGTATTCTTGACTCTCCATTTACTGGCTAAAATTTCAGTTCTGTTCAGCTTTCTGTTCCCACGGTACTATTTACAGTTAGTTTAATTTATACTGTAACACGTTCATCTTTATGGCTTTAATCCTTTTCTCGGCACAAACATCATGTTTCTTCCGCTTTGAAAAGAAATAGCACTTTCCGAGACTTATTTTCCAAAGACCCTTATTTAATGGCTCAGTGCACCTGTATACGTACCGACAGACCTTTCCTGTCCCAAGAAAAGGGATGGGCTGGTGACTCGAACCTTACTTCCTCAAACAATTGCAATATTTTGTATGAAGGTTTTTCCTATCGAGTTATAATATTAAATACAACATTTTACACCTTTGTTTAATCTATATACAATCAAATCAAATACGGGGCCGTGTTGAACCGAATCAAATTATTGAAGAAAGCTGAGGCACAACTAATTCCACAGGCATGAAACCAACATTTAAGTAAATATAATTATAGCAAATTGTTTACTGATTGCCATAAATATAAAGAAAGTCAAGAACTTTTAAAATCAATCTCTCTAATCTTTATTAATTGTATTTCAAGTTTGCTTTTCTGCCAAGAACGAACAGCTTTTTAAGAGAAAATTATAGGTATAGAAGTTACAGTATACCAGAGGTTACTAAGGTGCAACTTTGACATTTTTCTGCCATTATGGGATAAGTTACTAAAATATGGTGATATTCGGGTTGTTACGTTCCATTCATAACCGGTAACTCCTCCTCAAATACATATGTTACATATATTGGAAGTTTAGCTAAATTGTATCTGATACATTGGTACATTGTTTTATATTCGCAGGCGTTCAGACCATTTAATCACCAACTGACGCACTGATTATGTTAATTATATAATATAATATTAATTATATTACTATTTATTAGATTAGCTACAGTTAAATTCATTAGGCTAGTTATACGAGCATTTAATTATTAGGATATTACAATACTATTAAAAATTATTATGTTTTATTTAGAAATTTGAACTGTTTTTGTAACTTTTATGTAAGCGTTTTCTGTGTGGTGTTTTATTTTTAAAGGAAAGTGAAAAAAACAAGAAATTTAATTATTTGGTTTAGGTAGGTTCGCCAATATTAAAACGCATCTATAACGTATTCTTCATACTATTACAGTACACTAATTTGCAACGTTTAATAACATACACATGTTATATAAATTAAGTCCATAGAATGGTTCAGTGTTTAATTTAACATTTAAAGTGCACCCAGGTTATAGTAGTCAGCGATTATGGCAAAGGAAGGTGATGACCAAACTTTGGCACCGAATTCAAGAATATTACAGAAGTATATACGATGTCAATGACTCATAATTAAAGACGACAATTTGAGGCAGTATTATTAACACTTAAATCATTTCGGTCAAATTATATAATATATAAATTCAATAACAGCCCACCTTGAAGCAATATGTGTATGTAATAATTTGTAAAATGTATGTAACAGTCATTGCATATGCTTATATTATTGTAAACATGTTCAATAATGTTATGTGAATGCATTACGTAATTTAATAATGTAGGAGCTGTGAGAAATAGGTAAAAAGTTGCTAACAAAGAGTTAACATTGTGGTAACTTGAGGCAATGAGTAAAAATGTTTAATAATGCTACTAGTCATTATTGGAGCAACAATAATATAATTTTAGTGACAGTTTATAAAATAGACAATCAACAAGCAGAAAAAGCAATAGTTAAATGAAGGTATTCTATTGGAGTAAGAATAGCCAATCAGAGATTTGAAATACAGAAATTTACAAGTTTAGACGGTTACAAAAGGTTAACTCAAGAACCAAAACCCAACGACCATAGGTTGCGCCGTGTATTCGCTGACTGTGCTGTGGAGCATTTGGAAGCTGACCCGGATTTTTGTCGAAAAATCATCTTCAGCGACGAAGCCCACTTTTGGATGGATGGTTGTGTTAACAAACAAAATTGCCGCTATTGGAGCAATCACAATCCAATGCAGATTCAAGAACGACAACTTCATCCCCAAAAGGTTACTGGGTGGTGTGGATTTTGGTATGGTGGAGTCATTGGTCCATATTTTTTCCAAGATGAAGATGGAGAAACTGTTACTGTCAATGGAGAAAGATACCGGACTCTTAAAAGGAATATTTTTAGCCTCAATTGGATGGTATGGATCTCAAACATCTGGTTCCAGCAAGATGGTGCCATATGTCATACTGCTCTCGAAACAATCGATCTTTTGAAGGAGAAGTTCAGAGGTTTCATCATTTACCGTGGTGGTGATGTTAACTGGCCCCGAGGTCATGTGATTTAACGCTCTTGGATTACTTCTTGTGGGTTATGTTTAATCTCAAGTTTGTCAACAAGCCAGAATCAGTAAATGATCTTAGGAATAACATCACGCGTGTTATTCGTGAAGTTGGATCTAATTTACGTTCTTCTGTCAACCCAACGAAGTCGCAGCGGTCACTTAACTGATGTTCTCTTCCACAGGTAATGGCATTAATTATGTTCCAAAATACAAAAAAAAAAAAAAATAAACCTCTCATTTATAGAACGTGTTTTATTTAAGTTCAAAAATAGGACACACTTGTTGAAAGACCCTATACATCTAGTGAATCGAATTAGAAAGTTGACTTGTTTTTTTTAGTAACCTGAATTGTGCAGCGTCCGCTATATTAGGTATAGGTATGGCAAACGTTTGGTCTTTGAGACTATGTAATCACTTCTATTGCCAACTCAAATAAAAAGGAATCAAAACGGCGATATTACATAAGACTAGAATTTTGCGGGTTAAGAGGGAATTAGAATGGAATCTATTATAATGCATACATTTCACACATTTATTCCGATATGGAACCCTTGCTAGAATTACGCAATTATACGCGATTTACACCGTCATAAATAGTGCTTAAAATGCTAGGATTGCATAAAGAATATTTTATATTTTCCTGGAATAAGCAACTTGTTTTTTTAAATTCTCTTGCAGTATTACTTAGGATAATTATATTTTCCTGATAAAAAGAGGAAACAAAACATTTGTATTCAAGCACAGCTCTATTTCTATAACTGAAATGCAAAGTTGCTTCTCTCATATAGAACGTGCCATGGCAACTTGCAACACTTCCAGAAAGAAATCGCTACAAGCGAGGAGAGTTGAACTCGGACATTATTGAGAATGACAGTTTCCATTAACTGCCTGTCCCAGATCTGTACAGTTGTAAGCGCCTTACACTAAACTTGTTAAAATACTTTTCGACACGGCACATCGATTTATCTCCGTCCCCGCTACAAGAAAAGAAACACCACAAAAACTTCTCAAGTATTAAAGAATAATTCGCAACAACTTTAATATTTATGTTCTCATTCTTCAAGAAGTCTTCCTTTAGGAGTGTTTGTCGACACATTTTCGTTCTAGCACGGGTGCTGAAAACGTTTTAAGTAGTGTGTTAAATCTAAATTTTCTAGGTTTCTTTTTAGAATTTTTTATCAACTTCCCGTTCATGCTACCACGGTGGAAATTTCAATTTCCCAGTCAGTGCTGGTGCCCTAACCTACCTGCGTATGTTGCCTACTTTACTGTGCGTATCTGCACACTATACAGAATGTTTTAAAAATAGAGGACATAAATTCAGGTAAGCATTACCCATATGTAGGAATAAAAACTGATGTGTTACACTCGCATGACTTTCTCTACTATTGCCCAAACTATTTTTACCAACGTTTATTCTCCTTCTTTCTCTGTTTAACCTCCTCGTATGCAGGACTTACACCCCCAGTACTTACAGGCGGGTGCCTGGCGCAGAGGCCGGTCCAGGAGCAGACACTCATGGATTAGAAGAATATCCAGGATGGGTGATCAGCCCGATGCCTGGTATGGAAGGAAGGAAGTAGATGAAACGAAATGATGTTGAAATGAATTAAAGGACAGGTGATGATGGGGCAATTGGTGGAATGAATGGCGGGGGAAACCGGAGAACCCGGAGAAAACCCGACCAGACGCCGCTTTGTCCACCACAAAACCCACATGCGGGTCCCTGGGATTGAACCCGGGCCGCCTCGGTGAGGGGCGAGCGGTTTTTTCTCCATCTACTTCATGTTAATCGAGATAAACATTTGCAGAAACTGGTTGTTATGTGGAGTGTTCCATTCTCTTTGCATGCCCAGGACATAAAAAACGAATAACGAATTCACATTTGAAAAAAAAGTATAAGTATTGAAAAATTCAAAGAAATTACAAGGGATATCTCGGAAATGGTTCACTCCACAAAATACTGATCAGTTCATTTTCAAATTCTTTCTTATCCTCCAATGATGCACTCATCACACTTGAATCGCAATATTGATTTTGTCCAGTTTTTCAACTGTCACTATCTAGTTTGCCTTCACTGGGAATTCACTTCGTTCACACTATCACTTCACTCTGAACTGGTTCAAATCTTTGCCACTTCCTTCCTTCCTTCGTGATGTAGCCAGACGATTCGCTTTGCTCGGGAGTTGAACACAAGACCTCCACACGCTCGGAGGATCGCTCTTTATTTCGCACGAGAAATGCCCCCTCTAACTCGTTCGCTCACTGATCGACGCAACTCGACTCACACTCAACTCGACTCCACAGACTAACTCCCGCGAGAGCGCTCGCTTATATAGTCAGTGGAACCTTTCCATAAGATCTCGAGCATTCTAGAAATATTTCGACGCACTTCTTGAGGAGAGGGGGGAGAAGGAGCTTCCAGAAGGCACTAGTTATCTGCCGATAATGCGCGCGGTGTTTGTTGGCGAGCGGGAGTTAACTTATTTATCCGACCGCCCGGCGCCGAACTCCCGATAACCTTGGGACATAGCGGCTGCGTAACAATACACTATTATACTATACTGTGACGCAGCGGTTATGGCCCAAGGTTATCGGGAGGTCGGTGCCGGGCTGCCGGAGATAAACAACGATAAGTAGCGCTCGCCAGCGTAAACACTGGAAGCGCTATTGCTAGATAACCAAAATCTTTTAGTTGTTTCTCCTTGAACGTTCGAGAATCCTGTGGAAATTTCCATTTGCTGTATAAGGGAGCGTTTTCGCGAGAGGAGTGAGTGAGTCAGCGAGTGGTTTCTGGTGCGATAACAAGTGCGGTTCTAAATGTGAGTTTGTGACAACTACGATGTGTAGTGAATGCTGCTGCTGCAGGAGAGAGTGAAGTCTTGTGTTCAACTCTTTCTGGAAGAATTAGCTACGTCGTGCGTATTGCCGCTACGTCAAGAAGGAAAGTGAATTGACGGGAAAATTGAACTAGTTTACACCAGGGAATTGACAGTGTGAACTAAGTGAAGTCTCAGGGATAGCTAAACCAGATCAAAACAGTGACAGTTGAAAATGTTGGACAAAGTCACAGTCGTATGATCTCTAGGTTCCATACAAGATGTACCTGTCTTTTAATAGCGTTCAATAAAACACCTCAATGACCCTTATTTGTTTACAATTTAAAAACCTCTGGCAACAAATTAACGGAAATAATCCTACCATTTTGAAAATGCGGAAAGAACAGATGAATTACGGTTTACGTGTTCTGTTGTTTTTCTAAGACTTTAATTTTATAAATTTTATCTATTTTTAAAAATTGAATCGATTTAAATTTTGTTTTGTGTTTAAGAACATTTAACATGCATTTAGTAGGGCAGATGTTCGGATTTAGATTGACGGAAGCAGAAAAAAAGCACAAGTCGAGAATCATCAAATACTGAATCTCCTCATTTACGCGCTTCACAAATTGACCTCTCAATCAGTTTAAATCACATATCGGTGGTATCGGCAGGTATTACATTAAGATAAAATATGATGACTCTCTCTACTGTTGTACAAACTATTTTTACAAAATCTTATTCTCCATCTATTTCATATTAATCGAGATAAACATTTGCAGAAACGATCTTTTGACATGCAAAGAGAATTAAATTTTACACAGAGCGACCAGTTCTAAAAATACTTGACTATCGCTTAAGGTGCACTATGTTCCCCTTGTTTTGTATTTGCAAGGGCAATATAGAAATACAGTAGCCTTTAAGCATCGACATATATCTTAATAGCTGGTTGCTAGTTGCAGCACCATTCTCTTTGCCACAGATTAATACTCTTTGCATATACAAGACAAAAAAAAATGAATAACGAATTCCCATTTGAGAAAAGAAGTATTGAAAAATTTAAGGGACTAACAAGCAATATCTCGAAAATGGTTCACTCAACAAAAAAATGTCTGACATAAATAGTGTGTTTTAACACGATCTACATTTGACTATCGCTTCAGCTTTCTGTATCCCTCTTGTGGCTACAACGAAGTGTAGTAGAAGGAAAACTAATCTTTAGTAAGAATAGACTCTGGAAGCGTGGATAGAAAAGTCAGTGAAAGCAATGCACAATTTTTTTTTACTTTCTCTACTACGTATAGTAAGTAGGAGAAGTATTGTATTCCACCCAAAAATTCGATACCGAGATTTCACCGGAAATACATATTTTGAGACCCCCTGAATCCAAAAAAAAACATTTTTAGAAACATGTCCGTGTGTGTCTGTGAACGGCATAACTCGGAAACGAACAGTCGGATAAACACCAGACTTGGTATTTAGGTTCAGTATCTTCCAGAGATGCGACACGAAGGTTTTCAAGAAAATCCCCCATCCCAGATTACCCTTTACATGGAACATTTTTCGAAAATTTTAATTTTCTCAAAAATGGCTCTAACGACTTTGATTAAAATAGATATCCTATGTTTAAGGTTTTTTCATGACAAATAAAATGTATATCTCGAATTTTCTGGGAATGTCTTTAAAAATATTCTTCATTGTGAACGACTTTTGCATAACTGGTAAACCATAAGAGATAGACAAAAGTTTACCACACAAAAAATGTAGATCGCGTTAAAATACACAATTTGTCATATACATGTTTTTTGTTGAGTGAACCGTTTTCGAGATATTGCTTGTTATTCCCTTAAATTTTCCAATACTTATACTTTTTCTCAAATTCGTTATTCATTTTTTTTATGTCCTGGACATGCAAAGAGAGTGGAATGCGCCACATAGCAACCAGCGCATAAAATATTTGACTATGGCTTAAAAGCTACCATATTCCCCTTGCATCTACAAGAAAATTAGGAATAAGATTGACATCTCGATATCGCGATTAACATGAAGCATATGGAGAATAATTGTTTGTAAAAATAGTTTGTACAAGAGTAAAGAAAGTCATGTGAGTGTAACACATCAGATTTTTTAAATTTATTACCCTAACAGTTCCTGGCTCGAAAACCAATCCCACTGATGGAGCTGCCTAGATAGGGCCACAAACGACCCGTCGACCAAGCAGCCCTCTAGTGTCTAAGCGGACTCTTTCCTTAGAACAAGCATCCGCGCCATCTATCCGGCATCGCCATGCTTTACAAAACCTAAAGCACACCTGAAAGATGAGAATAAAACGGAATGAAAGGAAGTAATTCGCCTACAGATCAGGGAAAACCACGAAAAACTCAAGTTCAGATTGGTCGGTCGATGGGAATCGAACCCGCGACCTCCCGAATACGAACCTCACGCGTTACCGCGGAGCCATCTCAGTCTTACGCCCAGTATACTGCTTGGAGTTTAGTCGCAGGTTCTACAGAACACGCTATTCGAAAGATGTTAGAATTAAAAAGCAGAGAATAGCTGGGGATAATGAAGTGACGGAGGGAAAAGCAGGATATTAAGTTGGTAACAGCCAGCGCTGGGAATATCGCCAAGTTGTAACTCTTCATACACTAATTGTATTACACGGAGACGGCTCTAACATAATCTCATATATCTCAGGGCAGATCCATAGAGACACGCTCTCAGTTACCAGCAAGTACTTAAAGATTTCACTTTCCTGATCAATAATATAACGATGTGAAACACTAACTCGATTATACCGCAAGAACATGAGCGAAATTCGCCACAGAGACAGCTCTCTCTCAGATTATCACGTCCGGGTATTCAACCAGCTTTCATTTCCCACTTTCCAAATTTCTAACCTGAGACAAAAGCATTGTATACTACCATCATAGCTGTAAGCAGGTAATGCTTTTATTATAGTTGAAATGGATGGTTGTTTTCATTACGTTATTTTCACCAATTTGAAGAAGATGGTTTGTTACGTTATTTTTTTACCACGATTTGGGCGTCAATTTGAAGTAGTTTGTATTGAAGGAGGTGTACTATAACTCAACTAATGGGGAGTCGAACTTGTAGTAGTTGCAACCGCACGTATAGTAAACAGTTTCCGGTAGCCTTCGTCCCAAATGTACTTTCAGGTGCCCCAAGTTTAAAAAAAATATTAACCTTGTAATTTGACTGTTTCTTTAAGTATTAAATATTTATGTTTGCCTCGGCTGCGTCAGTATTATTGTTAGAGACACGTTTCTCTTAGCAGAGCGTGATGGAACAAGAATGTAGGCTTACACAGATTATAATTTTACGTCACTCCTTTTATTAATGCATGATACGATTTAAATAACACTTCACCGATAGAGAGAGAGATGTTTTTGTTAAATACTTACACTTTTAACACTTAAACTATTTTTGTCTCACACAAAATGCGCATAAAATCTCTCGAGGACGCATCACGCATCCGGTTACAATCACTGTCTGCAGGCAACTGAACTCTAAATTTGTAAAATGTTCTCCTTTTCAGTTTCTGATTGGCTAATCCTACTCCATTTAACTAAAGCTTTTTCTGTTGTTGATTGGCTATTTTATAAACTGTCACTAAAATTACATTGTTGCTTCCAAGAATTAGAAGTAATTATGTTAAACTCTCAAATTCATTATTGCCTCAAGGTTACCTCATTGTTACCTCATTGTTAGCAACGTTTAACCTATTATTCTCACAGCTCCTGCATTATTAAATTACGCAATGCATTCGTATAACATTATTACACATGGATACAATACTATATAATAATATAAACATATATAATTACTGTAATACACACTTTTTTATATTGTTACATACACACATTGCTTTAAGGCGGGCTGTTATTTAATTTATATATTATATAATTAGACTGAAATCATTTAAGTGTTAAAAATACTGTCTCATAGTGGACATGAAATATAATCATTTATACTTTGTCTTCTAACCATAATGATGTGCATAAAATGCGGCGTGTAATAGGGCGCAACTTATGCTGGTAATGTCAAATGCAGCCCCACCCTCTGCCGGCATGAGCTGCTATTTCCTTTAAGACAATGCTTCATTGAATTAAGGCGCAAAAATAAAACATAATATAATAAAACGTAAAAATAAACACAAAAAACCATGTCACTGATGAAAGTTCATATAAAGGCATACGCAAATACTTCTTCACCCCTTCCTCTAGAAGGCCGAATTACGTCATGTTGGTCTAGTGTTTACTTTTGTGTCAATCTTAGCGAAATAGTTTCACAGAGGCGGTATCTTAAACTACTCCTTCATTTCACATTGATTATGACATTGTTCAACGGTCCTTTCTTGTGTCCCCGGATTGTTTTTTCAGGCCATCGCATAGAGAAGTACTAACGGCTGGGTGGTCTCAAAGGTTGGTTACCTGAAGGTGGTAACCTTACTGAGGGAAAAATACTATTGCGATCTAGGGGAATGAAGGGGTTTTATATTCGTCAGCGTACTTACAATAGGTAGTGGACATTCCACTAAAAATCTGACACTGGGATTTCACCGGAAGTACACGTTTTGAGACTCTTCGAATAAAAAAAAAAAGAATTTTTTTAGAAAAAGGTCTGTGTGTGTGTCTGTGAACGGCATAACTCAAAAACGAAAACTCGTACAAATATCAAACTTGGAATTCAAGTTCAATGTCTTTCAAAGATACGACATGAAAATTTTCAAGTCCCCCAACTACAAACTACCCTTTATATAGAACATTTTTCGAATTGTTTTATTTTCTCAATAATGATTAACGATTTTGATTAAACTGCCTGTATTAAGGGATTTCGTTAAACTACACACGTTGTCAATTTATTTTCTGTGTCACCTATCCGAGATATTTCTTATTGGTTTGTATGTTCAAATATTTATAATTTTCTGAAGTGGGAAGTCGTTATTCGTTTTTTTTTTTTTTTTTTTTTTTTGTTTCTTCTGAACATGCAAAGATAACGGAATTTCAAAGCATTCACATAAGCAACCATACAACATTTAAATATCGCTTAAGCCTACTGTATTGTCCTTGTAAAATTTAATAAAACCATTTTTACAAATGTTTATCTCGATTAAAATGACGTAGATGGATGAAAAAACTTTTGCAAGGATAATTGTTTGAATGATTGGAGAAAGTCTTGATAATATAATAGATCAATCTTTTAATTACACAATTCTCAGTTTAATCCTGTCTCTGTCTTTATTTGCGTATTTTCTCTAAATATTAACCTAATTAGCAATCATGTTGATTTTAACATTAGGATATGAGGCGAAACTAGCGCAATGAATTTCTTCGTCTTCATATAATTTTTCTCATGTAATCAACTTTTTAATACGCTATATACTGATATAGGGAGCAGAGTTGGATATTATTTGGGAGCCCAAAAAGCAAAATACAGACAGTGGAGATGGATGGGATGCATAGAGGAGCCATAGTGTCTAGGTTGGAGAGGAAAAGGAATGGAGAAGTATCGTAGTTATTGGGGATGGACGAACCAGTTATACACAGAAGAATCACAGAAGAAAGATGGCCTAGGATTATTTTGGAATGGTAACCATAAGGGAGGAGGAAACCGACAGTTTGGAAGACCGAGAGCTAATTGCAGAAGTGGTGTAGGAATATTGACAGAATCGTGAAGAATGGAGAGTGGGAATGAAGGGTAACCACTCAAAAGTGGAAAAAAACATCAAAAGTAAAGTAAGTAGTAGATACTCTACTGACCGAGCGAAATGGCTCAGGTGGTTACGTCCGTGACCCGCATTCAGAAGGTCCCGGGTTCGATCCCCGGCGACCGCCCACTCTGGCCTAAGGGTTTTGTGGTTTTGATGGGTCGCCAGGCGAATGCTGGGGTTCATCTTCTACCACGGCTCTCCTTTCTCTCACTTCTGTACCCATCACCTTCCTTATCTGTTTCAGGGTTGTAGGACCAAGCGACGGTGTTCGGCGGGTTGCAGCTGGGCGGTGGCTTGCGCTCTGTAAATGTTTCTTCCCTGTCGTCGCTGCGGTACCGCTCAGTTAGGTCTCTCCTCAGCGTGGGGCTCCGTTCCGAGGGACCCTAAAGGTTGCTGGCTTGTGGGCTCTGACTGTTCTATCTGGAAACGTTAGGGACCCCGTCCATGCTTTTGTCCGTCTGCATCCAGAAATGGTCTCCCTAGGGATCTCTACCCTTATTCCTCTCTCCCAGGCGTCACGTTGGAAGTACAGTAGGCCGACTGGCTGCGTGCGGTCTCTGCCCCGGTTCCCCGGGCCCTTCCGTGATGCGTACCTTTACCTTTATACACCCCTTAGTTTGGATTTATTAAGAACCAAAGAAGCACAACCTATTTGCCACGCCTCCTCAACTTCCGATTCAGTTTTCCGACATGATAGCAACTTCTTAATATTTTCCCGATACCAGGCGTAAGTAATTGTGACTCGACTTTAATCAATTGGTGTTTATTTGAAAATAAAGCTAATCATGGAACAGACATTCATGTGCAGTATATTTAAGGTTGATACTGGTCAGTCTTTTGATACATCAACCAGCTGTTAATGCGCAAATAAATAGGTAATATTGCAATTAACATAATTACCATCGAGTGCTCAAGTGTATAATACATTTCTTATATGACAATATGCTATTAATTCAGAGAGATTATTTTAGACTTCAAAGCTGTACTACTGTGCTGCCTGACACCTTACTGATTGTAGTGTCTGCACCATTAAAAACACTAAAATTTACTACTGGACAAAATTTATACTTTTGCAGTATTTTTGACAATTTTCACTCTGTTATACATAATTTTGAGACTACATGGACGGTAGGGCATGGTTGTTGAGTATCAGGAAGCGGAGGGTTGCGACACTTAGGCCCACAGTCGCCTATTCTGCTTCTGGAAGGGGTGAATCGAAGCCTACAGAGGGCGGCCAGATCCGGGGTGTCAGGCGGGCCCCTAACGTCTCCAGGTATTAAATCATTAGATCGGTGGGGACTTCCCATAGGCCCACCTCTCTCCAAGAAGAGGTCTCCCTGAAGTTCCTCACACACAAGTCAGGACAGACAGTTCTACAAATCAAACTCCACCACCAATGCCTCTCATGCCGTCCACTCGCCTGATCCTTCGACCTTGAAATATTATGAGGAAATAAAATGTCAGGAAACGGGGAACAGGAAAACTTACTGCATTATATATCCGCTCCACCATTCACCCATCGATCAGGGAAAACCACGAACAAACTCAAGGTCGGAGTGGTGGGTACAACAGAAATCGAAACCGGGAGCTCCTAATGCGAGCCTCACAGGTTACCTTTCGCTGAGGTTAGGACATAATCCTAATTAAGGAAGTCTGTCATCGGCTCTTGGGAGAGAAACCAGGACGCTGAACATTCCTTAGCACTGGTCAGATTTAAATTTCGTACCGTCTTATATGGAAGACGAATAAATAACTTGTTACACTGAGATGGCCCGCCTGAGAAATGGCCTGTTACAGCACACACACACACACACACACACACACACGCTGATGTGGATCGACAAAGGTAGGGGGAAGTTCGCCCCCTTGATGTCAATTTACATTACAAGGCTACACCCCTCTTTAAGTACCCCGTCATACAAAGTTTTAATCCAGTTCGACATGCTACCCTAAACACTCAACGCCCCTGTCGAGTGCCCTACTTGTAAACTTGCCCATTTACAACATAACAGCAGTTTAAGGTTTATATGTCGCACAGACGCTGGGCCGAGGCAAAGAATCCAAACGTCAAACCAAAGTTACTTTCGTTCTTATTTTCTTGTTAACTGAACGCTATAGAGAGAGAACGTGTGCGTGTGTGTGTGTGTGTGTGTGTGTGTGTGTGTGTGTGTGTGTGTGTGTGAATCCCGAAAACTATTAAATTGATTTTGATAATCCTTTCACCATTAATGGACGCTGTTCTTTCCTACGGATATAAGATACAAGATACCTAAACCCTATTCCATATAACCTTACCCCTTATCTCTTAAGGTTTAAAAAGCAGTTTTTCTTCAAAATTTTCAACCTTTTTACTTTTTCTATTACGTATAGTAAGTAGGGGAAGTATTGTATTCCACCCAAAAATTCGATACCAAGATTTCACCGGAAATATATGTTTGAGACCTCCTGAATCCAAAAAAGGAATTTTTGGAAACATGTACGTGTGTGTGTGTGTGTGTGTGTGTGTGTGTGTGTGTGTGTGTGTGTCTGAACAGCATAACTCGGAAACGAACAGTTGGATAAACACTAAACTTGGTATTTAGGTTCAGTATCTTCCAGAGATGCGACACGAAGGTTTTCAAGAAAATTCCCCCACCTCAGATTACCCTTTACATGAAACATTTTTCGAAAATTTTAATTTTCTCAAAAGTGGCTCTAACGATTTTGATTAAAATATCATATGTTTAAAGTTATTTTCATGACAAATGAAATGTATATCTTGAATTTTCTGGGAATGTCACCAAAAGTATTCTTCATTGTGAACGACTTTTGCATAACTGGTAAACCATAAGGATAGACAAATTTTATTACACAAAAAATGTAGATCATGTTAAAATACACAATTTGTCATATACAATTTTTGTTGTTGAGTGAACCAATTTTGAGATATTTCTTGTTATTCCCTTAAATGTTCCAATACTTATACTTTTTCTCAAATTCGTTATTCATGTTTACTTTCTTTACTACTTATAGTAAGTAGGGGAAGTATTGTATTCCACCCAAAAATTCCATACCGAGATTTCACCGGAAATACATGTTTTGAGGCCCCCTGAATAAAAAAAAGCATTTTTGGAAACATGTCCGAGTGTGTGTGTGTGTGTGTGTGTGTGTGTCTGTGAACAGCAAACTCATAAACGAACAGTCGGATAAACACCAAACTTGGTATTTAGGTTCAGTATCTTCCAGAGATGCGACACGAAGGTTTTCAAGAAAATACTCCCACCCCAGACTACCCTTGACATGGAACATTTTTCGAAAACTTTAATTTTCTCAAAAATGGCTATAACGATTTTGATTAAAATATCATATGTTTAGGATATTTTCATGACAAATGAAATGTATATCTCGAATTTTCTGGGAATGTCTCCAAAAGTATTCTTCATTGTAAACGACTTTTGCATAACTGGCATACCATAAGAGATAAACAAAATTTTACTATACAAAAAATGTAGATCACGTTAAAATACACAATGTATGTTATATACATTTTTTTGTTGGGTGAACCATTTTAGAGATATTGATAGTTATTCCATTAAACTTTCCAATACTCAAATTCGTTATTCATTTTTTTGTCCTGGTAATGCAAAGAGAATGGAATAGTCCACATAGCAACAACCTCTTAAAATATTTGACTATCGCTTAAAGCCTACCAATTCCCCTTGCATCTACAAGAAAGTTAGCAATAAGAATAACATCTCGATATCTCGATTAACATGAAGCTTATGGAGAATAAGCGTTTGTAAAAATAGTTTGTACAAGAGTAGAGAAAGTCATGTGAGTGTAACACATCAGATTTTTATCAACAGTCTTCCTGGTTAAAATGATTCAAGGTTTATTTAAATTTCGACTCTTAAGCTGACCAAAATGGATTTAAATGATGAGCTGCGCTCCCGGAATTCAGAAAGGTGGGCGTGGCAGCATATTTTGTGTTACATTGCTCCTCCTTCCTTAGCTTTTTGCTTACTCTACTACGTACATAGTAGAGAGAGAAGGTATTGGATTCCACCCAAAAATTCAATACCGAGATTTACTCCGGAAATAGAGGTTTTGAGGACTCCTGGATAAAAAAAGAAACATTTTTAGAAAAAAGTTCGCGTGTGCGTGTGCGTGTGCTTGCGCGTGCGCGTGTGTGTGAACAACATAATTCAAAAGCAAAATTTCGGATAAATACCAAACTTGGTATTTAGATTCAGTATCTTACAACGGTGCGACACGAAGATTTGCAAGAAAATCTCCCTGCCCAAAAAACAACCCTTTACGTGGAACATTTTACGAAATTTATTTTCTAAAAAGTGGCTCTAACGATGTTGATTAAAATACAAAGTATTAAAGATGTTCAGATGACAAGTAAATTGTATATCTTTAATTTTTTAGGAATAGCCTGTGAAGACCTCTTCATTCGGAAAGAATTTTATATAATCATCATTGTTATGAATTTTTGAAATAAATTTGCCCAATATTTTGGGAAATTGAACTGTATAATTTCTAATAATCATATTCAAAACATTCTGGTTTGCAAAAGCTCACTTTAAGACCTACGTCGTGAAAAAATATCTAAAATATTAATTTTTGGTAGTGCTAGAATATTTTGAAATATGTCATATTTTTCAAGTGTTGAATTTTTTATAAGAAAAGAATTTAGTTATTGTTGTTACATATTTTTCTTAGTCAAAATTAATTGCCTTAATGTAAACATACATAGGCTTATCAAAACAGTAGCATTTCTTTCCAAACGTGAATACATATTTTAACTTCACGCGCACTAGTCACCTTTCATTGATTGCTATCCTGGAAGGGACTGTTCGACGCAAACTAGTTACTTATTTAACATGATCATTTATCTTATAATATATACAAGGACAATTCCTAAATTTATATTTTCATAACCATATGAATCAAATAAATACGTAACACGGTTAATGAATCTGTAATGCAGATAAGTTCTTAACAAATAGGTAGGAAGATTCTTCTGTTTAGACCTGCCTCAAGATGAGAGTACGTGAATCTCTCATGACACAGTGTTTATATCGTTTTTATCACCTGACCTTGCACTGCACAGGACTTTTTCGTTACATATTGCCAAAAACATTAGCCAATCAGGAGAAAGGGAAAGGAAAAGGAGCGCGGAAGAATACGTGTCAACGTGAAAAGGCTGATTCTGATGACAAGACATCTTTTAATTGTCGCATCATAGACATTGCTAACCTGTACACAAATCCATTGACATTTATTTCGATTTTACGTCATTTTGTAATTTCTGTACTTTGCGTCCTTATTTAGTCATTTTCTTACATTTATATTGAGTACATACACAGTTTTATACTATTTTACATGAGGATAACGTTTGAAGCAGGAATTTCACTCTTCAATTAAGTAAGGAATAAAAATAACTTCGTTCAACATTCTTGGGAAAAAACATTTCTATTCAGTGGTAAGTCTGAAAAGGGGTGAAAGGGTGGCTTTTATTAGAGGAGCAGGTATCATTACAACGATGAATTCATGTCCCAAACTACGGATCAGAAGGTCAGTTTTCTATTTTTGGCAGGTTGCTATTGTCTTTATGCCGTGCCATAAGTTGTGAAGTGTTCTTCATTCATGTAGGGCGACACTGAAAAGTTTTAGAATTCCATGTTACTGAAAGCAAATAGAAATTTGTTTTTATTTAACAGCTACTTTATAATGTTTTGTGAGCTGATTTCCGTGTAATTTGATCGATTTGCTCTAATAGTTTATCATCATTTAAAGATTTTTTTGTTCACCCAAAAATTAATTTGAGTAGAGAACATTTCGGAGCTATGATTTTGTACGACTTCAATCATCATTGATGCCTAAAGAATGTGAAGATCGGCTTTGTAATGCATTTGGCGAAGAACGTAACAATTTATAATTGGTACAGCGAATTCAAAAGAGATGGGTTTTTTCTTAGTGATGAATTTCATGGAGGACGCCCAAGACCTGCTGTTACTGATGAAAATATTGCCGATGTTCGAGCAATGCTTGAAGATTGACGGACATCTTTTGAATTTATTCGGACCACACTGGGCATTGGTATGAGTCAAACCCAAAACATTTTACACCAACAGTTAGACGTGAGAAAACTTTGTTGTTGATGGATTCCACATAAACCGACTCTCGATCAAAAACAACGCATTGATTGTTGCAGAAAAAATCTGGAGAACTTCCAAGGCGGTACTTCCAATTTGGTTTGGAATATCGTTACTGGAGATGAATTTTGGATTTATTATGATCCTGAAAAGAAAAGTCAATCAACTCAATGGGTCTTTCGAACAGAATCTAAGCTTACGAAATTTCGACGAATTCGCAGTGCTGGTAAAAAGATGGTTGCTAGTTTGTCTAAAACAGGCTATATTGCACTAGCATTAGAATAGGCGTGCCGTTACTGCCGATTGACACACAAACCTCTGTTTACAGCAAAATTATGAGAAAGTTCGTGAAAAATGTCAAAAAGAAAAAATAATGTTGCATCATGACGACGCATACAGCAAAACTAACAACTGAGTATCTGGAAAAGGTCAGCACAATGGACTCTCCACCATATAACCCTGACCTAGCACCTCATGATTTCCTTCTGTTTCCAAAAATTAAAGATAAAATGCGTGGAATCACTTTTTCGTTATCAGATGAAGCAGTGGAACATTATAAAAACCTGTTTTCTGAAGTGCCTCAGAAAGAGTGGCATCAATGCTTTAAGGAGTGTTTTAGTGCAAAAATATATTGCTGTTCGGAATATTTTGAAAAACAATACAATTATTTAAACGTTTTAAAATACTCCTGGTTTGATTTTCTAAAATTTTTCAGTGTCGTCCTCGTAGAGCAATTTGGTATAACTGGTAAACCGTAGGAGATAGACAAAATCTTACCGCAAAACATATAGATCTCGTTAAATCACACAATTTATATCAAATATATTTACCATATCTGAGATATTCTTTGTTATCGGCCTGAATTTTCAAATGCTTATACATCTTTTCAAGTGTTAAATCGCTGTTCGTTTTTTCTCGGGGTCATGCAAAAATATGGAATTTTAAAGCGAACCGAGGTTTAAAATCTATCGGAATGTTTGGCCTTCTGTATACTTCTTATACCTACAACAAAATGTGTGCATGTGTAATGAAAGTTTACCTCGATTAACAAGAAGTAGTTAGAATATAATGCACTTTTGTAACAATAGTTTGTGGAAGAGTGATTAGAGAGGGCCATGTGAATGCAACACATCAGATTTTTTTAGTCTACATCAAGCCACCATTTGCTACGTTAACTGCACATCAACCCTTTCATAGCAGGGAGCAGTTTCTATTAATGGTTTTCAAAAGGAATTTGAGAGGGCCATAGACGTAAAGAAGAGACAGTGGAAAATAAAGAGAAACGGAGATTGAGACAGTGATAAACGGAGAAAAAGAGTGATTGAAGCAGGGGAGAGGGGGGGGGAGAGAGACAGTGAAATATGGAGAAGAAACAGAGAGAGAGAGAGAGAGGGAGAGAGAGAGAAATTGACAGTGGAAAATGAACGAAAGATAGTGACTGAAGCAGAGGAAAGTAGAGGTGCAGTGGAAAATAGAGAGAAACAAGGAGAGATTGAGAAGTGAAAAAAGAGAAATATAGCGATTGAAGCAGGAGAGAGGAAGAAAGATAGTGAAAAATGGAAAGAACAGAGATTCAGACGGTGGAAGATGGAGAGAAAGAGAGCGATTGAAGCAGAGGAGAGTGACCGAGAGAGAAATTGAGGCAGCGGAAAAGGGAGAAAGAGAGCGATGGAGGTAGTGAAGAGAGAGAGAGAAACAGTGAAAAATGGATAAAAACAGAGTGAGATTGAGCAGTGGAAAATGGAGAGAAAGAGCGATTCAGTTAGGGGAGAGGGGGAGAGAGAGACTGAAAAATGGAGAGAACAAGAACGTTGAGGCTCGGAAGAGAGAGAAAGAGACAGTAGAGAATAATCAGGGAAAGAGAGAGATTGAGCCAGTGAAGAGGGAGAAAGAGAGGCAGGGGCTCTCTACAGGTAACGTAATAATGCGGGCACAGCTGTGTGTGCAGTAAGTACTTAATAATTTAAAATCCACATACATTGTGTGGAATATAATATTTTTGGCAAAATACTCCGTATACAATAAATTCTCAGGTCATATTTGGACAGCCCTGAGTAGTATGCCATAAGCGACAAGCAGTTTAAAAAACACGATGCAAACTGTTTGCTTGGTTTTCCTGAATTAGCTCCAAGCGAAAACTCCCTCATCTGTCAAATAAAACATAGGAGCTTAGATTTACAAACACATCAAGCAACTATCGAGACTTTGTTTCTGGCCCTAGGATATGGGACACAAGACGCAATAGCAGACGTCATTGCTTGTTTCCTTACCGTCTCTAGTTCAAACAGCATTATTATTACTGAATCTCCAGTTATTTGGGAACAATTTTACACAAGTGTGTTAGGAATGCTCGCTCTAATATTTATAACATTTGTGTGATGTGTGTGATCTTTTCACTTTCTCTGCTACGTATAGTAAGTAGGGGAAGTATTCCAGCCAACCAAAAATTTTATTCCGAGATTTCACGGGAAATACATGTTTTGAGGCCCCGAATAAAAAAATTACATTTAGAAAAAGGTCCATGTGTCTGCGAACATCATAACTCAAAAACGAAAAGTCAGATATATACCAAACTTAGTATTTAGGTTTCAAAGTTGCGACACAAAGGTTTTCAAGAAAATCCCGCCATACCAGACTAACCTTTACATGGAAGATTTTCTTCTAAAATTTTGATTTTCTCAAAACTTACTAACGATTTTGGTTAAAACATCATGTATTTAAGATACTTTCATGAGGAATAAAATGTATATCTTGAATTTTCTGCTAATGTCCCCAAAGTCCTCTTCTTTCGGAATGCATTTTGCATAACTGGTAAACCGTAAGAGATAGACAAACTTTTTCTACACAAAAATAGAGCTCGTTAAAACACACAATTTATGTAATCTACGCTTTTTGTGGAGTGAACCATTTCCGAGATATTCCTTGTTATTCGTTTGAATTTTCCAATATTTATACTTTTTCTCAAACTGGAATGAATTCGTTATTCATTTTTTATGCTCTGGACATACAAAGAGAATGGAAAGCTCCGCATAGCAACCAGCTCTTAAAAGATTTGACTATCACTTAAAGCCCACCATTTTCCCTTTTACCGACAAGAAAATTGGCAATAAAATTAACATGAAGTAATACATATCAGGGGATTGTTTTTAATCATTTTTATTTTCTGTACTACGTATAGTAAGTAGAAGTATTGTATTCCACCCAAAAATTCAATACCGAGATTTCACCGGAAATATGTTTTGAGACCCCCTGAATTTAAAAACAGCAATTTTGGAAACATGTCCGTGTGTGTGTCTGTCTGTGTCTGTTTGTGAACAGCATAACTCAGAAACGAACAGTCGGGTAAACACCAAACTTGGTATTTAGGTTCAGAATCTTTCAGAGATGCGACACAAAGGTTTTCAGGAAAATCCCCCCACCCCAGATTACCATTTACATGGAACATTTTTCGAAAATTTTAATTTTCTCAAAAATGGCTCTAACGAATTTGATTAAAATATCATATGTTTAAAATATTTTCATTACAAATAAAATGTATATCTCGAATTTTCTGGGAATGTCTCCAAAAGTATTCTTCATGGTGAACGACTTTTCCATAACTGGTAAACCATAAGAGATAGACAAAAATTTTACTGCATAAAGAATGTAGATCACATTAAAATACACAATTTATGTCATATACATTTTTTTGTTGAGTGAACCATTTTCGAGATATTGCTCGTTATTCCCTTAAATTTTTCAATACTTATTTTCTCAAATGGGAATTTGTTATTCATTTCTTTGTCTTGTATATGCAAAGACTATTAATCTGTGGCAAAGAGAATGGTGCTGCACCTAGCAACCAGCTATTAAGAGATATGTCTATGCTTAAAGGTTACTGTATTTCTATATTGCCCTTGCAAATACAAAACAAGGGGAACATAGTAGGCCTTAAGCGATAGTCAAATATTTTTAGAACTGGTCGCTATGTGTAAAATGTAATTCTCTTTACATGTCAAAAGATCGTTTCTGCAAATGGATATCTCGATTAATATGAAATATATGGAGAATGGGAGTTTGTAAAAATAGTTTGTTTAAGAGTAGAGAAATTCATCAGATTTTTTTTTAAGATTTCACTATCGCTTCAGTCTCTTATACCTATCCCCCTTGTACCTCCAACGAAATTTTTAATGAAACCGTTTCTATAAGTTACCTCTTAACATCAAGTAGAAAAATAAGCTTACATAAGAATAGTTTGTATAAGAGAGAGAAAATTAAACAATAGTGGCTAGAGAAAGTCGTGTGAATGCAACATAAGATATTTATTTTTTAGTTATGCCATCCTTAGAAAAATCTTGTTTCATTCACATGACTTTCTCTATCCACTACAATTTATTTTCATGCAGCTTCGGCAGATTATTCTTAGGAAAGCTGATTTTTACTTTCTGTACCAGTATATAGCAGGTAGAGAAGGTATTGCGTTACATTCAAAAATTCGATACTGAGATTTCACCGGAAATACATGTTTTGAGAAACCCTGAATCCAAAAGACGCATTTTTAGAAAAAAATGTCTGCGTGTGTGTGTGTGTGTGTGTGTGTGTGTGTGTGTGTGTGTGTGTGTAAACATAACTCAAAACGAAAAGTCGAATAAATACTTAACTTGGTATTTAGGTTCAGTATCTTCCAAAGATGCGACACAAAGATTTTCAAGAAATCTTTCCATTCCAAACTACTCTTTACAATAAATATTTTTTTAAATTTTGATTCTCTAAAAATATCTCCAATTATTTTGATTAAAACAGCATATACACTGGTGTGCAAAACCTAAGGACGAGATGGGTAAAGTAACATAACAAATGAACTACTTGGTGGAAGTAGATGTAGGTGCGGGACCATGTTGCCAGAGGTCTCTCACACGCACACAGAAAGCTGGACGTCACATGGCGTGAGCGTAGCGAGCCTATAGTGACAAATAGGTCTGGTCCCGCAACACGGGGCAGTTGACGAAACAGGACAAGATGGCGTGTGGCAATTAGCGAGCTGTTACGGCGCACTGTAATGGTGATCTTCATTGCAACATGGCCCATGGACACCGTTTGGTTGACTTCACACGGGGAAGAATCATCGGGAAACTGGAAGAAGGGAGAAGTGTGACGAGTGTTGCTCAGGAGTTTGGAATTGCTCAAAGCATTGTTTCACGTGCATGGGGAACCTTCCAAAACCATAGGAACTCTCCCAAGGAGAGGTGGTGGTCGACCACGCTTAACTACAGCAGCAGATGACCGCTACATAGTGCAACAGGCAAGAAGGTATCCACGCCAAACAGCGGGTGCAATTGCAACCACATTTAACAGGACAGCTAGGCACGGCGATTACACAGCGGTTCTGATTGCCCAACGGCCAGTACGTTGTGTTCCATTGACATCCGCACATCGGTGCCACCGTTTGCGATGGTCCCAAGAGCATCAAAATTGGACCATCGAGGAATGGGGTCGCATGCTCTTCTCGGATGAGAGCAGATTCAGTCTAAGTAGTGATTCTCGACATACCCTCATCTGGCGAGAGGTGGGAACACGTAATGAACCCAGGAACATCCTTGAACATGATCGTTTTGGTGGTCCGGGTGTTATGGTTTGGGGAGGCATTATATTGCATGGGCGCACCGATCTCCAAATCATTCAACACGGTAAACGTTGTGATACTGTGCTCCTTCCCCATGCGTCTTTTCGGGATGCAGTTCTCCCTGACTTCATTTTTATGAATGACAATGCGCGACCGTATCGAAAGCGCAGGTGGAGGATCTCTTGGAACGAGAGGATATTCGGTGAATGAACTGGCCTGCCCGTTCCCCCGATTTAAATCCCATCGAACTCGTGTGGGATGCTTTGAGGAGACGCATTGCAGCACATCCACATGCATCAACGACCATCCAACAGCTGTCAAGCGCTGGTGGAGGAATGGAACGCCCTATTACAAGAACTGCTTACCAACCTTGTGGCCAGCATGGGAGCACGATGGAGAGCATGCATGCCGTCCGTGGTGATTATCCACCCTTTTAAGCACCATGTATCTGTTTCTGTAAATCTAGAGAGCCATCATATGTCGTATTGACTTTAGTGTAGCTTATGGTCTATGGATAAAAGTGGAATTTCTGTTCATCTCATTGCATATTTCGTTTAGTTGCCTACTGTAACAAACCCTAGCAGCTCCCTCTATGTATGATTCAAGTTTCATCGAGCTATGTTACTTGGCAGTGTCACAGCACGCGAAGGTTGCTTTCGTCCTTAGGTTTTGCACATCAATGTGTTAAAGATATTAACATGAAAAATGTATATCTTGAATATTCTGGGAATAGACTCTGAAATCCTCTTCATTCGGAAGGAATTTTATACAATCTTAACTGTTAAACGTTAAGCCATAGACGAAAACGTACTACACATTAATGTAGATCTATTTAAAACACAGTTTATTTCAAATAAGTATTTTTTATGGCATAAGCCATTTCTGAGATACCCGTTATTAATGGTTCGAATTGTTCATTGCTAGGTCATTCTCTTAACGTCCTTTCAATTTTCAGTTGTTTCTCGCGATGTCATGGAAACAGTATGGAATTTTAAGGCCAGCACATAGCTTCCACTTCTTAAAAATTTGACTTACTGTTCCTTTTATATCTATAATGAAATGTGTAATGTAGATATTTCTGCAAAGTTTTATTTGGATTAAAATGTAGTGTAGATAGAAAAATAAATATAGTGAGAGTCGCTACTAATAAAAATAGAGGGTAGAGAAAGTCATGTGAATGTATCACATCAATTTTTTTTAATTAATTCATCTTAATCGAGACAAAATAAATAACTTAATTACACATTTCGTTGAAGGCACACTCGCTTCCACTTATGCCGTTCCCGCAGCTTCGGGAGGCATTCTACTGGCCTTTACAGGTCAGGTTGTATAACAAGGAGGAGGTGCGCGTCCTGTTTTACGTGCAGTTCTAGATTATTCACAAATGAATACGTAACTTTACTCTTCATCACTTACAGTAACCATTTCAAAACTATTTAACTAAGGAAAACCATGTTTTGCAAAATATCTCCACGAAAAAAAATTTAGTGGCAACATAATTTAAAACTGAAATACATTATGGTTTTTAATCTCAAAGAATGAGGTGGGATTCACAAGGTATTCCCATAAAATTCAAAATATAGATCGTGTTTATCATGAAAATTTGTCATTTTAATCAAAATATTTACAGCAATATTCAGAATGTAAAAATTAAGGGATATTTTCCATATAAACTGTGGTTCGATGTGGTAGGATTTTCTTCAAAATCTTCATGTCCCATCTTTGCAGGTCGCTGATCCTAAATATCAAGATGTATGTATTTAACGACTATTATTCTTGTGCTATGCTGTTTATAGATGCGCACACACGACTTTTTTAAAAACTCTGATGTGTCACACTCGCATGACTTTCTCTCCTCATGTATTAACTATCTTTTACAAACCCTTATTCTCCATCTACTTTAGGTTAACCGAGATAAACATTTGCAGAAAGGGGAATATGGTAGACTTCAAGCGATAGTCAAATCTTTTAGGAGCTGGTTGCTATATGGAGGATTCCATTCTCTTTGCATGTTCAGGACACACACACACACACACACACACACACACACACACACACACACACACACACACACAAATAAACAAAACAATAGCGAATTCTCACTTGAGAAAAAGTATAAATATTGGAAAATTGAAACAAATAACAAGGAATATCTCGTAAATGGTACACTCCACAAAAACAAAACAAAAAAGCAAACAAAAAAAGTCTGTGTTACACTCACATGACTTTCTCTACTCTTGTATAAACTATTTATACAAACGCTTATTCTCCATAAGCACAATCTTAATTAGTAAATCTTTTTACAGTATTGACGAATACCTGTGTAAACAAATTTGTAATAACTGTAATAACTGCTCTGTAATACTTCATAAACAGTACTACTTTATATTTGTGTTCCATAACTTGTAACAATTCAATTATAAATTGTTGTGCCAACTGCAAATTGTTCATTGCGCATATTCAGTTACTACTTGGTTAACAGTAATTTGTACATATTATATTTATATTTACATTATATTATTATTATTATTGTTATTATCACCATCAATATTGTTACTTATATGTTTGTTACTTATGTACTTGTTTATTATTGACTATATTCAATCCTGTATTACACCATATTGAATTGCAGTAAAATTGAATTGAATTGAATATGCTTCATGTTAATTGAGATATCGAGATGTCAATCTTATTGCTAATTTTCTTGTAGGTGCAAGGTGAATATGGTAGGTTTTAAGGGATAGTCAAATCTTTTAAGCGCTGGTTGCTATGTGGCGCATTCCATTCTCTTTGCATGTCCAGGACATAAAAAGAATGAATAACGAATTTGAGAAAAAGTATAAGTATTGGAAAATTTAAGGGAATAACAAGCAATATCTCGAAAATGGTTCACTCCTCAACAAAAATGTATATGACATAAATTCTGTATTTTAACGCGATCTAAATTTTTTGTGTAGTAAAATTTTGTCTAACTCTTATGGTTTACCAGTTATGCAAAAGTCGTTCACAATGAAAATACTTTTGCATACATTCCCAGAAAATTCGAGATATACATTTGATTTGTCATGAAAATATCTTAAAACATGATATTTTAATCAAAATCGTTAGACATTTTTGAGAAAATTAAAATGTTCGAAAACTTTTTCATGTAAAGGGTAATCTGGGGTGGGAGGATTTTCTTGAAAACCTTCGTGTCGCATCTCTGGAAGACACTGAACCTAAATATCAAGTTTGGTGTTTATCCGACTGTTCGTTTCTGAGTTATGCTGTTCAGACACACACACACACACACACACGTTTAAAAAAATGCTTTTTTATTCAGGGGGCCTCAAAACATGTATTTCCGGTGAAATCTCGGTATAGAATTTTTGGGTGGAATACAATGCTTCCCCTACTTACTATACGTAGTAGAGAAAGTAAAAATTTTTGTTTTACATAAACTGTGTGTTTTAATGAGCTCTACATATTTCTTACGGTTTACCCATTATGCGAAAACCATTCAAAATGAAGAGGACTTTTTGGGACATTCCCAGAAAATTCAAGATAGGATATTTTTATGAAAAATAAAATGCATAAGTGTGTGATATTTTATTCAAAATTGTTAGAGCCGTTTTAGAGAAAATCAAAATCTTCGAAAAATGTTCCATGTAAAGGGCAGTCTGGGGTGTGGGAATTTTCTGAATATCTCTGTGTCGTAAATACAAAGTTTGGTATTTATTCGAATTTTTATTTTTTAGTTATGCTGTTCACAGACACACCTTTTTCTAAAAATGCCTATTTTGGATTAAGGGGCTTCAAAACGGTATTTCCGGCGAAATATCGATAGAAATTTTTGGGTGGAATGCAATACTTCCCCTACTTACTATACGTAGTAGAGAAAGTAAAAATCCAAAATGATTAGATTTTTATTATACATATAGGCAGGTAACGCAATCTGCAGGTGTTTCGCCTCGCTTGTTCACCTGTTCTGGAAGGCAAGAACGTGGCTTCACACGTCGAGGTATATCGGCCCGGTGCATGACTGCGAATATAATTCAATTTGCTCGGCTGCCCTGGGAAAGGAATCACCTGACTCTTGAGCTGCTATTTTTTCTCGGGAGATTGTGTTCGATCTGAGGGAGAGAGAATGCCGAAAGAAGTGTCAAGACGATTGACGAGCGCGTGCGGAGAGAAAGAAGAAACTGGGGAGCAATTTGGTGTCGGATACGAGATACGCTCTAGGTATATCTTTTGTGTAAAGTATTCATAAGCAAAACAAACATTCCACAAAACAGGCTTTTCCTCCCTCGTGGGTTTTCACGATATATCGTCGCCTTCTGGGGTATAAACTTATTACTAGAGATGCCATTAAACAAATATGTACAAACTTACACGAGTATATATTACTGTCTTTGGCTGCGGGGAGCCTTCGACTAAACTTTCATTTTTTCTTCTTTAAAAATGTCGCAAAGTTATGATTTGAGAAAAGAAAAAAAAATAACGCAACAGTTATTTTAAAACAGTTCCAAAAATGGAAACGTTCAAACAAATTCTGATATTAGATTTACACGACTTTCTCTACAATTTATCGTTTATCAGGTATACAAATTATTCACACGAAAGTTTATTTTCCCATCCTGATCATTTTAATCGAGATAAATATTTCCAGAAATAGCTACATTACATATTTCGTTATTAGGTAGATACAAAGAGAACAGCGATAGTCAAATGTTTAAGAGCTGGACGTATACGTTGTCTTAAAATTCCATACTGTTTCCAAGCAACTGAATGTTGACAGGACTTGCCAAGAATGGCTAAGTATTGAACATTTTGAACCATTAATAACATATATATTGGAAATGATTATATAAATTTTTCATAAATTAAAAGATTCCAAAAAAAAATTCCAGGTAAAGGTTAGTTGATGTGGAAGGGTTTTCTTGCAAATTTTTCTGTCGCATCTTTGGAAGATACCTAACTTAAATACCAAGTTTGGCGTTAATCCGAATTTTCGTTTTTGAGTTATGCTGTTCACAGACACATACACCAGATTTGTTTCGAAAATGCTTTTTTTGGGGTTCATAAAGCCTCAAAACATACATTTCTGGTGAAATTTCGACATCGAATTTTTGGATGGAATACAATACTTCCCCTACTTATACACGTAGTAAAGAGAAAGCGTTAAAGTTGTGTTACACTCACGTGACTTTCTCTACTTTTGTACAAACTATTTTTACAAATGCTCATTTTCCATATACTTCATGTTAATCCAGATAAACATTTGCAGAAGCTTGTTGCTAATTTTCTTGTAGATGCAAGGGGAATATGGTAGGTTTTAAGAGATAGTCAAATCTTTTAAGAGCTGGTTGCTATGTGGAACATTCCGTTCTCTTGCATGTCCAGGACATAAAAATAAATAAATAAAATAAAAAAGATCGAATTCCCATTTGAGAAAAAGTTTTGGATAATTCAAACAAATAACAAGGAATATCTCAGGAATGATTCAGTCGGCAAAAAGGAAAGAAAAAAAAAAAAGAAAAGAAAAACAAAAAAGCATGACATAAATCGTGTGTTTTGATGAGATCTATATTTTTACTTTCTCTACTACGTATAGTAAGTAGGGGAAGTATTGCATTCCACCCAAAAATTCGATACCGAGATTTCACCGGAAATACATGTTTTGAGAATCACTGAATCCAAAAAAAGCATTTTTGGAAACATGTCCGTGTGTGTGTGTCTGTCTGTGTGTCTGTGTGTCTGTCTGTCTGTGTGTCTGTGTGTCTGTGAACAGCATAACTCAAAAACGAACAGTCGGATAAACACCAAACTTGGTATTTAGGTTCAGTATCTTCCAGAGATGCGACACGAAGGTTTTCAAGAAAATCCCCCCACCCCAGACTACCCTTTACATGGAACATTTTTCGAAAATTTTAATTTTCTCAAAAACGGCTCTAACGATTTTGATTAAAATATCATATGTTTAAGATATTGTCATGACAAATAAAATGTATATCTCGAATTTTCTGGGAATGTCTCCAAAAATATTCTTCATTGTGAACGACTTTTGCATAACTGGTAAACCATAAGAGATAGACAAAATTTTACTACACAAAAAATGTAGATCGCGTTAAAATACACAACTTATGTCATATACGTTTCTTTTGTTGAGTGAACCGTTTTCGAGATATTGCTTGTTATTTCCTTAAATTTTCCAATACTTATACTTTTTCTCAAATTCGTTATTCATTTTTTTTATGTCCTGAACATGCAAAGAGAATGGAATTCGCCACATAGCAACCAGCGTTAAAATATTTGACTATCGCTTAAAAGCTACCATATTCCCCTTGCATCTACAAGAAAATTACCAATAAGATTGACATCTCGATATCTCGATTAACATGAAACATATGGAGAATAGGCGTTTGTAAAATTAGATTGTACAAGAGTAGAGAAAGTCATGTGAGTGTAACACATCAGATTTTTTGTGTAGTAAAACTGTCTCTCTCTTACGGTTTACCAGTTATGCAACAGTCATTCAGAATGAGTAGGACTTTTGGGGACATTCTCAGAAAATTCATGATATACATTTCATTTACCGTGAAAGTATTTTAAGATATGATATTTTAATCACAACAGTTAGAGCCATTTTGAAAAAATCAAGATTTTCGAAAAATATTCCAAGTTTAGGGTAGTCTGGGGTGTGGGGATTGTCTTGAAAATCTGTGAAAGATACTACACTTAAATACCAAGTTTGGTATTTATCCTACTTTTCGTTTTTGAGTTATGCTGTTCACAGAACATATTCACAGGCACACAGACCCTCACACGTACCTTTTTCTAAAAGTGCTGTTTTTGGATTTAGGGGGCCTCAAAACATATATCTGGTGAAATATCGATATCGAATTTTAAAGTCCCTTGATTTTCAGCTGTTTTTTGCAATGTCATGGAAAGTGTATGGGATTTTAAGGCCAGCATATAGCTTCCAGTTCTAAAACGTATGACTATCACTATTCTCTTTGAATGTATAACGAAATGCGGCTATTTCCCGAAAGATTTATTTGTATTAAAGTGAGGTAGAAAGGAAAATAAACTTTCGTAAGGACTGTAAACCCACTAATAAGCGAATGTAACACACAAGATTGTTTAAACTGTATAAATTAGTACAAAATACGGTTGTGCCATGATAGTATACTAAACGAAATGAATATTTAAGTACTGGATTGCTTTTAAAGAATCATCAAATGGAACTTTTGGCATAGGATAATAAGTCATTTTTGGAACTTAAATAGTTTGAAAACTAAAGAAAATATGAAAACGAAGTTTAAAACTGTTGAAAGCAGCACAAAGTTTTCAGCCAAACTGACTGACAATTTTAGTTTTCAGTGGGTGTATTTCCTTAAATCTGCTGGAGATATTCACAAAAGCATCAGTATAAAAAAATTCTGATGTGTTACACTCACATGACTTTTTCTACTCTTGTACAAACTATTTTTACAAACGCTTATTCTCCATATGCTTCATGTTAATCGAGATGTTAATCTTATTACTAATTTTCTTGTAGGTGCAAGGAGAATTGGTAGGCTTTAAGTGATAGTCAAATATTTTAAGAGCTGGTTGCTATGTACAGTATTCCATTCTCTTTGCACTACCAGGACAAAAAAGTGGAAGTATTGGAAAATTTAAGGGAATAACAAGCAATATCTCGAAAATGGTTCATTCAATAAAAAAAATGTATGACATAAATTCTGTATTTTAACGCGATCTTCATTTTTTGTGTAATAAACTTTTGTCTATCTCTTATCGTTTACCAGTTATGCAAAAGTCGTTCACAATGAAGAATACTTTTGGAGACATTCCCAGAAAATTCGAGATATACATTTCATTTGTCATGAAAATATCTTAAAGATATGATATTTTAATCAAAATCGTTAGAGCAGTTTTTGAGAAAATTAAAATTTTCGAAAAACGTTCTATGTAAAGGGTAATCTGGGGTGGGGGTATTTTCTTGAAAACCTTCGTGTCGCATCTCTGGAAGATACTGAACCTAAATACCAAGTTTGGTGTTTATCCGACTGCTCGTTTCTGAGTTATGCATGTCAGACACAGACACACACATGGACATGTTTACAAAAATGCTTTTTTTTTGGATTCAGGGGGTCTCAAAACATATATTTCCGGTAAAATCTCGGTATCGTATTTTTGGGTGGAATACAATACTTCCCATACTTACTATACGTAGTAGAGAAAGTAATCTATATCCAAAAGGTATGTCTTTTCTCTTGCTCTGTGTTGTTGTTATCTGAAGCAGATCCATCACTTTGAGAGTAAACCAAGTGACAGTCTTAGTGCGCCTTTGACTCAAAACTTGATCCCAAAGTTGTTGCCGAGTTTAGTTGCTCTAATTTCCGGTCGTTAGCAACAGATTCAGTTAAGTCCTAATCTAATGATGCTAATTCCAACGAAAGCCTCTGTTAGTGTTTCTCTTCAGCAACAGATATCTCTCCCAGTCTTCGTGTTAGAAACACGCTCTAATGTGATACAAAGGAAGAAGAGATCTAAATTAAAAAGACACATATATGCCATTTTCTCTGTTCAAATCCATGCTGCAAGTATTGAGTTAAGATTTAATATATAGAAGTATGAAGAGAAATATTTCAAATTTAGTGGAAAAAATCTCATGTTGGGAAATTAAATGGCTTTCTCTACACATTGGTACACAAACTATTCTTCCTAAAGCTTATTCTTCTTATAAACACATGTTAATCAAACTGAACTTTCAGTTTACATTCACAAATTTCATTATACGGTGCAGTATGTAAAACAATAAGCGGATTGGCTTGAAATTCAAAGTTCTTTGCACGACTATGAGAGAGAGAGAGAGAAAACAACCTGATGTGATATTCACATGACCTTCTCTACCCTCTATCTTTATTAGTGGGTATACAAACTATTCTTTCTAAACCTTATTATTCTATCTTCTACATTTTATTCCAAATGAATATTTAAATTACACATATCGTTGTAAATACAAAGGGAACAGCGATAGCCAATTGTTTAAGAACTGGACGCTATGTACTGGTCTTAAAATTACATACTGTTTCCATGACATCGCGAGAGACAATCTAAAGACGGGACCGGGTCTGCCAACGCAGAGACCACACCCTCGCATACCCAGGAGTAAACTCGTGGGGCTTTCCATTAGGAGCGGTGCCTATTTTATATACCGCCCCCCCCTGCCTGGTCGAAATCGGGTAAGGACACCTCCCGCACCGACCCTTCCAAGCAGGGACGGAAGTGGATACGCCACTTACGCGCGTCAGGCCAGCAGGGCGAACCCTAACTGGGGGAGACTACCGAAAAACCTCGGTGGGGCCGACAATTTCTAGCAACTGTCTACCAGCTATCCCTCATGGCTGGTGCCGGAGATTCTCGAGGCGTCTCACAACCCCGCCTGGGTGGAATTAACATAGCCAGGCGTACCCAATCACCCATGGGTATCGGGAACCACTGCCCCGCCGAGTCCAACCCAATCCGAACAACTCCCATTCGGGAGGGGCTCAGATGTTCGGCCCGGCGTACTTCTGGTAACGTCAGAAGTAGCACGAGTGCTAAGGGTCCGCAGCGCCCGCACCACGGCAGCTGAAGGGGTCGCACCCCCCCCCCCCCCCTTACGGGGATCGCGAGAGACAGCTGAATGTTGACAGAACTTTAAGAGAATGACTAAATAATGAACAATTCGAACCATTAGTATCGGATATCTCAGAAATGGCTTATGCTAAAAAAAAATTTTTTTGAAATAAATTGTGTGTTTTAAGGAGATCTACATTTTTTGTGTAGTACATATTCGTCTATCGCTTGATGTTTACCAGTTATACAAGATTATACAAAATTCCTTCTTAATGAAGGGTTCAGTCTATTTCCAGAAAATTCAAGATATACATTTTGTTTATGTTAATATCTTTAATATGATATTTTGAACAAAATCGTTAGCCATTTTTTAAAAAATAAAAAAATTCAAAACCTGTTCCATGTAAAGGGTGGTTTGGGGTGAAAGATTTTTTTGAAAATCTTCGTGTTGCACCTTTGGAAGGTGCTGAATTTAAATACCAAATTTAGTATTTATCCACTTTTCGTTTTTGTGTTTTTGCTCGCTCACTCACTCACCGACCTTATAAAAATGCTTTTTCTTTATTTAAGGGACCTCAAAGTATATATTTCCGGTGAAATCTCGACATCGAATTTTTGTGTGGAATAAAATTCTTCGTGTTGCTGCTTTGGAAGGTACTGGATCTAAATACCAAACTTTGTGTTTATCTGAATTTTCGTTTTTGTATTATGCGCGCGCGCACACACATACACACATATTGACCGTTTTAAAAAATCTTTCTTTTATTTAGGTGGCCTCGGAGTGTTTCCTATGAAACTGAGGCAGTATTTTACATCACAACACTGTGAATGCCAGAGTGATTGTAGCGTAAATTAACATTATTGTATGGCAATGATTTGAGATGTTTCTTAATTATAAGCATTGTTAAGAAATAAGTTTACACGGCCTCACTGAAACTGACAATAGGAGCCGGTAACAATGGAGCGAGGGGGTGAGTTGTTTATCAATTAGAAGAGACAAACAAATGCCGTCAGAGTAGCGTGCCTTTCTTTAGAACTGGAGGGAATATCTTCCCTAGAGCATATGTGTTCGTAATTTTGATTGGATAAAAAATAGACGCTAATATTGGCGCGCTTTATTAACCAATAGCAGCTCTGTTATAATGTTTAGGCATATCGGGTAAGGGAGTATAAATTCTAGAGCCAAAGACAGGTATCGCGCAGTTCAACAGAATCATTCAGGAGTTACACGTCGCGCAGTTCTACAGAATTATTCACAAGGCAAACGTCGCGCAGTTCTAAGAAATATCTCTCGCGAGTTACACGTCAGGTAGATCTATGGAAGCATTCACGAAGTACACGTTATGCAATTCTACAGAATCTCTCGCGTCGTAAAGTTAGTTACAAAATGTGAAATACGTGAATTAATAGTGCGCGGCAAATAAGTGATTGTAGTTACATTCGAAAATATAGCAGTTTCAGTCAGGCGTGTATCAAGATTAAATATATGAAATTATTTCAGTGTGACGGCAATAAAAGTGTAAAAACAAATTCTTTTATCAGTGTTATCTTTTAGTAACAACTCCTTTCCGTTTACACACCCTGTTCAAGAGATATTTGCTCGACTGAGTAATAATAGCTAGCCGGAGGACAAAGAACCCAAAATTCAAAATAGTAAAACAACAGGCGCTTAGAAAAGTAAGCTAAATTTAAGCTAATGGGTTCATACCCCACATATAGAGTTCACACTCTCTTTTCTAGTGCCCAACAATTCGATAAAAATCCTCTTTTTAATAACTTTAATGTGTAAATAATTCGTAGATAATAATAAAGGGTTAGAAGAGAAGATATAATTAGGGTTCAACTAAGATAACACGAACAGATACCGCGACAAATCTTGACATCGAATTTTTGTGTGGATCACAATACTTCCCCTACTTACTATATGCAGTAGAGAAAGTAAAAAAGTAAATACATAAATATGGCCTTTTATTTAATATTATTGTCATTAGAGGCGGAATATGGTCATGATCTAATTCAATGTAGTTGTCGAAAAGGGGTACGTCAGTCAGTATCTTCGTGGTGTATTGCTTTGTGCATTCGCATACCGCAATGATTTAAGAGTAGTTTTAGTCAACAACTTGACTAGTACGTCAGTCAGTATCTTCGTGGTGTATTGCTTTGTGCATTCGCATACCGCAATGATTTAAGAGTAGTTTTAGTCAACAACTTGACTAGAGAAAATAATTAACGTTTTATATGTATAACCATAAACAAAGGATCTTCTTGAAAATCTTAATGTCGCATCCTTGAAAGATTATGAACTTAAGTATGGTATTTATCCGTTATTCTGTTTCTGAGCTATGCTATTCACCACACCCATGCAATCCTACAGGGAGTAGCGTATGTTTTTTTATTATTATTCAGAGATCTTAAACTATGCTTTTCGGTGAAATTTCGATATCGAATTTTGGGTGGAGTATAGTACATCCCCTACGTACATACGTAGATGCTAGAGAGGGTAAAAAGGTAGGAGTGGTTGAGACTAGGTTTACAGCGAAGAATCTCTTAAGTTTTGTGAGATTAGGCAGGTGGCGAATGTTTCGTGTGGTCGACAACAAGTCCTGAAGTCCGCCACTGAATCTCGCGAACTTCTCATCTTGGTCTAGAGGAAAGATAAAAACGCCCCCACTTCGCCAAGAGCCACCTGGTGCCCAGCAAAAGTTTTACTCGTTCCTAACACTCCCACATTATGACGTCATATATGGGGGAAGCAAGGAAACAAAGGAAAAGTGGAATTGAGCGGCATAACTCTACTCGTAGAGAATCATTTGACAAGAGGCGATGATGGGATAGGGCCAGTTTTATGGCAGTGGAGAAACAGGCAATTTCCTGAGACAGACATTGTGTACAACACAACTTAATCTCGGATAACAAAACATTAAGCTTTTTCCTTAAGGATCAAAGGGCATCCTTGTGGTATTTGCACAAAGAAAACCATTACGTAGGAGGGTTGTCAAAATTAAATTATACTTACTTAGTACTACATATATTTTCATGTTCTCTACCACGTACATGAAAAACTTGTTGGAATTTTAGATTTTCTCAAAAATGGCTGTAACTATTTTGGTTAAAACATCTGTGTTTAAAATATTTACAAGGTAAATATAATTTATATGTTGGATTTTCTAGGAATAAACTGTGAAAACCTCTTCATTCGGAAACAATTTTATATAACTGGTAAACAATAAAAGATAAACCAAAACTTACCGCACAAAAAGAGTAATTCCACTAAATTAAAATTTATTTCAATGGAATTAATTGTTCCTTCACACTAGCCGTGTGTTGGACAGGGTTGGAAAGGTAGAATCAGATGACTGAAAAATTCAATGCCATAGCCGGGATTTGAACCATGGATCTCCCGGTCTCCGTCCGGTTGCTCTAACCACTGAGCTACCATGGCAACATGCCGACACGACATTAAATTCTCCAACAGAGTCGCATTTTTTTTTCCGGTAAACCACAAGGAGATTTCCAATTGTATTGAGATGTCATACCCCAATGGCGACTTACATTCATTGCAAGTACTTTAAGTCCCGGGATTTATAGCTGCAACCACTATTAGGTCAATTAATGGAATTAATTGTTCTTTCACACAAGCCGTGTGTTGGACAGGGTTGGAAAGGTAGAATCAGATGACTGGAAAATTCAATGCCATAGTCGGGATTTGAACCACGGATCTCCCGGTCTCCGTCCGGTTTCAATTAACCTTATTCTGGCATTGGCTATTTCCGAGATATGTTGTTATTCGCTGTTTCTCGCGATTTATGCAATCGGTTTCCCCTATTCGTTTTGTACCAACAACGAAATTTGTAACGAAACTATTTCTATAAGTTTGTTAGTTAACAGAAGTAGATAGGAAAACAAGTTTTCATAAGAATGGTTTGTACAACCTATATAAAACTAAACGATAGTAGGCAGAGAAAGCCATGTGAATATAACGCAATATTTATATATAGGTAACACCTGAAAATGTCATCCAAGTATGATCTAAACTGACGGAGAAATACATTCCTGAGTTCATGGAAATCAAAGCAATAACCTGGAAATTCAGAAAACATTATGCTTTACAAAGCCACCTAAGTCAGTTTTGAAAACAAAAACCCTGATGTGTTACATTTACACGAATTTCTCCACCAATTGTCATTAATTTTTTATACTCTTATACAAATTACTTTACAAAAGCTTATTTTTCTATCTGCTTCATTTTAGTCGAGATAAACGTTTGTAGAAATTGCTTCATTACTATATCGTTATGAGAGGCGTGTTTTTAAAACAAGTACCGTTTTAATATTTTGCCGCTGCAGTCGCTATTTTGAGCATGTACGAGTACTTCCTCCATTCATTAGGAAGCGAGATGCAGCTTGAGGGATCGCCAGTTTGTGTTTTCCTCTTGTTAGTGTTTCGAAATGTTCAAAACAATCAAACCACCCGCTGACTGCGAATTCAGATTGGTGATGCGTTTTTTGAATGCGAGAAATGCTAAAGCAACATTCATCGCTAATTGTGTGAGGTTTATGGGGAAGTGAGTGACAATTCCCAAACTCAAGATATGATCGAATCACTAGGTTGGGAACAATTCGACCACCCTCCCTAAACTCCGGATTTGGAACCAAGCGATTTTTATGTGTTTCTTCATCTGAAGAAACTCCATGGTGGAAAACATTTCAACAGCGATGATTTTGTGAAACGAGAAACAAGAAACAGCGGTTGATGTTGCAGAGTTTTAACACTTAAAAGATTTCAGTCAAATTATATATATAATATATATATATATATATATATATAAATTTAATAACAGCCCGCCTTAAAGCAACATGTATGTGTAACAAGATATAAAAAGTGTATATTGCAGTCATTGTAAATGTTTATATTATTGTATACATGTGTAATAATGTTATGTGAATGTATTACGTAATTTAATAATGTAGGAGCTGTGAGAATAATAGGTTAAAAGTTGCTAACAATGAGGTAACCTTGAGGCAATAATGAATTTGAAAGTTTAACAATACTACTTGTAATTCTTGGAAGCAATAATATAATTTTTGTGACAGTTTATAAAATAGCCAATCAACAACCAGAAAAAGCTTTAGTTAAATGAAGGTATTCTATTGGACTAGGATTAGCCAATCAGAAACTGAAAAATTGCAAAATTTACAAATTTAGTGTGAGTTGCTTGTAGACAGTGCTCGTAACTGGACGCGTTGCTTGCAGACAGTGTTCGTAACTGGACACGAGATGTGTCCTCGAGAAATTTAATACGTATTTTTGTGTAAGAAAATAGTTTTAAGTGTTTAAAAAGTGCAAGTATTTAATAAAAGAATCTTACAGCTCTCTATATCAGGAAAGTGTACTTAAATCGTGTCAAGCATTAATAAAAACAGAAGTAAAATTATAATCTGTGCAAGCCTACATTCTTCAGTTGCACCATTCCCTGCTAAGACATTCATGTCTCTAAAAAAATATAAATACTGACGCAGCTGAGGCAAACATAAATATATTTAAAGAAACAGTAAAAAATTACAAAGTTAATATTTTTAAAATATTTTTTGGGGGGCAAAGGCCACCGGAAAGTACATTTGGGTCAAAGGCTACCGGAAACTTTTTACCACGCGTGCGGTTGCAATTATTTCAAGTTCGGCTCCCGAACAGTTGAAGTACAATACAACTCCTACAACAAAATAACTTTTTCAAATTCGCTGCCAAAACGTGGGCAAATAAGAATACAACAAACCTTCTTCAATGTGTTGCAGTGGGACAGTGGAATTTACGCTATGGAAAGATTTCTACCTAGTGCTTGGCAGGACTGCAGAGGGATGTATCTCATCTATTCTTGGGACCCCCAAGTTGCGGTTGGCTAAGGCAAAGGTAGATGGTGTCAGGGTTGGTGTCATGTTGGAATCATTACGAACCTTCCTTGCTAGCTCACATCGTCATCCGGATCCGTTCACCCTTTGGGTCTCCCCTTCATCCCTTCTTCCCAAAAATCAAATTAAATTGAGTTTTATTTAAGTATACTCTTTAACTGCCCTGGTCCTTAGCGTCCCATTCTATATCGGGCGTAAAAAACCGGAAATTTTGCTCAGAGGCCTCTTTATCAGGCTTGAGTTTCTTTTATGTGCCGTAAATCGGACACGAGACCACCAGCTTTACTTCCCTTCCAAAGGAAGCCATGATAAGTATTTTTACGAAAAAATTCATCGACCTCCGCCGGGTTTGAACCGACGACTTCGGGAACTAGAGGCAAAACCTTTCCTCCCAGGTGTCATGTTGGAGACACAAAGAGCCTACTATTAGGTGTGAGACAGTTATTTTCGAGTAACGATTATAACTGTCGCAGTTATAGTGCATTAACGTTGCATGTAACAGTTACCATAACGATTAGTATGCACGCGTGCATACACACCACAATTCATTTCTCCGTGTTGCCTTCTCCCTATTGGCTCAGCTATTCACGCCGTAAGTGCGCCTCTCTTAGCACGTGCAGATGGGAACAGCCATGAGTATATGAAGAAAACATTACATTCTTGCAAATCGAGGTAGGAAGCATGCAGTTGTACAGTGTTAATAAATAATATTTTCGCGGTATCTTTCGTGTTATCTTATTTGCTGAGGGCCTGTTATTGTTTTACCATTTTGAATTTTGAGTTCTTTGTCCTCCGGCTAGCTATTATTACCCAGTCGAGCAAATCTCTTAAACAGGGTGTGTAAACGGAAAGGAGTTGTTACTAAAAGATAACACTGATAAAAAAAAATTGTTTTTACACTTTTATTGCCGTCACACGTTATTAATTTCACATATTTACTTTTGATACACGCCCGACTGAAACTGTTATATTTTCGAATGTAACTATAATCACTTATTTGCCGCACATTATTAATTCGCGTATTTCACATTTTTGTAACTAACTTTACGACGCGAGAGATTCTGTAGAATTGCGTAACGTGTACTTAGTGAATGATTCTGTTAAACTGCGCGACGTGTAACCCGTGAATGATTCTGTTGAACTGGGCAATACTTGTCTCTGGCTTCATAATTTATACTCCCTCATCTCGATATGCCTAAACATTATAACAGAGCTACTATTGGTTAATAAAGCGCGCCAACATTAGCGTCTATTTTTATATCCAATCAAAATTACGAACACACATGCTCTAGGGAAGATATTCCCTCCATTTCTAAAGAAAAGCGCGCTACTCTGACGTCATTTGCTTGTCTGTTCTAATTAATAAACAACTCACCCCCTCGCTCATTGTTACCCGCTCCTATTGTCAGTTTCAGTGAGGCCGAGTAAACTTATTTCCTAACAAAGCTTATAATTAACAAACATCTCAAATCATTGTCATACAATAAATCTAATTTACACTCCAATCACACTGGCATTCACAGTGTTGTGGTATAAAATACTGCCTCGTATTCAAGTTAAAATTATTGCGTGTTTGGAAATGAGGCAGCCCTATCAACATCGATGTTTTAGTCGGGAAATGCTGATTTGCCGTACGTCTATCTTTCACACGTGCCTTTCGAATTCGGAAGTTGAAGATATTCACCACTGTTAACAGTTATATCCGCTACTTGAGCTTAGTGGTTCGCGCATGTTTTGCTACTGAACAGCACTAATTGTTTTTTATACCCATCTACCCGCGATGTATAAAACCCGCGTACCTTTAATCGTATGTGAATAACCATCTGAGGGACTTGTCATCTGTAACCTATATTCAAAGCAATAAGCAATGCGTTGTAATAAACAAATATGTACTTGTAAATCCGCGCGAGGATGACTCAAGTTGTAAACGAGGTGGGGTAACTAGTTCCCGATAAGCTATACTAATGCTGCGCACATGCAGTAAATGGTATCATCCGGGTTCGGTAACTGTCTCGTTATTTTAGTAACTGTTAAAGCGATAACTAGTTGTCTTCGTTACTTTGGTAACCCTTACTGGGTAACTAGTTACTTTGTAATCGTTACTTTGGTAAGTGTTACATTAAGGTAGTCGTTGTGTTATTTTCTGCGCATCCCTACATACTATGGCAGTGCTGAGCTTGAGGCCTCTCCGTTTGACTACTCTTATGGCTAGGTGAATTACTTTGCAATGTAATATGTACACTCACCAGAGTCGAAGTAGACCTCGCTGAGTAAGAGCCAGCGACTTGCGAACTGGATTTCCAAGCGGACGAAGCGGCCCACCCGGTTCTGGAGCGGTATGGTTATATTCCTGGCAGTGCCACCCCTGTCTGATGGCTCTGGGAGTGGCGGATGATACCAGTCCTCACTTCTCCCTGCTGGTTCCAGACTGAAGGTGAGAGGTGTCGGCTGATATCGGTCGCCGTCCAGACTGAAGAACACTTGGGCCTCTGAGAACACCTGCACACAATAGCAATTCTGGGTTAGCGTTGAGGCTGACTGAGAAGGAGGATATCAAAACAATACCTGACCTGTGAGGCAGTATTTTTAACACTTAAATAATTTCAGTCTAATTATATAATATACATTTTAATAACAGCCCGCCTTAAAGCAATGTGTGTAATATAATACATAAAATGTATGTAACAGCCATTACATTAGTTTTTATATTATTGTATACATGTATAAAATGTTATGTGAATGTATTACGTAATTTAATAATGTAGGAGCTGCGAGAAAATAGGTAAAAAGCTGCTAACAATGAGGTAACCTTGAGGCAATAATAAATTGGAAAGTTTAATAATGCTACTAGTAATTCTTGGAGCAACAATAATGTAATGTTTGAGACAGTTTATAAATGGCCAATCAACAACAAGCTTAAGTTAAATAAAAGTATTCTATTGGAGTAGGATTAGCCAATCCGAGACTTGAAATAGATGAAATTTTCAACTTCAGGCGGTAGAAGTCAGTTGCTAGTAGACAGCGTTCCTAACTGGACGCGAGACGCGTCCTCGAGAAGTTTAATACGTATTCAGTGTGAGACGAAAATACATTACGGCGAGAATATTATAAAGTTTACGTATTAAAAAGTGCAAGTAATTAGTAAGTAATCTCACAGCTCTCTATATCAGTGAAGTGTTATTTAATCGTGTGAAGGATTAATAAATGGAGTGAAGTAAAAATTATAATTTGTGTAAGCCTACATTCTTTAGCCGCATCACCTTCTGCAAAGAAATATATGTTTCTGCAAATTAATACTGACGTAGCCGAGGCAAATATAAATGTATATAATATTTAAAGAAACATTCAAATTACAAAGTTATTTTTTCTAAATTGGGGCGAAGGCCACCGGAAAGTGAACATTGGGGCGAAGCCACCGGAAACTTTGTACCATACGTGAAACAATTACAACTCCTCCTAAAATTAACCTCCTACACCTATGAGCTATGGGATGTTTCTTACTTTCTCTACCACCTGTCTATAGTTATGTCAAACCAGAGGTTTGATATCGATATCGAGATTTCACAGGAAATATGTTTTCAGGCTCCCTGATTCACAAATGCATTATTTGAACAGCATGCTGTGTGAACATAACTCAAAAGCCAAATGTCGAAAAAATAACGAACTTTGTATTTAATTTCAGCATTTTTAAACGATGCGACACCAAAATGTTCAACAAAATCCCCCACCGCCAACTACCCTTTCCGTGGAAACGCTTTCGATGCTTTTGATTTACTCAAAGATGTCTCTATCTTGATTAAAATACGTATGTTTAAGATATTCTATGACAAATGAAATGTATATCTTGAATTTTCTGGGAAAGTCCTCTTCATTCTGAATGACTTGTTAATTAGTAAACCTTAAGAGATAGGTAATATCTTGCTACATAAAAAACGCAGGTGTTGCCAAAGTACACAATATAACGTAAAGCAATTTTTTGTGGTGTTAACCATTTCCTGGGTATTCTTTGTTGTTGGTTTCGATTTTCAAATACTTCCTTTTCTCATGTTGAACGTACGTATTCTTTTCTTCTCGGCATGCATGTATATATATATATATGTTTGTATATATGTATATATGTATATACAAACGAAATTTGTAATGGAAGTTTATCTTGATTAACAAGAAGCAGTTGGAAGAATAAGCTTTTGTAAGAATAGTTTGCAGAAGAGTGAGTACAGAAAGTTATGTGAATGCTACACATCCCATTTTTATTAAAAGATCCATCGCATGTCTACAAACATCATAACAATAAAATCTGATGTGTTACACTCCCATGACTTTCTCTACTCTTGTACAAACTATTTTTACAAACGCTTATTCTCCATCTACTTCATGTTAATCGAGATAAACATTTGCAGACTCTATCTTATTGCTAATCTTCTTGTAGATGTAAGGGAAATGTATATTTACAAGGGCAATATAGAAATACAGTAGCCTTTAAAAATATATTTATATCATAATAGCTGGTTGCTAGGTGCAGCACCATTCTCTTTGCTACAGATTAATACTCTTTACATATCCAAGACAAAAAATCTGTTGTGTTACACTCACACGACTTTCTCTACTCTTGTACAAACTATTTTTACAAACGCTTATTCCCCATATGCATCATGTCAATCGAGATATCGAGATGTTAAACTTATTGCTAATTTTCTTGTAGATTCAAGGGAAATTGCAAGGCTTTAAGCTATAGTCAAATATCTTAAGAGCTGGTTGCTATTTGGAGTATTCCATTCTCTTTGCATTACCAGGACAAAAAAAATCTCATATGTTACACTCATATGACTTTGTCTACTCTTGTACAAACTATTTTTACAAACGCTTATTCTCCATCTCCTTCATGTTAATCGAGATAAACATTTGCAGACTCTATCTTATTGCTAATTTTCTTGTAGATGTAAGGGAAATGTATATTTACAAGGGCAATATGGAAATACAGTAGCGTTTAAGCACATACATATCTCTTAATAGCTGGTTGCTATGTGCAGCACCATTCTCATTGTCACAGATTAATACTCTTTGCATATCCAAGACAAAAAAATGAATAACGAATTCCCATTTGAGAAAATAAGTATTGAAAAATTTAAGGGAATGACAAGATATATCTCGAAAATGGTTCACTCCACAAAAAATGTATGACATAAGTTGTGTATTTTAACGCGATCGACATTTTTTTGTAGTAAAGCTTTGTCTATCTCTTATGGTTTACCAGTTATGCAAAAGTCGTTCACAGTGAAGAACACTTTTGGAGACATTCCCAGAAAATTCCAGATATACATTTCATTTGTCATGAAAATATCTTAAACATATGATACCTTAATCAAAATCGTTAGAGCTATTTTTGAGAAAATTAAAATTTCTAAAACTTTTCCCTGTAAAGGATAGTCTGGGGTGGGGGAATTTTGTTGAAAACCTTCGTGTCACATCTCTTGAAGATCTGAACCTAAATATCAAGTTTGGTGCTTATCCAACTGTTCGTTTCTGAGTTATGCTGTTCACAGAAAGACAGACAGACACACACATACAGACAGACACACATATTCACACGCGAACATGTTTCCAAAAATGCTTTTTTTGGATTCAGGGGGTCTCAAAACGTATTTCTTGTGAAATCTCGGTGTCGAATTTTTGGGTGGAATACAATACTTCCCCTACGTACTATACGTAGTAGAGAATGTAAAACTATGATGTGTTACACTCACATGACTTTCTCTACTCTTGTACAAATTATCTTTACAAACGTTTATCCTCCATATGCTTCATGATAATCGAGATATCGAGATGTCAATCTTATTGCTAATTTTCTTGTAGATGCAAGGGGAATATGGTAGGATTTAAGCGATAGTCAAATATTTTAACGCTGGTTGCTATGTGGCGCATTCCATTCTCTTTGCAAGTCCAGGACATAAAAAAATGAATAACGAATTTGTGAAAAAGTATAAGTATTGGAAAATTTAAGGGAATAACAAGCAATATCTCGAAAACGGTTCGCTCAACAAAAGAAATGTTTGACATAAATTGTGTATTTTAACGCGATCTACATTTTGTGTGTAGTAAAATTTTGTTTATCTCTTATGGTTTACCAGTTATGCAAGAGTCGTTCACAATGAAGAATGCTTTTGGAGACATTCCCAGAAAATTCGAGATATACATTTCATTTCTGATGACAATATCTTAAACACATGATATTTTAATCAAAATCGTTAAGAGACATTTTTGAGAAAATTAAAATTTTCGAAAAAGGTTCCATGTAAAGGGTAGTCTGGGGTGGGTGGATTTTCTTAAACCTTCGTGTCGCATCTCTGAAAGATACTGAACCTAAATACCAAATTTGGTGTTTATCCGACTGTTCGTTTCAGAGTTATGCTGTTCACAGCACACACACACACACACACACACACACACACACACACACACACACACACACACAGACACACAAACGGACGTGTTTCCAAAAATGCTTTTTTTGGATTCAGGGGTCTCAAAACATGTATTTCCGGTGAAATCTCGGTATCGAATTTTTGGGTGGAACACAATACTTCCCCTACTTACTACACGTAGTAGAGAAAGTAAAAATAAATAACAAATTCCCATTTGAGAAAATAAGTATTGAAAAATTTAAGGGAATAACAAGCAATATCTCGAAAGTGGTTCACTCAACAAAAAAAGAATATGACATAAATTGTGTATTTTAACGCGATCTACATTTTTTTGTGTAGTAAAAATTTGTCTCTTATGGTGTACCAGTTATGCAAAAGTCGTTCACAATGAAGAACACTTTTGGAGAAATTCCCAGAAAATTCGAGATATACATTTCATTTGTCATGAAAATGTCTTAAACATATGACATTTTAATCAAAATCGTTAGAGCCATTTTTGAGAAAATTAAAATGTTCGAAAAATGTTCCATGTAAAGGGTAATCTGGGGTGGGAGGATTTTCTTGAAAACCTTCGTGTCGCATCTCTGAAAGATACTGAACCTAAATACTAAGTTTGGTGTTTATCCGACTGTTCCTTTCTGAATTATTATGTTCAGACACACACAGGGACATGTTTCCAAAAATGCTTTTTCTGGATTTAGGGGGTCTCAAAACATATATTGACGGTGAATTCTCGGTATCCAATTTTTGGGTGGAATGCAATACTTCCCCTACTTACTATACGTAGTAGAGAAAGTAAAAAGGAAAAGTCGGAGAAATACCAAACTTAATAGTTAAGTTCAGTATCTTTCAAAAATGCGACACAAAAATTTTCAAGAAAATACTCCACCCCAAATTTACTTTCATTATAGTATTTTTGACTATCTCAAAAATGTCTGTATTCATTTTGATTAAAATACGGTATGTTTAAAGTATTTATTTATATGACTGATGAAATGCATATTTTGAATTTTCTGCAAATTCTGTGAGGTGTCTTCATTCGGAATGAATTTTGCAAACTTTTGTATAACAGAGAAACCCTAACAGATAGGAAGCAATTTACCGAAGAAGAAACTCGGAGCTCATTAAAATATACAATCAGTGTGAAATAACGTTTTCGTAGGATTAGCTGTTTTCGAAATATTCTGTAGCAAGTTTAGATCTTTCGTAAGCGTCACCTAACGAATATGCTTGAAACTTTGCGATTCTTGCTTTTGTTTCGCCTTTCTTTTCTTTCCGCAAGAGCCTATTACAACGAAGAAACATTTGGGTACCATTTCCACATGTTACAAATCTTCTTGCTTAATATGAGAAGTCCTAGTTGAGGTCCAAGGTTCGAATCCCGGCTGGGACGGGAAAGTTTTCTATACCAGAATCATTCCCTATATTCCATAGAGTCTATAGTTTAATTCCCCTACTATTTACCTACAGTAGGCAGAGGAAGTATTGCATTCCAACCAAAAATTCGATAGATCTCATTGAAAATGCATGTTTTGAGGTTCCCTAAATGTGTAAAGAGCATTTTTACTTTCTGTACTACATATCTATAGTAAGAAGAGGAAGTATTACTCTCCACCTAAAAATTTGATAGGGAAATTTCATTGAAATATATGTTTTGAGGTACCTTAAATCCAAACAAAACGTTTTTAATTTCTCTACTACTTAGCTGTTGTAAGTAGAGGGAGTATGACATTCTACCTAAAAATTTCGTAGGGATATTTCACCGGAATCACACTATTTTTTGACTCCCTGAATCCAAAAAAAAAACAAAACATTTTTTGAAAAAAGTTTCTATGTCCGTGAAAAGCATAACTCAAAAACGAGAAACATGTTAATACCACTTCTACAATTTGTTTAAGCTCGATTATCATGAAGCAGATGGAAGAATAAGCTCTTTGTAAGGATTGTTGATAGAACAGCGGGTAGAGAAAGTCATATAAATGTGTGTTTATAGTTGAACATCATACATTATTCACTCCTACGTTTATCGCAGATATATGTTACACTTTTTAGGTACCGATCCTTGTCCATTAATATTTAGCTCAATTATATGTGTTTCGGTTACTTGTAAGTTTTCTCCATAATACGTCACATTTTGCTGATCCCAATGTTTAATTACTCGTTTATATGTTAGGTTTATGCTATGTTAAGATATATTAAGCATGGTTTCTGTATGCTATATCCTTGCACAAAGCAATAGGCATTTTGTTCGGAGCATCAATATTTTCGGTTAGCAAATCCGAGGTTCTGGCTTCGATTCCCGGTCGGAGGCTGGAATTATTCTTTAGCCAGGATTTTTCTAATCCTGAAAGTATGAGTGAGAGTGTAATTGTGTGAATTTAAACTTTATAAAGAAAACTCTACTAAACAAACCCAAAAAGTAACGATATAGTAAACGAGTGAACATCATTGACGATGAGCAATTGTTCCGAAAGACGAAGCCACAGAGGCCTTCGACGTCGTTATTCTCAAGGTTGTATTTGATGATACAGACAATGACGGTGATAAAGAAGTTGGCCTAAATAATGAAAGAGTTCCCAGTGTGCTCTAGAAGTTACACAAAGATTTCTATCATCGAAAAGCCTAAATGATGACAGCATTTCTATGATTAGTGCATGAAATCGACTTGTGTGTGACAGTGTTGAAAAAAAATCTGTGTTACACTCACATGACTTTCTCTACTCCTGTACAGTAAAAATAATTTGTATAAGAGTAGAGAAAGTCATGTGAGTGTAACACATCAGATTGTTTTTGTATTTCCATTTATACTCTGCCTTTAACTGCATTGGTCTTATTAGCGGCCTTTCCTTTGAAACTTATTGCCTATTGGCAATAGTGTTAACTTGTGTAACTCTTGTCGTTGGGTTTCTTGCAGTTTGCTTTTTAATCATTAGATCATACACACATTCGCACTCTCATCCATACTTCCAGACTCCAAAGTTGGAATTAATCTTGGCTAGAGAAAAATTCCCCCCCCCCCCGGGAATCGAACACGTGAGATGCTCTACCGACTGAGCTACGGGACCAGCCTGCTTGATATTATAACGGAAAGTAAATGCCATTAGTCGTTTTGTTTGGAGGACGTTATGATGGTCCTTTTAGGGTCAATTTAATTCTTTTTTTGTTAGAACGGAACCTACATTTTGTATGTTTCTCATTAGAGAATGGTTTATTAAATGCTGTTTATTTTGTGTTGAAGAATAAGGAAACAAATTAAAAAAATGTTGCTTTTTATTTACGTTGGTGTAAGAACAATTGTAAAGTGCTTCATACAGTTGTTTGGTTTTTTATAAGGAGCAAGAAAACAACAGTTTTTGACAACTTTCAACATTTAGTTTTGGAGAGATTGTACATCTCGACTTAAATAGTCCACCCTGTTTATGTATATATAATGAATATATGTTATTGACAGAGAAAGTGCTTTATTGCATCACATATTTTTTAGATTTTTTTAAAAAAACTATTGTTTCCTAGTATTAATAGTATACGGTATTGAAACAGAAGTTTATCATCTACCTTGCTTGTACCACAGAAACGCTCGTCTGCCAGTTTTCTTGCGGCGTGTTATTTTTTATTAATAAGAACCTCTATATGTTTTTACCGGCTGGTTCCCTGTTTCCTTCCGGTAGGGAACGTTTAATCCGACTACAGTAAGTTTTTGATAGGATGGGGGATTAGTGAAGCCCAAGAAGGTGGGCCATTAGCGGACGGGGAGTAAAACCCTGGGATTTGCCGTAGCAAGAGAGAGAAAGATTGGCCCAAAGTGAAACTGCGAGCGATTCCACGGTCAAAGCTACTTAGCATAATGGAGCAGCGCTTATAATTTGTATTAGTGAATTTCATTATACAAAGAATACAACACTTAGGGTAAGTGTGGGGTATAAACTGATGGTCTTGAATTGTAAACAAACAATTATACACTAAAACAAAAAAATCTGATGTGTTGCTTTCACGCGACTTTCTCTACTCTAACTTCTATAATCTATTCTTATTCTAGCCACTTGTTGTTAATCCAGATAAACTTTCAGTCTGGATTTACACATTTCGTTGTACATTTCAGAAGGTGAAACCATAGTGAGATTCTTAAGCAGCGTGTCGCTTTGAAATTCACGATCTTTGCATGACCAGGATAAAAAACCTAATGTGTTGCACTCACACACTTTAACGCTTATTCTCCATCTACTTCATGTTAATCCAGATAAATATTTGCAAAAACTATCTTATTGCTAATTTTCTTGTAGGTGCAGGGGGAATGTGATAGACTTAAGCGATATTCAACTCTTTTAAGAGCTGGTTGCTATGTGGAGCATTCCATTCTCTTTGCATATCCAGGACATAAAAAAGGAATAACGAATTCCCATTGAGAAAGTAAGTTTTGGAAAATTCAAACCAATAACAAGTAATATCTCGGAAATGTTTCACTCCACAAAAAATGTATGTGACATAAATTGTGTGTTTTAACAAGATAGATAAAATTTTACTACACAAAAACATATCTATTACGGTTTACCAATTATACAGAAGTCATTCAGAATAAAGATAACTTTTGGGGGCATGTCCATAACATTCAAGATATACATTTGATTTGCCACAAAACATATCTTAAACACATGATATTTTAATCAAAACCGTTAGCCATTTTTAAGAAAATAAAAATTTTTGAAAAATGTTCCATGTAAAAGGTAATCTGGGGTGGGAGGAAGACACTAAACTCAAATACCAAGTTTAGTATTTATCAGACGTTTTGTTTTTGAGCATGCTGTTCACAGACACAAACACGAACATGTTTCCAAAAATGCTTTTTTTTGGATTCAGGACACCTCAAAACCTGCATTTCCGGTGAAATCTCGGTATCGAATTTTTGGGTGGAATGCAATACTTCCCCTGCTTACTATACGTAGTAGAGAAAGTGAGAGCGAATGACTTCCCATTTGAGAAAAGTATAAGTATGTTAAACTTCAAATTAATAAAAAGAGTAACTCGAAAATGCTTAACTTCATTTAAAACAATATTTGGGAAAGATTATGTACATTAACGAGTTAACATTTTGTCTATTGGTTACGGTTTACCAATTATGCAAGAGTTATTTAGGATGCAGGGATAAAGCTAAAGGTACGTATCAGGGAGAAGCGCCCGGAACCGAGGCCGAGCACCGCAAGTAGACCAGTCGGCCCTTTTTGCTTCCAACGTGACACCTTGGAGGGAAGGATGAGGGGAGAGACGCGAAGGGCAACCTGTTCTGGATACCGACGGGTGCAAGCATGGACGGGGTGCCTAACGTTTCCAGATAGAACGCAACCGACACCGCACGGTCCCTACCTATAAGCCACCAACCTCCCGGATCCCCGGAGCGGAACCTAACCCTAATTGAACAGTACCACAGCGACGCCAGGGAAGAAACCTTTACGAAGTGCAAGCCACCACCCAGCCGCAACCCACCGAACACCGTCGCCTGATCCTACAACCCTGAAATAGATGACAGGGAAGATGATGGGTACAGGAAATGAGAGGGAGGAGAGTCGTGGTAGATGAACCACCCCAGCATTCGCCTGGCGACCCGGGGAACCACGAAAAAGCCATGAGCAAGAGTGTGTGGTCTTTCCGAATGTGGGCCACAGACGTAACCGCCTGAGCTATTCGTTAGGTCAGAATGAAGGGATCTTCAGAGGCTATTCCTAGAATCTGATAAGACATTTCATTTGTCATGTAAATATCTTGAACATATGATAAATATGTTAATCAGGATCGTTTTGAGAAAATAAGAATTTAGAAAAGTTCCGCATTGAGGGTAATTTGGGGAGATTTTCTTGAAACTCCATGCTGTATTCTAGGAATATAGTGATGATAATCCCTTGGCGGTACACCCATGAGGGCCTTGACCTGTCAACCGGACTGCCAGGCTCACACCCACGTAGCATGGCAGAGATGGGCAATCATCCAAGAGATACGAGAAAATGATGTGGCCAGCATCACACATCCCCCAGCCAGAATGTTGTTCTCCATGGCAGAGATCGTTGCCTATCGTAGCTCCTTACTTTCCTACGATGCTGAGTAGGCATCGGTCCTATACCCAGGACTTAAAATTCGCATCCCTATGGGTGGGATAAAACCTGGTCGTATTCCATGGCCGGGAACCACAGTTTCACACTCTAGTCCACAGCGCCACGCGCAAGACAAAATATGTGTATGCCATATTGATGTGAAGAAGAAGAAAAGGTATCTTGAAATTTCTGCTAATTTTCTGTGAAATCCCCCTCACTCTGATTGAATTCTGTATAAATTCGAAATCATAGATGATGCACACTTTTGAAAAAAATATATATATATACATATATAAAGCTGATTAAAACATACAATTTGTTTAAAGTTTTTTAATATTTTGGTAGCCATAGCTATGAATTCCATGCTGTATAATAGCATTTTCCCAAAGTGTTTCATCTGAAGAGAGATGATTGAGAGTTATCGATTCTTCATTTATTCCTGCTTGACTATTTCTGAATTTATTTCTCTTTGCTTCCGATAAATGTTTCTGCATCTTGAAGTAGATTATTTGAAGGAGTTGTATTATATTTCAACTGTTGGGGAGTGCAACTTGAAGTAATTGCAATCGCACGTATGGTAAACAGTTTCCGGTAGCCTTTGCCCCAAGTTTTGAAAAATATTAACTTTGTAATTTGACTGTTTCTTTAAATATTATATATTTATGTTTGTCTCGGCTGCGTCAGTATCATTTTTAGAGACATGAATTTCTTAGCAGGGTTGTGGTGCGACAAGAATGTAGGATTACACAAGTTATAATTTTACTTCACTCCTTTTATTAATGCATGACACGATTTAGCTAACACTTCACTGATATAGAGAGAGCTGTAAGATTTTTTTAAATTAATTACTTGCACTTTTTAACACTTAAACTATCTTCGTCTCACACGAATACGTATTAAATTTCTCGAGGACACTTTTTGCGTCTGGTTAGTAACGCTGTCTGCAACCAACTGAATAGATTTCTAGCGCCTAAAATTTGTAAATTTCTGTATTTCAAGTCTCTAATTGGCTATTCCTAATCCAATTGAATACCTTCTCTTAACTAAAGCTTTTTCTGGTTGTTGATTGGCTATTTTATAAACTGTCACTAAAATTACATTATTGCTTCCATGAATCATAAATAGTACTATTAAACTCTCAAACTCATTATTGCCTCAAGGTTACCTAATTGTTAGTGACTTTTAACCTATTATTCTCACAGCTCCTACATTATTAAGTTACGTAATATATTCACATAACATTATTATACATGGATACAATGATATAAACATATACAATGGCTGTAATATACACTTTTTTATATATTTTTAAATACACATATTACTTTAAGGCTTTAAATAATAATAATTATAAATATTACTTTATTTATAAGTTAATGAATTTATATTTATATAATTTGACTGAAATCATTTAAGTGTTAAAAATACTGCCTCAATCTTGCATATAACTAAGTACCTATTACTTAATTTGAAGTCTTTTCCAAATAAAAACTTATTTTGCATAAATTTCTATGTTGACTCACTTAGAAGAGTCGACATCATAGCTTTCAACCTGGCTCACGTAGGGTACTATCATACGAGTATATCCTACCTTCAGAGGGGAAACAGGCTAAGACCAGCCGGCTGAAGTTCACAGAAAGTGTGCCATTAATTAGCCAACCTATGCTGCTATACCATCTTGCTTCAGTTGACGTAATTGGAACCGCGGGTACTATATCAAGTTCTTTTATTTCATTTTGCAGAAATTAAGTTTAACAATTCATTTATTAGTTGTGGCCCCTCTGTGTTATTCTAGGTTCATTAGTTATATTAAAAATTATTTCTATGTTATGCAAACCGATTTATTCATATATATATATATATATATATATATAAATTCTTGTTTTAGATAAGGATCATTTCCATATATACTTGCTGAAATTTATTTTTAGATAGTGTTTTATATAGTTCAACTTTGCTAATAGATATTTATATTATTTATTATTTCATTTATGTATTTAGGTGTTTTTGCAGCTCGGTATTCTTTGTTTTTAACAGCCTCCTATTGGAAGGAGTTGAATTTGTTAATAAATTCTATATATGATGAATGCTATAACGTTTAGATATTGGGGTAAAATATTCCCCCAATAGGACATATAAAACACTCCCGAAAAACAATTAAACACAAGAAAAGAGAAATAAAATAAAGGGAAAGAATATTCAATAGTATAAGGTGCATAAAGAGCTACGTAATAAATGCGAAGTAAAGAAAGATATAGAAATAAAAGAACGTGAAATAATGGCAATAATATTGAAGGGGAATAAAAATTAAATAAAAATTAAAGGAGAATAAAATATTAAATATTTACGCAATAAATTAAGCAAGAAAGAGAATAGGGCCAAGAACGAAAGGTCTTGCAGGTGCAAGCAGCAAGGTGGTGCATAAAAAAATTGGTGGTGATGGTACTTTTATTGTGAACAGTTTCTCTATTCTTGTACAATATAACAATCGCATGGGCCTCATTGCCGTAGTGCTTTTCCTGTCCCTTTAATCTAACAATGTGTGCATAATACTAAATGCATTAATAATATTAATAGTAATATAATAATAATAATAATAATAATGAGCATGAATAACAATTATATTAAAACTATATACAATGCTCAAACCCTTAAGAACTCCCTCTTATGTACCGTCCCCCCTCTGCTGTTCTCCAGAGCAATTAACCTCCTTTGCCGAATCTTAGATAAAAAAAGAACCCATTTTTGACACCCCACGTCCAACATTACATCCAAGCAGGCCTCCATTCCCCTATTGGGCTCCAGAAACTGTAGCGGCAAATATTGTTTTCTTAGTAATGCCGTTTCACTGCACTGAGCCAGAATATGAATCCATGTTTCTCTTTCGCCGCAGAGTGGACATATTCTCACTGCGTGTGATCAGTTAATTTGTTGCCTTTCCAGGCGCCCAAACCACTTCTTTCCTCTCGCGTACAGTTATCTAAATAGCCCTCCGTCCCCCAGCCCCGCTCTATTTGACATTGTAAGCTAAGTGAAATTTTAGCCATACATTGTGATTCGAAATTCTGTCTGACAATATCACGTAGACGTCTCTGAATTATTGTTCCATCCGCTACTCCCATGTCCCTCCCCTGTAGCCAAGAACGAGCAAAACATGAAGGGTCGCAAACTTGGACAATACCGGGGCAAACCTAGCCACCCGAAATCAGGCAAACAGAAAATAAAATCCAGTGAAATAATATGGTCATTGCAGGTGGTAACTTTCCAAAATGGAGGAGGCAATAGAAATAAGGTAAAATCTATACGTGAACCAATTTAAAATAACCAAAAGACACGTGACTAGCTTAGAAGCGTAGAAGCTCTGAAGATCATCATTCTTTTGTATTTAATGTTGGTGCTATGACGACGCATCTACCTCATCCAACTGGCGAGAATGTAACTAGGTCAATATCAGTCTTTGGGGAGTCAACTAAGCTAGATCTGGAAAAATTGGCTAAAATAGGGTCAGTCACGAATGAAATAGCATTAAGTTAAATCATTAGAAATAATATTAATAACTTTATTTGGAAGTAGTTGTAGGCGAATATGAAGTCTTGTGTTATGGAGTAGGGAAAGAGTTATCTATGTGTGGAAATACATAAACGGGCAGTTACGGAGTAAATAGCATATCTATTTACCTCCGATCCAAACTCACACACACACACACACACACACACACACACACACACACTGAGAAGTAAAACCCTCATTTCCAAGAATTTCTCCTGAGGAACTATCTGCCTCACCTGGGCTCGCCGAGGAGAAAACACCTTTTCCTTTAAACCCCTCCATAAAACAACCAAATCATCCTACATCAATATGTAGGTATGCAAATTTGTAATGGATAGAAAAAGCTCAGTGGTAACAACCAGCCTTGTGAGGTAAAAATGTTATGTTCTATATTATTAATGGGTTGAACCAAATATTTTACTTTCTCTACTACGTACATAGTACATCGAGAAGGTATTGCATTCCACTCAAAAATTCGATACCGAGATTTCACAGAAAACATATGATTTGAAACCCCGAATAAAAAAAAGAAATCATTTTTACAAAAAGGCTGTGCGTGTGTGCGTGCGTACGAGCGTGGGTGTGGGTGTGTGTGTGTGTGTGTGTGTGTGTGTGTGTGTGTGTGTGTGTGTGTGAACAGCATAACTAAAAAGGGAAAAGTGGGATAAGTACTCGTACCAAACTTGATATTTCAGTTTAGTATCTTCCAAAGTTAGGACAAGAAGATTTTCAAGAAAATCCCTCCACACTCAATTTATCCTTTACATGCATTAAAGCTATTTACGTTAGAAATGAAATGTATCTTGAATATTTTGGGAATAGCCTATGTAGTCCCCTTCAGTCGGGAGGAATTTTATACCATCTTGTATAACTGGTAAACGTTAAGCGATAGACTTTGTAGACGATGACACACAATTTACTTCAAATAACTGTTTTTGTGGCATCACTATATCCGAGATATCCGTTACTAACGGTTCGAATTGTTCAATACTTTATCATTCTTTTACGTCCTATTGACTTTCTTGCCATTGCATGGAAACAGTATGGAATTTTAAGGACAGCACATAGCGTCCAGTTCTTATACATTTGACTATCGCTGTTCCCTTTGTATCTATAACGTACTGTGTAATGTAGCTATTTCCGGAAAGGTTTGTATGAAGATAGGAAAATAAGCTTTCGTAAGAATAGTTTGCATAACCACTAATAAACGATAAAGGGCAGAGAAAGTATGTGAATATAACACATAAGAATTATTTCCCGGTGAAACCTTAAAATCTCGATATGGGCCTTCGTGTCGACTACAATACAATTCCGTACCTTAGAAGTAATAGAGAAGGAAATCGTTAGGTATATATAACGTAAAACGCTGGAGTCAAAATGAAGTAATAATTAACGTAATTACAGGATTTGAAGAGCTGAAAAGTTTACAAAAGCGTTAACATTTTCTGTGGTGTATTATTTGCTGAATGCAGCAAATGGTAGATTAAACCACTTCACTTGTGGATATCAAATCGCAGGATATACCGCACAAATTGATCATTTGCAGAAACCAAACCGTAATTGGAAATTTGAGAAGCCAAAGTCCGGAAGGCAATCAATCATTGCAAGCGAATGTTCACAATGATTAGCGGACAGAGCATTTCACTTCATTAGCGAATCTGTTTCTGAAATTGATCCAGTCATTTCATTCAACTCTTTAAAAGCCAGTGCGGACAGCCATATCCCTCTTAATGACATCTGAACATGCCGACAGGAAAAAAACAAGTGGCGATGATTCGTAATGAGGGGGAAATAGGAGCTCAACGCGCAGATTTCCCTTGTGACGACTGTATTACTTTGCGAGTAGGTAAATACAAACTGTATCTTAAAGAATAATTATTTAATCAAATACTGTAATAACATAGCTATTTAAAAACGTGAAAACAAATTATAGTCCCATTTTCTCGACAGGTACTCATAAGCAAAATTTCTAAATTCTAAAATTACGAAATTTTTACTTTCTCTATTATTTTTGTAGTTTGAAAAAGGGGTGAGTTTTATGCCCAAGCACTGCGACCTTAAAGACCTATTGCGCATCCCCCCTTTCATCAGTTAAGTAGTCTGTTGCTCGTTATGAACTTAACCAGACTGCTAACTGAGGCTTTCGATAGTTCATCTATCTTTGGAAAGTGATTGCCAAAAATACTTGCTCTTTGATTCGCAAGAGCAGGGCAATCGCATAGAAGATGAGGGACAGTCTCATCTCCTTCTAGGCATCTACTACAGATAGGGTTGTTAAACAATCCCATTCTGTAAAGATTAAACTTCAGGGCACAGTGTCCTGTAATGAATCCTGTTGCCCATGCAAGCCTTTCTACTAAGACCGCGCAGGTACTTTGCCCTGCTGTTATCCAGGTCTGTAATAAACAACTTGGAATGTCTGCAACCCTCAATGGAGTTCCAGTAGTTCTTGTGTTCTGCTTAAGCCCAGCACTTAATAGCCTGTTTCACTGGTGTAAGACACCGCCAATACAGGCTCCGGATCCAAAAATGGGATTTCGCTGCCAATCTTGGCTGCTTCATCTGCTTTCGCATTTTCTGGTATACCTGTATGTCCTGGCACCCACATAAGTTGAACCTTATTGTGTTCAGCCAGTGTTCATTAAGAATTCCCGGCATTCTGAGACAAATTTTGATTTTATTGATGGTGATTCAAGTGGTTTAAGAGCAGCTTGACTGTCTGAGAGGATAAGAACACTTCTATTCTTATATTTCCTTTTAATGCTTTCCATGACACTGGCTAGGATTGCATAAACCTCAGCTTGGAAAACTGTAGCTAAGGTACCCAGACTATAAGAAGTCTTATGCTATTATCGTAAAGCCCAGCCTTAATGTGTAGATAGAGGAAGTAAAAAATTTGCTACCAAGATTTCACGGGAAACACACGTTTTAAGATTAAAAAAAGCCCGTTAAATGCCAATTTTGGCATATAAGTTCAACATCTTCCAAGGATGCTACACGATGAATTTCAAGATAACCCCAAAAATAAGCTTTACATAGACAATTTTTAGAAAATGTTTGGTTTGAATTTTAAAATACCTATACTTTTACCTGCTCGCATTCGGGAGGTTCCGGGTTTGATTCCTGATGACCGTCCACTCTAACCATGGACTTTTCCTTGGTTTTCCCTAGGCAGCAAGGCGAATGTTGGGGTGGTGTTGTCTACCACGGATCTCCTCTCACCCTCATTTCCTCTCATATCATCTCCCTCTTTCACATTACAGATTGACACCGGGGCTATTTGTCGGTCGGCGGCGGACAAATGTCGCAGGTGCTTGCGTTTTGGAATACCTTCTCGACCCCGTCAGATGACAGCCGTTCGAGCCTCCACTGCTGGGTCGAGATTTCCCCGGTCTCCGCTGGAGGAGAGTCTGTGAGCCATCCTCCGGTGGCTTGGGAGGCTTGCCGCCGAGCGCTCTCCGGCCGGGTGGTCAAGCATGTAACTATTAAGGAATTCTGCGCGTCTCTATCGCTTGCTCGGTCGGTCCTGCAGTCCATATCCATACAGCTGTGTTTCCTTCATCTCATCCGCTCCTCCCGGGGGTGTATGCCCGAAAGATCCCTTGTGGGTTGAGGTGCTAGGTATCCCCTCCATCAACTGATTCTAATCCTAATCCTTTCTCAAATGACAAGTCGTTATTCGTTCCTTTTTCTCTCTTAGTTATGCAAAGAGAATGAAATTTCAAAAGGCGTCACATTGCCACCAGCTCTTAAAGATATGACTAAGCCTACTGTACTCCCCTAATACCATTATACTTGCAAAGAAATACATAATAAAACTATTTCTACAAATGTTTTTCTCGATTAACATGAAGTTTGTTGAACAATAGATTGAGAAAGTCATGCGAATATAAAATTTTCTTTCTTTTTTGTATTCGTGCAAAGAGAACGGAATTCCATTGCCAAAAGATTTTGCTATCACTTTAGCTTATTGTATTCTTGTTATACAAGTGAGTAAATGAGCAATGACAGTTTATCTTATTAACAAGAAGTAGATAGAATAAGTTTTTGTAAGAATGGCTTGTAGAAGACTTGAGTAGAAAATGTTACGTGAATACAACCACCAGATTTTTTAAAATTAATATCAATTGTATTTATAAGCTCCATCAGATTTACCTGGATTTTTATTTTTTTAAAAAAAACTACCTTTAGCTTCATTTTCTAAGAATGCCATTATTAAGTAAAATAGCCATAAACGGTCCATTTTCTAAAAATGCTTACTTTGGGGGGGCTCAGGGGCTTCAGAATATGCATTTCTGGCGAAATCTCAACATTTAATTTTTGAGTGGAATACAATACTTCCTCTAACGCGCCCACATTTAGAAAGTGCCGGTTCAAATACCGTGGGCCCACCAAACTGACTATTTTTGGGGGATTCCCACAGTTGCTAAGGTAAACACATGATTGTTTATTTAACATCACAACTAAAAGTTCCACCAAAGTCTAAAACAATAGTAAACAGACAACAGATGGTAATGGCGAATGCTCTGCCATAAATAAAACAGAATTAACGGCACCCCAAATGTCCGGCACGTATAGAAGCAGAGGTACAGTTGCTGTAGACATACCACTGTAGACACTCTTCGAGGTTACCATCTGCCATCACAGAAGCAGAGGTGCAATTGCTATGCACATGCCTCTGTGGACATTTGACTAAGCAAGATGGCATAGTACAGGGAGAAACCTCGTCCGTCACACCGATCTACGAGGTATCTCAACAGATCTGTATGAATATGTAAAATAATAAATAGAGAGAGAAAAACGTACTTCCTCCATTACTATAGGTACGCAGTAAGAAAGTAAACAGGGTTGTAACAAGAGAAAAAAAGAGTTCTGGACCGATGCTCGTGTTTCGAGTTTCTACATGGCAGACTGAAGTTCTGCCCATTTCTGTTGTAAACTTTGTTACTTCTATAAAATTATGATAAATACAATTTTGTTTTCGATTGAATCTTAGTATCTGTTCACCCCAAATCCAAATTAGTTGTTGGTGAATGAAAGTATAACTGTTTGACTAATCTGCAGAAGAATCTGCGACCAGAAATGAAAATCTTAGGAAGATAATGAACTAAGTCTGCTCACATTAATGGAGAGTCAATCATTAAAACATTATGCTCCAGTTGGTCTGTATAGGGGTCCTTATTTCCGGAAAAGGCGCTGATTAAATCAGAAACAGATATTCAAAAGAAGAGATTTTCTTAGCATTGTAATACCCTCCTTTGTCTGCAGTCAGAGGGCCAAGAGAAGATCCCTAATTAACGTTCTTTGAGGAAGTTTTATTTGTAAATACCCCCAATATAATATCTGCTTTCAAATCAATTTCTTAAAGAAGTTCAAGAATTATTTTTATTAAACATTTATGGGTTTCTGCATGTTGCGAGAGGCAATAATGTGCAGCAACTTAAACATTGTATTTAGATTGACATGAAATGTAACGTTCCAATGCATTTAGAGCATTTTTATTTCATGAGAAAAACTCTTGAATATTTTATATTTATTTACAATATGTTGAGAAACTGGTTGTTGCTTCACGTATGGAAAGCCAATTTGAAAAAGTTATATTATAGTTCTACTGTTGGGGAGCCGAACACTTGAAATAGTAACTGCCCACGTGTGGTACAAAGTTTCCGGCGGCCTTCGCCCCAATTTTTAAAAAATGAACTTTGTAATTTGAATGTTTCTTTAAATATTATATGTATTTGTGTTTGCTTCGGCTGCATCAGTATTAAATTTCTAGAAACATGTATTTCTTAACAAGGTATGATGCGGCTAAAGAATGTAGGCTTACACAGATTATAATTTTGACTTCACTTCTTTTATTAATCCTTGACACGATTAAATAACACTTCACTGATATAGAGAGCTGAGAGATTATTTATTAATTGCACTTTTAAACGCGTAATCTTTATAATATTCTCGCCGTATTGAATTTTTGTCTTACACTGAATACGTATTAAATTTCTTGAGGACGCGTCTCACGTCCAGCAACTAACTTCTAAATTTGTACAATTTGCTCTATTTCAGTTTCTGATTGGCTAATTCTACTCCAATAGAATGCTTTTATTTAACTTAAGTTTTTTCTGGCTGTTGATTGGCTATTTATAAACTGTCTCAAAATTTACATTATTGTTGCTCCAAGAATTACTAGTAGCATTATTACTTTCCAATTCATTATTGCCTCAAGATTACCTCATTGTTAGAAACTTTTGTCCTATTATCACAGCTCCTGTATAACATTATTAAACATGTAGGTACATAATAATATAAACATTAATACAATGACTGTTACATAGATTTTTTATATATTATTCCATACACATATTGCTTTAAGAAGGGCTGTTATATTTTATATTATGTAATTAGAATAAAATCATTTGTGTTAAAAATACTGCCTCAATGTGAAGTAGTGCGAAGTTCTAGAAAAGAAAAATGTCACTAGGACGTATGTCCGGTGATTACGGTAGATGAAAATGTTGAATCGCGCAACATAACAGGTTTTTATTCCTCTATCAAAAACAGAGGAACAAGAGTATCCGACACAAAAATTTGATATAGAGATTTCGCTGAAAAAACATGCTTTGGGGTCGTCTAAACTAGGTCCTTTTTAGAAAAGGACGTGTGTATGTGAATAGCATAACTCGAAAATGAAAAATCCAATATGCACCGAATTTCAATATAATCTACATTTTAAATAGATTTTAACCTACAAAAAAAAAGACTAGAATATGTTTTGCTTTTCTGTAATTTCCTCAAACATTGCTTTAAATATTAGGATTAAGGTATTGTATACAACATAAAAATTACATCTAAAATTGCCTGAGAACAGAACAGTTATTGATTACTAATAATTGGTAAACCAAAAGATGAAGAAAAACTTACTTCAAGAACATGTACTGTTGTTAAAATTTACAAAGATATTTATTCGTAGCATTAATCATTTCTATGTAATTCGTGGTAGTACATTTAAACTTACAAAGATTTTAAGTCCAGTGTCTATGTATTAACTTTTTTGCTCATCGGCACATATTAATCTCCTTTAACAGTTTAGCGTTGTCTCAGCCCCCTGCATATCAGAAGATTACCGTGGTATTTTCTAGTCGAACAGGCATTAGTAATATTTAATACGGAGTACGAAATTGTCACGAGTAGTATCAGTAAGCCAGAAGACTAGATGTACTTCTTGTGGTTTCCGTGGTGTAGTGGTTATCACATCCGCCTAACACGCGGAAGGTCCCCAGTTCGATCCCGGGCGGAAACATGTCCTTTTTTTATGTTAGCTTATCCATTGTATTTCAGTGATAAACAATACATATTTAAGTTCAAATGCATACATAATGCGATATACGTTAAATAAAAGTTAAACCCGGTTTATACATGTGTTGAATGTTTTTCTACTGTTGTATTATGAAATCATTCAGCGCCATTTAAGTTGAGAAACGTTGAATTAGTCCCACGTTTTGGGCGCCAATTTGAGGTAGTTGTATTATATTTCAACTGTTGAGGAGCCGAATTTGTAGTATGGTAAACAGATTCCGGTGGCCTTAGCCCCAAATGTACTTTCAGGTAGCCTTTGCCCCAAGTTTAAAAAGAAAAATATTAACTTTGTAATTTGGCTGTTTCTTTAAATGTTACATATTTGTGTTTGCCTCGGCTGCGTCAGTATTTATGTTAGAGACACGTTTCTCTTAGCAGGGTTGTGATGCGACAAGAATGTAGGATTACAAAGATTATAATTTTACTTCACTGCTTTTATTAATCCTTGATACGATTTAAATAACACTTCACTAATATAGAAAGCTGTGAGATTCTTTTTATTAATTACTTGCACTTTTAACACGTAAAACTTGTTTTTCGTTTCACGAATACATATAATATTTCTTGAGGACACTTTTTGTCTGTTTAGTAACGCTGTCTGCAGGCAACTGACTTATAGATTCGTAAATTTTGCTATATTTCAGTTTCTGATTAGCTAATCTTAGTCCAATAGAATACCTTCATTTAACTAAAGCTTTTTCTGGTTGTTGATTGGCTATTTTTAAACTGTCTCAAAATTTACATTATTATTGCTGCAATAATGACTAGTAACATTATTAAACTCTCAAACTCATTATTGCCTCAAGGTTACCTCATTGTTAGCAACATTATGTTACCTCCTACATTATTAAATTACGTAATACATTCACATAACATTATTGAACATGTATACAATAATATAAGCATATGCAATGACTGTTACAAACATTTTATATATTGTTACATACACATATTACTTTAAGGCGTGCTGCTATTGAATTATTACTTTGCTGCTATTACTTTGAGCCAATCTTGCTTTTAGCTGCTTGTATACGATCAAATGTTTGTCAGATTCAGTGCTCAGTGTTTTATAAGTCTTTCCAAAGGTTGTCACAAGTTTTCATGTCAAATTGCTTCCAGTACTCTTGCCTTTGAAAGTCAAATAAGGACCAAATATATATTACAATCTGATGGTTTTGGTCAATGAAATACGAGTATTTGTAATGCATCACGAAATCTGCAGCATAGCTGAACGCGAAAAGTATACAAAAATGGCTACCTCAGCAAGGAATGGCATATGCGAGCTGTTTAGATTACACGTAAGCCGGGCATGTCTGCACGTTGTAAGCTCCGTGGATTACCACAAAAAGAAGACGAGAGAGATTTCTTGAAGAAACTGCCAGGCAAATTTCCGAAGTATACAATAGTGCATTAATGCAATATTATATAGTATAGCTAACCTATCAATGTTATTTCCGTTGTATTCCTTATTCGTAATCTGATTACATGTCTATAATACGTGAAAACGCTATGTAATCACGTAAGAAGTAATATTTCATTTCAAATTTGAGGCACTATTTTAATACTTAAATGATTCAGTCTAATCATATAATATAAAATATAATAACAGCCCGCCTTAAACAATATGTGTATAATATAATATATAAAATGCTTGTAACAGTCATCGTATTAACTTTTATATTATTATGTACATGTTCAATAATGTTATGTGATTGTAGTACGTAATTTAATAATGTAGGAGTTGTGAGAAATAGGTCAAAAGTTGCTAACAATGAGGTAACAATGAGGTAACCTTGAGGCAATAATGAATTTGAAAGTTTAGTAATGCTATTAGTGTTTCTTGGAAGCAATAATGTAATTTTTGTGACAGTTAATAAAATAGCCAATCAACAACCAGAAAAAGCTTTAGTTAAATGAAGGTATCATATTGGACTAGGATTAGCCAATCAGAAACTAAAATGAAGCAAAATTTACAAATTCAGAAGTTAGTTGCTTGTAGACAGCGTTCCTAACCGGACGCTAGATAATCATCATATATAATAATTTTATAGGACTATTTCCATATATTTTTACTGGAACAAGCCATATAGTTATAACCCTATCTTTTGCTTTACCTCTCCTTCGTTGCTCTTCTTTCTTCCGGAAAAAATCTATTCTCAACCAAAGCCTCATTTAAATATTTTCTTATGCGTCCTCGAGAAATTTAATACGTATTTTGTGTGAGACAAAAATAGTTTACGTGTTAAAAAGTGCAAGTAATTAATAAAAAAATCTCACAGCTCTCTCTCTCTCTCTCTCTCTCTCTCTATATATATATATATATATATATATATATATCTATCAGTGAAGTGTTATTTAAATCGTGTCAAGCATTAATAAACGGAGTGAAGTAAAATTATAATCTGTGTAAGCCTACATTTTTCAGCCGCACCACTCCCTGCTAAGATATTCATGTCTCTAAAAAGATATAAATACTAACGCAGCCGAGGCAAACATAAATATATAATGTTTAAAGAAACAGTCAAAATTACAAAGTTAATATTCTTTTACCATACATGCGGTTGCAACTACTTCAAGTTTGGCTCCACAACAGTCGAAATACTAAACCTCCAATACAACTTCTTCAAATTGGTATACCGTGATGCTAATAGCAATATCGGCTCGTATGCATATCTTTTGGGAGTACACAAAATTTTAGTCAGATAGACCTGAAAATGTGAAATAGGATCTGCTGCCTAATAGGTATAATTATGAACAAACTGCAGCCTCTTCCAAGAACAACAATGAGGATAATGATAATAAATAGGGATGGGACCGCGATACCTCGATACTCTCGATCCTCGGTGGTATCGAAGTATATTTAATACTTTTGATATAAACCTTCGATACTCTTTCGATACTTTTAAGCTTTTAAGTTTTGCATCATTGAAAGTTGTTGTGTTTACCTATAAGCTAGATAGGAAATGAAAAGAATCGAGACCACGTTATTGCCTCGCACGTGTACTCAGAGTGCCTGGACTATAGTTAGTGATAGACCTTGACTGCATTTCCTGTGAGGAATTCAATGCAAGATTTCAGACTTTTGTGTCTAAATGAAAACATACAAAACAATGGGGGAAGGAGTAGAGGTATTGATGTAACATGCAGCGTTAACTGAGTTGTGAATGAAGCTGATTTAGCCGATGCACTAAATTATGTTTCTGCATTAGCCTCGCTTGGTGACTCACTCTCAGCTGTTACATTTACCTACCCCGGTGACCAAAATCTGTGAATCCAACAGAAACAATTAATCAGAACTTAAGACGTGGGATAATACAGCGCATGGAAGTATTTCTTTCCTTCCATCTGTTAGTTTGTGTTTATGCAAAGTCAAACTCGGGTATTGAGCGTAGCATCCCATAATGTAGGACTAATTTCCAAAATATGGATAGAAAATGGTTTAAAATAAAACTTTTAGCACCAAATATAGCCACATTAAAAAGGGTAGCAAAGAAATGGTGTAATTATAAGTTTATTATTATTATTATTAATTATTATTAATTATTATTAGCCTTGATCAACATTAGGGGATATATAACCTGTTGGCTTATCAAGATGAACAAATTACTGCTAATTAGAGAATGTCAGACAAGAATAATTTCGGAATAAGCCTTGAATACAAAATTGGTAACATGCATTTATACAAAGAAAACTGTTAATAAGAACATAATTCTTACTTGTATTTTATTTCCATAATGCTAAACAAAATTCTTACAAATTTTAATACATTACTTTGATTTGATATTTTTTCTTTCTTTGATCCATCATGCACTTCCGTGGTTATTTATGCATGGTAGGTCATAACAAATTCATATTGCTTCATTTTTCTAAAACATTTTTCCCTTACTCTCCCCATATATTCTCATATTCTTTTCATATCCCTCTCCTTTTGAATTTTCATTATCCTAACTTTTAATACTTCTTTGTTAACATTCTCCCATTCTTTAGGTAAAAACTGATCTCTCCACATTCAATTATATAATGCAAATCATTACCTGCCTCTCCACAAAGAGGACACCTATTCAAATTCGCTCCCTTCCTATCTCCCCTTAGCCTACGTGCACTTAATCTAGACCAGGCCCACCCTTCTCTCACTAACCTATTACCTACATCCACACTTCTCCCTTCCAAGTCCACCTTTATTTGTCTATATAGTCCAAACTTTTATTTCCTTCCAGACTTTGAAATAAAGTGGACAAGCTATCGCCTTTACAGATTTTTGTAAAGTGAATATCGAGTATCGGTGCTCAAAAATCGGTATCGGGTATCGAGAAATTGTGGTATCGTCCCATCACATAATAATAATAATATAATAATAAAAATAAAAAAATAATAATTATAATAATGTATAAGTTGTCTGACGAAAGAAATGGTTGTTTTGTACATATTTGTAGTTGTGTACATAATTAAGTACAGCAATTTATGGAAGAACGAAGTAGTATGTAAATTAAATTGTAGTTGAGAATATGGCCGGTTTGGAATAACCGGGAGAAGTTTCCACGTTCGCGACGTTACCCATTTCTACCCTAGTGTTACCATCTGGTGGCATTAAAATAACATTGTAGTGATAGTATGGCCTCTAAGTATGCATTTGGCCTATAAGGTAATTACATCATACCAGTCGTGTATGCGCATAACCTCTTTAAAATGTGCATAAGTTAACATGTGCTACCGACACTGTTTCCACATTCCATGTAACTTAACAGTAAATTAATTTTTACATGATATATTATCAATGTATACTGAAGAGCTTTATTTTTTGAGGCAGTATTTTTAACACTTAAATGATTTCAGTCAAATTATATAATATAAAATATAATACAGCCCGTCTTAAAGCAATATGTGTATGTAACAATATATAAAAAATGTATATTACAGTCATTGTATTAATGTTTATATTATGTACATTTTCAATAATGTTATGTGCATGTATTACGTAATTTAATAATATAGATGCTGTGAGAATATAGGTCAAAAGTTGCTAACAATGAGGTAACCTTGAGGCAATAATGACTTAGAAAGTTTAATAATGCTACTATTAATTCTTGGAGCAACAATAAGGTAATTTTTGAACAGTTTATAAATAGCCAATCAACAACCAGAAAAAGCTTACTTTAAATAAAAGTATTCTATTGGAGTAGGATTAGAACAGAAACTGAAATAGAGCAAATTGTACAAATTCAGAAATCAGTTGCTAGCAGACAGCGTTCCTAACCGGACGCGAGACGCGTCCTCGAGAAGTTTAATACGTATTCAGTGAGAGACAAAAATAGTTTACGTGTTAAAAAGTGCAATTAATTAATTAATAATCTTACAGCTCTCTATATCAGTGAAGTGTTATTTAAATCGTGTCAAGGATTAATAAAAGGAGTGAAGTAAAAATTATAATATGTGTAAGCCTACATTCTTCAGCCGCAGCACTCCCTATTAAGAAATTCATGTCTCTACAAATTAATACTGACGCAGCCGAGGCAAACATAAATATATAATATTTAAAGAAACAGTCAAATTACAAAGTTAATATTTGAAAACTTGGGGCGAAGACTACCGGAAGCTTTTTACCATACGTGCGGTTGCAACTACCTCAAGTTCGGCTCACCAACAGTCGAAATACTATACAACTTCTCTTCAAAGAAACCAACTTCAAATTGGCTTTCCATACGTGAAGCAATATCAACTTTCTGATTTTGCAAAAAGACAAGGGAATACACTTTCCGCGTTCGTGACGTTACCTACTTCTGCCCTAGTGCTACCGTATGGTGGCATTAATGTAAAATTTTAGTAGTAGGGGAACAGAAGGACCCGTATATAATTGGCCCATAAGGTAATTAAATCATAGCAGTCGATCATGAGCATAATCTCCTTAAAGCGTGCATAAGTTAAGATGTGCTACTACATCTTAACTTATAATAATATGTGTTGCCACATTCCATGTAAATGCGTTGGACGTGATAAATTAGCAACGTGCTCAGAGGTTCAAAGAGAACGTGAAAATACAGTTTGACATTGTCAAGTCTTGCCCAATGTTGTCAAACATTTTTGAATATTTGACGATTTTTCTTGTAAACTCTTGAACTGAAAAACAAGTTTGATAATGCACAAGGGCTTAGCCAGGCAAATACTTACATTGCAGAAGTGTTGTCGATATATTGTAGAAAGAGTATCAAGTTCAATCGCTAAGTGGCCTCGTGGACTCATTAGTTTACACTTTAGCATTGCTCGCATTTGATCGTACGTTTACCCAGAGTTCCGCGGGCGTCTACAGACAAACCCACCACACGCCCAGCCATCTGTTGCTCTTCTTATGCACCGCTTGTTCACGACGCACGGTACGTATATAAAGAGATGCCGAGTAAACTTCTACGAAATAGAAAAACTTCTGAAGGGGGTTTATAAAGTTTGAATGATGTCCGACAAAAAAATACATATACAAAAAGCAACACGCGTGAAGAAAGGAGAAGAAAAGGAGGTTCGTCTCCTTCATCCATCATCACCAAAGTGACGCAGTCCTATCATCATCTCTCTTTATGTGGTGATTCTTTTGTATGTTTCTCGTCAACACAGTGACAAAGTTCATTTATCACTTCGCCGCTAGGGTGTGCACATATTGCTGTTTTATTCGGGCGGTTTTCTTCCTTCCTCCAAAGGGTTTATGGTTATATTCAATGTCACTCTACCTCGAATAAGATTTTAAGGTCTCGATGCGGCCATAAAATAAACACACAGTATGATAAAAATTCAGGAGATAGGTTATGACCGGTATGTGTATGAATATTTAAAAGGAATTATTGCAGTTACGTCATGATTTAGTGGACACAGGAACTATCGTAAAAATAACGAGCGCATTGCATCAAACTAACAACAAAATATTTTAAGCATCTTATCGCTTTTGTGAAATATGCGGTCCTTTGTGAGGTAGATACGTGTGCATAATATATGGATTGAGCTTCGATAATAATTTATCATCAGGGCGAACATTAATGGTGATTATGGTGAAAAAAATATACATCAGGGATCACAGGGTTACATAGGGTCTTTCAAAAGTTAAATCATGCTTCAAGCAGATATGTTGGTGCTGTGATTTTGCTAATGTTGCTTAAAAGGCAAAGGAAAATCCTATCCTGTGCTGAAAAAAGTTTGATGTGATATACTCACGCGAATTTCTCTTCACATATATTCATTTGCATATTATACCAGTCATGCAAAAACTGATTGTTCTATCCTCGTATTATTTTTATCACTATTATTATTATTATTATTCACGATATAGTTTTACCTATAAATTGGTTTAAATCATGAAATAAGGCTTGAAGCAAACGTTTACTCGTGGTAATAAACTTTTGGGAGGAAAATATAAAAAATCTAATATGTTGCATTCGCATGAATTTCTGTACTTAGTAGGCATACAAATTATTCTTACGAAAGCTTAGTTTCCCATTTACATCATTTTAATCGAGATAAGCCTTTGCAGAAATACCTACATTACACATTTCGTTATAGATACAAAGGGAACAGCGACAGCCAAATGTTTTAGAACTGGATGCTATGTGCTCACTTTTAAATTCCATACTCCTTCCATGACATCGAAGATACAGCTGAAAATCGACAGGTCTTCAAAAAAAATGCTTAAGTATTGAAGATTCGAACCATTAATAAGTTATTTCGGAAATGGCTGATGCCACGAAAACTTAATTTGACATAAATTGTGTGTTTTAAGGAGATCCACATTTTTTGTGTTGTAGGTTTTCGTCTATCCCTTAACATGTACCAGTTATACATGATTATACAAAATTCCTTCCGATTGAAGAGGACTTCATAGGCTACTTCCAGAAATTCAATATATACATTTTATTTTCAATGCAAATATCTTTAATATATGATATTTTAGTCAAAACTGTTTTACCATTTTTTGAAACAACAAAAATTTCAAAAACATGTTCCATGTAAAGGGTAGTTTAGGATGGGGGAATTTTATTGAAAATCTTCGTGTCGCATCTTTGGAAGATAGTGAACCTAAATGCAAAGTTTGGTATTTATTCGTCATTTCGTTTTTGAGTTATACAGTTCAGATAACACAGACACACACACCTTTTTTAAAAAATGCTTTTTTACTCAGGCAGCCTCAAAACGAGTATTTCAGATGAAATCTTGATACCAATTTTTGGATGGAATGCAATATCTGCTCTACCTACTGTGTATGGGGAGAAAGAAATAATAGACAAAGTGCATTAGATCATGCTAGGAAAGATCAAATTTACAACATGGAATATATAAGCAAAATCTTAATGTGAAAAATTCACATGTTTTCTCTACCCTCTATCGTTCATTAGTGAATGTACAAACTATTCTCACAGTGGTTAGAGCAACCGGATGGAATCGGGAGATCCGTGGTTCAAATTCCGGCGATAACATTGAAATTTTCAATTTTCTGATTCTACTTTTCCTATTCTTATTAAAGCTTAATTTCATATCTAATAAATTTACGTTTTAATCCAAATAAACATTTTCAGAAATAGCTACATTACGGATTTCGTTATAGATACAAAGGGAATAGTTTCTAAATGTTTTAAGAACTGGACGCTATACGCTGGCCTTAAAATTCCATACTGTTTCCATGACATCGCGAGAAACAAATACATGTTAAAAGGACTTTAAATCATAACCAAGAAATGAACAATTTGAACTATTGATAACGGATATCTTAAAAATGGCTTATGCCACAAAAAAACTTATTTGAAATAAATTGTATGTTTTAAAGAGAGAGACATGTTTTGTGTAGTAATTTTTGTCTATCGTTTACCAGTTATACAAGATTATACGAAATTTCTTCCGAATGAAGAGGAGTTAATGGCTATTCCCAGAAAATTCATGATATACATTTTATTTGTGATGTAAATCGTTTTAATAAATGGTATTTGAATCAAAATAATTGTGTGTGTGTCTGTGAACAGCATAACTCATAAACGAACAGTCGGATAAACACCAAACTTGGTATTTAGGTTCAGTATCTTCCAGAGATGCGACCCAAAAGTTTTTAGGAAAATCCCTCCACCCCAGATTAACCTTTACATGGAACATTTTTCGAAGATTTTAATTTTCTCAAAAATGGCTAACGGTTTTGATTAAAATATCATATGTTTAAGATATTTGCATGACACATAAGATGTATATTTTGAATTTTCTGGGAATGTCTCCTAAAGTATTCTTCATTGTGAACGACTTTTGCATAACTGGTAAACCATAAGAGCTAGACAAAAGTTTACTACACAAAAAATGTAGATCGCGTTAAAATATACAATTTATGTCATACATTTTTGTTGTTGAGTGAATCATTTTCGAGATATTGCTTGTTATTCCCTTACATTTTCAATACTTATTTTCTCAAATGGGAATTCGTTATTCATTTTTTTGTCTTGGATATGCAAAGAGTATTAATCTGTGGCAAAGGGAATAGTGCTGCACCTAGCAACCAGCTATTAAGATATATGTCGATGCTTAAAGGCTACTGTATTTCTATATTGCCGTTGCAAATCAAAACAAGGAGAACATAGTACGCCTTAAGCGATAGTCAAATATTTTTAGAACTGGTCGCTGTGTGTAAAACGTAATTCTCTTTGCATGTCAAAAAATGGTGTTTGCAAATGTTTATCTCGATTAATATGAAATAGGTGGAGAATAAGAGTTTGTAAAAATAGTTTGTACAAGAGTAGAGAAAGTCATGTGAGTGTAACACACAAGATTTTTTTAAATCAGAATTTTCGATAAATGTTCCATGTAAAGAGTAATTGGGTGATGGATATTTTTGAAAATCTTCGTGTTGCATTCTTGGAAGATACTGAGCTTGGTTTCTCAGACTTTTCGTTTTTGAATTATGCTGTTCAGACACGCAGACATGTTTCCAAAAATGTTTTATTGGATTCAGGAGGCCCCAAAACGTGTATTTCTGGTAAAATATTGCTATCGAATTTTTGTGTGCAACCTTCCTCATTCCTGAAATGAGACGGATCGGTCTTAGAGACCGAGGATGGTGCCAATAAGAACGCTTCGTTAACAATGCTCTAGACGCCTCATTTCCAGATTCGTCGATATCCGTTGGCCAACGAGATCCCTGGATCTATCTCCACCGGACTGCTTCCTATGGGGGTTACCTAAAGGAAAGGTGTGCATGAGAAGACTCCATACGATTGATGAACTGAAAGAAAAATGCGAAGGGAGACAGGCCATTGCAGCCGAAATGCTCCTCCACGTTATGGACAATATGGCATCTGAAATCCAAGAATATTCTCATTAAGGTGGCAACCGCTAAGGGATGTAATATTCAAAAACTGAACATAGCGATAAACTCCCATATTTTTACTTTCTCTACTACGTAATAAGTAGGGGAAGTATTGCATTCCACCCAAAAATTCGATACCGAGATTTCACCGGAAATACATGTTTTGAGAATCACTGAATCCAAAAAAAGCATTTTTGGAAACATGTCCGTGTGTGTGTCTGTCTGTGTGCCTGTGTGTCTGTGTGTCTGTGTGTCTGTGAACAGCATAACTCAAAAACGAACAGTCGGATAAACACCAAACTTGGTATTTAGGTTCAGTATCTTCCAGAGATGCGACACGAAGGTTTTCAAGAAAATCCCCCCACCCCAGACTACCCTTTACATGGAACATTTTTCGAAAATTTTAATTTTCTCAAAAACGGCTCTAACGATTTTGATTAAAATATCATATGTTTAAGATATTGTCATGACAAATAAAATGTATATCTCGAATTTTCTGGGAATGTCTCCAAAATATTCTTCATTGTGAACGATTTTTGCATAACTGGTAAACCATAAGAGATAGACAAAATTTTACTACACAAAAAATGTAGATCGCGTTAAAATACACAACTTATGTCATATACATTTCTTATGTTGAGTGAACCGTTTTCGAGATATTGCTTGTTATTTCCTTAAATTTTCCAATACTTATACTTTTTCTCAAATTCGTTATTCATTTTTTTATGTCCTGGACATGCAAAGAGAATGGAATGCGCCACATAGCAACCAGCGTTAAAATATTTGACTATCGCTTAAAAGCTACCATATTCCCCTTGCATCTACAAGAAAATTACCAATAAGATTGACATCTCGATATCTCGATTAACATGAAGCATATGGAGAATACGCGTTTGTAAAAATAGATTGTACAAGAGTAGAGAAAGTCATGTGAGTGTAACACATCAGATTTTTTTAATATGTCACCCTTAGTATTTAATATTTTTTCCCCCTTTCCCAGAAATACGAATTAGAAATGTGTCCATTCAATATAGGCCACTCTGTACTTAGTGGATTAGGAATCAACGTAGAGGGGGACTTCGCACATAGACCTACATAGATCTTTTGTACCTATGCCCCGGACGGTGCGCCCCTGGGAGAGAGGGATGAGGTAAGAGGAGACAGCGGGCGTCGGGCCAGGGGACACGACAGGCAGAGGGCAAGGTCCCTACTATATACAAATTTAAACTCCCTGGATGGGCACTAGTGCAGCCGGCTCCCCTCCCCATGTGTGCTTACACATTCCCTAGGAGGCCCGGAATTCGGGAGACAAAGGCTTCCACAGAGCATCCTTTTCCCCTGCCATGCACACGCCGAGACCTCCCGCCGATATGTACAACCCTGAAAGAGACCAAGCGGATGAAAGGTGAAGTGAAATGAGAATGGAGGTGAAATGGAGGGACAGAAAATTCAGCCTAGCGACCCGGGAAAGCCCCCCAAAACACACGGGTCATGAAGGTCGGTCGCTGGAATGGAACCATCGACTTCCGAATGCGGGCATAGACATTACCGCCTGAGCCATCCCGCTCAGTAGCTATAGATCAGTGAAGGAAGTAAAAACTAAAGTCGGATAAATTTCGAAACTTTGTATTTAGATTCAGCATGGTTTTTCTTTTTTCTCATTGTTCCATTTATACTACAATGGCCATATGGGCCGTTTTTTATCTTTGATAACATACTGCACACAGGCAATGGTGTTAAGTCGTATAGTTGTTATTGGATTACTGGTTTTTCTTTGGAATTTATACATTAGATCACACACATTTCCAGACTCTGGTGAGGATAAGGAATGATCTTGGCTAGAGAAAAATTCGTACTCCAGGCGACCCACTACCGACTGAGCTACGGGGCCAGCCTTAAGCATCTTCCAAGGATGCAACATGAGAATTTTCCATCCCAAACTACCCTTTTATGGTACATTTTTCGTTATTTTTGATTTTATGAAAATAGCTTTAATGATTTTTATTAAAATACTTTACACTTAAGATATTTACATTATAAGGTGTATATCTAGATTGGCAAATCTTGAATATTGTACACTTTTATATTACTGATAAAAACTGTAAGAATAGACCAAAACGTACCACACAATAGCATAATTGTCGCCAATCATACAAATGAAGGTAAATAATTTTTGTGGCATTAACATTTCCGAGGTATTGGTTGTTATTGATTTGAATTTACAAATACTTTAAGAATTTTGGAAGTGCTAAGTCGCAATTCATTTGTTTCTTGTGTTCATGCAAGGAGCATAGAATTTCAAAGCGATCCGATTTTTAAAAATTTGACTATCGATTCAGCCTCTTGTATCCTTATTGTACCTACAACGAAATGTGTAATGAGTAGGGACAGCATTTTAGTGAAAATGCATATTTCTTCTCTGCTTTCAGAAAGTATGCGAGTTAATTACTAAATTTCCAAAAATCTAAACAATATTTCATGCTACACATAATACATAGCTTGCCTGCTTTGTTAATAAGTAGTATGTCAGCATTTTACAAATTATGCTACATGTTTACTATTTTACATGTCTATTTTAAACATATGTTTTTATTTTATTGATTTTAGCTTTATATTTGATTTTCAAATCAATAGCTGAAGTTATATCGATGAATTCTCGCCCTTTCTGGTCGTAGCCGTTCCCTCACGGTATGAAGGTGGCTGTCAAGGAGTTCTCGGAATTGGGCTCAAATGTGGTGGTTATACTTACCTATACGTAATATTAAATTTAGTGTAAATTGCATTTTGTTTAACATCTCTTAAAATTTATAAGAATGTATATAGTAATTTACACAAATGAACGCATTTTAAAAATATTCAGCCGTTAATAGTTTTAGAAATTCAATTTAGAGAATATTCCTGCAAGCTCGCAATCGCTCTCCAGTTGACGTCAGGTAATTAAATTCAATGGTGTGAACCTTGTAAATGGTGGAGGGTTTTGTCTTCGTGTAATATTTCAGAAGTTAAAGTGAGCAACAAAGCTAGGTTACAGGATATATCCTAACTCTTCATTATTAAAGATAAATTTCGATGAATTAAATAAGAGAAAATGATATTAAGTTCCCTGAAATTTTATTTTATGTCAATATTGTGTCCTGATACTTTTTATATTAGGGAATTATGGAAGCTTTCAACGTATAAATGCATACACATTAAGAAATTATTTAGAGCATGAAATTCCTATTTATTTCTATAAATGTTGATCTCAATTTACATGAAATAGATAACAATAATAAATGTTTGTTAAAATAGTTTGTAGAAGACTACGTAGAGGAAATTATGTGAATGTGAAACCTAAGGTTTACGCTTATAAACGTGTGCTATGTAATAGTATATTATGCAACGAGATATAATGGTAGTAATTAAAACGCGAGTATTATCATACAAGCGTTTTAATCACCATTATAGCAAAGTTTCATACTACTGTTTATGCTCGACCATGTATCTAAATTTAAGGTTTCATAAGTATTCGTTTCGGTTTGAGAGATGTGTTACAAAAGTTGTTCCTTTATCTATGGTTACATTACAATGACCTTGTGGCACCTGACATTATCTGAGAACGAATTTATACATTTTGATATTCTCCAATCCATGAATTGTGAATAGAATTTCTCGTACATCTTTCTTGACCTTTGTGGCAACAAGTTATTGGTAAGATTGAGTGCTTTTGTCGTAATTTCTGGGGGTGTAAATTGAATGTCACTGTTACTAGTGTCAGACATTTTGACTTTTTTATAAACTCGCGCTATTACCGTTGTCGATCGAAACGAGAATAATCGATACTTGCGCTTTCACAATGTTACGTGGCCACATCTGATTGGTCGAATACCAATACTTTAATGAACGGGGGTAATTTAAAGTACTGTACCAGTCGTATAAATACTGCATTTTGGCATGATCGAGCATAAAGTTATTTAAACAACTGAGCACACACATGTAAATAACAATAGATTGATACATATGTACAGATTAATTTATGGGAAACGTCATTATACTTTTGAAAAGACTTGTACATTAAGACACGAAGAGCTCAGAAGACTTAGGAGTGAAGGGACAGAGGAAACGAGAGGAGATAAAGATAGCGACAAAGAAAATATAGAATAAGACGCCCCCAGGACTGAATAAAGAATGACATAGCTGAAAGAGGCGGAAAAGCAGATAAAGAAGCAGACGAAACGAAAATAAAAGATAACACAACGTGAAGATTATTTGGTCGTCCTGGGAGAGGGAAGGGAAGGAGAGATAAAAAAGAAATATACAAGAGAAGACGTGAAGCAACGTATCAATCCCTAGGAAGGAGTGGAGGGCGAAGACAATAAGAAATATGTCAACACATCCTCGCCAATATTCACTTGCGGCGTTAATATTTTCTGAAAGCACTTCTTCACATTTCGTCTGTTTCCAGAGCAATTCCTGAAATAGCGTGAGACGGGAGAGTGGGGGACGGGGAGGAGGCAGATCGCTGTAGTAAATTGGGTGTAACATCGGCCGGGCCTATCCATTACCACTTCCGTTATGATGGCACAACATTACACTTCCCGCTTCATGGCAGCAAAGTTACGGACATTAAAATTGTTGCCCTCGTATCCTCATTTTCAAGTAGTTTATATATCAACAGTTGCAGAGCGTAACACTCCTTAACTTCCGAATAGATTTGCTATCTGGATCTATGGAAAGTCTCGGTCTAAGAAAGAAAACTCTGAAGTGCTGCATTCATATACTTTCTCCACTCATACCGAGCGGTTACGTCTGTGGCCCGCAATCGGAAGGTCCCAGGGTCGATGCCAGGGAACCGTTTACTCGGCCCATGAGTTTTTCGTGGTTTCCCCAGGTCTCCAGGTTCCTCTACTACAACACTTCCTCTCATTTCCTGTACCCATCATCTTCCTTGTCATCTGTTTAGGGTTGGAGATTGAAGTAGTTATATTGTTTACGTAATTTATTAGCCACACGCTTGGGGAGCCAATTTGAAGGTATTGTCTTTACGTTGTTTATTTATTTATTTTTTTACACTTGGAAAACCAATGTGAGAAAGTGCTCTGTTGTTGAAGTTTACATCACGCTTTGGGCGTTAATTTGAAGAAGATTGTTTGTTACGTAATATGCTGCTACGTATGAGAAGCCGATTTGAAGATTATTTTTGATGTTACGCTCCAAGTTTAAAAAATATATTTTAACTTCGTTATTAAACTGGATTTATAGATATTATTTATACTTGTTTTTGCCTCGGCTGCGTCAGTATTGTTTTAGTCACGTATCTCTTAGACAGGGCGTGGTGCGACAAGAATGTAGGCTTACATAGATTTTAAGTTTAAATTGACTTCTTTTTATTAATCCTTGACACAAATTAAATAGCACTTCACTGATATTAAGAGCTGTGAGATTCTTTAATACTTGCACTTTGTTAACGCGTATACATATTTTACGATTCACACGAATACGTAATATTTCTTTACAGAACACATCTTCCATCCGGTCACTACCAAGGTCTGCAGGCAACTGAACGTATTTCAACCATCAAAACCCGTAAGCTTCTGTATTTAAAGTTTCTGATTGGCTAATCCTAGTCCAATAGAATACCTGCATTTTAATTAAAGCTTTTTCTGGCTATTGATTGGCTATTTTAAAAACTGTCACAAGTTTACACTATCGTTGCTTTAATCATGACTAGTAACATTTAAACTCACAAATTCATTATTGCCTCAAGGTTACCTCATTGTTACCTCATTGTTAGCAATGTTAAACTTATTATTCTCACAGCACATTACTTAATGCATTCACATAACATTATTAAACATGTTTACAACAATATAAGCATTTGCAATGTCTGTTACATAACTTTTTTAAAAATTATTACATACACATATTGCTTCAAGGCGGGCTGTTATTGAATTTACGTATTATATAATTTAATTGAAATTAATCAAGTGTTAAAAACACTGCCTCAAGGTGATGGCTTGCCTCTGTAAAGGTTTCTTTCCTGGCGTCGCTGCTGCACCGCTCATTTAGGTCTCTCCTCAGCGTAGGGCTCCACTCCGGGGGACCCTGGAGGTTAGTGACTTGTGAGCATGGACCGTGCGGCGTCGTATGTGCTCTATCTGAAAACGTTAACAACCCCATCCAAACTTTCGCCCGTCGGCACATGATACGTAGCTTTACTTTTATCTTTCTCCACTCACTCTTCTGCAAACTGTGCTTATGAAAGTTTATTCTTATATTTAATTTAGTTAATAATATAGACGTCATAACTCATTTACACATTTCGTTGTGGGTATAAGGAGGAGACTTTAAGATAATCAAATCTTTTCAAAGTTCGGTCGCTAGTGATGGCTTTGAAATTCTGTTCTCTTTGTATCAACATAAGAATCAGAGAAAGAGAAGAAAAGAATAGCGATTCGCAGTTGAGAAAGTATAGAATATTTGAAAACTTAAACCAATAATAAAGTATATCTCCGAAACTGCTAACTCAAAAAAAGTCTGATGTGTTACACTCACATGACTTTCTCTACTCTTGTACAAACTACTTTTACAAACACTTATTCTCCATATGCTTCATGTTAATCGAGATGTTAATCTTATTGCTAATTTTCCTGTAGCTGCAAGGGGAATTGCTACGCTTATGTCCAGGACAAAAAAATGAATAACGAATTTGAGAAAAAGTATAAGTATTCAAAATTTAAGGGAATAACAAGCAATATCTCGAAAATGGTTTACTCAACAAAAATAATGTATATGACATAAATTGTGTATTTTAACGCGATCTACATTTTTTGTGTAGTAAAATTTTGTCTATCTCTTATAGTTTACCAGTTATGCAATGGTCGTTCACAATGAATACTTTTGGAGACATTCCCAGAAAATTCGAGATATACATTTCATTTGTCATGAAAATATCTTAAACATATGATATTTTAATCCAAAACGTTAGAGCCATTTTTGAGAAAATCAAAATTATCGAAAAATGTTCCATGTAAAGGGTAATCTGGGGTGGGGGATTTTCTTGAAAACCTTCGTAGCGCATCTCTGGAAGATACTGAATCTAAATAACAAGTTTGGTGTTTATCCGACTGTTCGTTTCTGAGTTATGCTGTTCACACACACACACATGCACACAGACACACACACACACAGACACACACACGGACATGTCTCCAAAAATGCTTTTCGGATTCAGGGGGTCTCAAAACATGTATTTCCGGTGAAATCTCTCTATCGAATTTTTGGGTGGAATACAATACTTCCCCTACTTACTATGCGTAGTAGAGAAAGTAAAAAAAATCTTATGTTACACTCACATGACTTTCTCTACTCTTGTACAAACTATTTTTACAAACTCTTATTGTCCATGTATTTCATATTAATCCAGATAAACATTTGCAGAAACGATCTTTTGACAAGCAAAGAGAATTACATTTTACACATAGCGACCAGTTCTAAAAATATTTGACTATCGCTTAAGGCCTACTATGTTCCCCTTGTTTCGTATTTGCAAGGGCAATATATAAATACAGTAGCCTTTAAGCCTAGACATATATTTCTTAATAGCTGGTTGCTAGGTGTAGCACCATTCTCTTTGCCACAGATTAATACTCTTTGCATATCCAAGACAAAAAAGTGAAAAACGAATTCCCATTTGAGAAAATAAGTATTGAAATATTTAAGGGAATAACAAGTAATACCTCGAAAATGGTTCACGCAACAAAAAATGCATATAGCATAAATTCTGTATTTTAACGAGATCTACATTTTTTGTGTAGTAAAATTTTGTCTGTCTTATGGTTTACCAGTTATGCAAAAGTCGTTCACAATTAAGAATACTTTTGGAGACATTCCCAGAAAATTCAAGATATACATTTAATTTTTCATGAAAATATCTTAAACATATGATATTTTAATCAAAAAGTTAGAGCCATTTTTGAGAAAATTACATTTTCGAAAAATGTTCCATGTAAAGGGTAATCTGGGGTGGGGGGACTTTCTTGAAAACCGTCGTGTCGCATCTCTGGAAGATACTGATCTTAAATACCAAGTTTGATGTTTATTCAACTGTTTATTTCTGAGTTATGCTGTTCACAGACACACACACACACAGAGCGAGATACGCACACACACGGACATGTTTCCAAAAATGCTTTTTTTGAATTCAGGGGGTCCCAAAACATGTATTTCCGGTGAAATCTCGGTATCGAATTTTTGGGTGGAATACAATACCTCCCCTACTTACTATACGTAGTAGAGAAAGTAAAAATCACATAGCTAGGTTTAACACTTTTTGTGTAGTAGGATTTTGTCTGTCAAAAATAGTTCAGAATAAAGAGTACTTGACATGCTGTTCCCAGATAATTCAGGATATACACTTTATTTGTTATGAAAATAACTTACTAATATGGCAGTAGAAATAGAATCAGACTACAAAATTCAAAGCCATTGCCGAGATTTGAACTACCGGAAGATCCATGGTTCAAATTCCGTCTACCTTTCAACCTTGTTCTACACCGGCTTGTGTGAAAGAACAGCTAATTAAATATATCGTACTTGAAACAAAATCGTTAGTCTTCTTTTGGAAAATAAAAAAAAAAAAACGTAATGAACCGTTTCCATGTAAAGGGTAGTTGGGGTGGGGAATTTTCTGCAAACTCTTACATTTGCATCCCTGGAAAGCTTTATCTTAAATACCAAGTTAGGTGTTTAATCGATTTTTCGTTTTTGAGATATGCTGTTCATAGACCACGAACATACAACAGTCACACGGACAGAAAACTGAAATTGTTCTGAAAAGGTTTTTCTGGTTCACGGCCTTAAAGCATACAATTCCGGTGAAATCTCAGCATCTAATTTTTAGGCGGAATACGATACTTCCTGTGTGTGTGTGTGTGTGTGTGTGTGTGCGCGCGCGTGCGTGCGTGCGAATGTGTGCGTGTGCGCGCCACAACAGAGCGAATTGCCTTCGCTGTACGTGTGATGCTTGCATTTGGGAGGACCCGGCTTCGATTCCCGGCGACCGCCCACTCTGAGCTTGAGTTTTACGTGGTTTACCCGTGTCAGTAGGCGAGTGATGGAGTGGTTGTTCTTCTAAAACGACTTTCCTGTACCCATTATTTCCTTCATCATCTGTTTTAGAGTTGAAGGACCAGGCGACGGTGTTCGATGCATTGCAGTTGAAGGTTTCCCCCGCGCGTAGCGTCGGTCGAACAGCTCATCTACGTCCCGCCTAAGAGTACTCTTCGAGTAGGCTCCCCTTCAGGGACCCCCCGGAGGGTCAGAGCTTTTCAGCGGGCTTGGGGTCTCTTCCTTCATCCCTGCCTCCCAGGGGTCATGTTCGAAATAAAAAGGGCCGTTGGGCCGTTACGGTGTACTTGCTGTGCTCTTTCCGGATTTTGGGGGCCCCTCCGTAATTCTACCTTTACCTGTCTCTCACAGTCAAGAATTATCAACGTTTTTACCTAACTTGCAAATTATCGCCTCAGTTTTTACAATTTCTCACATTCATTTCTTCGGCAGTTTAGTTTACATATCGGTGAAATATCATATCAAGAGATTCTTGCTCTAAACTATCATGATAGGCAAATTCAGATACTTTAAGGGTACGCACATCTGAAATTTGGTCAAAATTTAAAATAAAAATTAAATTAGTTGTATGTCCAAAAGTACTTTGAACATCTCTGAGTCCTTTTAAGCTTCAACGAGACCATTTAAATGTCAAGATCTCACGCTCTAATGACCATTATTTATTTGTAATGCGTTTTATTCGACTTTGGTTTTTCTTATAATTTTGTAATATAGTGAAAAGTTGATAAAACAACTCGGGGATAATGAACTCAAACTGGTATATGGTTTTTACTACACTTTTGAATTACTTATGGTAGTACATAATTGAATCTACCAGTGAGGATAAATTGTTACAAAAATTATATTTAAAGATTTAAATTTTTTACTGAAACAATCAGAAGAATGACAAAATCTCTAACTTATTTTACACACATATTTAAATTATGTGGTAATATTTTTAATTTTTTCAAACCTCTGATTTCTGCTTTGTGTGCAACAGCTGATTAATTAGTATAATAAAAGTAAAAATAAATTGATACAAGTGTTAAAATTAAGCGTTTTATATTGCGAGTAGGAGCACAATAAAACCACTTTTACAAGTATGGCATATACTATTTTTAGACAGTGCTCGAATTAGTAAAATATCAATAAAATATTATATTTATTCCTGAAACTAAGAGAAATCACGTTTAGAACGAAATCAACTCGCATGTATAGCAAGATTCTTGAAACAAGAAAAATGACGATAAAACGAGATTAGCTCTCGTGTGCAACGAGAGGTCATATTTTTTATGTTTTATCGATTCGCTAGCAGTCATTTTCAGGGAAGTTATTTTCAACATGTTTTTTCTTACACCAGGAAATGAAGCGATTAAATGCTATATCATATAGCTTTTAGGATTTTTTGGATAAATAGTTCTAGTTTTATTTTTTCTGATGATTCTATAATGTCACCTGACTCTTCCATTTTAATTTCATCTGAATATATAATTGCCGCCGTTTAATCTTTATTTAGATTATACTTCAGGCAGTATTTTTAACACTGAAATGATTTTAGTCAAATTATATAATAAAAATATAATAATAGCCCGCCTTAAAACAATATGTGTAAGTAATAATATATTAAAAGCGTATATTGCAGTCATTGTATATGTTTACATTATTGTATAGATGTAATAATATTATCTGAATGTATTACCTAATTTAATAATGTAGGAGCTGTGAGAATAATAGGTTAAAACTTGCTAACAATGAGGTAACTTTGAGGCAATAATGAGTAAGAAGGTTTAACAATGCTACTAGTCAATCTTGGAAACAATAATGTAATTTTGCAGACAGTTTATAAAATAGCCAATCAGCAACCAGAAAGAAGATTAAGCTAAATTAAGGTATTCTATTGGAGTAGTATTAGCCAATCATAAACTAAAATATAGCAAAATTTACAAATTTAGAGTTCAGTTGCTTGTAGACAGCTCTCATAACTGGACGCGTTGGTTGTTGACAGTGTTCCTAATCGGACGCGAGATGCGTCCTCGAGAAATTTAATACGTATTCGTGTAAGCGAAAATAGTTTACGTGTTAAAAAGTGCAAGTAATTAACAAAAGAATCTCACAGCTCTCTATATCAGTGAAGTGTTATTAAAATCGTGTCAAGAATTAATAAAAAGGAGTGAATTAAAATTATATTCTGTGTAAGTCTACATTCTTCTGCCGCATCACGCCCTGTTAAGAAATTTATGGCTCTAAAAGTAATAGTGACGCAGCCGAGGCAAACATAAATATATAATATTTAAAGAAACAGTCAAAATTACAAAGTTAATATTTTTAAACATTTTTTGGACGAAGGCTACGTGCGGTTGCAACTACTTCAAGTTCGGCACCCCAACAGTTGAACTACAATACAACTCCTACTTCAAATTGGCTTTCAATACGTGAAGCAACCATCTTCTTCATACTAGATAAAATAATAACGTTTTAGAGCAAAGAAAGCACAAGTCTGCCAATATAAGGTAACTCTACTGCGAATTGAGATAAATTGAAGTAAGGCGATTTGTATTATGAACAGACAATGAGAGTACCATGAGAAATTAACCATTTAAGAGACATAATAAAAAGTAAAACCTAATAAATCCAATTCGAATTATTACAAATGTGCAAATACAAAGTTTAATTACCATGTAATTGGACTTTAAAACAAAGTAGGTCACAATGTTTAACGCACTAGTGCGATAATTTTAAGCTTTTAGTTCGTGTGCACTATGTTAAAAGTTCTACTTTTAGACCATGCTGTCTAAAAAATATATTTTTCTTCTCAAAACTATTAAAGATATCTGCATGAAATTTAAAACACCCAATTGTGTAGAGCAGCATGTGAGAAAATTTTAAAAAACATTTAGATAAAAATTAGAAGATTTATACATTTCACCTCAGGTATCCTTAACGTGAAAAATACTTGGTTTTGTGTTTGTAGTGATTCCCTGATAATCAACGAGCTTTAGAATGGTTAACTAATCAATTCTAATGACTATAGAAAAACAATTTGCTTTAAACATAGAGGTAATATTGAAGTACTTACTTTGAAGTCACCGGCGAGCATGCTGCTGGCGTGCAGGTGAAGTGCTGAGAACTCGCGCGGTCCCTCGAACTCGTAAACGATCTCGAGAGGTTGTCCACCAAGAGTATCATTGAGCCACCCCACCCAGCGGATATCTGCAAGTCAAGATGGCATTCTGTTAACCACTGTGTATGGTAAATGTTACACGGATGTGTGTGCCGAGTAGAGAATCTACCTGCCTCGTCTACCTACCCTGCCAGGAGGGGATCATTCTACATTTATTTAATCTAAGCGATTACTGATCTGGTAACAGTATCTCTGAGGATACCATATTATAAAACATGTTTAATATCAATAAATTTTCGGTTCTTTCTCTACCTCTTACCTGCATTAGGTAGAGGAGGTATATATTCCAACAAAAACATTGAAGCTATTTTGTTGTATTGTTATTTTCCCCACGCTTTGGGAGCCAATTTCAAGAAGGTTGTTGCTTCACGTATGGAAAGCCGATTTTGAAGTAGGATGTTGCATTGTAGTTCTTATGTTGGGGAGCTGAACTTGAAGTAGTTGCAACCGCACGTATGGTAAAAAGTTTCCGGTAGCCTTCGCCCCAAATGTACTTTCCGGTGGCCTTTGCCCCCCCAAAAATGTTTAAAAAATATCAACTTTGCAATTTTGACTGTTTCTTTAAATATTATATATTTATGTTTGCCTCGGCTGCGTCAGTATTTATTTTTAGAGACATGAATGTCTTAGCAGGGAGTGGTGCGGCTGAAGAATGTAGGCTTACACAGATTATAATTTTACTTCACTCCTTTAATTAATGCTTTGTACGATTTAAATAACACTTCACTGATATAGAGAGAGAGCTGTGAGATTTTTTTATTGATTACTTGCACTTTTTAACACGTAAACCATTTTTGGCTTCTAAATTTGTAAATTTTGCTCCGTTTTAGTTTCTGATTGGCTAATCCTAGTCCAATAGAATACCTTCATTTAACTAAAGATTATTACACATGTATACAATAATATAAAGATTTACAATGACTGTAATATACACTTTTTATATCTTGTTACATACACATATTGCTTTAAGGCGGGATGTTATTGAATTTACATATTATATAATTAGACTGAAATTATTTGAGTGTTAAAAATTCTGCCTCAATATCAATATCGAGATTTCAGTGAAAATAAAATTTTGAGGTGTACTATGCACCACCACCCCTCAAAATGAAAACGTTTCACTCGTGCACATGTGTGAGCATTCATACGCCAAAAACAGAAGTTCTAATAAATATAAAAAATAATATTCGAGTCAGACATTGAGCATGCCAGGTTAATATTCCCCATTTTCTCAAAACTGGCTCTAAAAATTTGGATTAATGTCTTAAAAATGTTTGCATCGGTAATGTATGTTCTGAATTTTCTACGAATAGCCAGTTCAGACCTGTTCATGAATTTTATATACGTTTATATAATTGATAGGCAAAATCAAAATCACAAAAAATATGTAAACCTTATAACACGCGGTTTATATCGAATAAAATCTTTGATATCGATAAAAACTTCGAGATATTCGTTATTATTTGAATTTTATACGTCTCCATTCATTTGTTTCTGGCCATGACATGCAATTTAAAAGTCAGAATAGCGACCCTCTGTTTAAATATCTGTATATTGCTTCAGCCTCCTGTATCTCTGTTGTACCTAAAACGAAATGCAATAAGATTTCTGCAGACTTTTTTTGTGGACACCGCTCTGGTCTCTTAAGCCAGAGCTACTGGTGTGATTCCCGACTGGGGCGTAGGAATTTTTCTTTAATTAGAATTATTCCCTATCCGCCGGAGAGTCTGCAGGTTTTAATATAGATGTGAGTGTGAATATTTACTAACAAAAATTAATAAAATAAAAGTTAAAATCCTACAGCCAACAAGTTACTAATACTATCAGTTACTTTTAAAGTCAAACCACAGAAATTAAAGGGAGTTAAACAAAAACAATTTTTAGAAGTTCTGATGTGTTAATTTTGCTTGAGTTAGCCTACCCTTTCTTCTACAAACTATTCTTACAAAATTGTTTTTTAATATTTCCTAATACTAATCGAGATAAACGCGTGCAGAAATAGTTTCATTGCATTTTTTGTTAAATTAAATTAAATTGAGTTTTATTTATGGTGATCTTTAACTGCTGTGTCCTTAGCGTCCCATTCCATATTCGAAAATCGGTAATTTTGCTCAGAGGCCCCTTGAGGTTCTTTTACGTGCAGTAAATCTACGACACGGGACTACCGGATTTATTCCCCTTCCAAAGGAAGCCATGCTAAGGATTTTTACGCTCGAAAAAATACATCGCCCTCCGCTGGGTTTGAACCCGCGACCTCGTACTAGAGGCTAGCAGGTAACCACCACACCACGGAGGACGACACATTTTTTGTTGTTATAAGAGGGATACAGGGAACTGACAATAATAAAATATTTAAGCATTGCGTCACTTTGAAATTCCACTCCTTGAATGACTGAATAAATAAAGGATGGCGACTTAGCTGTTCAAAAATGTATTTAAAAAAATTGAAACCAATAAAATGAATATACAGAAATGATTAACGCCAGAAACTTATTTTGACATAAATTGGGCGATTTAACGTCTGTCTCTTACGGTTACCAGTTACAAAAAATTATGTAAAATGCATTATGAATGAAGACTACTTCACAGTATATCCGCAGAAAGTTCAAGATATTTAGTTTATCTCTCGTATACAAATACGTTAAACATACTATGTTTGGGTAAGTAAAAAAACAACGAAACATTTTCTATGTAAAGGATAGTTTGGGTGAGAGATGGCGCATCCTTGAAAGGTAATAGACTTTGAATACCAAATTTCTTACTTCTCTATGAGGCAGTATTTTTAATACTTAAATGATTTGTCTAATTATATAAATATAAATTCAATAACAGCCCGCCTTAAAGCAATATGTGTATGTAACAATATATAAAAAGTGTATATTACAATCAATGTATATGTTTATATTATTGTATCCATGTATAATAATATTATGTGAATATATTACGTAATTTAATAATGTAGGAGCTGTGAGAATAATAAGTTAAAAGTTGCTAACAATGAGGTAGCAACTTTTAACAATATCCTGAGGCAATAATGAGTTTGAGAGGTTAACAATACTACTTGTGATTCTTGGAAGCAATAATGTAATTTTAGTGACAGTTTATAAAAAAGATAGCCAATAAACAACCAGAAAAAGCTTTAGTTAAATTAAGGTATTCTTTTGGATTAGGAATAGCCAATCAGAGACTTTAAATACAGAAATTTACAAGTTTAGGCGCTTGAAATCTTGTCAGTTGGTTGCAGACAACGTTACTAACCAGATGCAAAAAGTGTCCTCGAGAGATCTAATACGTATTCGTGTGAGACGAAAAACAGTTTACGTGTTAAAAAGTGCAAATAATTAATAAAAGAATCTCACAGCTCTCTTATCAGTGAAGTGTTATATAAATCGTATCAGGCATTAATAAAAGGAGTGAAGTAAAATTATAATCTGTGTAAGCCTATATTCTTGTCGCACCACAACCCTGCTAAGAGAAACATGTCTCTAACAAAAATACTGACGCAGCCGAGGCAAACATAAATATTTAATACTTAAACAGTCAAATTACAACGTTGATATTTTTTTTAAACATTGGGGCAAATAACCTGCTTCATCTATCATCTCGTTTTTACTCGCTAAACATCCATTATATATGTTTTTTCATTCAGGGGGTCACAAAACATGTATTTAGAGATTTAATTGTTGGGTATAATGCAGTTCTTCCTCTAACTACTATATGTAATTGCAGAAAGTAAAAAAAAAATAATAAATACATTTGGAGTTTTACGTTAGAAGCTTTGCTTGTTAGTACATTAATAAGTAGATATACAAAGTCTGTTACAAGTCCGGTAATAGAAACAGCCGGAGTTGTTTTGACTAAACCCCTCGAGTTTGCTATAAACGTTCCTTAGCGAGCTAGAAGCTTCCCCCCTTTTCCTCTCTGTACTTCCTTCCTCACAATTTCTCCGTGGAAGTGAGGCAAATGTAATGATGTTACCTAGCAGACGGTAGCGCCTTGTTTAGTACACTAACTGCATAACCGATATGTCAGGTGGTTTGCCTATACGAGACGGCGCGCGCTCCATCACATTTTAACGCCAGAGGTAGCGCGTTTTATGCAATATGTGAAACAAAATCCGCAGAATCTGCTCCTATCCCTCTGAAATTCCACTTTTATACATTCTGTTCCATGCCTCATGTTTTTATTTTCTACCCACCTGCCTGAGGTAGATGGAGTATTGCATTCCACCCGAAAATTCAACATCGAAAAGTTTACTGGAAATATACGCTTTGCGGCTCCATTAAAAGCAGAATATTAACAAAAAGAAACGCGTATACGTGCGTTTTTTGAGCTGAAGAATCTTCTGAATAGTATATTTCCAAGAGTATAACTATTCTTACGAAAGCCTTATTATTCTATCTAGTTTTTAATGAATCGAGAGAAATGGCTTCGCGGTAACGCGAAGTTCACATGTGGGAGGTTCCGGATTCGATTCCAGTCCACCGCCCAATCTGATTATGGGTTTTTCATGATCGGCAGGCGAATTCTGGGGTGGTTTCTCATTCATCACGATTTCGTTTCCATAATTTCCCTTTCACTTTGTTTGATTCTCATGTTTCATGTGTGTTTACAGGTTTCGTGGCGTTAGGCGGTATCGGACATATGACACGGTGCTTGCTCAAAGGAAAGAGTAAACCCCTTGTGCACTAGAGGGCTGCTTGGTTACGGGTACTTCATTGCCCTTTCTGGGCAACTCCGGTAGTAGAACGGGTATTTGAGCCAGGAACTGTTGGGGGACTTCCGCGCGTCTCTACGACCCTTTAGCCTACTGTGGCTCCTTCACTTAATCCCTTTCTCCTGGGGGTGGTAGTCGCAATAAATCTCTCGTAGGTCGCAGTGCGCGAGGTTTTTCTTCAGTTGAATACACTATACTTTTTTAATTGAATGTTGTAGAAATAGTTCCATTACAAATTTTTTTTAGATATGAGAGGTATACAGGAGGTTCAAGTGATAGTCAACCTTTAAAGCAATTTGCTATATGCTAGCTTTGAAATTCCAGTTTGATGACCAAGAGAAACAAATGAATGGTAACTTGGTACTTGAAAACTGTATGATTAAATATATATTGGACAATTTAAACTAAACGCAACGGATATTTCGGAAAAGGTTAATGCCACTAAAATTTACTTCGCATAAGTTGTCTTTTAACGAGATCTACGTTTTTTCGTTTAGTAAATTCTTGTCTACCTGATATGGTTTACCAGTTATGCAACATTTATCAAAACTAATACACAGGCTATTCAGGAAAATGTAGGTACGTGTCGCAACTTTAGAAATTGCTGAATTTAAGTTAAACGGATTTTTCGTTTCTGAGTTATGCTGTTCAGATAGACACCACAGTATATGCACCTTTTCCTAAAAATTATTTTTGGAGGTGTTTAGGGAATCCAAAACGTGTATTACTGATGAAATGTCAATATCTATTTGGGGGAGGGAATAAAATATTATAGTTAGGTGGTAAAGAAAGTAAAAAGTTTTTGTAAGAATAATTTGTAAAAGAGGCATAAAATAACCTACAGTAGGTGGATAAATTCATGTGAATGTAACATAAGATTTTATTATCTTTTTATTTTGTGGGTACTCTACGGCTAAGTAAATATGTGATTGGGTATATCAGTATCATTACCTGAAGCTTCATACATAAAATAAAATAAATCCAAATAAAATAAATGGAAAAGGAAAACGTTTACACAACTAAAGCAATCTAGCATCACAATGATTAGGGTGTGCAGTAAAGGAAAGTAAGTGGTCCCATGATTTTACATTGCGATTAGCTCAGTAATAAAAACATTGCACAGGTATGCGTTTACGGAGTTAAGATCGCCTATCATTCAATTCCATATGTAGAAACGAGTGAATTCACACCTGTCTGACAAAGAATTACTCGGTGAAACAGCAAACCTACACTAAGCTCCTCGTAAAGTTAAAAACAACGTTATACCAGAAAATAACTAAATCTTATGTGTTACATTCACTTGGATTTCTCTACTCGCCTTCGTTTAATTTCACATAGTTTATCTATTGTCGTTCAGTAGAAATAAATATTTAAAGTCTGCTCCTTTTTGAATAACCCTGTACACACACATATATATATATATATATTTATTTATATATATATATATTTATATTTTTGTGTAGTGTGTTTTCTGCTATCGCTTAAAGTTCAACATTATACAAGATTATACAAAATTCCTTCCGAATGAAGACGCATTCACGGGCTATTCCCAGAAACTTCAATGTTTACATTTTATTTGCCATGTAAATATCTTTAACATATGACATTTGAAGTAGGTAGTTTGTTACGTTATTTATTAGCCCCACTTTTTGACGCCAATTTTATAAACTTATTGTTTCACGTATGGAAAAACCGATTTGAAGTAGGAGTTGTATTGAAGGAGTTCTATTATATTTCAACTGTTGGGGAACCGAACTTGATATTCGTTGCAACCACACGTATAGTACCCGCTTTCCGGTAACCTTCGCCCTAAGTTTAAAAATATTATTAACTTTGTAATTTAAATGTTTCTTTAAATATTATATATTTATGTTTGCTTCGGCTGCGTCAGTATTATTATTAGAGACACGTTTTTCTTGGCAGGGTTGTGGTACGACTAAGAATGTAGGCTTACAGAGATTATAATTTTACTTCACTCTTTTTATTAATGCTTGACAGGATTTAAATAACACTTCACTGATATAGAGCTGTGAGATTCTTTTATTAATTACTTGTACTTTTTAACACGTAAACTTATTTTTCGTCTTGCACGAATACGTATTAAATCTCTGTAGGACGCATCTCGCATCAGGTTACAAACACTGTCTGCAGGCAACTGAATTGATTTCAACCGCTTAAACTTGTAAATTTATGTATTTCAAGTCTCTGATTGGCTATTCATAATCCAATAGAATACCTTCATTTAACTAAAGCCTTTTCTGGTTGTTGTTTGGCTATTTTTATAAACTGTCATTAAAATTACATTATTGCTTCCAAGAATCACAAGTAGTATTGTTGAACTTTCAAATTCATTATTGCCTCCAAGTTACCTCATTGTTACCTCATTGTTAGCAACTTCTAACCTATTATTCTCACAGCTCCTACATTATTAAATTACATAATATATTCACATAACATTATCACATATGGATACAATAATACAAGCATATGCAATGACTGTTACATACATTTTACAAATTATTAGATACACATATTGCTTTAAGGGGGCTTTTATTGAATTTATATACATAATTAGACTGAAGTTATTTAAGTGTTAAAAATACTGCCTCACATTTTAATCAAAATCATTAGATATTTTTAAGGTAATAAAATATTTCGAAATATGTTCCATGTAAAGGGTAGCTGAAGTGGGGGGGATTTTCTTGAAACTCTACGTATCAATCTTTGGAAGATACTCAACTTGAATGAATACACACACACACACACGGACCTTTTACTAGAAATGCTTTTTTGGGGTTCAGGGGACCTCAAAACGTATATTTCCTGTGAAATCTCGACATCAAATTTTTTGATGGAATATACCACTTCCCCTACTTACTATACGTAGAAGAGAAAGTAAAAATACCGTAAAAAGTACATATTTATCAGTCTAGAACTAGCGCAACTACGTCAGAAATGGTGACAGTTTGGTGATGTATGTAGGGAAAGCAGGCAACAAATGATGATCGCCATTAGGATGGCACCACAAAAAAGGCCAGCACCCTTGTACATGCATTTTGTAATTTGCATGCAAAATAATGTTTAATTAAAAAAGAGCATGGGCGCCGTATAGTTGTTATCGGCATAGTAAACTGTGACTAGGGGTGGAACTAAACACACCCCATATGTGGAGGGGTTAAAAATAATTTATGACGAAACAATTGGCTGGCGACAAGCCTTATCTCCTCTCGTCAGCTTGCAACCTGTCTCGTGATAGATTGCTTGGTGAAGTCGATAAACGCGACAAACGTGCTTCTTGAAAATTCAACGGTTGTATTTCACTCACTTTGTTTGTCGTTTCCTTTTGGTTCTTGACGATAACACACATTCCACGTCAAAGCTGAGCTTATCGTCATGACATTTACACGCTTGGAATCTTTGCGCGACAAGAATCAAATCTACAATAAGATCGTAAATGCAAGATATTATGTTTTGTATTTTGTGATCTAGTGGAACTTTTAGAACATCCCCAAAACCCTTGCGTTTCAGAGTAACCTATTTATGGAGTAAGGGACACTCAGAAGTTAGGAAAATGTAATTTATTTTTTGTTTGTCCAAAGTTTTACTTTAGACTTGGTTAACTTGGTGACCCAGCGAGGTGGCGTTGCGGTAACATGTGCGACTCGCATTCCGGAGGTCCCGGGTTCAAATCCCCGGAGCCGACTAACCTGACCGAAGGGTTTTTCGCAGATTTCCTCGGTCGCTAGGCAAATGTTGGGTTGGATAATTTGATCCGCGAATTTTCTGTCATCACTACATTTCTTTCCTTCTTCACCATTATACAAGGCATTGGGCTGATCACTCATCCTGGGTTTGCTATGAACCAGAGTTGCTTGATTCTCGACAGGCTACTGACTCAAGGCATTGGCTTGTAAGTCCTTGGTTGTGTAAGTCCCACAAAGAGGAGAGTAATTCGTTTAAGAAAAAGTTATGTGGGATGTCTTTAATTAATTGACCAAAAGACTTGACTGGATTCTGTTTGCAAATATGACAAAGGGAGTAAGCCCAGATGGGGGTGTGAACCCTAATTACTTTCTCTATTCTTATAAAGACACACTACGCTGTAAAATAAAAGCAGTGAAGTAGTGACTGAGGCTGATACAAGGGGACGACTCCACACTACGTTATAAATACCATAAAAACCTGTCTCCTAAGTTTTGGGCAGCTGATTTGGAAAGGGGTTTGAGGAGAATAGGAATGGGGTCAGTATGGCTAAGAGCTGAAACAAATGACAAAAACATATGGAAAGGTGTCAAAAGAAGACAGACACATCAACCAACAGGAAACAGAATCAGATTGTAAAATTAAACCTTCTCTAAGTCTAGCATTCTTTCATTCATTCATTATCTGTTTACCCTCCTCTTATGTAGGACTTACACCCCCCAGGGCTTACAAGCAAGTGCCTGGGGTGAGAGGCCAGTCGAGGAGCAGACACTCGTGGATCAGGCAGAGTATCCAGGATGGGTGTTCCGCTCGATGCCTGGTATGGGATGAAGGAAGTAGATGAAACGAAATGTTGGTGAAATGGATGAAAGGAAAGGTGATGATGGAGCAGTTGGTGGAATGAATGGCGGGGGAAACCGGAGAACCCGGAGAAAACCCGCCCAGACGCCGCTTCGTCCACCACAAATCCCACATGCAGGTCCCTGGGATTGAACCCGGGCCGCCTAGGTGGGAGGCGAGCGGTCTAACCACTCGGCCACGGCGCCGCCTCTAAGTCTAGCAAATGAAATAAAATTGAACTGGGCTAAAGAGGAATATATACTTAGGAAGAAAGGAAATGGCATGGTTTAGACTGGGAGGCTGGAGGGCACAGAAATTAATTGACAATTCTAGCAGGAGAATCTGCCCATTCTGTGATTTGGATGAGGATTGGGTACATATTTTGGCGGAATGCGCTCAGTAGGAGGACCAGAGAACAGTTAAACTAAAAAAAACTTTACGTCTTGTGATCTACTGGCTGACCAGAGGAACTGGCTCAAGTGCGCGAAGCTAGGTCAAATTTGTTCAGTTAGTCAAAGGTAATTAATCTATTTTCCTTCTTTATTCTTTTTTTGTTTTCTTTTCTTTTTCTGTTGTTTATTTTGTCGCCATACCTTGTATCTTAAATATGCATGTACGGTAAATCGCAAATTAACTAAATACTTGTGTAATAACTTCAATAATTTGAAACCAATAAAGTTACCTTATCTATCTACTTATAATAAGTAGAGGAAGTAAGTATTGCATCCCACCCAAAAATTCGATACCGATATTTCACTGGAAATACGCGTGAATCCATAAGAGAAAATCATTTATAGAAAAAGATCCGTGTGTGACTATTAGAATGACTCAAAAATGAGAAGTCTCTTAAATACCAAACTTGGTATTTAAGTAGACCTTCTTCCAAGGATGCGACACGAAGGTTTAAAAAATATCCTCCCACCTCAACTACCCTTGACATGGAAAATGTTTCCTTACCTTTTATTTACTCAAAGAATGGTGTTACCTAAAATAGCGTATGTTTAAGACACGTATATGACAAATGAAATGTGTATCTTGAATTTTCTGAAAATACCCTGTGAGGACCTCTTGATTATGATTCTGAAACGTTTTCGTAAGAATAGTCTGTACAGATGTAAAAAAATAAACAATAGAGTAGAGAAAGTTATGTGAATGTAACACATCAGATTTGTCATGCATCCTGTCATGCAAGAAACATGAATTTTCAAAGCCATCACATATAACATTAACCCCTAAAAGGCGTGTTCATTTCTTTAAAATACTATTTTTGAATTCCGGGAACTTCAAAATGTGAAACTTACACACGTACTAACAAAAGAAAGTGGGCTACAGAGTCCTGGCGCCTTACACGGAAAGAAATATTTTTCTCATTTTAAAAGGGCCATTAATTTTTTGTAACATTCCGTTGAAATATGAAGCGTTGCCAAGGAGCACAGGCAGATATTCCTCTCTTCCGAATGGAAATAAATTACGACCACATTTTTAATTAAAGCTCGGATATGTATATCTCTGATTTATGACCCGCTTTCGATATAGAAATGTTTATCCCAAAAAATCGTGCACGGAGATTTAATATCTCCTTATTTCGATATATTAATATAACACGGCGCAAAGCGCTTAGGCAATACCGCGTGATTCGGGCGGTAATATAAAGGGAAAACTTGATCTTGTATTCGTTAAAAACTGTGCTCCTTTTGAGCGCAAATTAGACTACAAGAGACGAAATTGACATACGCTGTTTTTGAGTTAGTGAATGACTAATTGTCGCAATTCGATAACTAGTAGTAGTGGTGGTATTTATTAAGTATTTAGTATTACATTAATTGCATAATACAGTCGCATGGGTCATAAGACCGTACATGCTCTCTAGAAAAATACCTGGTCTGTATACGTGACTTGCAGTATCAACCAGAAAACAATTATTTTTTTTTATAATCACCGCACTATATACATACATATAAAATTGAAAAAACACTCTGAATCACACACACACACACAGAGTCGCGCACAAGTACTCAAGCACCACATATGTTTAAAGAAAAATTACATAAACACCGTATCTCTTAGTACACGTACTTCCATTAAGTATGTGCCCAAGCTTGGGCAGTTTTGTCTGTTTAGAATCATGTCCCAGCATGCTGTCCTCCGTCTGTTGGAAGCCAAAAATACTTCCGGTAATAGTGTTTTCCTAATACCCTCCATCTGCACGCATGCTGCCAAAATATGCGTCCAGTCTTCTTGTTCCCCGCATAATGGGCAAATCCTCCTGCCATCGTCATCAACAATCTTGCGAGCTTTCCACCCTCCCAACCTAAGCCATGCTATTCCAGTCCTCTGTTTTATACTCAATTCCAAAATATGTGTTTCCTTACCCCCACCTAGTTTCTACTAAGAAAGTACTGTGGTGTACCATTATTAAATTGTTTAAAACGGCATAGGTTCGACAATTATTTTGAAACGTTAGGAACTCTTAGAAAATGGAACTTCAGTAGAGTGCAACGAGCGGAATGGCTTACGTCTGTGGCCGACATTCAGGCGAATGCTGGGGTGGTTCATCTTCTACCACGACTCTCCTTCCTCTCATTTATTGTACTCATCATCTTCCTTGTCATCTGTTTCAGGGTTGTAGGACCAAGCGACGGTGTTCGGCGAGTTGCAGCTGGGCGGTGGCTTGCGCTCTGTAAAGGTTCCTTCCCTGGCGTCCTGCGGTACCGCTTAGGTCTCCCCTCAACGTGGGGCTCTGCTTCCGGGGACCCTGGAAGTTAGTGGCTTTGGGCAGGGACCGTGGGGCGTCGGATGCGTTCTATTTGGAAACGTTGGGGATCCCATCGATGCTTGCGCCCGTCGGCATCCGGATCTGGTCACCCTTTAGGGTCTCTCTCCTCATTTTTCCCTAGCAAGGGTGACGTTGCAAGCCATGTGGTGCTCTGCCTTTACCTTTCAGTAGGATGTTTGGCTTTATCTTTACTCTTTATTGTTGTCTTACCCGGCATTACAAATCAGGATGTCTCAGGCCCGCATTCGGGAGATCCTGGGTTTGATTGCCGCGGCCGAAGTTCCTGACCCATCCTGACGGATGTTTCCCCGGGTAGCTAGGCATATGCTGGGAAGTCTCATTATATCCCCCGAATTTCCTGTCCCTCCATTACACCTCCATTCTCATTTCACTTATCCTTTCATCTGTTTGACCTGTTTAAGGATTGAAAGTGTAGGCAGGAGTCTTGGCGTTACATGGCAGGGGAAAAGGATGCTTTATGTAACCCTTCGTTCCCGGAATGGGGACAGTCTTGAGTCTGGACCCCCTAGTGGGATGTACAGGTCTGCAGGGAGAGGAGTAGAGTCAGTTGCACCAGCTGCCATCCGGGGAGTTTCAATCTCTGCCCTGTCGTGCTTCCTGGTCGGACCGCCCTCTTTTTACTCTCACCTCACGCCTCCCTCCGGGGCACCCTGCCAGGGGCATAGGCACAAAAGATCTTGTAGTTCGAAGTGCTAAGTCCCCTTCCGTACCTACTCCTGCTGTACGGGGTTCAAAATAAGGATTGGTAGTTTTTTGAAGTTGTATGTATCCTAAAATGTTCGCCAGTTCCTATAGTCTAAGTGTACATATTTGTGTGCTCGTTAACCAAACAGTTTTACCTGTAAGGGGTTAAAAATAAATTAAGGGTAGTTTTAAAAATTTCGAGTACTATATCAGATAATTCAAAACAAGTATTAGGTGGTTTTTGGAAGTTTTAATGTAACATATGATTTTTATCAACTCCTACTTATAATAGTACAATCTTTTGACCATAGGGTTTGAGGCAGTATTTTTAACACTAAAATAATTTCAGTCTAATTGTATAATATATATAATTCAATAACAGCCCGCCTTAAAGCAATATGTGTATGTAACAATATATAAAAATGTATGTAACAGTCATTCTATATGCTTATATTATTGTATCCGTGTGTAATAATGTTATGTGAATATATTACGTAACTTAATAATGTAGGAGCTGTGAAAATAATAGGTTAAAAGTTGCTAACAAAGAGGTAACATTGAGTGAGGCAATAATGAGTTTGAAAGTTTAAATGATACTTTTGATTCTTGGAAGCAATAACGTAATTTTAGTGACAGTTTATAAAATAGCCAATCAACAACCAGAAAAAGCTTTAGTTAAATGGAGGTATTCTATTGGAGTAGGATTAGCCAATCAGAAACTGAAAAGGAGAAAATTTTACAAATTTAGAGTTCAGTTGCCTGCGGACAGTGTTTGTAACCGGATGCATGATGCGTCCTCGAGATATATAATACGTATTCGTGTGAGACGAAAATAGTTTACGTATTAAAAAGTGCAAGTATTTAATAAACACATCTCGCAGCTCTCCCTCTCTCTATATTAGTGAAGTGTTATTTAAATCGTGTCAAGCATTAATAAAAGGAGTGAAGTAAAATTATAATCTGTGTAAGCCTACATTCTTAGTCACACCACAACCCTGCTAAGAGAAACGTGTATCTAAAATAAATACTGACGCAGCTGAGGCAAACATAAATATATAATATTTAAAGAAACAGTCAAATTACAAAGTTAATATTGTTTTAAACTTCAGACAAAGGCCACCTGAAAGTACATTTGGGGCGCAGGCTACCGGAAACTGTTTACTATACGTGCGGTTGCAACTACTACAAGTTCGTCTCCCCAACAGTTGAAATAAAATACAACTCCTTCAATACAAACTACTTTAAATTAATGCCCAAAGTGTGTTGCAAATAACAATACAACAAAACAACTTCAAGTTGACGTCCATACGTGGGGCAAATAACAATAACAACAAACCAACTACTACAGTTTAAGCAGTGCAGATTTCTACATAAAGGGCTGAAAATATGGTAGGGATAGCTTTTTAAAGTAGCTTATAATTTTCATTGGGCCATTTGGTATAAGCGTACAAAGTTCCATCCAGACAGGCTAAATAATCTGTTTTGTATGTTAGGGGAATGAGGGGAAAAATATGAGGGGAATGTGGTGATATGAACGGTATACAACACCCCTAACACCTAATAAAATAACTCAGTTTTAAAATATCTTAAGCTTCCTCATTTACCCCTTTAGGCTGAAGTGATTAAAAATCTCAAGTGCCAAAAGTAGCCTCTCATACCCTCCTGTTTAAAATTTGGTGACATAAATATGAAAAATTCTGATATACATTTACATGACTTTCTCTATCCTCTAACTTTATAACTTGGTATGCAAAGTATTCTTACTAGACGGATAATGACCAAGTAATGCACAATTCGACTTTTGATAACGGATATCTCGGAAGTGGCGTATGCAACAAAAACACATATTTGAAATAAACTCTGTTTTAAAGAGATTTACATTTCTTGTGTAGTACGTTTTCGTTTACCAGCTATACAAGATTATACATATATTTAATATATGGTATCTTAATCAAAATCATTAGATCCATTTTTTAGAAATCAAAAGTTTGGGTTGAGGTAGGTTTTGTTAAAAATCTTCGTGTCGCATTCTATGAAGATGCTGAACTTAAGTACGAAGTTTGGTACTTACCCGATTTTCGTTTTTGAGTTATGCTGTTTACACACACGCGCGCGCGCGGTCCTTTTTCTGAAAATGCTTTTATGGATTCAGGGGGCCTCAAAACATGTATTTCCGGTGAAATATCGGTATTGAATTGTTGGCTAGAATGCAATACCTTCTCTCCTACTATGTAGGAGTACGTGGTAAAGCACCCAGTTGTGATAAAATATAGGTGACAAAACAAAAATGATAAAATTGTGGTGGTAGGCAGTTGTGATCTGTTTTAAATTCCTAATGCAGATGTTACTTACTTATGATCTAAATATCCAAGAGCAGGTACTCACCTGGTGTGTGACTCTGTATGTGATCATCGCCGTAGAGACCGTCGACGAGCTGACCTAGACCTCCTCTCATGTGAGTACCGTCCAGGACCCCGTCATAACTCAAGTCCTCTAGGGCAGAGTTCGCCTCGCCTCTTGGTGCCGCGTAACTCAGCATGTTTTCTGTAACACATAATAATGATTCTCTTTAGATATCAAACACACCCTGATCATCTCTAGTAATATTAGTTGTATATATATAAAAGTGTCTATGCTAATATTATAAAGAGAGAAATTTTGTGTTTGTGTATGTAAGGTAATCTAAAAAATCTGATTTGTTACATTCACATGAGTTTCTCTACTCTTGTACAAGTTAAGAGCTGGTTGCTATGTCGACTACTCCATTCTCTTTGTATTACCACGACAAAAACAAAATGAATATCGAATTCCCATTTGAGAAAAGGTATAAGTATTGGAAAATTTAAGGGAATAACAAGCAATATCTCGAAAATGGTTCACTCAACAAAAAAATGTATGACATAAATTGTGTATTTTAAGGCGATCTACATTTTTTGTGTAGTAAAGTTTTGTCTATCTCTTACGGTTTACCAGTTATGCAAAAGTCGTTCACAATGAAGAATACTTTTGGAGACATTCCCAGAACATTCGAGATATAGATTTCATTTGTCATGAAAATATCTTAACATTTTAATCAACATCGTTTGAGCCATTTTTGAGAAAATTAACATTTTCGAAAAATGTTCCATGTAAAGGGTAATCTGGGGTAGGGGAATTTTCTTGAAGACCTTCCTGCCGCATCTCTGGAAGATACTGAACCTAAATTCCAAGTTTGGTGTTTATTTGACTGTTAGTTTCTGAGTTACGCTGTTCACAGACACACACACGGACATGTTTATAAAAATGCTGTTTTTGGATTCAGGAGGCCTCGAAGCATATATTTCCGGTGGAATCTCATTATCGAATTTTTGGGTGGAATATAATACTTCCCCTACTTACTATACGTAGTAGAGAAAGTAAAAATCAATCAACCAACATTGATAATTATTTCACCATTAAAAAGCCCAATTCATTCTGACAGCCAAGGGGCTATAAAGCACCATTTAATTTCATTTCGTATTACTAAAATATTAAAAGTTATTTATAGAGCACTTATATGAATACATTGGAATTATAAAAGAACATGCTTAAGAAGAAAGCCTTTACTTGGAATGCCAGAGACAGAAAAATATCTGCAAATACTCCACACAATATAAATAGCTGGGCTCGTTGCTCAGTTAGTAGAGCGGGATAAAAATCGTGTAGATCATTATACAATTTAAAAAAGATCGGGTGGAGGTAAATGAAGGTAATTAAATTGTCATTCGAGTTCAAAACATCCCGAGTGTTACAATTAATTTTCTTGCTCTACCCACTCTTCCACAAACTATTTTTACAATGGCTTATTCCTGTTTCTTCATGTTTATTGAGATAAACATTTGCAGAAATGGTTTTATTTTACATTTCGTTGTAGCTACACTCGCTTCCATATATACCGTCACCGTAGCGTTGGGAGGCAGAGAGCATTCTAATGGCCTTCACAGGTGGAGTAGGTATAGCAGGAGGAGGTGCTTCGCGCATGCAGTGTCGGCCTGTTTTACGTGCACAATTTTAGATTATTGACATATGAATATACAGCTTTACTCGCCATCACTTATAATAAAACTACATTTAAATATATAATAAAATAAAACCCAATTTTGCACTGAATCATTTAGGTGCTGGAAGAACGCGAATGTTTCCACATTTCCTGCACCGCCATACGCCACGAAACCTAGCAGAACACCTGAAAGATGAGAAGGAAACGGAATAATAGGGAAATAATGGAAAGGAAATCGTGGTCGATAAGAAACCACCCCAGCATTCTTCGATCGACCAGGGAAAACCACGAAAAACCCAAGGCCAGAGTGGGTATAGACCGGAATCGAATCCGGGGGTCTCCCGAGCGAGTCTCACACGTTACCATGGTGTGATGATGATGATGACTGGTGGTGATTTAACTTCTTACAACACTGAACAAATAGAAAACTGTATTAAAATAAATATATTTCTCTGGTAACACATCATGGATTTTGCTTTGTATCATTTGAGTTCTGTTTTCTCATATACAGAGCAACGTATCTCCCGATGATGGCTTTTTTGAGATCTGTTCACAATAGAAAGAGAGATGAAAAGTTTCCCAAAATGATAATAGGCTGGGCATTGTTGCACTTGGCAAAGGAATACTCTGTACTAATGAACCGCTATTGACGAAACAAAATATTCATAGTAATCCATTTTGCCCTTTCATCCTTAACCTTCCTGCGGTGTACCAAAACAAAACAAAAAAAAAAAGCTCGCATGATTAATTGAAGTGCGGGCTGGGAGGGGGGAGTTGTTATTGCGTTTCCGGGGTAACGGATGTTCCCTGACGTTTGACGTATCTGCCTCCCTAATGAAGATAATTAACAATGCTTTTTATGCAGTGCCGGCTTGCATTTCCGCGTAATTATCAGAGAGTTTCCTTCTGATAACGGAATACATTATCTGTATCATTGCTAGATGTCGTTAGCGAAGAGCGGTACTTGGTTTCGAACCCACAGCAATAACGTGTTAGATCTGTGTACTGCTTTAGCGCAATTAACCAATACAGAGGTTAGAAGCTATGTATAGATTACACTGATTGAACCGATATAGCAATTTATTTTTTCCTTTCTCTACCAACTAGTACCTACAGGCAGTATTCCAAAGTACCTATTGCATTCCAAACAAAAATTCGATTCCGAGTTTTGACCGGAAATATTAGCTTTGGGGCCCATGAAAGAGAGAGGAAAAAGGTCTGATGTGTTGCACTCACATGACTTTATCTACTTTTGTACAAATTATTTTTCCAAACGCTTATTCTCCATCTACTTCATGATTGAGATTTCGAGATGTTAATCTTATTGTTAATTTTCTTGTAGGTACAAGGGGAATATGGTAGGCTTTAAGCGATAGTCAAATCTTTTAAGAGCTGGTTGCTATGTGGTGCATTTCATTCTCTTTGCACGTCCAGGACATAAAAAATGTCTCGGAAATGGTTACTCGACAAAAAAATACATGCGACATAAACTGTGCGTTTTAATGACATCCACATGTTTTTTTTTTTTTGCAGTAAAATTTTGTCTACCTCTTACGGTTTACCAGTTATCCGAAATTCATTCAGAACTAATAGGGTTTTTGCGGACATTCCCAGAAGATTCAAGATATACATTTCATTTACCATAAAAATAGCCTAAGTACATGATATTTAATCACAATCGTTAGCCATTTTTAAGAAAGTCAAAATTTTCGAAAAAATGTTTCATGTAAAGTATAGTTTGGGGTTGGGGGATTTTCTTGAAAATGTTCGTGTCGCATCCTTGGAGCAAGTAAACACAAGTACTATGTTTGATATCTATGTGACACTTCATTTTTCAATTATGCTGCTCACAGACTGACAGAAGGCTGACAAATAGACATACAAACGGACATGTTTCCAAAAATGCTTCACATGGATTCACGGCACCTCAAAACATGTATTTCCGGTGAAATCTCTGTATCGCATTTTTGGGTGGAATGCAAGTACCATCTCTACCTACTAAGTACGTGATAGAGAAATTAAACTTTAAAAAGTATATATTGAACAATTCAAAACAATAATAACGGTATCTCGGAAATGGCTGGTGTCACGAAAAAAGTTATTTAATGTATTTAATGTAGTCGTGTATTTTGAAGATATATCCTTTTTGTAGATGAAGAGGACTTTACAGGTTATTTCCGGTAAAATCAAGATACATTTCATTTGTCATGTAAATATCTTTAACATATGGTATGTTAATTAAAATCGTTGGAGCCAATTTTTAGAAAATAATAAATTTTGAAAAATGTTCCATATAAGAGTAGTTACGGTGGATGATTTCTTGAATATACTTGTATTGCATCCTTGGAAAATATTGAACTTAAATGCCCTCTTTGGCATTCAGAGGGCCTCAAAACATGTATTTTCTGTGAAATCTTGTCATAGTATTTTTGGGGATGGAATGCAATACCTTCTCTTTCTACTAGGTACGTGGTAGAGAAAGTAATTATAAACAGGTCCGTGTGTGCGCATACGCGTGTGCGTACGTATTTGTAAGCAGCATAAGCATGTCTCAGTTTTTGTTTAATTTCTTGCAAGTGTTTAATACGCGTTCTTTGAATGTAGATAAAGAGGTCTAGAGGGTTTTTATTGACAAGTATACTTTTGTATTTAGGTTTTTACAAGAAATTAAAAATTAAAAATCTATGTTGTATTCATACGACTTTCTCTTCTCACTGTGCTACAAAGTATTCATTCAAAGTTTTCTATCTACTTCTTGTTAACCCAGATAAATAGTCAATTCACATTTACTATTTTCGTTGTACGATACAATAGGTAGCCGTCCTCATGGCCAAGGAGTACCATGCTAGGCTTTAGTTCCAGAGATCGCGGATTCAAACCCGGCTAGGAGGATGGATTTTTTGGGCGTAAGAATCCTTAGCGTGGCTTCTTTCTGAAGGGAAGTAAAGCCGGTGGTCCCGTGTCGTAGATTAACGGAACGTAAAAGAACCTTAGGCCTGATAAAGCGGCGCCTGAGTAAAATTTCCAGTCTTTCACGCCCAATATGGAATGGGACCCTAAGAACCATAGGAGATAAAGAGCCCATAAATAAAACTCAATTTCGATACAGTAGGTAAAGCGATAGTTGGATTTTTAAAAAGCTTGTTGCTATGTGATGATTTTGAAATTAAATGCTCTTCGTATGACCAGGAGAATAAAAGTTCTGATGTGTTACCTTCACATGGCTTTCTCTACCCTCTATCTCAAAAGTTTAAGTACTGGACGCTATACGCCCTCCTTAAAATTCAGTACTGTTCCCATGCAACAACTGATGTTGAAAGGCCTTTAAGAGAATGACCAAGAAATGAAAAATTCGAACCTTTAATAACAAATATCTCGGCAACGGCTTATGCCACAAAAAATTATACTAATCAAATCGTGTGTTTTAGAGATATCTACATTTTTTGTTATGTTTTCGTCTATCGCTTAACGTTTACAAGTTATAAAAGATTATACAAAGTTCCTTCCGAATGAAGAGAACTTTCTAGGCTATTCTCAGAAAATACAAGATACATACTTTGTCATATAAATATCTTTATAATATGATATTTTAATCAGTCATTGGAGCCATTTTTTATAAAATAATTTTTTTCGAAAAATGTTCCATATAAAGGGTAGTTGGAGTGGGAGATTTTCTTGAAAATCTTCGTGTCACATTCTTGGAAGATACTAAATTCAAATACCAAGTTTGGTAATTATTCAACTTTTCGTTTTGAGTTATGCTGTTCAGATACACACACACACACACACCTCACACAGCCTGATAGACGGACAGACAGACAGACAGGTGGCCTCAAATCATGTATTTCCAGTGATATCACGGTATCGAATTTCTGGGTGGAATGCAGTACTTCCCCTACTTACTATACATAGTAGAGGAATTAAAAACGAATGAGTTTCCAATTGGGTAAAGTGTACGTATTTGAAAATTCAAACTAATAACAAGAAATATCTCGGAAATAGGCAACTCCATAAAAAATGAAACAAATTACGTACTTTAACGGTACATTTTCTGTGTAATAAGAGTTCTATTTCTTGCGGTTTACATGTTATACAAAAGTCATTCGGAATGAAGGGTACTTCATAGACCATTCCCAGAAATTTCAGACGTACATTTCATTTGTAATGCAAATATTTTAAACATATGGTATTTTAATCAAAATAGTTAGTGCCATTTTTGAGAAAATAAAAAATTTGTAAACGTTTTCCATGTAAAGGGTAGTTTGGGGAGGGATTTTTACGCGAAATTCTTCGTCTCGCATCCTTGGAGAATGCTGAATATAAAAACGAGTTTGGTATTTAACCGACTTTTCCTTTTTGAGTTATGCTGTTCAGACACACACACACACACACACACACACACACACACACATTTTTCTAAAAATGCTTTTGGTGGGGTTCAGGTGAGTTCAAAATATGTATTTCCGGTGAAATTTCTGCATCGAATTTTTTGAGGGAATAAAATACTCTCTCTCCTTACTGTAAGTGCATAGTAGAGAATGTAAAACTGAGTATAAAAATTTAGGTAATATCGTTCAAATTTAGAAATTAGCAATTCCAGTACCAAGTGCTCATAAGTTGATAACCCTGGGTTTTCTATAGGGTCGTATTGTAGCGTGTGAGGGCAAGAAAACGTATGTTATGTAAGGCGAGCCATCTCTGGCAAGGCTGCTGCAGTAACTGTGTTCTCCCTCGATACGTTTCAATTAGTCAAGTTGTCAGAGCGAAGAGGGCATGACGAGACGTCCCAAGAGGTTGTGGTGTCCACCGCCCTCTTGACGTGCTTGTACACACTACATTACACGGATTGTCCTTACTCTCTCGTTCTCAACAAGCCTGTGTACTTATACACTGAAACAGTTGCCCTGTAGTTGGTAAGTTATTGCGTTAACTGTGCAGATTCATCTCTGTGTCTTTCTCTCCCTATTTGTCACTGTCTCCTACTTCCTCTTTCTCTTCCTCTCTACCCAACCCTGTGGCCTTCTCAATTTCTTCTTTCTATGCAACTTATATGTTATGTAACGTTTTCAAATACGGTATTACTTTTTTCAGGGTGATAATAAGAACTAAAATAGTATACAAGCTTCTGTGTCTTCCTTATGTTTGTTATGTGACTGGAACTGGTTTACGTACACGTTTTGGATAATTTCTTAAATACTCATCATAATGAAATGTTGAACATCGCAAAATCTGTCACGAACTTTCGGCTTATTAACTTTTGTCAAAAATATTAAAAAATTGCACAATAACAGGGATATTTGTTTAGATCCTTATTACTTCCCCTATTACAATACGTAGGGGACTAAGTAGTAAACAGATGAAATATTATATTCCACCCAAAAATTCGATGTCGATAATTCTGCGGAAATATATGTTTTGAGGAACCATAAATCCAAAAAGCATTGTTAGATAGAGGGGAAAGGGGTGAGGAGGGGAGAGAGGGGGAGGGGAGGGGAGAGAGAGGGAGGAGGGAGAGAGGCATAACTCAAAAACGTAAAATCGGATAAATACCAAACTTGGTTTTAATTCAGTATATTCCAAAGATGCGACACGAAGATTCTCAAGAAAATTTTCCCATCCCAACTACCTTTACATGGAACATGTTTCCAAATTTGTTTAATTTCTCTAATTATTATTCTATAAAATACGAATTATTAAAGATAGTTACATGACAAAATGTATATCTTGAATTTTCTGAAATAGACCTATGGAGTCCTCTTTATTCGGAAGGGAATTTGTTTAATATCGTATAACTGGTTCGAATTGTTCAAGACTTAGTCATTCTTAAGTTGTTTCTCGCGATCTCATGAAAACAGTATGGCATTAAGATCAGCGCATAGCGTTGAGTTCTTAAACATTGATTATTGGTGTTCCCTTTATACCTTAACTAAATGTGTAATGTAGCTGTTTCTGCAAAGTTTATCTGGATGAAAATGAGATAGATGCAAAAATAAGTTTTTGGAAGAATAGTTTTGTGCCCACTTATAAACGATAGAGGGTAGAAAAAGGCATATGAACGTAACATCAGATTTTCTTCTCGATATATAGCACTGTACCTGTTGCAGTAGTCTGCAACGCTGAACAACTCGATAAAAACTGCCTCGGTAATCGAGTCGTTAGCGTTCTGGCTTCTCAACTCAGATGTCCCGAGTTAATTCCCGGGGCTGGGGCTGGGGAAGTTATCTGTAATTAGTATCATTCCCTCTCTTCCGCAGAGACTGGGAGTATGAATGTGAGAGTAAATGCGAGTGTGTTTCTTAATAAAAATCAGTAAAAATCAACAGCAAAAACCTACAGTAGAGTTAGTTGTTTCTAAAGTCAAAGCCACAGTAAAGTATGGCCACAGAAGTTAAAGGGGACTGTAGAATAGCACGCCTTTATTTTTTTTATTACTCTATTTATTTTACGTCGCTTTAAGTACAGGGTCATATCGCGACGGATCTGTTAGTGAATAATTCTTAGATCGATGTGTGACGGACAGTTAGCCTTCTAGGTCTCATCCCTGTAGCCACTCGCTTCATCACTTATCCACAGAGACCCTAGTGCATAGCAACTGGATCTTCTACTTCGTGCCGTGTAGATGGCATTAGGGTGCCGTCCAATCTAACTGCTTTCATAACGAAAGGCAGTTGCCTTCTAGGTCTCATCCCTGTAGTCACTCGCTTCATCACTTATCCACAGGGACCCTAGTGCATAGCAACTGTATCTTTTGCTTCTTGCCATGCAGATCGCATTAGGGTGCCGTCCAGTCTAACTGCTTTCATATAGAAAGACAGCCTTCTAGGTCTCATCCCTGTAGCCACTCGCTTCATCACTTATCCACAGAGACCTTAGTGCATAGCAACTGGATCTTCTGTTCCGTGTTGTGCAGATGGCATTAGGGTGCCGTCCAGTCTAACTGCTTTCATATAGAAAGACAGCCTTCTAGGTCTCATCCTTGTAACCATGCCATCATGCTTCGTCAGGTGTCCACAGAGATCCTAGCGCATAGTAACTGGATCTTCTGTTCCGTGCTGTGCAGATGGCATTAGGATGCCGTCCAGTCTACCTGTTTTAATTGTCTGTGGATAGATGGCACAGCATTCGCTATTACCACCTATTTTTCGTGTTTACTATTGTTTTAGACTTAAGGTGGAACTTTGGGTCGTGGTGTTAAATATCATATCCACGTAAAAACCTCAGAATGGTCGGCCCACGGGATTTGAAACTGGGACCTCCCGAATGCGGATCACAGACGTTACCGCCTGATTCATCCCGTTCGGTTCACCTTTATTTGTCATACATAAATAAGCACTTATTTCGTGAATAAAGTATAAAATGTTTTAAAGATCCACGTTGTTTGTTCTACACTTAGCCTTATGGTTAAGCTAAAGTGGCCAAGCCACCTCGATCAAAACAAAGTTAAATAATATTAAACCCTGGAATCCTAAAATGGTTGTGGAATCTTAGATTTGGCATAGAGACGGTCGTGCTTGTAAACTATTTTAGTATAGAATACTTTTTCTTCTTCAACGGATTACCCTCCTCGTTGTAGGTACACTTAAAGGTATGGAGAACGCAAGTACCCCCGCAACCGGGACAGAGACCCGCAAGTAGGCTGCAACCCCTGGGAGGGACGGATGAGGGGAGAGGCCCGAAATCTTAAGCATTCACGGGGTCCTTAACTTTTCCAGATCTAATGCATCCGACGCCGTTCGGGTCCACCCTCAGGCCTCTGTACCCTTGGCAGCCCCCCTCTGGCGCGACCCACTCAAAGGTGGGACCTAGCTTAGCAGTCCCGCGACGACGCCAGTGAAGAAACATCTTCAGAGCGCACATCCACCGCCCAGCCGCAACGCGCCTAACCCGTCGCCTGGTCCTACAACCCTGAAATAGATTACAAGAAAGATGATAGGTACAGGAAATCAGGGACAGGAACGTCGTGGTAGAATATGAACCGACCCGGCAAAACCACGTAAAAAATACATGGCTCATAGTGGGCGGTCGCCGGGGATCCAACCCGAGACCTCCCGAATGCGAGTTATTTCGGACTAGGTGGTTCAGTTGGTTAGACGCTAGCCTTCTGATCCCAAGGTCGTGAGTTCAAACCGGCACAGAACGATGGTTTAGGTGTACTTAAAAGCGACAGCCCCATGTCGTTACATTTACTAGCATGTAAAAGAACTCCTGCGGGACGAAATTCCGGTATACCGGCGGCGCTGATATGATCCTGGCAATTTACGGCGTCGTTAATAAACAAAATATTTATTTCACTTCACACACTTTACCGCGGCGCCACCTCGTTCAGTCTTTCTTGTAGGACTTACAAGGCAATGTCTTGGGTTAGTAGCTTGTCGAGAAGCAAGCAAACTCTGTATCATGGCATATCCAGGATGGGTGATTAACCCAGTGCCTAGCATGGCGTTGAAGAAGAAGAAAATGAAATGTAGTGATGAAAGGAGTGATATAAAATTTTGCGGATCAAATTACCCAGCATTCGCCTAGCGACCGAAAAACCGCGAAAAAACCTTCGGTCAGATTGGTCGGCCCCTGGGGTTTGAACCCGGGACCTGCCGAATGCGAGCCACAGACGTTACGGCCTGAGCCATCCCGTTTTGTAGCACTGGTAGCTCTATAGAGCTACAGCCTATATCTCCCTCAAGGAATTCAAATACATGTTTTAAAAATGGTTCTGGTCAGATCTGTAGTTTCCGAGATGCTGTAATACAAAAACTGCCATTGCATTTTCTTCTTATATGCAATATTTAGAATTTTATTTTGAATTTTTAAACAGAAGAGCAACTTATACAAATTTTTATTCATAACGAAGACGATTATATCAAATGTCTACTCGCGTCAATAGGACATTGAAATTCCCCATAAAAGGGACAGAAGGCAAAACAGTAGTGCATCTTACTTCCGAGGACTACGTTACCCTGATAGATAGGGTGACATGTCATTGTGATGGAGCAATTGACAGTCCAACCATGACACCTACTTCTCTTGTTTATAATAATTATTTCATATAAAAAACACTGCTGCTGTATATTCTAATGCACATATTCTGCCCAAAGATACTCGGATGTAACAGACTCAAGAGTAAGCATAAAGCTACTCGTAACCTCAAAGCAAAGCAAAGCAAAGCAGGTGAGGTGAGGTGAGGTGTGTGTGTGTGTGTGTGTGTGTGTGTGTGTGTGTGAGAGAGAGAGAGAGAGAGAGAGAGAGAGAGCGGGAATCTGTTCTTTTATTTTACTCTATTTTACGTCAGATAAAAGCAGATGGCAGCTTCGACACGTGTTCACAGAGACCTTAGTGCTAGTCAATTATATTTCTGCTTCTACTCGTGCAGGGCATATGACATGTCTTTCGTGGTGTAGTGGTTACCATGCTAGCCTATAGCTCCCGAGGTCGCGGGTTCAAACCCGGCAGAGGGCGATGGGTCTTATTGGGGCGTAAAAATCCTTAGCATGACTTCCTTGTAAAGGGAAGTAAAGCCGGTGGTCAGTGTCGTAGATTTACAGCACGTAAAATAACTCAAGCCTGATAAAAGAGGCCTCTGATAAAATTACTGGTCTTTCACGCCCAATATAGACTGGGACGCTAAGAACCACAGCAGTTAAAGAGCGTCCATAAATAAAACTCAATTTCATTTCAGATGGCACAAGGGTGCCGTCCAATCTGCCTACTTTTATCTGTGAATAGAAGGCAGAGCATTTGCCAATACCACCTATTTTCATTTTACTATTGTTTTATACTTTAGGTGAAACTTTGGGTGGCAGTATTAAATATCCGGTACTTAACTTAGCGACAGTGGGAAACCACGAAAAAAAAGATAGTCGACCCACGGAAGCGCCAATCTTGTGCGGGAAGTATGGCGATATAAATCTCGCTTGTTCCGATCACTGGACGGGTACAGCGGAGGAGATATAGTTTTATTTTACTAGTGTGTATATTTGACAGATGACAGGTGATAGGATCATCTATCAATAAGTTAATCAAATAAATTGTACACGTAGGCCACTAGGAAAGCAAGGAAATTACCCTAATAGAGGTACAGATATGCGACTTCATAACTACGACCATCTAGCGATATTTTCACAAGTAGTTAAATGATACAGGTAGGGGACTGCGAAACTAAGGCCATCTTGAAAAAGTTGATACCATTGGTGGGCAATTACGCAACTGGAAAGGTAGAATCAGATGACTGAAAAATTCAATGCCATAGCCGGGATTTGAACCACGGATCTCCTGGTCTCCGTCCGGTTGCTCTAACCACTGAGCTACCATGGAATTTTTCAGTCATCTGATTCTACCTTTCCAACCCTGTCCAACACACGGCTTGTGTGAAAGAACGATTAATTCCATAATTGACCTAATAGTGGTTGTAACTTTAAAGCCCGGGACTTAAAGTACTTACAAAGAATGTAAGTCTCCATTGGGGTATGACATCTCAATACAATTTGAGATCTTCTTGTGGTTTACCGGGAAAAATTCGAGTCAGCTGGAGAATTTAATGGCGTGCCGGCATGTTGCCATGGTAGATCAGTGGTTAGAGCAACCGGACGGAGACCGGGAGATCCATGGTTCAAATCCCGGCTATGGCATTGCATTTTTCAGTCATCTGATTCTACCTTTCCAACCCTGTCCAACACACGGTTTGTGTGAAAGAACGATTAATTCCACAATTACGCAACTGTCAAACACCAACAATTTACTCAAGTAGACGATACACTCGGTCAAACTAAAAGTGACTCATCTATTTCTTCAGTTCCTTCGAGCAAGCGTGCGGTTCACAACCGTCAACTTGTGTGTGCCGCCTTGGCTAACTCTGCAGTACAAGCCACAAGGCTCTGATTTGGGCTCTCTCCACACCATGCGTGGAGCATAGTTAGCAACTTCTACGCAAGCAGCTAGAGTTCGTTTGTCTGTAGTGTATTATCGTTACTCGTGTTACTGTAATACAGTTCACTAATATTAAATAATATTGTTTGTTACTTCATTTTACTTACAATTATAATTACAATAATAGTGAAATTGTGGTTACAAACTTAAATTGACTGAATATGAAACCTCCACTGACAGATAAAAATGTCAATGTTTCCATCTCCCAGTATGACGCACTACCAAATAAATGACACATACATTAACAGGGGAAGGAAACATTCCCTCCCGCGGGTTTTTCCATTGGACCAATACCTTCACTCTAAAAATAGGTCCTCCTGATTGCACAGGGACGGGAGTGGATATGCCACTTATGTGAACCCCGAAGGAAAGACTACAGATAACCTGGTAGGGCCGACAGTGACCTAGCACACTGTCTATCAGCTCTCCAGGTTGGAGCCTGAGGACATTGAGGCGTCTCACAATCCCGCCGAGACATCACCCCCAGAAGTACTCAATCTCCCATGGGTATCGGGAACCACTGCCCCGTCGAGTCCAACCCAATCCGTACAACTCCCTTTTGGGAGGCGTTCAGATGTCTGCCCAATGTACTTCTAGTAATATCAGTAATACCACGAATGCTAGAGGTCCGCAGCGCCCGCACACAGCAGATGGAGTCGGAACCTCTCCCCTAAGGGGAAATGTCACATACATAAAGCCCATCGCTGTGGTGTGGGAGTAGCGTGTCTGTCTCAAATTCAAGAGGTTTTGAGTTTCAATCTCGGTTAGGGTGAGTTACTCGCATAAGGTTTTTTTTCTGGGGTTTTACCTTATCTATAAAAAGATGAATATTGGGTAACTTTATGATCTCGGGCTCATTTCATCTGTTCCATTCATTCATCGTTCGATATGACGTAGCCGGTTAAAAGATGCTCAAATAATGCCGCAAACAAAATGCCACAACCTGTTATATTTCTACTCATGTGTTTAAAATAAAGGAGAAAAACAAAGTTGAGTAGCTCCACGGAGATTTGAAGTTGCAACCTCAGGCATTGTAAGCTCTGAAGAACTGGGCTAGTCCACTTCAGAGCCATAAATCAATAAAGTGTGATCTGGTTACAAATATTCAGTCTTGAAGCTCTAAACATCTGTCTGCTTAAAATCGCGTATATAAAATATTTTCTTGAAAGGTTTTTGTGATTATAATTGTGTTCCCCGCTATAACTACTACAAGAATATATGCAGCCTCGTGAACAAAGCCTGGCTGTCCCGAGAGCTCACGGAAGTGCCCGATTTGAGCTCCGTCTCCGATTTACGCTTCGCCGGTCAATTTTAAATTGACCGAGTGTACGTATAGGCAAGTACGGAGCTATGGCTAATGTATCAACAAGTTATTCGAGTACATATAAGGTACAGGAAGACTTGCAACTAAGACTTCTGTACTTAATGCGTACCAAAGATCTCCGCATTTAAGTCACTAGGTTGAAAGAGCGGAGATAGCGTAGCTAGAAAACTTTTTGCTTTTGACGGCGAGGGTAACGGTGTGTGCTGCAGTGTCCACCAAGAAGCAGAGATCGATTGTTGTAACACAACAGGATGATGCTGGCTACTCTACATATCTGGAGAGACCCTCCCCCTTCTCTCTCTGACCGCCATAACGATGATATACGACTCCACACATAGATATGGATGGTACTGTGGGAATGTGCATATTCTTCAGTGCCCACCCTTATAAATGGCTTTCATTTATAAAATGGATGCTGGGGGATGGAGTAGTGGCTATTTCCCGGGATAAACAGTCCCTCACTCGATTAACGTGCTGACGTCACAAAGAAACTGAAAACGATGAAGCTAATATCATCTCATTTCTGAATGTGCCACGAGGCCAGGGTACACTGTGAAGGCACGAAATAAATACCAACTGAGTTCCACGCAGCTGTGTGTATAAGAATACTAAGGAACAGCTAGGAGTGGGCTAGCTTCTATGGTAACGATTAGCTAGATAAATTATGATTAAGGTTCAGCTTTTTTTTTAAAAAAAGAAAGTGATGTATTGCAGTACTTGACTTTTCTTACTCACACTGAGCGAATCGTCCTGCGTGGTGTGGAGGTTATCATACTAGCCTCTAGTTCCCGAGGTCGGGGGTTCAAACCCGGACGTAAAATTTTTTAGCATGGCTTGCTTCGGAAGGAAGTTGTAAATCTACGGCACGTAAAAGAACCTCAAGCCTGATAAAGAGGCCTCTGAGCAAAATTACCGGTCTTTCACGCCCAATATAGAATGGGACGCTAAGGACCACAGCAGTTAAAGAGTGTCCATAAATAACTCATTTTTTCACACCGAGCTAAATGACGCTGCGGTAACGTGGGTCTCGGGTTCGATTCCCGGAGACCGCCCACTCTGATCCATGGGGTCGTTTATCTTCTACTACGACCTTCCTGCTCCTCATTTCCTGTACCCATCATCTTCCTTGACATCTGTTTCAAGGTTGTAGGACCATGTGACGGTGATTTCCGGGTTGCGGCTGGACGATCTGTAGAGATTTCTTCCCTGGTGTCGTTGCGGGTCTCTCCTCCGAGTGGGCTCTTGGGGGGCCTGCTGGTCCCGAGCGGAGCATGCGTTAAATTTGGAAACGTTAGGGACCCCTTGCATACTTGTGCACGTCGTCATCCGGATCTGGTTGCTCTTCAGGTATCTCCCTTTATCCCTGCTTCCCTCTCTCCCAGGGATTACAGTAGAAGCAAAAAGGGCGGTTGCAGCCTTCTTTCTGTGCTCTACCCCGGCTTCTGGGGTCGTCCTCCGTGGTCTATAGATACCATGCTAGCCTCTAAGCTCCCGAGGTCGCAGGTTCTAACTCGGCGGAGGGCGATGGAAGGGAAGTAAAGCCGGTGGTCTTGTGTCTTAGATTTACGACATGTAAAAGAATCTCAAGCCTATTACGGCCATCTGAGCAAAGTTTGTGATATTTCAAGCCCAATACATAATGGGACCCTTAAGGACTATAGTAGTTAAGGGGTCCATAAACAAAACTTAAAATACCTGTTTGAGCCCCCCCTCGTTCGTCACTACATTTACCTTCAGTTACCCTTCCCTTCTCACTCTTACAAAATCTTGTTCTTCTATCTACTTCTCCTTAATTCAGATATACTTTCGATAAGCATTTACACAATTTGTTGTAAGATAAGAGTGGGTAAAGCGATAGTCACATGTTTAGGGTGTCGCTATGTGATGGCTTTGAAATACCATGCTCTTTGCACGACCACGAGAAAAAAAGAATTATGATTTATCAGTTGAGAAATGTATTAAGTAGTGGGAAATTCAAAACAATAACAAGGAATATCTCGGAAATGGCTAATGCCACAAAACATATGTTGGGTATATATTGTTTTAATGACATCTACCTTTTATGTGTAGCAAGCTTTTATCTATCTCTTGTGGTTTACCAATTCCTAAAGGAGACTATATAAGCTATCCACAGAAAATTCAAGATGCACATTTTATTAGTTACGTAGATATTTTAAACGTATGGTATTTAAATTGCAATTGTTGGGAAATATTGAGGAAATAAAGAATAACGAAAGAAGTGTAAAGGGATGTTCGGGAAGAGAGGAGTTCATCCGTGAAAGATACTGGACTTAAATAAGAAGTTTGGTATTCAACTTCTTACTTTCTCTACCACCTATCTATATTAAGTAACAGGCAGAATTGTATTCCACCCAAAAATTCGACGTCAAGATTTCAACGGAAATACGTATTTTGAGGCCGCCTGCTGTGCAAGGTCGAGTTCGATTCCCGGTTGGGGGCGTAGGAATTTTTCTCTAGCTAAGTTCATTCCCTATCCTCCCCATAATCTAGAAGTATAAATAAGAGTGTGAATGTGTCTGTGTGATCTAACGATTAAGGCTTCCTCGAAAACCGAAGACGAGGGAATACGAGTTAACACTATTGCCCATACGCAAGGCAATAATATCTTCCAAAGGAAAGGCCACCGATTGGACCATTGTAGTTAAAGACGGGTATAAATGTAACTATGAAGTAGTATATTTTATTAGCTCCACGTATGGACGCCAATTTGAAGAAGGTGTTGATAGTATATTTAAATTTATTTCCACCACGCTTTGGGCGTCAATTTTAAGTAGGTTGTATTGAAGGAGTTGTATTATATTTCAACTGTTGGGGAGCCGAACTTGAAGTAGTTGCAACCACACGTATGGTACCCGGTAGCCCTCGTCAAAAAAATTAAAAATATTAACCTTGTAATTTGACTTTTCTTTAAATATTTGTTTGCCTCGGCTGCGTCAGTATTTATTTTAGAGACATGGATGTCTTAGCAGTGTGTGGTGCGACTGAAGAATGTAGGCGTACACAGATTATAATTACTTCACTCCTTTTATTAATGCTTGACACGATTTTAAATAACACTTCACTGATATAAAGAGAGAGCTGTGAGATTCTTTTATTAATTACTTGCACTTTTTAACACGTAAAACTATTTTTCGTCTCACACGAATACGTATTAAATCTCTCGAGGACGCATCTCGCATCCGGTTACAAACACTGTCTGCAGGCAACTGAATTGATTTCAACCGCCTAAACTTGTAAATTTCTGTATTTTAAGTCTCTAATTGGCTATTCCTAATCCAATAGAATACCTTCATTTAACTAAAGCTTTTTTTATGGTTGTTGATTGGCTATTTTTATAAACTGTCACTAAAATTATATTATTGCTTCCAAGAATCACAAGTAAAATTTAAAATTTCTAATTCATTATTGCCTCATTGTTACCTCATTGTTAGCAACTTTTAACTTATTATTCTCACAGCTCCTGCATTATCAAATTACTTAATACATTCACATAACATTATTACACATGGATACAATAATATAAACATATACAATGACTGTAATATACATTCATATTGTTACATACACATATTGCTTTAAGGTGGGCTGTTATTGAAGTTATATTTATATAATTTGACTAAAATCATTTAAGTGTTAAAAATACTGCCACATCTAAAAGAAAACACGCTAATTCGCCAGATCCCCAATGATCTGTTTAGTTGGAATTCCCTCGCTGAGTTCTGCAACTACTTTAACGCATGAAGGGATATCTACACACTTGAAATAAGGCGTGGTTGGGCCACCTGGTATAGAATATGACCTTTTTAGGAAAGGTTTATCTCGGTTAACATGAAGTTACTTTTATAAAAACAGTTTGTAGAAGCTATGTAAAATGATATAATATTGGGGTAGAGATAGTCGTGTGAACGTAACACATCAGATTTTTAAATTATGTTTTCGACCCAGATACACATACGCTTTTTCCAGTAGGAGGATATATTACATTAGCAGCTATGAATGCAGGACAACACGATCGTCCAAAGAAGAATTCTAGCATCTTCTCAGGTAATGTTCATTCACACTTTAGAGCTGAATGTCGGAAACTGAGTAAATTTCTCGCCTGATGTTTCATTTTAGTTCTTCCAATATATGCTTTTTTATATACACTTTGTTTTTCAAGTTTCTCCACAGATGAAAGTCGCATATAACTAAATCAGGAGATCCTGAGGGCTGCAATCCTTTATTAATTACCCTATCTTCAAACATTTTCCTGAACTAAGTTTAATGACAAATCAGCTGTATGCGCGGTAGCAAACCTTGTAAGCTGTTCAAAAATGGTGTAAGTCATTCCTGTACCTTTCTGGATTTATTGTTTGTTCAGAAAATATGGGTTATATTATTCTGTATGCATTTACCACACACCATACACCAATTATCGCGTCATGCAGGGAATTATCGCGTGTAAAATCGGGTTTCTCAGTGCTTCAGTATCTATTATTTTACAGTGGAACATAACCATGTAAAAGGAAACATGCTTACCCACTCTAATGATCACGTGAAAAATAAAATGTATGCAGAAGACTCTCGAATGTAAATGGAAAATTTTCTAAGAAGATGCGAGTGAAGTTGATTTCTTCCCTCTTAAAGGAGGAGTTACGCCTGCCAAGTAATTCTGATTTCTGCAGTGAATCAACCATTATGCTGATGTTTCCTTGCCATGCTAGAAGGAAATACTACCAGCAGGTTATATCTTACTGCATTATCGGTTGGAGCTCTGCAGAGAGATAGTCAACAGATGACAGCGTAAAAGGTACTGGTGTGGGTGGCGCTGTACGAGTTCCTGACCTCTGATCACGTGTGGTAAGCCTACAGCGACCCCGGGCATCGAAGGCGAGCTGAAGGAAGAACTAGCCTAGCCTAGCTCGCCGGCAGTCGGGAAGCAACGCATCAACAGTGTCTAGGTAAGTGCTATTGGGTGCACGCCATTTTTGGTCTTTGTCTAAATTCTACTTAAAATATCCTTCTTCAAGTAATGTGCAAAATTTAACATTCACGGCATGTGCTGAGTTAATTTAGTTTCTTGGAATGAGAATGCGAATAATTTATTTTAAAATGTTATATTAAAAATTCGCATCGTAAAGCAATATTGCAAGAGAAGTTAAACTCTTGAGGGCGAAAATGTTAATTTGAGCCAATTTATAATGTGAAACCTTATTGAATGATTGTGTTTCGTAAAGACTATATTATATTGTGGCTATAAAAAAGGTCTTTGAGTTTACTTTTGAAAGCCTAGAATTTAAAATCCTTTCGTACTTGATCATATTATTGAAATAATCTAACCTCTTGGGCACTTCATGTTTTGAGGTGTGAGGCAGTATTTTTTACACTTAAATGATTTTAGTTAAATTATTTAATAAAAAAATATAACAGCCCACCTTAAAGCAATATGTATATGTAACAATACATAAGAAGTATATATTACAGTCATGTATATGTTTATATTATTGTATACAAGTAATAATGTTATCTGAATGTATTACGTAATTTAATAATGTAAGGGCTGTGAGAATAATAGGTTAAATGTTGCTAACAATGAGATAACAATGAGGTAACCTTGAGGCAATAATGAGTAAGAAAGTGTAATAATGCTACTAGTCATTATTGGAACAACAGTAATGTAATTTTTGTGACAGTTTATAAAATAGACAATTAATCAGAAAAAAAGCTTAAGTTAAATAAAAGTATTCTATTAGATCAGAGACTTGAAATACAGAAAGTTACAAATTTTAGGCGGTAGAAATCAAGTCAGTTGCTTGTAGACAGTGCTCATAACTGGACGCGTTGGTTGTAGCCAGTGTTCCTAACCGGACGCGAGATGAGTCCTCGAGAAATTTAATACGTATTCGTGCGAGACGAAAATAGTTTACGTGTTAAAATGTGCAAGGAATTAATAAAAGAATTTCACAACTCTCTATATCAGTGAAGTTTTATTTAAATTGTGTCGAGGATTAATAAATGTAGTGAAGTAAACATTATAATCTATGTAAGTCTACATTCTTCAGCCGCACTACGCCTTGCAAAGAAATCCATGTCTCTAACAATAATACTGATGCAGCCGAGGCAAACATAAATATATAATATTTAAAGAAACAGTCAAATTACAATGTTAATATGTTTTAAACATTTGGGGCAAAGGCCACCGGAAAGTACATTTGGGGCGAAGGCTACCGGAAACTTTTTACCCTACGTGCGGTTGCAACTACTTCAAGTTCGGCTCCCCAACAGTTGAACTACGATATATTACAACTCCTTCACACAACAATACAACTCCTACTTCACATTGGCTTGCCATACGTAGTAGCAACAAACCTTCTTCAAATTGGCTCCCAAAACGTGGGGCAAATAACGTAAAGATACTATCTACTTCAGGTGTTGGTAAATTGATCCAGCACAGTAACATTACGTTGATTCAGTCATTTCTTTTTGTAACATTTCCTTTCATTTCCTATGCACGTAAGGTTTAAACACAACCAACCTTTCAGACGTAAGAAACGTTATAGTAAGATATGTGTTTATTGCCATTATAACAATAATTCTAAGCATGAAAATGCGATACGGTGGCGCGGATATTATGACTATTTTTGCGGTAGTCCGAGCTGTAACGCCCGGTGCGCGAGTCGCCGTAAGATGGCCACACTGAAGAATAGCACTGTATTTAGCATGATAAATGAATGGTATGATCGATGTGAGTGAGACGTCACGAAGAAAGAGAATGTATTACAATGGATGTGAGGTTGCACAGTCTATTAAAAGCATTTGCCCATGCTGAATAAGGCGCAGAGATTGTGTTAACAGTAAAGCTTTTGTGCAGTACATTCAGTACAAGATTTAAGGTATATATTTCTTAAACAACTAGACAAATAAATAAAGTTAAAAGGAGATGATTGTGTTGGTGAACGAAATAACAGAGCGGTGTTTCGCTAGGGTATTCATTTTTGCTAAATATTTTTGCTACGTCGGCAATAAATTGTTTTAAATGCCTGCATAAACGTCCGTTCTTCCCCTGCTCTTAATTTCCAGTCATTTGTGTAACAAAGTACTCCCGTCGCGGAGCGCCCGCCTGTTTTTCTTTTTTCTCACTGTAGGCGGGGGGAAAAGAAACGGAAAATACAAAAAAACAGAAGCTCTGGAGTACTCCGGGCGAGCTTACACCGGATTACAACAAAACTAAAACTGTAATGCTGGGCAGAAAAATAATGATGTTACGGATTAGAAACCGCCCCAGCCTGACTGCAAGAGTGATGGATGTAACTTCTTATGGGGAGATTAGTTCTGATGTGTAACAGTCAGGTACCACCCCTATCCACTACCATTACATGTAGCAGTCAGATAAATAGTCTATTATTTTCTCAAAGTATTGTACCACATCCAAATTGTGGAGTATAAACAGTATATACAGGCTGTCCCATATAGACCTGAGCAGTAAAATGGATTGGCTAATCATGTACAATGTAGAGGGTTTAGTATTTAATGGGAGACAGTTGTTTCCTTTCGAAAGATAGATTCACCAATGGTCTTCGCAGATGACCAGATATTAATAACGAAAAGTGAAGAGGAACATCAAAGGATGACGTACAAACTAAATTTAATACCAAAAACATACAACACAGAAATTTGAACTGAAAAAACTAAAGTTATGGCATTTAAAGGTACTCACTCGTCCGGTCTAAAATAATTATAGAAAATAAAAGTATAGAACAAGTGTCAATATTTAAATTTCTAGGATGTAAAATAACATATGGGTCTGAAACAGACATTAATAAAAAGCTAAATAAATTCAATGACATATCAGGAACCATAAAGAGAAAATTAAAACATAAAGTTAGAAAAGATTCAATAATAAAATTGTATGAAACATGGACAGTGACAGCAGAAAATAAAAGAAGGATACAGAAAGCTAAAATGAAATTTCTCAGACCTACACTACGTGATCAAAAGTATCCGGACATCTGGGTGAAAATGACGTACAAGTTCCTGGCGCCTTCCATCGGTAATGCTGGAAGTCAATATGGTGTTGACCCACCCTTAGCCTTGATGACAGCGTTCAATCTCGCAGGCATACTTTCAATCAGGTGCTGGAAGGTTTCTTGGGGAATGGCGGCCCATTCTTCACGGAGTGCGGAACTGAGGAGAGTTATCGATGTAGGTCGGTGAGGCCTGGCACGAAGTCGGCGTTCCAAAACATCCCAAAGGTGTCCTATAGGATTCAAGTCAGGACTCTGGCAGGCCAGTCCATTACAGAGATGTTATTGTCGTGTAACCACTCCGCCACAGCCCGTGCAGTACGAACAGGTGCTCGATCGTGTTGAAAATGCAATCGCCATCCCCGAATTGCTCTTCAACAGTGGAAAGCAAGAAGGTGCTTAAAATATCAAGTAGGTCTGCACTGTGATCGTGCCACGCAAAACAAGGGGTGCTAGCCCCTCCAGGAAAAACACGACCACACCATAACATAATTTCATTGTTGGCACTACACATGCTGGCAGATGACGTTCACCGGGCATTCACCATACCCACACCCTGCCATCGGATCGCCACATTGTGTACCGCCTTTCGTCACTCCACACAACATTTCGCCACTGTTAATCGTGTAATGTTGATGCTCTTTACACCAAGCGAGGCGTCGTTTGGCATTTTCCTGCGTGATGTGTGGCTTATGAGCAGCCGCTCCACCATGGAATCAAAGGTTTCTCACCTCACGCCTAACTGTCATAGTACTTGGAGTGAATCCTGGTGCAGTTTGGAATTCCTGTGTGATGGTCTGGATAGATGTCTGCCTATTACTCTTTACGACCCTCTTCAAATGCCGGCGGTCTCTGTCAGTCAACAGACAAGGTCGGCCTGTACGCTTTTGTGCTGTACATGACCCTTCACGTTTCCACTTAACTATCACGTCAGAAACATTGGACCTAGGGATGTTTAGGAGTGTGGAAATCTCGCGCACAGAATTCTGACACAAGTGACACCCAATCACCTGACCACATTTGAAGTCCGTGAGTTCCACGGAGCGTCCCATTTTGCTGTTTCACGATGTCTAATGACTATCAGGCAGTAGGTGGCAGCACAATTCACCTAAGATGAAAAACGTATGTTTGTGTGTGTGTGTGTGTGTGTGTGTGTGTGTGTGTCCGGATACTTCTGATCACATAGTGTACAGCATAATACACAATACTGGATAAAAAGCCAAACAACGAAATAAGGCAAAGTTAAAAACAGAGGATTTAAATAAAAAAATCTGATGTGTTACACTCACATGACTTTCTCTACTCTTGTACAAACTATTTTTACAAACGCTTATTCTCCATATGCTTCATGTTAATGGAGATATCGAGATGTCAAACTTATTGATAATTTTCTTGTAGATGCAAGGGGAATATGGTAGGTTTTAAGCGATAGTCAAATATTTTAACGCTGGTTGCTATGTGGCGCATTGCATTCTCTTTGCATGTCCAGGACATAAAAAAAATGAATAACGAATTTGACAAAAAGTATAAGTATTGGAAAATTTAAGGGAATAACAAGCAATATCTCGCAAACGGTTCACTCAACAAGAGAAATGTATATGACATAAATTGTGTATTTTAACGCGATCTACATTTTTCGTGTAGTAAAATTTTGTCTATCTCTTATGGTTTACCAGTTATGAAAAAGTCGTTCATAATGAAGAATACTTTTGGAGACATTCCCAGAAAATTCGAGATATACATTTTATTTGTCATAACAATATCTTAAACATATGATATTTTAATCAAAATCGTTAGAGCCGTTTTTGAGAAAATTAAAATTTTCGAAAAATGTTCCATGTAAAGGGTAGTCTGGGGTGGGGGATTTTCTTGAAAACCTTCGTGTCGCATCTCTGAAAGATACTGAACCTAAATAACAAGTTTGGTGTTTATCCGACTCTTCGTTTTTGAGTTATGCTGTTCACAGACACACAGACAGACACACACACGGACATGTTTCCAAAAATGCTTTTTTTGGATTCAGTGAGTCTCAAAACATTTATTTCCGGTGAAATCTCGTTAACGAAATTACTATACGTAATAGAGAAAGTAAAAATAATAGAATATAGAGCTAACTGGAAACAATACTTAGAAAGAATGTCATTAAATAGAATACCCCGAGCAATATATAACTACAGACCCAAAGAATACACAAACCCACGACGACCAAAAAAAAACATGGACAAAAGAAGATTTTGTAGCCGGAACAGGCTAAAACCGTGAAGAAGAAGATAGATTACCGAAATTGAATTATGATATGGATGCTCTATCCAGTCTATTTTAAAGGTGGTGATGGCGGTGGTAAAAACTTTTATTGTTGAATATTTATCAGTTATACAGAATTCCTTGCGAATGAAGATGACTTAATAAGTGTATTCTAAAAATAAAAAAAAATCAAGATACACATTTCATTTGTCATGCAAATATCTTAAACGTATGTCTTTTAATCAAAATCATTAGAGCCATTTTTCAGACTATCAAAATGACTATTATTTTCTTATGTAAAGGGTAGTATGAGTTGGGGGGGACATTCTTGACAATCTTCGTGTCATATCCTTGAAAGGTGTGAATTTAAATACAAATGGAATTAATTTTTCTTCCACACAAGCGTGTGTTAGACAGTGTTGGAAAGGTAGAATCAGACTGAAAAATTGAATGCCATAGTGTGGATTTGAACCACGGATCTCCCGGTCTCCGTCCGGTTGCCCTAACCACTGATTTACCATGGTAACTTGCCGGTGCGCCATTAAATTCCCCAACTGATTCCTATTTTTCTCGGTAAACCGCAAGGAGATCTCAAATTGTATTGAGATGACATACCTCAATGCTCACCTACAATGTTGTAAGTACTTTAAGTCCCTGGCATTGAACTTTTCAGTCGTCTGATTCTACCTTTCTTAAATACAAAGTTTAGTACTTGACCGACTTTTCATTTTTGAGTTGTGCTATTCATAGACACACACACACACACACACACACACACACACACACACACACACACACACAGGCGCGCGCACCTTTTTTCTAAAAACGCTCCTTTAGGGTTCACGGGTGCGAAAACATACATTTCCGATGAAATTTTGACACTGAATTTTTGTGTGGAATACAATACTTTCTGTTAGCTATAATACTGTGGGATATTGATAATTTGGGGGTTCCATTGCCATACCAGACGTATTGTTGTTCTACATTATCATTACCAGACATATTGTTTTTTACTTTGGTGTTGACAGGAATGACGTCACTCCTGGCTGGGAGTTTTTGCTAGCCACGAGTGGTGGTCTTACTTAGGATTTCGGGAGAAGCGGATCGCGCGTTCAGGCCGGCTTTTGGATCGGTGAACATCTCCCCTCACCTTTCATATTTAATAATTTAGTAATCCCAAACGGTTGGGAAATAAATTAGGAATATGTAAGTAGATTTGTGTTATGGATTTTGTGCAGTTAAAAACCCACGCCTTCCTCTTAACCTCCACACCACGTTTCGGTCCTCCGCAGTCAAGTGAGTACGTCCCTTCAATGTACGTTCTGGGTACTAGAAATTAATTTAATTTTTCTACCCAGCATGTAACAGTACTATGCGTGTTTTTGAAGTGAGCAACGATAATTTTGTTAAAAATATCAGACTATTATATTCGAAATTCTTTATTATCATTCATTACCTTAAACCTTACAGCACTCCTCCGCATAGTCACCGCCGTTATTCAGGCACTTGTATGGGAAACCCGCTTTTTTGGAATTTTAAGGCCAGCATATAGTCCAGTTCTTATAAATATTTGACTATGGCTATTCCCGTTTTATCTATAACGAAATATTTTACAGCTATTTCCGAAAAGGTTACCTCAGTTAAAATGAAATATATTGTAAAACAGTTCATAAGAATAACTTGTATGCCCACTAATAAGCGATAAAGGGTGAAGAAAGTAATGTGAAATTAACACTTCAGTTTTTTTCACTTAGAACTCACGGTACGTAACGGGTAGGGAAAATATAAATGCATCACTGCGATGCGTATCTGAGACTAGTTTGCCAGAGCCCCCTGAAGGCTAGACAACCATTGCAGTTCGGGGGATGTCCCGCCTTATGACATCTCGTTTATCTCCGTATTGCGAGCGTTTTAGGTTTTTCTTTTTGCTGCTTGACATTCCGTTTTTCTTTGACCAATGGAACCACATGTAGTATCGCCATTGGACTTGACACAGACTTGAAATGGTCTGCTATGATTCTTTTTCCTTACCGACATGCAGAAATGTCAAATGCAGCTAAAATAGTCAGACAGAAATTATTCTATAATGATCTCTTCTACTGCATAGTAAAAATAGAAATAAAAGGTAGATGGCTTCTAGAAAGTCATAATAAAAGTGACATAAAGTAGGAAAATAAATTTTAAATGCTTTGCAGAATTAATTATTCCGTGATGAAGACAAAAACACTTGAAAGCTAATAATAATCTACACAAGAGAAAATGACATAAAAACTCATTCCTCTATCCAGTTACGTTATTCACTAGGGGTATTCATAACACTAGTCTGCATGATATCGGAAGACTGAAAACTAATTCTGACTCACTTTTTATGCTGATTTCAGAACTGATTTTAGTTTTTTTCTATCACGTACAGTTTTTTCACAATTTCACTTCAAAAATATAGAGATAAAGCTATTGCTTCCGCCACTACACATAAAATTGGGCTTGATGAAGCAATTTGTAAGGGATCTACCACAGGATGGACCCTACTTCAAGTACCTTTCCAAGAAATTTCCCTTCATTACACAAGACAAATTAAAGGCTGGAATTTTTGTTGGTGCTCAAATAAAGAAACTGATGAAGGATGAATATTTTGAGAAGACAATGAATGAGAGAGAAATAGAAGCATGGACCGCCTTCCGATCAGTTACTGAAAACTTCTTAGGCAATAACAAAGATCTTAATTACAAGGCCATTGTCGAAACAATGTCGGAAAATTTCAAGAAGATGGGTTGTAATATGAGTGTAAAGGTGCATTTTCTGCATTCACATATCGACTACTTTCCAGAAAATCTGGGACATTATGGTGAAGAGCAGGGAGGAGAGGATGTACCAGGGGAGATGGAATGAAACTATGATGGCCGACTACTGTTGGATGTTGAGGAGGGACAGTCATCATCTAGGATCTGCAAGGAAGTCAAAGAAGAGAAGGTTTGAAAAAAAATTAAATGATACACTTTGGCTTCTTGTTTTGTTAAAATGTAGTCATAGAATAATTTCGGGGAGTTCTTGAGAGTATTCTTAAAGTGTTTTTTGAATAAAAACGTACCTTGTGTGAAATGATATTTGAATTCTTTTCTACGCGCATTAGTAAAATTGTCAAAACATTACTTATTTTTTGTAAAAACCTTACATGATAGAAAAAACGGAAGTTATTTCTGGTATCAGCATAAAAACGTGATTCAGGAACACCTACTTTTAAGAAATAAACTGACAAAAAGTTTGAAAATGCAGTCTCGTGTAATCGATCGTAGTCGATCTTGGTCCGGACCAACTTACTACTTCCGGTGGATTTATAGCAAAGCATCGATTTTCTTATTCATAGACCGGAACTTGCGTTAGTCCGGGATCAAACGCCTTGGTCTGGACCAAATTTTTGTCTACCTCAGAAAAGTAGATTAAAGGCAGATCATATTTACAAAATAGAGAGACTATGGATGATAGGCGTGGCTGCTCTGCATAGAATTTGCGAAATGAGACACTGAAGTAAAACTATCTACCAAGATTAGACATAATTGGAAAGTATGACGACGTAAACTTCAAAACAAATACAGGTTTAATAAAGCAAAAGTTAAAAGGCTGATCAAGCTGGTTCATCCTAACCTATATGGCAGTGTATAAATTGATATGCAAATGCTAATAGCATACCGTATTATGCAAGAGGAGGTTATCAAGAAAATACTACTGACCTTAGTAAGGCGTCAGTAAGCCGCATTATAACTAATGACTCATATGCCATTGCTAGACTTCCCTTCCTTAAACCGGGACTACGATAAACATTACGTAACGTGACGGGACGTAATACGAAGGTAAGAAATTCTGCTAAAGTAAAGGTCTAATTAGGATGCAATTAACTTAACGGGAATGAATATTGATTGTTTTTTATAAAAGTATTGCAGACATAAGAATTGAACATGAAGACAATGAAATTACTGAAAATTGTAGCATAAAATTTCTTGGTCTTATTATAGGACATAATATGAATTGGAAAGACCATATTGACTACATCCTACCAAAACTAAGCTCTGCATGTTTTGCAATTAGATAATTAATTCATTCTACAAATAAAATCATCCTAAACAGTATATTATGCTTATTTTCATTCAATTATGACTTATGGAATAACATTTTGGGGAAATTCAGTAGACGCAAAAAAATATTTCTTTTATAAAAAAAGGTAATAAGAATAATGGCAGGTGTAAAGAAATCAACTCATTGTAAACCACTATTCAAAACATTTGGAATTCTACCATTAACCTGTGAGTATATTTTAGCTGTACTTTTAACCGTGGTTGACCACCCAGAAGTGTTCATAAACAATTCAGACATACACAGCTAACAAACCAGAAATGGGCAGGACTTACACAGGCCAAGCAATAACCTACAAGTATTCCAAAAAGGGGCTTGCTACAATGGTATAGTATTATTTAATTCACTTCCATCATATATTAAGGAACTGAAAACTAATAAAAATAAATTCAAGTTAGCATTAAAAAGATATCTCATCTCTCACACCTTCTATACAGAGGAGGATTTTTTTTCATTTAAAAAAATAACTGACTATAAAATGTTACCAAATTTTATAACTACATTAAGTATAAATAATATTGTTTTAAAATGTTTTAGCTCTAACGTACTCTACATAAGAACTACAATTTATTTACATATAAGTACCCAATATAATTATGTATTTATGATGTAATCCACATCCTAAAGAGACTAGCTTTCTTTAAGCTGGGCTAGCTCACAATAGGGTCTATAGAGTGAGATCTTATGTTATGTTATTAGTTCATGCTACTGCAAACGCCGATTGGTTCTAATTACCATGCGACATTAAACTTGACGTAACGGGAAGGAAAAGTTTGACACTGCTAAATTCTTACGTTACGTCGCGTTAAATTAAGTTACGTTAAGACAACCCTAAATAGCTCCATTTAATACAATATGTACGACTTTCACATTACGTCGTATTGAGTTAAGAGTTGGTTAAGTTCAGAGTAATTCAGGTTTTACTTAGGTTTTTCCGACGAGAAGAGGATTAAACTCCCGGAAGATTTGTAATATATCATAATTTCCTGAGGTAATTATTTCTGTATAATTACTATCACACGATATTAAATTATTTCGTTAAGATACAAGATAATATGCATTTTAATGACAGTAAATGTTGCTTGCTGTTTAAATTCGATTTGATTCAGTAGTTTTAAGATTAAAAGTTAATATTCCAGCAAGGTAAAATTATTATTGAAAGGATCAACAATGCCATGAAACACTGTATCAGGTGGATAAGAACGTTTCCAAAAGGGAGGGGTGACAATAGTTTAGAATCATGCACAAATTATCTTCCTTCATGACTCCTCCTGTTTTGCATTTGCATTTGTCGAAACAAATTTGTTTTCAATAATATCCATTTTTTTGCATTAAAGAAATCAGGCATTTTCTTCCTCCGACCGCATTAATGCACACTTCTTGGTTATCTCATTTTTTTTTTTTTTTGCCAAGGGTGAGGAGTGAGCACTGAACCGATGAAAAAACAGCTGTGAAACGACCATAGAAAGTAAAAAATTAGGGAGTAATGGTGGTTAGTTTACTGCTCTATGGAAGTCGCGCATGCGCAGAATGACCTTTCTTCGTCGTGTAACATTTTCTCCTTGCTGATCCACGGCCTTTCTTGGTCCGAGGATTTTTTCATCTATGAATGTCAAAATCTTGGTCGGCCTTTGATCCGGTCTAAGTGAATCTAGAGATGGTCCAGACCAACGTGAAATCTATGAATACGACCCTAATATTGATTTCAAATTAGTGTAATACAACATGCAGAAACAAGATTCAAATGTTTGACTATTTTGATTGAAAGCAAAGCGAAGTATCACACTTTCTAACATGTCCGTCAAATTATGCAATTGGGAAAGTATAAATGTGGAACAATGAATAGTTCGAAAAGGCCTAACGCTATGAAAAAGGATGATTTGATACAAATGATGTATTTAATGAGCTTATATTTTCCCTCAAAGGTGAGTTTCAGCACTGCGCCTCTCGAACCTCTGGGAGGAAGGGTCTTCCTCCGTGGTGTAGTGGTTACCATGCTCGCGGGTTTAAACCTGGCGGAGGGCGATGGCTTTCTTCGGGCGTAATAATCCTTAGAATAGCTTTCTTCGGAAGAAAAATAGTCGCGTGTCGTAGATTTACGGCACGTTAAAGAACCTCAAGACTGATAAACAGGCCTCTGAGCAACATTTCCGGTCTTTCATGCTTAAAATAGAATAATTAAAGAGCGTCCACAAATAAATAAAAAAGAAACCTCAAACTCTGGGAGGAAGGGATGAGGATGAGAAAGCAGAAAGGGCAGTTAGATCTGATGGCCGTAGGCACAATGCAGCGGTGTCCCTAACGTTCCCAGATTAAAGTCCACGGCAGCGCCTTAGATGCCCACATATCCTCACTGACACCGCATACGCCGAACAACGTCTTCCAGTCCGTCTGTCCCTAAACCCTGTATGACGAGGAAAATGAAATAAGAGGAAATGATAGGAAAATTCATGGTGTTTGTGATCCACTTCATCACGCCACCGCCTGAGTCATTCTGCTCGACATCTTACTTAGAAAGTATTTGTCTGTCCCTTATGAATTACAAGCTATGCAAAATTGGACAAAATTCGAATTGTATTAAGACTTTTCAGGCTAATCACAGAACATTGAAAATATACAGGGCGTACCATTTAAGTTGAGACTGTACAATATCTCCAAAACTAAGCGTTGTGGAAAGAAATGTCTTTAAAGTTGCTTGATATTACGGGAGAAAGTAAATGTCATTAGTAGTGTTTTGTTTGGAGGACGTTATGATAATCATTTTAGGGTCAATTTATTTTTTTTAAAATGGGAACTTAACCAAATTAATCCCCTTCACTGCTTAGGTCGCATTACACCGGACCGCCGCAATGTGGTAGACATTTTCGGCTGACCACAACATAATTATAATTTTTAGTGAAAATTCTTTGTAATTATATTGAAGTTTTTGAAGTACATAAATGGCTATGAAAAATGGATAGATATTCCAAAAGGATTGGCATATTTTATTTTTTACTTGTATATTTCAGGGCAAGAAGCGTGTAGATAAATTAGTCTTTGGAAATATCACATCTTTTTTGGAATTTTTTTCTTTATGTAGACGATTAGAAAAAAAGCGACTATTAATGGCTAGTGGAAGAAATTTATAGCCAGAATACCAAATGAATGCATAACTAGGCGCTACACCTTTCAAGAACAAAAACGATTTAGGCATGGATTAATTATTGTGCCGAACCTTGTACCTAATTTTTTTTTACATAAACTGTATTAAACTTCTGTGTAAACTCTGAGGGGTTGGAGAGTAAATCGCCTCCATTTCCTGCCTCATGACCTTCCATTAAGTCCATTTCCCCCTTTGCTGCCACGATGGTGCTGCACTGCATGCATCTCCCTTGAGATAACACCAAGTTACCCTTCTGTACCACAATATCCCTTCGTTCCTTGGGGAACTCGCCTTGCTACCGCACATATTTAATAGAAAGTTATACTGTCGTAAAAGCTGACCAACGCAACTTTGCTATGTTTTTGGAAAACAAATTGAAAATAATTCAAGGCAATGCCATATTTTCAGAAACCAATATGTTTACATCTGTCCTTTATTCTTTCTTCAGCAGTTTATGACTTTATTTGTAGTAGAGGGCATCTATATGACTGAGTAGCCCAAAACCCTAATCTGTAAATAATCAGCGCAATACCCAAAATCTTGATACAGTTTTAAGTTAGATCTAGGTAACCAATTTTTGCTATCACTAGCACCTATTTACATACACCATATGGAGGAAGTAATAGCATTGCCCCAAAAAATTAGATATTGAGGTTTTACCGGAAATATTTCTTTTAAGATCACCTGAATATAGCCTCTGAGTTACATTCACATGACTTTCTCTACCTTCTATCGCTCATGAATTGGTGTACAAATTATTCTTACGAAAGCTTATTTTCCTATCTACTTTATTTTAATCGAGATATACCTTTCTGGATATAGCTGCATTATACATTTCATTATAGATAAAAACAGAATAGTGGTAGTCAAATGTTTTAGAATCAAATGCTTCCATACTCTTTCCATGACACAGCGAGAAACAGCTGAAAATCGACCGGATTTTAAAAGATTGACAGATGCATTCAACAATTCCAACCATTAATGACGGAAATCTCGAAAATGGTCGAAAAAAGTGTTATTTGAAATAAATTGTGTGCCTTAAAGAGATCTACATTTTTGTGTAGTGAGTTTTTGTCCATCAACTAACGTTTTCCAGTTATACAAGATTATACATAATTAATTCCGAATGAAGAGGACATAAAAAGCTATTCTCACAAAATTCAAGATAGGCCTTTGTCATGTAAATATATATAGTAAGACTAGTTTGTATCCAGCGGGATGGCTCAGGCGGTTACGTCTGTGGCCCACGTTCGGGAAGCCTCGGGATCGATCCCGGTGACTGCTCATTCTGGCCTATGGGTTTTTCGTCGTTTCCCCGGATCGCTAGGCGAAAGCTGGGGTGGTTCATCTTCTATCACGACTCTGCTGCCCCTCATTTCCTGTACCCATCATCTTCCTTGTCATGTGTTTCAGGGTTGTAGGACAAGGCGACGGTGTTCGGCTGGTTGCGGCTGGGCGGTGGCTTGCGCTCTGTAAAGGTTTCTTCTCGGGTGTCGCTGTGGTACCGCTCAGTAAGGTCTCTCCTGAGCATGGGGCTCCGCTTCGGGGGACCCTGGAGATTGATAGCTTATGGGCAGGAACCATGGGGCAGCCGATGTGTTCTATCTGGAAACATTAGGGACCCCCTCAATGCTTGCACCAGTTGGCATCTGAATCTGGTCGTCTTTCGGGTCTCTCCCCTCATCCCTCCCTCCAGGGGTCACCTTGGAAGCATAGTTTGTATACCCATTAATAAAGATAGAGGGTAGGGAAAATCATGTGAACGTATTACATCAGATTTTTTTGTATAGTAATATCTTGTTTATCTCTTACGGTTTACCAATTATGCAAAAATCATTTAGAATGAAGAGGACTCGCAGACTACCCAACAAATTTATGATACTGCTTTTATTTGTTATGCAAATATCTTAAACTGTAGTTTTTGATCAAAATTGTTAGAGCCATTTTTGAGAAAATAAAATTTTTCGAAGAATTTTTCATATAAAGAGTAGTTTCGAGTGGAGGATTTTCTTGGAAGATGCTGAAGTTTAAATACCAAATTTAGTTAACCGACTTTTCGTTTTTGAGTTGTGCTGTTCACAAACAGACAGGCACACATACACACTGACCTTTTCCTAAGAATATGTTTTTGTTTTAAGCAGGGAATCTCAAAACATGTATTTCCGGTACAATCTGTACATCGAATGTGTGTGTGGAATACAATACCTTCTCTACTTATAAGTTCTAAGGTAAGAACTTTCGAACGGACTAGTTCATTTGAACTATATCGTCCTTCGCTAGCTTCTAGCATCAACGCAAGCTTGCCAACACTGCGTATGGTGATATTTCACAGCGTTACTGTAGTATACCGCAGATTTAACCGAAAAGCACATTTCTCATTGCGATTATTTTATGATCCTGTGAGGTTTAGCATTATTTAGATTATCTTAATGGTTTTGCTAATGCAGCTTTCAGCGCGCCTGGTGCTACAAAACGGTAATGGATGCATTACAGCATGACCTCTCTCTTGAGAATGCGGGGTCCATTTAGATCGGCGTGCACGTCTCAAGTGTTCTGCGGGAACGCTGCTCTTTTTGAGTGGCACAGCGTCATCCAATCGCTCAGGGAGTGAAGAGATTTTCAGGAAAAGTCGAACAGATGTAATGAAGGATGATAGCGGGGTAAAAGCATGAGCTATCAAATCGTTGAACAACCTTTCAACATATGTGCTTCATCTTGAGCTGCTGGTGGAGACAGGCAAGGAAAGGCACAAACTGCGAGGGAAAACGTTCCAGCAATATATATGCTATCAGATGTGTACTGAAAAATTTCTGCTAAATTTACCACGTTTAACAGGAAAGAGAAAAAATTAGATATTATCCATATTTTGTAGACTATTAAGGTAATTCAAATAATATATTGGAATATAAGGTGGGAGGAAAGCGAGTTCTGGCACTTTCTATTTCAGAGATTCGGTTATACATTTATACAGTGCGTTTCAAAAGTTCCACATATCTCATGCTGCAACTAAATGGAAAAAAAAACACTCGGACACCGCAAATAATACATTTTATAAGACCTTTTTCACAGATACAAACCATTCTTAATATCATTGTTGTACATGTTGTGACATGGTTGGAAACATTTCTAAATGATACCCTATATTTTTTCTTACCACCTCAAAGATTTTATTATTGTGTTTGATTATACAAGCTATGAAACATATATACATACGTTACTCTGGTAATCAAACAAATAGTTGAAAGCTCGAAACTTGTTTCATGTGCAATTAAAGAACAAGTCTGATGCAGTACATTCACACGACTTTCTGTACTCTCTATCGTTTGTTAATGGGTTTACAAGCTATTCTTAAGAAAGCTTATTACTTACTATCTCTATTAGGTATAGTAGGTACCATCCAAAAAAATTGATGTCGAGATTTCACCGGAATAGCATGTTTTGAGGCCCACTGAATAAAAAAAAAAGAATTTTTAGAAAAAGGTCCGCGTGTGTAAGTGTATGTATGTTTGTCTGTGTGTGTGTGTGTGTGAACATCATAACAAAAGCGAAAAGTTGGATAAATACCTAACTTGGGGTTTCCGTTGAGTACATTCCAAAGATGGGAAACGAAGATTTTCAAGAAAATCCCCCAACTCAGACTACCCTTTACATGGAAGATTTTTCGAAGTTTTTAACTTCTAAAAACATGGCTCTAACGACTTTGATTAAAATACCATATATTAACGATATTTAAATTCCAAATAAATGTATAACTTAATCTTCTGAGAATAGCCTATGAGTTCTACTTCATTTGGAAGAAGTTTTGTGTAATCCTGTATAATTGGTAAAACCTTAAGCGATAGACGTAAACGTACTACACAAAAAGTGTGGATCTCTTTAAAACCCAATTTAATTAAAATAAGTATTTTGTGGCATAAGCCATTTCTGAAATATCCGTTATTGATCTTCAGTTGTTTCTCGCGATTGCATGAAAACAGTATGAAATTTTAAGGACAGGGTACAACGTCCAGTTCTTAAACAGACTATCGCTATTTCCTTTGTATTTATAACGAGAAGTGAATGTAGCTACTACTGTAAAGGTTTATTTGGATGAAAATATAGTAGGCAGGAAAATAAGCTTTACTAAGAATTGCTTGTATAGAGAAAGTCATAATTTATGTACGTAACACATCAGATTTTTTTCTATCTACTTCATTTAGGTCGAAATACACGTTTGCAAAAATAGGTTTATCTCGATTAAGAACTGGGCACTATACGCTGGCTTTAAAATACCATACCTAATCTTTCCATGACATTAAGAGAAACACCTGAAAATCATCAGGACTTAAAAAGAAGAGAATAACTCGAACCATTAATAAGGAAATCTCGGAAATGCCTTATGCCAAAAAAATACGTATTTTAAATAAATTGTGTGTTTTAAAAAGATCTACATTTTTACTTTCTCTACTACGTATAGCAAGTAGCGAAAGTATTGTATTCCACCCAAAAATTTGATACCGAGATTTCACCGGAAATGTATGTTTTCAGACCCCCTGAATCCAAAAAAAGCATTTTTGGAAACGTGTGCGTGTGCGTGTGCGCGTGCGCGTGCGTGTGTCTGTAAACTGCATAACTCAGAAACGAACAGTCGGATAAACACCAAACTTAGTATTTAGGTTCAGTATCTTTCAGAGATGCGACACGAAGGTTTTCAAGAAAATCCCCCACCCCAGATTACCCCTTACATGGAACAGTTTTCAAAAATTTTAATTTTCTTTAACGATTTCGATTAAAATATTTAGGCTTAAGATATTTTCATGACAAATGAAATGTATATCTCTAATTTTCTGGGAATGTTTCCAAAAGTATTCATTGTGAACAACTTTTGCATAACTGGTAAACCATAAGAGATAGACAAAATTTTACTGCACAAAAATGTAGATTGCGTTGAAATACACAATTTGTCATATACATTTTTTTGTTGAGTGAACCATTTTCGAGATATTGCTTGTTATTCCCTTAAATTTTCCAATACTTATACTTTTTCTCAAATGGAAATTCGTTATTCATTTGGTTTTTTTTGTCCCGGTAATGCAAAGAGAATAGAATGAACCACATAGCAACCAGCTGTTACATCTACAAGAAAATTAGCAATAAGATTAACATCTCGATTAACATGAAGCATATGGAGAATAAGCATTTGTAAAAATAGTTTGTACAAGAGTAGAGAAACTCATGTGAGTGTAACACATTAGATTTTTTATGTAGTAAGTTTTCGTTTATCGCTTAACGTTTACCAGTTATATAAGGTTACACAAAATTCCTTCCGAATAAATGGGACTTAATAGGCTATTCCCATAAAATTTAAGATTTGCATTTTATTTTGTCATGTAAACATCTTTAATATATCATAATCAAAATCGTTAAGAGCCAATTTTAATAAAATCAGAATTTTCGAAAAATGTTTCATGTTCACGGTTGTTAGGAGTTGGCAGATTTTCTTGAAAATCCTTTGTGTCGCATCGTTGGAAGAAAGTGAAATTAAATTCCAAGTTTGTACTTATTCGATCTTTCCGTTTAGAGCTGTGCGTTTCGCAAACACACACACACACACACACACACACACACACACACACACACATATACAGAAATCTTCTTCAAAAAATGTTTTTTTTATTCAATATGCCTCAAAATATGTATTTCCGGTGAAATCTGAGTATCAAATGTTTGGGTGAAATACAATACTTTCCTTTCTTACTATACGTAGTAAAGAAAGTAAAACATTAATAAATCGCATTAGTGTAAAAAAAAGCCCGCAGTGTAGCAATTTGCTATATTTTCTCTTCCCTCCTCGGTTCCAAACCTTGATGTGAAAACTGTCAATGCAGTTCAGCCAACTTTCCTTGATTACTCCCTTATAAAAACATTTTCAAAATGGCAGAAGGTCAGATCCATGCAGATTAACCATGCAAAATATGCATAAACCAAAAAAATCTTTATAGCCCTGAATTAAATGATGCTTGATGACGTATTTAATTATAAAATATTCATGTATTACATTATTTGTGTACAGAACGATACTGGCGACATCCATACTGTCTCTGATCAAAGATAATGAATTATTCCACAGTAAACAAAGTAATAACGGAATGAGACAACATTGCGCAATCGTCCACAACTTCCCTTAATACCATTAAATCGTATGAGGGCGTGTTTTCCTGATCAAACCGATTCAATACTTTTGTTTATTCACAACACACATTAGTGTTTCGAAAACATTTTTATTTTTTATGCTTTCTGTGCTACGGTGGATTTATATTTGCTAATTTGACCTCTGACAAATTCATCGCCAACATGCAATGTGAAATTAATGGTCGAATAGCGCTAGGGAGGTAAACAGTCGAATAAATTGTGGCTTTGGCGTATTATATATTTATGGCTTTGTGAACGACATTTTCCGCAGCGAAGCAATAAATAAAATTAATATCAGATAACGATACTACAAAAATTCCTCGCTTTAAGCATTTTACAGATGGTTTAGGAAGTAAACCAGATAAATGTGGTATTTATAGGTTACGATCTGAATCCTAAACGCACCAGGTTGGGTCATTGCCTTGAGCCAAGAGAAATTACATTTATTACTTTCTCTACTACATTTAGTGAGTAGGGGAAGTACCTGTTGTATTCATCCAAAAATTCGATGTCGAGATTTCGCCGGAAATATATTTTGATGTCTCCTGAACTCCGCCCCCCCAAAAAAGCATTTTTAGAAAAAAAATCCGTGTTTGTTTGTGTATCTGTGAACAGCATAACTAAAAAACGAAATGTTGGTATTTAAGTTCAATACCTTCCAGAAATGTCGCAAGAAGATTTTTAAGAAAATTCCCAACCCAAGATATCCTTTACGTGGACATTTTTTTCGTGATTTTTGTTTTTGCTAAACAATGGCTCTTAACGATTTGATTAAAATGCCATATATTAAAGACATTTACATGACAAGTAAAACGACATCTTGAATTTTCTAGGAATAGCCTGTGAAGTCATCTTAATTCGGAAGGAATTTTGTATAATCTTATGCAACTGGTAAATGTTAAGTCGAAAACGTACTACACAAAAAATGTAGATATCTTTTTTTTAAAACACAATTTATTTCAAATAATTTTTTGTGTGGTACAAGTCATTTCTTAGGTACCCTTATTAATGGTTCGATTTTTTTTAAGTTCCATTTATACCCCACCTTTAACTGCAATGGTTTAATCGACGGCATTTCCTTTGGAACATTGCCCAGAAATGCTCAACCTCAAGCGATACAGGGGAATGCGGATTTACTCCACGCATTGTTCGCGGAGCTATGACGTGTTCCGTGGTCATGGGTTGTCCAAACTCGCTGTTTGGTTATCTTGTAACATGTCATTGCAATCTGCCTCAGTGAGTGAGTGAAGGGGAAATACTTCATAACACAAAACGAAAGATAAGTGGTATGGCGACAATGTGACGTCATTATCTCAACAGAGAGAAGGTTATCTGTCTGTCTATAATTTGGGGCTGTACGCGAACTTGCCCATTAATCTGAAGTGTAGCATACCAATCGAAAGTTTTCGGTCTCTAAAATGTCGCAAAAGCATTAAATTCTTAAATTAATTCGTGAATTGCCAAACATATGCGTCGATTTCACAACAGCTGTCTGTTGAAAGTTTGTTGCCACCCATATTTGTTGCTATCACACACAATAATACGTTCATCACAACGTTGGTAACAATGTCACCAAATGTTTAAGCGCTAAAGTGCCATAAGCATAAAACTAAATATGGGCTTAAAACTAAATTATTTTGTACTGTTCGTTGCGTCAATTGTACAATTGGCTATTTTAAGCTTCGTAGCCACCTACATTTGTTGCAATCAAACGGAAGAAACTGTGTATTTACCACTGATATATTGACCACAGTGTTCGTAAGCATGGCACCAAATGTTTATTCCCTAAAACAAAAGACTGTACGTATCACGGAAGGACCCTCAGAACCGGGGCAGAGCACCGCAAGTAGGCCAGTCGGTCCTTTTTGCTTCCAACGTGACCCTTGGGTGGGAAGGATGAGGAGAGAGACTCGAAGGGCGACCAGAAGTGGATGCCAACGGGAGCAAGCATGGACGGGGTCCTTAACTTTTCCAGATAGAGCACATCCGCCGACGCCCGGTCCCGATCCACAAGCCACCAATCTCCAGGAAATACTTTGTCCTGAACCGTTATGCACAATTCCACTGTTGTACAAAATAAATTTAAGTAAATTTACCCTAACAATAACGCGCATTACAGTCGCTAGCCAAGTCTTTACTGCGAGTTTGGAGTATGCATTAGATTCGCATAAATATGCTATTATTCTGCTCTGTTCAATGTGTTCTACTGGATTACGTATTTATTTTGTTATATTTTGTTCTGTGTTTTAATAATGAGTCGCCATTTAAGAGGACGTCCACGTCGGCTGGTATAGTGCTAAGGGATTCTTCAACAGTAAGATTCAGAATACGAATGATAGTGCAAATTATATGTGAAAGAGGTGCAAGTCTCGTAGGTCGCAATACTATTCAAAATGAAAACTTTATTGCTGAATGGGAACTTACTTAGTTATGGAAAGTTATGTGCAATTAAGTGTATGAACATTCTTAATATATTTGGTAAATTTCTGTTTACAGCAATTAGTCTTTAACTCGCAGCTAAAGCTGCGATTGGCCACTAGTAATTAGAAATACTAGAATTGAATAAAATGTGGTTCGCGCGACAAACATTCACTCCTGTCATAATCATCAATATTATCCACTTGTTGCATAAATTAGTAACCTGGTAGTATTCATATATGTTTTTGTCCATTTTCGCTCCAGTTCCCATTTTCTTTCGTTTAAAGAAACGTCTCGGTACTAATTTATTTTGTTGGTCGCCCAAAGGCGAAGCGCTTTTGATATCCCGTGTAATAAATGTTGCTACACGACTTGAATCTGAGGGCTGTTGCTTCGATCTCTGTAGACCACCAACAGAAAGCCAAGATAACGAGTATTTTTGTGATTTGTAGTAGAACTGAGGCGTGAGTCACGTCGACCAGGATACGTCAGTGTTACCAACTGATGTGGTCCCCTGGGCATCCACCACTACAAGTATTTCACCCGGCCATGAAATGAGAGAGGCGTTCGTGACTCAACTTCTGATGGAGCTACGGCAACGCGCCGGTCAAATTGATATAAACAAGGACCAGTGCTAGTGTTTCTTCTTCTTCGCTATCATAGATAGTCTCTGTTAAAACATCTTCTTGCACCCATTTTTACTTTCTCTACTACGTATAGTAAGTAGGGAAAGTATTGTATTCCACCCAAAAATTCGATACCGAGATTTCACCGGAAATACATGTTTTGAGACCCCCTGAATCCAAAAAAAAGCATTTTTGGAAACATGTCCGTGTGTGTGTGTCTCTCTCTCTCTGTGTGTGTGTGTGTGTCTGTGAACAGCATAACTCAGAAACGAACAGTCGGATAAGCACCAAACTTTGTATTCAGGTTCAGTATCTTCCAAGGATGCAACACGAAGGTTTTCAAGAAAATATCCCCACCCCAGATTACCCTTTACATAGATGATTTTTCGAAAATTTTAATTTTTTCAAAACTGGCTCTAACGATTTTGATTAAAATATCATATGTATAAGATATTTTTATGACAAATAAAATGTATATCTAGAATTTCCTGGGAATGTCACCAAAAGTATTCTTCATTGTGACCAACTTTTGGTAAACTGGTAAACCATAAGAGATATACAAAATTTTACTACACAAAAAATGTAGATCGCGTTAAAATAAACAATTTGTCATATACATTTTTTTTGTTGAGTGAACCGTTTTCGAGATATTGCTTGTTATTCCGTTAAGTTTTTCAATGTCATTTCAATTTGTCATGTGAGTGTAACACATCACATTTTTACTTTCTCTAACACGTACTACTTAGTAGGTAGAGAAAGTATTTTACTTCGTTTCACCGGAAATAAATGTTTTGACGTGCCATGTGATTATCAATTCGGTTCCCTCTGTCCCACTTGAACCTACAATGAAATGTGTAATTAAACTATTTCTGCAAAACTGTAAGTACTTTTTCACATTATTTTATATTGCAATACGAGCATTACAAAATATATAATACAGGACTGATATAAAAGAATCTTATGTTACACTCACATGACTTTCTCTACTCTTGTACAAACTATTTTTACAAAAGCTTATTCTTCATATGTTTCATATTAATCGAGATGTTAATCTTATTGCTAATTTTCTTTAGATGCAAGTGGAATATGGTAGGCTTTAAGCGATAGTCAAATGTTTTAAGCGACGGTTGCTATGTGGCGCACTCTATTCTCTTTGCATGTCCAGTACGTAAAAAAAATGAATAACGAATTCCCATTTGAGATAAGGTATTAGAAAATTTAAGGGAATAACAAGCAATATCTCGAAAATGGTTCACTCAACAAAAAAAATGTATATGATAGAAATTGTGTATTTTAACGCGATCTACATTTTTTGTGTAGTAAAATTTTGTCTATCTCTTATGGTTTACCAGTTATGCAAAAGTAGTTCACAATGAACAATACTTTTGAAGACATTCCCAGAAAATTCGAGGTATACATTTCAGTTTTCATGAAAATATCTTAAACGTATGATATTTTAATCAAAATCGTTAGAGCCATTTTTGAGAAAATTAAAATTTTCGAAAAATGTTCCATGTAAAGGGTAATCTGGGGTGGGGGGATTTTCTTGAAAACCTTCGTGTCGTATCTCTGGAAGATACTGAACCTAAATACCAACTTTGGTGTTCGTTTCTGAGTTAAGCTGTTGAGACACACACACACACACACACACACACACACACACGGACATGTTTCCAAAAATTCTTTTTTTGGATTCAGGGGGTCTCAAAACATGTATTTCCGGTGAAATCTCGGTATCGAATTTTTGGGTGGAATACAATACTTCCCTATTTACTATACGTAGTAGAGAAAGTAATAAAGCAGTTGTTCTCACAGACTCGGTTTCTGCCATTCAAGCAATAGAACGATATGATAATCCAGATGAATCTCATAATATTAAGAATGTGAGATCTCATCACAGATTACTCCAAACAAAATTTCAACAGATAATATTACTGTGGATACCAGCACATGTGGGAGTGAATGGTAACGAGTCTGCAGACTTTCTGGCCAAAAATGCTGCAGTGCTATACTCAAAACCTATAAACTCCTGTGGACTAGATATGAAACTAAACAATGTCAAAATCAATATAGAACAAAAATACCAATATAATATTTAAAAGGAAATTACTAACAAAAATTACTCCAACATAAAAGAAATAGTACAAAAAATAAAAAATGTCTCAAGGAAAGAAGCCGTTGCTCACTTCAGATTAGCCACTAGACATGACTGTCTGGCAGAACATCTACATAGATTTGATTTTATGAATGACAAAGCATGTAAAATTTGCAGTGCTGACAAGATTTTAAATCGAGAACACCTACTATAATGCGCAGATGGGAAGATACACAGTTTATATTGGCTAGCAAGGGAAAAATTGATTGATCAAAATCCTGTATATTACATCAACAGCAACAGTATTTCTGCAAGGGTTTATTTCGTTTAATATGACGCAGGTGCAAAAATAAACGATAATGGTAAAGAAAATCGTATGAATGTAGCACTCTACATCTTTTTCTTATCTGTCACCTAGATTTTTTCTCCTGACTTTTCCACTTCCCTACAATTTTTCTCTCTTTCGTTTCCTCTTCTTTCTTCCGTCTCCGTTTCCCTCATCTTCCACCCTTGAAACATTTCTACTCCTCTCTTCTTGCATGACTTAAGTACTGTTGCATTCTTTTGTATTTCTTCCTTTCAATGTTTGTTTACTTTTCCTCTGATGCTTTTTTCAACCATTATTATTTCTTCCTCTCCATCACAAACGTTGCAAGTACTAAGTTAATATTTTATGCTAAAAAAATTGGAATACATTTAGGGGCACGTGTAATATTGTTGAAATCAGTGTAAGAATAAATAAAGTTTATCTTAAGAACCTCCTAAATATTTACGTTTAGGGTTATTTCCTAAAGCATATACAGGGGATCTCAAAAGGTGCATTATTCGTGAAATCTCAATGTTACGCTTTTGGTTCAAATTACTATAGTAAGCGATAGAGACAGTAAGTATATATTACATAACGTGTGTAGTAGAAACAGTCTAAATCAATACTATAATACGGTGTGAACGATCCTTCATGCAACCGGTTTCGTAGCATGCGGCCGGCCGGCGAGGCTGGCTGCTGTATCGGCGGTGCGGGTGACAGAAAGTCCGCAGTAAATATAGTACGGTTTGCCGCGTAAGTTATTCCTAGCATATATAACATAATCAATTATAAAGAAAAGTAAATTACCCACGTATATTAAGCAAGGAGATGATGAAACTGCCTCCCTTCGTTGTTCAAGCATTTTAACACCTGTTTAGGAAATTGCTCATTACACTCTGCAGTTTCCTCTGAGAAATGGCAACAATTTCTTGGCGAATGTTAGTTTTAAGTTCATCTAAAGTGCCTTGATTTGTTTTGTACACTCTCTGCCTCCCATAGATAAAAAAATCGCAGGGGGGGAGGGTTAAATCGGGGGAACGAGGGGGTCATACGTTGTTAGTGATAACTATCTTGAAACACGTCATGAATTTCCTGTATTAAGAAGTTGGCTGTATGTGCTACTTGCGGAGTATTTCGACTCGCACTGAAACCACGCGCAGCAGAGGGGAAATATACTCCTGGCCTCAGCCGACATAGCGGCCAGCGTTGCCGCCCGGCCCCGCGGTTGCGTCAAGCATTGCTCATCCAGTATAACAGGAATTGTGTTCAATTGAAATGGTCTGAGCAAATCGTGATAGTGTATCACATGAGAACTTCATTTCTCTTTTATTAGTGCATAACGCCCGTTCTTACTGCATATGTCACCACACCAGGTGGACACTAATAATGCATCAAATGATAATTGGGAAGAAAATATGGGAAGGAAACATTTCAGGCCTAAGTTTAGGATACCTCACAGTATTTGCCGATTATGAGGATTAAGAAGAAGTCCCTCTTTAGTCAGGGATATGAACTGCAGACCTCCGGTTCAAGAGTCCGTGCTTTAACGACCTCAACTACTCATGTTGAAGTGGAAGTCCAGCTTGAAAAGATGCTCAAGATAAGTGTGAACTATTTACAAAACTCTGAAAAACAAAGCAAAGAAGAAAAAAATAAGAATAGACAATTTTAAGATTTTATAAGATTCTAGCTTCCAATGCTTACATGTGGAGTGAGAACTGGTCACTAAATAGCGCAAGAAAAAGGAAAATTGAGTCTGCAAAGACGAGATTTTAAAACGAATCCTGGGGTATAAAGGATCACAAGTACATTACTGACGTAAGAGAACAGGAAAAAATCGGATGTGGCATATTCACATGGCCTTATCTCCCTCTATCGTTTATTAGTGGATATACAAATTTGTCTTACTAAGGCTTATTTTTCTATCTACTTCATTTTAATCCCATAAATCTTTGCAGAAATAACTACGTTACACATTTCTTATAGATGCAAAGAGAACAGCGATAGTCAAATGTTTAAGAACTGAACGCTGTATGTTGGCCTTAAATTCAATACTCTGCCCATGCAATCGCGAGAAAGAGCAAGTAATGAACAATTTGAACCATTAATAACAGGTATCTCAGAAATAGCTTATGCCATGAAAAATGTTGTTTGACATAATTTGTGTATTTTAAAGATATCTACATTTTTTGTGTTGTACATTTTCGTCTATCGCTTAACGTTTACCAGTTATACAAGAACTGGAATTCACAGGATATTCTCAATTCAAGAAATACATTTTATTTGTCATGTAAACCTCTTTTATGTATAGTATTTTAATCAGAAGCGTCAGAACCAATTTTAGAAAATCAAAGTTTTCGAAAAATCTTCCACCTAAAGTGTAAAGGTGCGTATCACGAGGGGCCCCCGGAACCGGGGCAGAGCACCGCACGGAGATCAGTCGTCCCATTGTGCCTCCAACGTGAGCCCTGGGAGGTAAAGATGAGGAAAAAGACCGAAGGGCGAACAAATCCAGATGCCGAAGGACACAAGCATGGACCGGGCCCCTAACGTTTCCAGATCGCATTCCACGCCGCAGGCTCTCTGTCCACCAGCCACCAACCTCTTGGATCCCCCGGAGCGGAGCCCCACGCAGAGGAGAGATCTAACTGAGCGGTACCGCAGCGACGCCAGGCCAGAAACCTTTACAGAGTGCAAGCCACCACCCAGCCACAACCCGCAGAACGCCGTGTCCTGGTCCTACAACCCTGAAACAGATGACAAGGAAGATGATGGGTACAGGAAATGTGAGGAAGGAGAGTCATGGTAGATTGACCACCCAGCATTCTCCTGGCGACCCGGAAAACTACGAAAAAGCCCATCGGTCAGAATGGGCGGTCTCCGGGGATCGATCCCGGGACCTCCCGAATGAGGGCCACAGACGGAATTGCCTGAACCCTCCCTCTCGGTCAACGTAAAGTGTAGTCTAGGGGTTGATTTTGTTGAAGATATTCGTGTGACGTCTTTGGAAGTTACTGGACCTAAATACCACACACACACACACACACACACACACACACACACACACACGGACTTGTTTCCAAAAATGCTTCATTCGGATTCAGGGTGCCTCAAAACATGTATTTTCAGTGAAATCTCGGTATCGAACTTTTGGGTGGAATACATACTTTCCCTACTCCTCATACGTAGTAGAGAATGTAAAAAATTCATTCCTCAAAATAATATGCACGTTGAAAGAATAGATTTAAATAAATTAACAAAAGAAGTATTTCTTAACTTTCTACTAGATAAAGGATCAATAGAAAGACCAACATCTTTGGGAAGACGATCTTTGAAACGGAGCAAATTGTCTGTCCTTGAGGCAAAAGAATAGAAAGAAATTAAGTATGAAATGCTATTAATACTTTTGAGGTACGTTGTACAGTATTGCTTTTTTCTCGTATCTCAAAACATGTGTTTCCTGTGAAATTCGGTGCTGAACTTTTGTGTTCATCGATCCTTGGGAAAGTGGCAGAGAAAGCGAGATCACGGCTCATAAAGTATAACTCAAATAACTTAAGCAGAGATCATGTGGACACTTATGGACTATACATTTCTCTGGGCACGTCCGTTAATCAGACTCGCTTAAAAATAGTCACAGCAGAGAGGCGAAAAGTTCCGGTTCAAAGCCAAGAGTAGCAGATAGCGTCCAAACAAAGAACTTGACGAAATTAAACCCGTCCTGGCCAGGGATACATCAAAGACCGTGTCCATATTAGTGCGTTCGAGTGAATCATTTGATAATGCAAGGGAATTAAATAACGCAGGTACCCGTCCTTCAATATTGACCCTGGCAGAGAGCGACTTTCGTTTCCAGATAATGTCTGCTAATTCCATTTCAGCGAGCGGGGTGTTCCTATCGAGAGACACGCACGTGTCCAGCACATTCCTTTGTCCAGCGTAAAACACTTCAATTTGCAAGTTACAGCGGCTCCAACCCGGAGCGAAAACGGCTACCAGAGGCAGGCAGCATGTCTGTTTGTTTGTTCGCCCTGGTAATAGTCGAGACCGTGAAAACTTCTCTTCCACTCCACCAGGCAGTAACAGAAACAGGATCCATATGCATAGTCTGCCTGTCTGTGTGAACGTGCGTATCGTCCAATTGTTGTACAGATATCTTTTGCAGTGTTCCTCGCCTTTAGATAAAATTGTAAGCTTATGGTTTATTTAAATGACTATTTTACGAATAAAGTAAAAAAAATCTAGCGTGTTACATGCACATGATTTTCCGTATCCTCTCTTCTACAAAGCATTCTTACAAAATTTATTCTTTTACTTCATGATAATCCAAACAAGCTTTTGTAAATTATAAATTTCGTTTCAGGTGCAAGAGGGATATAGGAGACTGGAGTAATACTCGAAGGTTAAAAAAATCTGATGTTACATTCACATGACTTTCGTACCCATTTTTCAACAAACTATTCTTACAAAAGCGTATTCCCCTATCTAGTTCATGTTAATTGAGATGCACATTTGTAGAAATGGCTTTATCAGATACTACCTTGTACGTACAAGGAGAATAGGGGAATATAGTACGCTTAAGCAATAGACAAGCCTTTTAAGTGCGGATGGCTATGGAGGCTCTTTAAAATTCCATTCTGTTTGCATGACTAACAACTCACATGACTTTCACTACTCTTGCACAAACAATCTTCAAAAACACTTATTCTCCATCTAATTATATTAATCGATATAAAAATTTTCAGAAACTATCTTATTGAGGTGCAAGGGGAATATGGTAGGCTTTAAGCGACAGTCAAATCTTTTAAGATCTGGTTGCTTTGTGGAGCATTCCATTCTATTTGCATGTCTAGGACATAAAAAAAAAACAATAACGAATTCCCATTGGAGAAAAAGTTTAAGATTTGGAAAATTTCAAACATATAATAAGGAATGTATTGGAAATGTTTCACTAGACAAAAAAAATGTAAATGACATAAATTGTATATTTTAACGAGCTCTACATTTTCTGTGCAGTAAAATTTTGTCTTATCTCTTACGGTTAACCAGTTATGCAAAAGCCATTTAGAATGAAGACGACTTTTGGGAACATTCCCAGAAAATTCAAGATATGCATTTCATTTGTCACGAAAGTATCTTAAACATATGATATTTTAATCAAAATCGTTAGCTGTTTTTTATGAAATCAAAATTTTCAAGAAATGTTCCATGTAAAGGGTTGTTTGGGGTGGGAGGATTTTCTTCAAAATCTTTGTTTCGCATCTTTGAAAGATACTGAACCTAAATACCAAGTTACCTCTTTCTAAAAATGTCTTTTTGGATTCAGGGCGCCTCAAAACGTGTATCTTCAGTGAAATCTCGGTATTGAATTTTTGGGTGGAATGCAATACTTTCCCTACTTACCGTGGTAGTGGTAGTAGAGAAAGTAAAAAGCATTAAAAATTCAAATCAATAACAAAGATTATCCCTGAAATACGTGACCCCACAAAACATTTTAATTGATATAATCTGTGTACTTTAAGGAGATCTAAACTTATTGTATAGTAAGATTTTGTCTATCTCTTATGGTTTACCTGTTATTCAAAAGTTTTCCAGAATGAAGAGAACTTAAAGAGTATTCCCAGATAATTCAAAATATAAAGTTTTTCATGTAAACATCTTAAAGCATATGGTATTTTTATAAAATCGCTAGAGCCATTTTACCGAAAATAAACAACTTGAAAAATGATTCATATAAAGGGTAGTTTGGAGTGGAGAAAAGCTTAAAGTCCCTCTTAGGAACTTAAATGTCAAATTTGGTATTTGCAGGACTTTTTGCTGCTAAGCTGTTTACAGTCGTACATACACACAGGCACATTTTTCTAAAAATATTTTTTTACGCAGGGGACCTCAAAAATGTATTTTCGGTGAACTATCTACATCGAATTTTTTGTTGGAATACTAAAGCTGATTTTATCTTCCGGTTTTGAAATTCCAAAAGAATGGGGACTATCGTTCTGTTTGAAGCTTGTACCCACGAAGATTGGTAATGAAACCATTTCTGATAAAGTTTATATCTAAGTTTTGCAAGAATGCTATCTGTAGGGGATAGATATAAAAATATACGATAGTGGGTAAAGAAGGACATGTGAATGTTGTACATGATTGTGGGTAGATAGTCACATGACTGTTACACATCAGAGTTTTACTTTCTCTACTACGTATATTAAGTCGATATTTCAGCAGAAATACACGTTTTAAGGCCCCTTCATTCAAAAAAAGGCATTTTTGGAAAAAGTCCCATGTGTGTGTCTGTGGCTGTGCGTCTGTGAACAGCGTAACTCAAAAACGAAAAGTTGGATAAATACCAAATGTGCTATTTGGGTTCAGTGTCCTTCAAGGATGTGACACGAAGATTTTCAGGAAAATTCCCAAACCCCAGACTACCCTTTATATGGAAAATTTTTCGAAAATTTTTATTTTCTCAAAAATGGCTCGAACGATTTTGATTAAAGTATATGTTTAAGATACTTCTAATGCAAATGAAATGTATATCTTGAATTTTTTGGGAATGACCCCAAAAGCCCTCTTCATTCTGAATGAGTTTTGCATAACTGATAAACCGTAAGAGACAGGCAATATTTTACTACACAAAAAATGTAGATTTCGTTAAAACACAGTTTGTCATATACGTTTTTTTTCTGGAGTGAATCGTTTCCTAGATATTTCTTGTTATTTGTTTGAATTTTCTAATACTTATACTTTTTCTCAAATGGGAATTAGTTATTCGTTTGTTTATATCCTGGGCATGCAAAGAGAATGGAATGCTCCACATAGCAACCGGCTTTTAAAAGATTTGAGTATCGCTTAAAGCCTACCATATTCCCCTTGTACCTACAAGAGAATTAGCAATAATGCAAATGTTTATCCGGATTAACATGAAGTAGATGGAGAATAAGCGTTTGTAAAAATAGCTTGTACAAGAGTAGAGAAAGTCATGCGAGTGTAACACATCAGATTTTTTGATAACGTATTTGAAAGGGCACCCGGCGGCTAATTCCACACAATGAAGTAAACTTGCCAGTAATCATTTTGCACTCCCCTTTTGCTGGAGAATATGTCAAGCGGCTCAGTAATAAAAAGCCATTCAGCTGGCATCAGTCCAGTTACAACAGGTGTGCTGCTAAAACGGGCTGCATATGGATTTTCACAAGTCGCTATATCACAGCGGTACACTCACCTCAAAAGAAATTGTCCCTCTTTTACTACTGTAGAATCGAGTTCAGTAAGGATTACCGCCTTGTTTATGACAATATTTACGTTAGTCGTTTTAATGCTTTCTATTCCTTAATACTGATTTTTCGAGAGAGATTGGGGAAAAAATGTTCATGGAAAAAATCCCTAAACGTTTTAGAATCATGATCGATTTGCAGTTTCGCCTTTCTACTCATTTAAATCCCAAAATGCGGTGTTTAATTTGACATGCGCAGGTTTTACAAATAGCTAGCGGAATTTCAAGACATTTTCTTACAGTATTGGAACCTTGATATGTTCTTCATGATACAATTTTTGGTTTTAATAATTTGATACATTATTGATACCGAGCGAGGTGGCGCTGCGCAAATCCCCCGGCTCACCAAACCTGATTGAAGTTTTTACGCCTTTCTTCTCGGTCTCCAAGCGAGTGCTGGGTTGGATAATTTGATCCGTGAATTTTCCTATCATCCTTTTCATCAGTACATTTCATTTCCTTCTTCACCGACATACCAGGCATTGGGTTGATCACCCATCCTACATATGCTATGGTCTAGAGCAGAGGTGGCGAAAACGTGACTCGCGAGTCATTTTGACTCGCAGGCGCCGTTCCCTCTCTGCAACCGTCCGTTTGTTTTTCACGTGCTTCTGAGTGATGCAGTGCGTGTTGCATATTTGGTGACTCGTGGAAGTAAGTCGTTTTCGCCACCCTTGGTCTAGAGCAGCTATGGTCAAATACCGAACAGACCGGTTGGGAGCTTGCTTGCCCAGTACATAGCGTGATGGGAGCCACTGAAAGAGGAACAAAGGAGAAAATATTGACTTCATTCACACCCTCCCTCAGTGCAGTGGCGGTCCTGTCGGGTAATTTTAATTTATGACAATGTAAATCGACCACAACAGTATTGCACTTCGCTGGGCTGGTTTCTGCGTGTATTCAAATGAAGGTTTCCGCAAGGTCAAGCGCAGGTCAAAACCAACTAGATTCAACCCTGCTTCTCAGGAAAATTATTACAGCACAATTTAATTATGTTGAATTTGTAATAAAATGCTAAACCATATAAATAATGTTTAATCTACAGTGCCATTATTTGTCTTGCCATGCGAATCAGTATGAAAAATACCAAGTGCAGAAATATCAGCTTTACTGGAACAAATAAAATGTACAACGCATGTGGATGTAAGTACAGTACATTTTATTGTAGTGTAATTTATTTTTGCTGAAATTGTTCATGCTAGGGAGACTTACCACTTGTTTATTTTGCCTTCGGACATACGAATTATAACGGTTTTATTAAATAATTGTTTAATTTATAGTTATAATTTATTATTCATTGCTGTATAATCCGTCCTATAATGCAATGAACAAATTAATTATATCTCGCCATATTGAACATTGGTAATTGTATTATTTATGGATAATCATTATAGTAATACTGTATTATTACAAACAGAATAATTCCGTAAATCGCTACGATTACAACACTCTAAATCAATTTGTATCCAAAGTTACTCCGGTGCCTTCAGGAAACACCACTGAGTTTACAAACCGGCCTGCTGCTCAGCTTTCCTTGTGACAGTTGCTAATGGGAGCGGAGCAGGTAAGGCAGGCTCCCTAGAACTACATAGTGATGATGCCTGATCTAGAGTTTGCTTGCTCTCGACAAGCTACCGACCCACGCTATTGGCTTTAAGTAATTGGGGGTGTAAGTCACACAACGAGGAGTATAATCTGTTAAAGACTAAGAAGATACGAACTGATTATTAAGTAATTTAAAGTGTTGTGAGAAGTGCCGTCACATATGGGGCTGAACATTTAGAAACTCAATAAAGAATTAACACAATAATTATTGTCTATGAAAATGAACTTTTTAAGTAGGTCAGTAAGGTATTTAAAATTAGAAAAAACTGAACATTGTTATCAGCGAAGAATTGAAAGTTAAGTAAATGGAAATAATGTAAGATATAAACTACTAATTTTAGTATAGACACATTAGGAGAATGCCAAAGGAAGGAACACCCAGAATAATTTGGGAATGTTATCCACCTGGGAGAAGAGGTAGGGATAGACCCAGAAATACTTGGATGCAGGAAATAAGGAGGAAAAAAATAAAGAACTGGAAGAGGAGGAAGAGTAATGGAGGGACAGAGATAAGTGAAGAATAAAAATATTATGTTACAATCACACGACTTTCTCTACCCTCTATCGCTTATTAATGGGTATAAAAATTATTCTCATGAAAGTTTATTTTAATCGAGATAAACCTTTCCAGAAACAGCTGCATCACACATTTCTTATAAACAGAAACGGAATAGCGATAGTCAAATGCTTTAGAAGTAGACATTGTATGCTGTCCTTAATATTACACACTTTTTCCATGACATTACGAGAAACAACTGAAAATTGACAGGACTTTAAAAGAATGGATAAATATTGAACAATTCTAACCATTAATAACGGATATCTCGGAAATAGCTGATGTCACAAAAAAGTTATTTGAAATAAATTGTGTGTTTTAAAGAGATCTACATTTTTGTGGAGTGCATTTACGTCTATCGCTTGACGTTTAGTAGTTATATAAGGTTATACAAATTTCCTTAGGAATGAAGAGGTCTTCACATGCTACTTGCAGAAATCCAATATGTACATTTTATTTGTCTAGAAATATATTAAAACATATGTTGTTATTATCAAAATCATTACTCTTTTTGAGAAAACCAAAAATAACGAAATATTTTTACTTTCTCTACTACGTAAAGTAAGTAGGCGAAGTATTGTATTCCACCCAAAAATTCGATACCGAGATTTCACCGGAAATACATGTTTGAGACCCCCTGAATAAAAATAAAAAGCATTTTTGGAAACATGTCCGTGTGTGTGTCTGTGTGCCTGTGCGTGTTTCTGTCTGTGAACAGCATAACTCGGAAACGAATAGTTGGATAAACACCAAACTTGGTATTTAGGTTCAGTATCTTCCAGAGATATGACACAAAGGTTTTCAAGAAAATCCCCCCACCCCAGATTACCCTTTACATGGAACATTTTGCGAAAATTTTAATTTTCTCAAAAATGGTTCTAACGATTTTGATTAAAATATCATATGTTTAAGATATTTTCATGACAAATAAAATGTATATGTTGAATTTCCTGGGAATGTCTCCAAAAGTATTCTTCATTGTGAACGACTTTTGCATAACTAGTAAACCATAAGAGATAGACAAAATTTTACTGCACAAAAAATGTAGATCGCGTTAAAATACACAATTTAAGTCATACACATTTTTTATTGAGTGAACCATTTTCGAGATATTGCTTGTTATTCCCTTAAATTTTTCAATATTTTCTCAAATGGGAATTCGTTATTCATTTTTTTGTCTTGGATATTCAAAGAGTATTAATCTGTGGCAAAGAGAATGGCGCTGCACCTAGCAACCAGCTATTAAAATATATATCGATGCTTAAAGGCTACTGTATTTCTATATTGTCCTTGCAAATACCAAACAAGGGGAACATAGTACGCCTTAAGCGATAGTCAAATATTTGTAGAATTGCTCGCTATGTGTAAAATGTAATTCTCTTTGCATGTCAAAAGATCGTTTCTGCAAATGTTTATCTCGATTAATATGAAATATATGGAGAATAAGAGTTTGTAAAAATAGTTTTTACAAGAGTAGAGAAAGTCATGTGAGTGTAACACATCAGATTTTTTATGCAAAGGGTAGTTTGGGTGTAGGAATGTTTTTGAAAGTTCTCACGCGCATCCTCGGAAACAATCGTCGACTCACTGCTCCTTACGGATCATAGTATTTCCCCGTTCAGCAATGCAGCATCTCTTGGGCACACGTGAAACCACGGCCCCCGCAAATATTTCTTATTTGTTGGATAAAGGAAAAAGTCATCTGGTGTCTACGACAGAGACTTGACCATTTTCATGTCGGATTCTTGCAGGAACTCCGCTGTTTTGAATGCAGTGTATGCAGACGCATTCAAAGCACACATTCCTCGCAATCCGGAATTTGGTCTTCACTCACACAATGTCCTGAAGACTCGGGGAGGCAGGCTGGTGTCCTAGTTCGTTATTGTTTTTTTCCGTTAAGTTCTAGGTCACATTCCTTTGTTTCTCGTGATGTCATACCAAGAGTATGGAATTTTAAAGCAAGGACATAACAAGAGATAAACCTTGCAGAAATAGTTTCATTACAAATTTCGTTGTAGCTACAAGAGGGATACAGGAGGCGGAAGAGAAAAAACTGAATTGTGGCAGCACTTCAATAAAAGACAAAGTATTGAAAACCTCAAACACATGAAATCAAATATCTTGGAAAAGGTTGAGGCTATAAAGTAACTTAAAGTTTTTGACAATATCTTAGGGTACTTGTACAAAATTATATAAAATTAATTCCGAATGAAGAGGAATCTTGGAGGCGATTGCCAGAAAATTAAGATATATATTTTGTTAGTCTTACAGATATCTTAAACACATGGTATGTTAGTACAAACCGTTAAGACATATTTTATAAAATTTAAAATTACAAAATATGACATGCGAAGGATAGTTTGGGATTGGGGATTTTCTTGGACACCAATTTACCGAGCGGAAAGGCTGCTATACAAGCCAGTGATAAATTAAGTTGACAATTACTTTAGATATAACTAACTGAGAACATTGCCTATAACATGTGCAATAACAACAGGAAAACATCCATAAATGAATAATAAGTATGCGGTATTAACTATTAGATTTGGCTAGATAATAGTAACAAGTGAGATAATTCTTATTTTAGGAGGAGTTGTATTTTATTTCGACTGTTGGGGAGCCGAACTTGAAGTGGTTGCAGCCGCACGCATGGTTAAAAGTTTCCAGTAGCCTTCACCCCAAGTTTAAAAATACTAAATTTGTAATTCGAATGTTTCTTTAAATATTATATATTTATGTTTGCCTCGGCTGCGTCAGTAATATTGTTAGAGACATGGATTTCTTTGCAGGGAGTAGTGCGGCTAAGAATGCAGGCTTACATGGATTATAATTTGTACTTCACTCCATTTATTAATTCTTTAAACGATTAAAATAACACTTCACTGATATATATGAGAGAGAGCTTGTGAAATTATTTATTAATTACTAGCATTTTTACTTTCTGTACTACGTATAGTAAGTAGGGGAAGTATTGTATTCCACCCAAAAATTCGATACCGAGATTTCACCGGAAATACATGTTATGAGACCCCCTGAATCCAAAAAAAGCATTTTTGGAAACATGTCCGTGTGTGTCTGTGTGTCTGTCTGTGTGTCTGTGAACAGCATAACTCAGAAACGAACAGTCGGATAAACACCGAACTTGGTATTTAGGTTCAGTATCTTCCAAGGATGCTACACGAAGGTTTTCAAGAAAATCCCCCCCAGAGTACCCTTTACATGGAAGAATTTTCGAAAATTTTAATTTTCTCAAAAACGGCTCTAACGATTTTGATTGAAATATCATATGTTTAAGATATTTTTATGACAAATAAAATGTATATCTTGAATTTCCTGGGAATGTCTCCAAAAGTATTCTTTATTGTGAACGACTTTTGCATAACACGTAAACCATAAGAGATAGACAAAATGTTACTACACAAAAAATGTAGATCGCGTTAAAATACACAATTTGTCATATACATTTTTTTGTTGAGTGAACCATTTTCGAGATATTACTTGTTATTCCCTTAAATTTTTCAATAATTATTTTCTCAAATGGGAATTCGTTATTCATTTTTTTGTCTTGGATATGCAAAGAGTATTAATCTGTGGGAAAGGGAATGGTGCTGCACATAGCAACCAGCTATTAAGAGATATGTATGTGCTTAAAGGCTACTGTATTTCCAAATTGCCCTTGTTAATATACATTCCCCTTACATCTACAAGAAAATTAGCAATAAGATAGTCTGCAAATGTTTATTTCGATTAACATGAAGTAGATGGAGAATAAGCGTTTGTAAAAATAGTTTGTACAAGAGCAGAGAAAGTAATGTGAGTGTAACACATCAGATTTTTTTAACACGTAAACTATTTTTTTTCATCACACTGAATACATATTAAACTTCTCGAGGACGCATCTCGCGTCCCGTTAGCAACGCTGTCTACTAGCAACTGACTTCTGAATTTGTACAATTTGCCCTATTTCAGTTTCTGATTGGCTAATCACACTCCAATAGAATACCTTCATTTAACTTATGCTTTTTTTCTAGTTGTTGATTGGCTATTTATAAACTGTCTAAAAATTACATTATTGTTGCTCCAATAATGCCTAGTAGCATTATTAAACTTTTTTATTCATTATTGCCTCAAGGTTAGCTCATTGTTAGCAACTTTTAACCGATTATTCTCGCAGCTCCTACATTATTAAATTACCTAATACATTCACATAACATTATTGAGCATGTACATAATAATATAAACATTAATACAATGACTTATATGCATATATATATTATATTATACACTTATTGCTTTAAGGCGGGCTGTTATTATATTTTATATTATATAATTTGACTAAAATCATTTAAGTATTAAAAATACTTCCTCACAAGGTATTACAGAAATTTAACATATATAATCAATTTATCACAATAAGTGATTGAGAACAGGGTTTTGGATGAATGAAATTATTACCCTGAAAAGTCAGTAACTTCAGAATCAGTGATCAGGAAGTCTTGAAGCAGTTTTCTTCTCTTCCGTGGGTTTCTAAGAGCTGGGTGGGCAATGCTTGACGCAACCACGGGACAATCTGGCAGCGCTGTCCGCTGTGTCGGCGGAGGCGGGGAGTATATTTCTCCTCCGCTGAGCGAGGCTTCAGTGAGAGTTGAAATCTTGCGCAAGTAGCACATACAGCCAACTTTTCATTAAAGGAAAATCATGATTTGTTTCAAGACGGAGTTATCACTAACAATATATGGCTCCCTCGTTCCAAAACCAATCTTCACACTTTAGATGAACTTAAAACTAACATTCATCAAGAAATTTCTGTCATTTCTCTGAGGGAACTGTAGAGTTTAATGAGTAATTTCCTAAGCAGGTGTCGGAAATGCTTGAACAACGAAGGGAGGCAGTTTCAGCATCTCCTTGCTTAATATACGTGAGTAATTTACTTTTCTTTTTAAGTGATTATGTTATATATGTTAGCAATAACCGTACTATATTTACTGCGGATTTCCTGTGACCAACACCGCCGATACAACTGCCAGCCTCGCTGCGAAACCGGTTGCGTGAAGGATCGTTCATCCCGTACAATGTGATGGGTTGCAGCGTCTGGTATTCCAGTTAATCTGAAGAAGAATTTCTGTGAGAGTAATTTGAAGTTCTGTTGTATGAGAAGAATTCCAAATTCCTGATGGTGTGGTCATTTCTTATGAACCATGGGATCTTTGTAATAGTGCAGAGGAATTTTTTTTGTATGCCCTAAGTCGAATAATGCGAGTTTTGCCAACACCACACAGGACGGTGTATGAGATTGTAGTACGTATGAGAGACTTGTATAGTAATATTGAGCAAACCAGACCAAGCAATGATCTCTTGTGTGGTAGGGGGTATAGTTTTGTGATTCTAGATGTACGAGGTGTGTTTTAAATTAATCACCGATAGCACTGTTCTACAAATTTCAAAGTTTGAATGTTATGTTTTTGGGATCACTGAACACAAAACGATGCTTAAATTTATTGATTAGCTCTGTTTATGAGAATTATATTTAATCTATGTATCTTACAAAAAAATTGAAAACATGAAACAAAAATCAATTAACTTAAAACGTCTTTTTTTGACCCGTCTCTGGTAATGTTTTGCAGGTGCGTCCGGCAACAATCACTTAGCATGCTAACATTCCATTTCCCTTTATATCTTTGCTCCAGCAATGAAATAATCTGGTGGAATCACTCAGCATGCCCATCGTTTATATCACCACAAGTGCGATTTCAAAAAGTGTATTTTAGCGACATATTACTCCTCAGGTGTTCATTTGAGCTCATCAAATCATCCATAAGCTCTTTGAAATTTTCAGCTTGGAAGTTTCCAAGAAAACTATTCGAAACATTCTTAATGACTTCCATGCTGTTTTTACCTTATCATTTAGACTTATTGTCTTGAAAAAGTTCACTAATCTATGGAGCAATAACATAGCCGCTTTCGCTTTTTCAAAGTTGAGCCTCGGTAACTTTTGACATAAGTGAATGCAGGGTCATTTGCATCTAAAGCTTTTACAAAATGTTACAAAATGTTTCATAAGGCTATATGTAGACTGGGAGCAAAACTTTGTTTGGCCCCATCAGTGGTTTATGCAACACATTTTTCATTCCAGGAGTTAATGACTGTCTTTTGGGCTAACTTTTCTGGAAACAGTGTTTGTCTCTAGCGCGGCTGTCCCACTCGCAAAGGAAACGATATTACTTAACATAACCGAATTGCATCCCTAATAAAATGTGTCGCAGCAATCTTCGTGTTATCTTATTTGCTGGGCGCCTGTTATTGTTTTATTGTTTTAAGATTTGGGTGCTTTGTCCTCCGGCTAGCTATTATTACTCAGTCGAGCAAATATCTCTGAGCAGGGCATGTAAACGAAAAGGAGTTGTTACTAAAAGATAACACTGATAAAAGAATTTATTTTCACACTTCTATTGCCGTCACACTTAATAGTTCACATATTTTATCTTTATACACGCCTGACGGAAACTGTTATATTTCCGAATATAATTACTGTCGTATTAGTTGCCGCGTACTTCACATTTTGTAACTAACTTTACGACGCGAGAGATTCTTCCAAACTGTATAATGTGCATTTCACGATAGATTCTTCAAGACTGCGTGATGTGTACCTCGCGAATGATTCTTTAAAACTGCGTGAAACATGCTTATGGCTCGAGAATATATACTCCTTCACCTCCAAATGCCTAAACATTATAATAGAGCTACTATTGGTTACCAAATCGCGCCAACATTAGCGTCTGCTTTGTCAGCCAATCACAATTATTAACACATACGCTCAAGGGAAGATATTCCCTCCATTTCTAAAGAAAGGCACGCTACCCTGACGTCATTTGTTTGTCTCTTCTTAGTGATAAACAACTCACCCCATCGGTTCATTGTTACCCACTTCTATTGTCAGTTTCAGTGAGGCCGTGTAAACTTATTTCCTAACAATACTTATAGCTAATAAACAACTAAAATCATTGTCATACAATAATGTTAATTTACACGACAATCACTCTGGCATTCACAGTGTTGTGATATAAAATACTGCCTCAAATGTCATTAACTTTAAAATCCCTACACACTTTCCGCTGGTATTTTGGGTAGTCTACTCCCATCATATTCATATGTTTCTTTTGTATTAGTGGCATACGCCACAGGAATGAAAGGAAACTAGTTTCCATTGTGTAAAATTACTGATTTAAGACTTGTCTTCGAAGCGTTGATGAACAATCGCCATTGATCAAGACTGTTTCATACTCAGTGCCTCCATCTGACCAAGTACGCCTTTGGAGAATTTAAAGTCTCCCTCAGTTTTAAAAAGCTGCTCAAATTCTTCATTTCTAGTGGGAAATGTCACTTTCACGGAGTCGTGTAGATACTTCCACTATTGTAACCATCATGCCAAAAGTTCTGTCTTATTTTTAGGAAGTTCTAGACCCTTGAGCTCCCCTTTGTTTCATCTTGTGATTCCAGGATGATGTGCTTGAAAAGAAGTCTGCATCTCTTGAGATTGATGGCTGTTCATCTTCAGTTACGGAAGCACTGCTATCTTCATCATGACTCTGAGAAATATTTTCTGAGGGTCGAGGAATAGGAAGTTGGTTGTAATGACGTGCCGAGCGAATTGCAAAGGGTATATGTTGATTTTTTTCTTCATGGAGATTCCTTTTTTTATAGCCAGAACCATATGGAAATAAGTCAGTAGTATGGTTAGTGGTCTCGTTCCAAATCATCGGAACTCCAAATGTCATATGACGTCCTTTTTTATTCATCCAAACATTAAGGTTGGACGAACACGTAATGCAGGATACATGCTAGTGTATGTTTTATCCTGGTCCCCTATCTCGCAGCCAAAATACAAGAAATAAAATTTTTTATAGGCGAGTTGAACATTTTCTAGAAGGAAATGTTGCTTTGCCGCAAATATAGCAGGTGTTAGATGCATTATTTACGCATTTACGATACATTTTGTACTTCTATGTAAATAGTAGATTGCCAGCTGGAAGTATTACAACACAACAATCACGAAAGCAGTTCGAGACACGTCCAAACTTTCTTATTTATAATACTCGCCATAATGCTCTTATCTGGCCACAAAGCTACTAGACACTTGATGAACATGTGCGGGGATGTACCCGAACGTGACGATACAGTCCCGTGAGAACGATGACACGCACAGGTATTTCTTATATATGGGATTCGATATGTTGCAAAAGATAACGTAGTTATACGTAATGACTGCAATTCGAAAACTGGAGCCAACTTGCAAATTTTAACATCAGTTTTGTTTTTCATGCAACATGCTCATTTCATTTCCATAACATTTTATGTGTAGAACAGTCTAATGTTTTAAAAAATAACGGAATATGATTTTCCAAATACTTCATTACCTCACACCTTACAATATTTCTCAACATAATCACTGCTACCATTCAGGCACTTGTAACGGGAAACCAATTTTTGTGTGCCTTCGTAAAAGAATGATGCCGCCGGTGACGAAAGCCAAGTCTACACTTTTTGTTCCACAACATCGTCTTTGAAATGTTTTCCACCAAAGAATTTCTTCTGATTAAGAAACATACAAATTCCTTAGTGCCAAATCCGGACTGTAGAGAACGTGGTCGAATTGTTCTCTGCCAAATGATGCGATCAGTCCTTGGGTATGTTTGGCGTGTGTGAACATTGAAATGAATCAAAAGGATTCCATGCGAAAGCATTCCACGCTTTTGGATCTTTATTGCACGACAGAGCTTTTGTAGTGTCTCATAATAGACGTCTTTGTTGATTGTCGCATTCTTGGGCAGGAATTTTACCAACAAAACACCTTGTTTGCCCCAGAAAACTGCACATGATCTTCCGAGCGGGTATCGTCTGTTTTAATTTCTTCTTCACGGTGTATGTTGCGTGCCTCCACTCGATGGACTGTTGCTTTGATTGAGGAGTGATGAGAGCATCACCTTCCTCAGCATATCCCGTGAGAAAATAGCTTGTTCTTGAGCTCATCAGTAAGGTTTTTGAGTACCCATCTTGTGCACAATTTCCAAAATCCTAAGCGTTTTGTCACAATGTTATAGAGGACTGACCTTTAAATTTGTGGAAAAGCGAAGACAATACCGATATGGTGAAACGTCCGTCCTCGCGGATGTTTTCTTCCACAGCTTGTACCAAATTATCCGTGATCACAGAAGTCGGTCGTTCCGCGGTTCAACATGCACACTTTCACGACCTTCGTTAAACTGTCCAACCTGCTTCCTCATCATTACATCGCTCGCAATTGTTTCCCCATACACTTCACACAATTGGTGATGAATATTTGCTGTGTAACGTTTTTCCCATTAAAAAACAAAAACGAAAAAGAAATTAATCACTGATCTGACTTCACAGTCCGCGGGTCGTTCGTTCGTTTTTTTTTGTTGTTTTTTGTTTTTTTTTAATATTTTGAAGCGCTCTAACAACAGGAAAACACAAAGTAACGATCGCTCACAGCTGCGTCTGGCTTCCCAATGAATAGAGGAAGTGATTGCGCATGCTCAAAATCACGACTGCAGCGCTGTAGCGGCAAAATATTAAAACAGTACTTACTTTAAAAACACACCTTATAGCTAGTAAGATCCAGGAGTAAAAGCCCCCGCTAAACTCAGGGAGGAGGGCGCCGGTGAAGTGGCTCTCTCAACCCCGAAGGCTTTTCCAGTAAGCCGGTGCCTGAAAATTTAAACCAGCCCCCCAATAGCATGGTGTAGGGGATACGCCACTTACGCGCGTCAACCCCCAAAGAGGAAGGCTACCGAACAACATCGGTGGAGCCGACAACGGGCCGCCTACTGGCCTTCCAGGGCGGTACCGGGGGACTTTGAAGCGTCTCACAATCCTGCCTGGACGGAAAACCGCCCAGAAGTACCCAATCTCTCATGGGTATCGGAACCACTGCCAGCCGAGTCCAACCCAATCCAAACCACATCCTCACGAGTGCGGCTCGTATGTCTGCTAACATCAGAAGTGCCACGACAGGGTCGGCAGCGCCCGCAGCACGGCAGCTGAAGGAAGGACTGAACCCTTACGGGGGTATTTGAGAATTCCAGGTTAGTTTTGTGTTGGCATTACTCCTAAGTATTTAATTGGTGTTTCTGATCGCAGCCATGTAAGCTGTTTTTCCTGGAGTAATAATGCAAAATTAAATTAAATTGAGTTTTATTTATGGACGCTCTTTAACTACTATGGTCCTTTGCGTCCCATTCTATATCGGGCGTGAAAGACCGGTAATTTTGCTCAGAGGTCTCTTTATCAAGCTTGAGGTTCTTTTACGTGCCGTAAATCTACGACACGGGACCATCGGCTTTACTTCCCTTCCGAAGGAAGCCTGGGTGGATAGATATATGGTCTTAAGGAGAAGATTTTAGTTTCGGTCTTGTCGTATGAAGATCCATGGTTCAAATCCTGGCTATGATATTGAATTTTTTCGTCTGATTCTATCTTTTCAACCTTGTCCTATACACGGCTTGTGTGACAGAACAATTAATTACCCATTTACTGTGGTGTCAGTTCTGAAGAGTTTCCATTAGGCAGAGTGTACAAACGGATGACAAACTGCTGCCAACATTCTCGCTGGTGGCAACACGGTACAGGAACAGTAAAATAAACTCGCCAACTGTAGTGTTTGTGAAAATGTTAAACAAGAGCATTATATTTGCATACGGTGAGATGTACCACCTCGAGGTGAACTGGTGCAGTTTTAATGATTTTCCACACACATGTGCGCCCGGCTGTCCTTGACCCCAACGCTATGCGTGTGGAGTGTTCGAAGGAGCTCGTGTTCATGCTCCAGCTCTGTATTAGGCCGAGCATTATCACTACACAAATGTGTAAATAGCGAAATGCTAATAAAGGCTTGTACGCTGGTTTTTAATTTTCATCTCCTGTAAACCAGGTTTTAATGAGTATTAAACTATACTAAAGTGGAACACACATGCGAAATCCAAATTTTTACTTCTCTACCACGTACAGAGTAGATAGAAAATACTGCATTACATTAACATTACATCACCTAAAAGATTCGATACCGATATTTTACCGGAAATGCATGTTTTGAGAGCCCCTGAATATAAAAAAGCATTTTTAGAAAAAAGTCCATGTGTCTGTGAACCGCATAACTCAAAAACAAAAAGTCGGATAAGTACTAACCTTGGTATTTAAGTTCAGTATCTTACAAAGATGCGAAACGAAAATTTTCAAGAAAATCCCATTACCCCAACTACATGAAACGTTTTTCGAATATTTTGATTTTATCAAAAATGGCTCGATTTTGATTAAACTGCCATATTAAGATACTTGCATGACAAATACATGTATATCTCGAATTTTTTGGGAATAACCTGTGAAGTGCTCTTCTTCCGGAAGGAAATTTTGTATAATTTTGTTTAACTTGTGAACGTTAAGCGATAGACGAAAACGGATAACACAAAAAATTACAGATCTTTTTAAAACACACAATTTAATTCCAATGAGTTTTTTTTGTGGTATAAGCAATTTCTGAGATATCCGTTATTGATGGTTCAAATTGTTCATTTCTTGGTCATTCTTTAAAGTCCTTTTAACATTTTCCGAGGTCGCGGGTTCAAACTCGGCGGAGGACGATGGATTTTTTTCAGGCGTAAAAATCCTTCACATGGCTTCCTTCGTAAGGGAATAAATCCGGTGGTCTCGTGTTGTAAAAGAATCTCAAGCCTGATAGAGGCCTCTAAGCAAAATTACCGGTCTTTCACGCCCAATATAGAATGGGACGCTACGGACCATAGCAGTTGAAGAGCGTCCCTAAATAAAACTCGGTTTCAATTTTTTCAACATTCAGTTGTTTCTCGCGGTTGCATGAAAACTGTATGGAATTTTAAGACCAGCACATGGCGTCCAGTTATTAAACATTTGTCTATCGCTAACCTCTTTGTAGGTATCTATAACGAAATGTGTAGTGTACCATTTCTGCAAAAGTTTATTTGAATTAAAAATAGCTTTAGTAAGAATAGTTTGAATAGTTACTAATAAACGATAGAGAAAAACATGTGAATGTATCACATCAGATTGTTTTTCTTCCCAAGACAAGCGTTACAAAAAGTATAAATTATCTAGTAAAGGTAAAAGTTCGATCCCAGCCTGTTCACTCTATAAAGGTGGCATCAGGCGCATGGCACCGCCGAGTCTGTTTATGTTTGCTTAGCTGTGCCTTGATTGGTCCAGCATCAAACACCCGATACAGGGCTGCCAAATGCAATTATCTCCCCCAGATCAGTTAATTAAGTGCTGTCATTCAAATACAAAGTGCACTTGTGTCTTCTGGTGTCGCCTTACTAGTGCTAATGACGTTCATTTCACAGATATTAATGGTAAAACAAATGAACAAACGCATATTTCACTCCGCTGCTTGGAGGTTTTATCGTTTCGTTTGCTCTAACCCTTTTAGCGAACGAGAACCACTTGAGGAAAAGGGTTGGGAGTTACCGAGGGTTTTTATGCAGCTCGACTCCACTGTTAGGGTCGTTAATGCCAAGTGTAAGAGGCCTCACTTCTGTGCTGAATGTACTGCAAGGTAGTAGTACACTGTTAAACATTAGTAATGCAGTGGCGTGTAATCGCCACTTGTTATGGAGACTGAAGGGATGTGTAAATTGCGTTCAGTCTCTAATGTGTCCAGGATAGTCTCAGAAACTACGTAATCCATCTAGATCATGTGGATCTAGACTTTCTCAAACCGAGGTGCGAGGCCAAACCCAGCCCGCGAGCTGCTTCTGTTTGGCTTGCCTATAATCTTAAAGAAACGAACAGAATGAGATAACAAAAGAAGAGTTAGAAGCCTTGAGGACAGCAAAAAATAGAAAAGCCCTACGAAGTGATAATATTAATATGGAATTATGGAAACACGCAGGAGAGAAATTAAAAAATCTGATGTGTTACACTCGCATGACTTTCTCTACTATTGCACAAACTGTTTTTACAAATGCTTATTCTCCATATGCTTCATGTTAATCGGGATGTTAATCTTATTGCTAATTTTCTTGTAGATGTAAGGGGAATGTGGTAGGCTTTAAGCGATACTCAACTATTTTAAGAGCTGGTTGCTAAGTGGCGCATTCCATTCTCTTTGTATGCCCAGGACATAAAAAGAATTAATAACAAATTCCCATTTGAGAAAAAGTATTGGGAAATTTAAGGAAATAACAAGCAATATCTCGAAAATGGTTCACCCAACAAAAAAAATGTATATGACATAAATTGTGTATTTTAATGCGATCTGTATTTTTGTGTAGTAAAATGTTGTCTATCTCTTATGGTTTACCAGTTAGGCAAAAGTCGTTCACAATGAAGAATACTTTTGGGGACATTCCCAGAAAATTCGAGATATACATTTTATTTGTCATGAAAATATCTTAAACATATGATATTTTAATCAAATTCGTTGGAGCCATTTTGAGAAAATTAAAGTTTCCGAGAAATGTTCCATGTAAAGAGTCATCTGTAGGTGGGGGATTTCTTGAAAACCTTCGTGTCGCATCTCTGGAAGCTACTGAACCTAAATACCAAGTTTGGTGTTTATCCGACTGTTCGTTTCTGAGTTATGCTGTTCACAGACACACACACACACGGACATGCTTCCAAAAATGCTTTTTTTGGATTCAGGGGGTCTCAAAACATGTATTTCCGGTGAAATCTCGGTATCGAATTTTTGGGTGGAATACAATACTTCCCCTACTTACTATACGTAGTAGAGAAAGTAAAAAAGTACTATCCAAAAACACTGTTGAACAACCACAAATACAGTTTGTAATGTGACACATTTCCTGGTTTGAAATATATCAGTGCTCGCATCAACGTATATCTGTGAAGACACATTAAAAAACCTGACGTGTTACATTCACATAACTTTCTCTACCCTCTCTTTATTAATAGGTATACAAATTATTTTATGAAAGTTTATTTTCCTATCTACTTCATTTCAATCAATGTAAACCTTTTCAGAAAGAGCTACATTACACATTTCATTGTAGATACAAAGGAAACAGCGATAGTCAAATGTTTAAGAACTGACGCTATATGCTGCCCTTAAAACTCCATACTGTTTCCATGCAATCGCAAAAAGCAACTGTCATTCGACAAAGAATGGCAAAGTATTGAACAAATAACCAATAATAAGAATATCTCGGAAAGAGCTGATGTCACAAAAAAGTTATTGTGTGTTTTAAAGAGAGATGCATTTCTTTGTGTAGTACGTCGTCGTCTATCACTTAACGTTTACCAATTATACAATATTATACAAAATTCCTTCCAAATAAAGTGAATTTCACGGCTATTCTCAGAAAATTAAAGATATATAAATCTTATTTGTGAAGCAAGTATCTTTAATATATGGTAGTTCAATTTATTTTTATTTATTTATTTGTGCTAGCAATCTTCCTTAGAATATGGCTATACATCAGCCCAAGCTGTTATCTTGCCATATTCTACCCATATTACTTTCTTTAATTATGCATAAAAAGATAATATAATAGTAGAAGTAATACCAAAATAATAATCTAATAATACTCATATTATAATAATGATAATATAATTAACTTAACATTTCATAATGAAACTAATTCGCATCTCTTTTTATTGTCCATAACCATTTCATTTTTACTTTGGACAGGTACTCTCCTACCTTTTTACTATTCTTGTTAAAAATCCTACTTAAGGCTACTTTCCTGTCCAGTTTTAACCATTTCCCATTTATAGCTTGCTTTCTCTAATGCACCTTTACAATCAAAAACGATATGTTCTAAATCTTCGCTTTCCCCACATATTGGACACTGGTTCTGTAGGAACTCATTTCTTATTCCTATTAGTCTCCATACACCTGCTCGTAACAAGGCCATACTTTCTCTTTGTTCCTTATTTGAGTTATCCACATACTGTTCACTAACCCATACATTTTTTATTAATATATATGATTCCAAGGAACTTTTCTTCCCAATGTTACTAAATAAATTTTGTATCTCTATATCTTTAAACCCTCGCCTAGCTTCTTTCAAAAAACCCTTAACATCATTTTCCCTCCTTATCCAAATTTCCCCCATACCACTATTTTGCAAATTAGTTTGTAAGGTAGTTTAATTAAAATCGCAGAGAAATTCTTTAGAAAATAAAATATTTCCAAAAGAATTCCGTATAAAGGATAGTTTGGAACAGGTTTTTTCTGAAAATCTTCGTGTCGCATCTTTTACGTTACTGAAACTAAATACCAAGTTTGGTACTTGCCGGACATTTGGTTTTAGAGTTATGCTGTTCAGACGCGCGCGCGCACACACACACACACACACACCTTTTTCTAAAAATTCTATTTTTCGGATTCATAGACTTCAAAACTTGTATTTCCGGTGAAATCTTGGTATCGAATTTTTGGGTGAAATGCAATACCTTCTCTTTCTACTAGATATGTGGAGAGAAAGTAAAACTGAAATATGTCAAATCTAGAATATACGTCTGCCATGACTGATGAACATTTGGAGTTCATTTCGATAACAGGCAGCACAAAATGAGAACCAAAAATGTCTGCAATTATAGCACAGAAAAGCCAGTTTCATTCTTTTCAATGAATATGAAGTGCATTTAAATAAAAATACTTTATGTAACAGGTATTAATATATATTGTCTATAAGGTACACTGTCATGAGACTATGAATGAAAGACTAATCGTTTAAGTATTATTATATTACTTATTGATATGCAAGTGTAGAATTTAGTGCAATAAAATCTAATCCGATCTGTGCGCCTCGAGCCTGTTAGTTTATGGTTTCTATCTTAACTTTTGTGACATTGCCCGCGATTTATTCTGGTGGTTAACGTGATCCCGTTAACAAAAGTTTGATAACCCCTGATTAGACAATTCTTTCATGATTGGAAAGCCTATTAATACCAACGATTACATAATATATTAACACTTTCAATATTTCTACTTTATTTCTTACGTATTGCATCCACTCAAGAATTCGATGTTGCGATTTCACCAAAAATCTTCGTTTTGAGGCTCCCTGTATCCAAAAAATATATATAAAAACGCCCCATCTGTGCATCTGTGAACAACATAAAGGTCCCCCATTCCAAACTACCTTAAAAAGGGTTCTAATGATATTGATTAAAATACCACATGCTTTAAGACATTGTAACAAATGAGATGGCCAGTTGCTGCGAAACATATTTTATGTATCACCTAGTTACTGAGTGTTAAACACGCCTCACTTGAGTCACTGTTGCTACATATCCAGAAAAGAACACTATGATCCGTCGAATCATATCTCACAACTCGGCACTTTCAACCGTAAAAACGCGTCAACTTCGCAACTTCATTAAGTGAACTTACGGGGCAGAGCAGGCACTTATATAGGCCCCGCATACAAAGTGGAAGGTTCTAAAAAGAGAAAACTACTCGAAACTGCCGAAAAGAATCGGCAGCAATTACCCAAACTGCAAAGTTGCACATAATGGGTTTTTTGTGCGGCTGTTGTTCTGAGGGGCCGGTCGCTAGCCGCACAGAATCACACAGGTACGGGCCGGTCACAATATTTTCATGACAAATGAAATTTATACGTTCATTTCTGGGAATAGCCTCTGAAAACCTTGTTCATGCCGAATGACTTTTGCATTGCTTGTAAACCGTAAATGACGGACGAAATCTCAGCGCACAAAGGATGTAAATCTCGTTAAAGCACACAATTTATGTGAAATACATTTTTTGTGGAGGTAGCCATTTTCCAAATATTCTTGTAATTTATTTGAATTTTTAAATGCTTGTACTTTTCTCACTATTAGCTTTTTTTCTTTCTTTCTTTTTTCCTTCCTGGTCACGCAAAGAGAACGAATTTCAAAGCCATCACAAAGCGACCAGCTGTTAGAAGATTTGACTATCGCTTAAGTTTAGTGTATTTCCCTATTTCCATTCTACCTACAAGGAAGTGTGTAATAAAACCATTTCAAAGAATATTTATTTCGATTAACATGAAGTAGATAGAATAACATTTTGTAATAACATCTTATTAAAGTTTAGATAGAGAGTGCGATGTGAATGTAAAACATAAGATCATATCGGGGGCTTAGACTTGAGAAAGAATTAAGTATGGCGTTTTTACTTTCTGAAGTGTAGAGTTGTTTAACATTGGTCTTTTTCGTTAACTTTTTGACATTGAACATACCCACTCCCTCAATCATACTGCCATATTCTATGGATGATAGGGAATGATATGGATAAAGAAATATACCCTTCCCCAACCGAGAATCAAACCGGACGCCTGGGTTGAGAAGCCAAAAACGCTAACAACTTGGCCACAAAGGCAGTCGTTTACGAGCTTATTTGAAGTATGCTATTGGGTAGCTGATATTTTCGGATTTTAATTTAATTTAATTTTCATGATGTTTTTGTCATATCTTATTTAGAATATGACTTTTCCCTTTTCCTACCACACACATAGTAGGCAGAAAAGGTATTGCATTCCACCCAAAAGTTCGATACCAAAATTTCACCGGAAATACATGTTTTGAGGCCCCTGAATAAACAGTTTTAGAAAAAGTTCGGCGAGTGTCTCTCTCTGACTCTCTATCTCTGTATGTGTGTTCCTATGAACAGCATAACTCCAAAGTTCACTACCTTCCAAAGATGCAGACACGAACATTTTCAAGAGAATCTAACCTCCCTCAACTACCCTTTATATGGGAGAATTTTGGAATTTTTTGGTATTCTCAAAACGGCTCTAACATTTTTGTTTAAAATACTATATATTAAACGTATTTACATGACAAATAAAAGCTTTATCTTGAATTTTCTGGGAAAAAATCATTTGGAAGGAATTTGGTATTGTTTGGTATAATTGGTAAACGTTAAGCGACAGACGAAAACGCCTTAAAGAATATAGATATCTTTAAAGCACACAATTTACTTTCAATATCTTTTATGTGGCATAACCCATTTCCGAGGTATCCGTTAGTAATGGTACGAATTGTTCAATACTCTTGTCATTCTTTAAAGTCCTGTTCGACATTCAGTTCTTTCTCGCGATTGCATGGAAAGAGTATGGAATTTTATTGCCAGCGTATAGTGTTCAGTCCTTAAACATTTGACTATCGTGTTCTCTTTGTACCCTAACGAAATGTGTAATGTAGGTATTTCTCAAAGTTTCATCACGATTAAAATGAAGTAGATAGATAAATTAGCTTTCGTAAAAATAATCTGTATACCCACTAATACACTATAGAGAGTAGAGAAAGTCATATGAATGTAACACAATTAGATTGTTTCATTACGTTTTTTACATTGAACATACACTCATTCCCTCAGTCACTCCCTCATACATCCTCTATGGAGTATAGGGAATAATACTGGATAAAGAAGAATAACCTGCCCCAGCCGAGAATAAAACCCAGGACCTCTGGGTTGATGCTGACCACTCGACCACAGAGGTAGCCGTTTACGAGCTTTTTTAAGATTAAGTATGCGATTAATTAATTTATTTTCGGACTTTAATTAAACTTCCGCGAATGTTATTGTCATCTTATTTAGAATATGAACCTATTTTTAATTTCAAGCTTAATGTGTCTTAAGGGAGTAAACGAGAATTCTGGACACGTAATTCAAGACTAAGTACGACAGTTATATTTAATAAGATTAGGGAACACCTAATTAGAATTATAAAACCGCGAAACGGTTGGTGATCTGGTGAAGTTATGATACACGCTGCGTTGTTCATCAGAACATCATCCCTTTGATATAAACGGGAACAAAAAATAAACAAGGGGTTTCTTCTTTTCATTAAATGGATGCTATTGTATGCCACATAAAACGTGTATTTATATTCGGAAATGCTAATGTAATGAAAAAGGTTGGGAAAAAGAGAGGGCTTTAAATCGAAAATAAACTCGCGTAAAAATGCACAGCATGTAATGTTTATTTTGTGAAACAAAAGGTTTGCAAAGAACAGCAAATTAACGAGAACCATTTTAAATGGAAGCCTCTATACCTACAGGGTTCCCGCAACAAACTTCACTACTCGCCTACAGGTGCGCGAGTTTAGCGGTGTGTTGAAAAAACAGTGTTATCCCTTCTCGGTTTTCGCAAAGGTAAACCTTACCGGATACTTTGCTAATAGCTGTTTACGCTACCTATAAAAAGGAAGTATATCCTTAGAGTGGGAGCTTATGGGGTTTGGAACTTCGAAACGAATAGTGTAAAAATAGTCTCTTAGCAGTTGCGTAATATATTTTTACTTTCTCTACTACATATAGTATGTAGCAAAAGTATCCATTGCATTTCTCCAAAAGTTCAATACCAATATTTCAGAAATACATGTTTTGCGGCCCCTTAATCGAAATAATCCATTTTTGGAAGCATGTTCGTGTTTGTACCTATAACTCAAAAACAAAAAGAGGGATAATACCAACCGTGGTATTCAGGTTCAACATTTTCCAAAGATACGACACGAGGATTTTCAAAACAAATCCCCGCAACCCAAACTACCGTTTACGTGGAATACTTTTCGAAATTTTTTATTTCCTAAAACTTGGTGCTTAACGTTTTTGATTAAAATACCGTATATAAAAGAGATTTACATGACAAATAAAATGTATATCTTGAGGTTTTAGGAATAGCGTATAAGTCCTCTTCATTCGGAAGGAATTCTATGTAATCTTTTATAACTTTTTTACTTTCTCTACTACGTGTGGTAAGTAGGGGAAGTATTGTATTCCACCCAAAATTTCGATACCGAGATTTCACCGGAAATATGTTTTGAGACCCCCTGAATAAAAAAAAGCATTTTTGGAAACATGTCCGTGTGTGTGTGTGTGTGTGTGTGTGTGTGTGTGTGTGAACAGCATAACTCAGAAATGAACAGTCGGATAAACATCAAACTTGGTAGTTAGGTTCAGAATCTTCCAGAGATGCGACACGAAGGTTTTCAAGAAAATCCCCCCACCCCAGATTACCCTTTACATGGAACATTTTTCGAAAATTTTAATTTTCTCAAAAATGGCTCAAACGATTTTGATTAAAATATCATATGTTTAAGATATTTTCATGAAAAATAAAATGTATATCTCGAATTTTCTGGGAATGTCTCCAAAAGTATTCTTCATTGTGAACGACATTTGCATAACTGGTAAACCATAAGAGATAGACAAAATTTTACTACACAAGAAATGTAGAGCGCGTTAAAATACACAATTTATGTTATATAAATTTTTTTGTTGAGTGAACCATTTTCGAGATATTGCTTGTTATTTCCGTATATTTTCCAATACTTTTTCTCAAATGGAAATTAGTTTTTCATTTTTTTCATGTCCTGTACATACAACGAGAGTGGAATGCGCCACATAGCAACCATCTCTTAAAATATTTAACTATCGCTTAAAGCCTGCCATATTCCCCTTGCACCTATAAGAAAGTTAGTAATAAGATTAACATCTCGATTAACAAGAAGCATATGGAGAATAAGCGTATGTAAGAATAGTTTGTACAAGAGTAGAGAAAGTCATGTGAGTGTAACGCATTAGATTTTTATGACATAAGCCATTTCTAGAAATTCCTATACTAATGGTTTGAATTGTTCAATACTTTGTCATCCTTTTCAAGTTCTGTTAATTTTCAGTTGTTTCTTGCGATTGCATGTAAACAATATGGAATTTAACGTCAGCGTATAGTGTCCAGTTCTTAATATTTGATTGGCGCTGTTCCCTTTGTACCTATAATATCTTGAATAATTTCAAGGAGGGAAAAGAATGCTTTTAAGCGTTGGTTTTAATACCTCTAAGGTAGTCAAATTATATAATAAATATAATGGAATGTTACTTAAATTACTGTAAAGGAATCTAAAACATGTAAGTTACCGTTTGCCTAACACAACTATATAATATTATACAAAAATATACATTTTCAGGGCAATTAAGGGATGTCACATTTCGAATGCAACTGGTCAGTACAGGCCCCAGCACTTCACTCAGGCATCTAACCCTGTCTCTTATAACCTTGCCCCGCTGACATGTATTCTTCAGCGCTTCATTTCCTTTCTCTTTACCCTGCTCGCTCGTGCGTTTTATTTGGCAGGCTCGTGGTGAACCTAGGTATTGACACTGTGTACTTACACCTTTGAAAGGCGATGTTGACCTGTGCAATGCAAGGTCAGGCGGCTCGCATTCAGGAGGTCGTGGGTTCGATTCCCGTGGCCGACCTCCCTGACCCATGGGGTTTTTTCGGGTGTTTTCCCGGGTCGCCAGGTGAATGCTGAGAAGGATTCTCTGTTCTCATTTCACTTCATCTTTTATCCGTTGGTCTCTTTCAGTGATGGAAGTATCGGCGATGTGTTTCAGTGCAGTGTGGCAGGTGAAAAGGATACTATTTGTGGTCCTCTCCGTCCCTCGGCTGTTGGCAGGCTGCCGGGGGTATAAGGGGCGTTGGACCCCGCTCTATGTGGGATGGGGCCCCCAAACTCCTGTCCGTCCGTATGGGAGTTTCTATCTGGAAACTTGGGGATGCTCTTATTCCTGTGGCGTCACTCCTGGTTCCGGCCGCCCGGTGTCTCCTGCCGGGGACCCCCTCTTGTAGAGTATAGGTACAATATCCCATATCCCCGTGTGGATCACAGCCGAGTCCCCTCCGTAGCCAATCCAATGCAAGGTCAGGCGGTAAAAGCGATATAATTAATCCGTCATCATACATGACGCTTTTCTTCATCTTAAGAGGCAGGTTTAAGCCGAAGGATATTTGTTGATAATTTACATCCATTTCAGATGCATATATTAAGCTAATGATCATGTTAAATAAGGAACTATTTTGTATCGCAAACAACGTATTACACTATACCAGCCAATGAGAGGTGAGTAGTGCACGTGACAATTAAGAGATACGCGCTAAAGGGAACTTAGGAACTGAATCCAAATTGTCTACTCTGAACGAGGAAGTGAACGCATTGCTCCTAGTAACCGCGCCTCCTGCAGTAGGCCGGCGACTTTGTGTTTGTTTACACCGACCACAATCGATGATAATACTTGCACACCCTTCATGCATACGAATCTGAAACGGTCTCTGTGAAGCAGTCAGCCACTTTTAACATCTTATCATGCATGTAACACACATTACGTGGTACTTACGTTCCCATGGACAGCCGTACAACTCCACCCTCATACACACTGTCCTCGTATGCTGGCTGTAGGGGATGAAGCGCACCCTACTGGCCACGAAGGGTAGTTCCAGCTCCTGCCGTACCGACAGGTAAGTGTTAGTGTTCCCTGCAAGCACCTGCAAACACAAACATCGAAGTTTAACCTTAGTTCATATTTAATACTAAGGTAGTGTATCTGTAAAATTAAAGCAAAAGTTGTGAGAAGTTAATTATTTTCATACTACAATAACACGAATTCTAACATTTAAGAAAATATGTTCTTCCACTAGGCGCAACCAAAAATTAACGGAATCTATGAATAGAGAGGCGCATGCTTATTAACAGCTACCCGTAACTTTAAAACTTGTTTTTTCCATTTTCCCATAATTAAAATGTTCCACACGATGCAAGTTTTTAGTAATTTGGTTCAAAATTATTGTTCTGCCTCTTAAAGCACGTTAAAGAAAAGGACCATATATTTTTACTTTCCCTACCACGTACATAGTAGGTAGAGAAGGTATTGCATTCCACCCAAACATTCCATACCGAGTTTTTACAGGAGATGCATATTTTAAGGCACCTTGAATAAGGACTGAATAAGGCACCTGATGTATTACACTCACATGACTTTCTCTACTCTTGTACAAACTATTTTTACAAACGCTTATTTTTCATATGCTTCATGCTAATCGAGATATCGAGATGTTAATCTTATTGCTAATTTTCTTGTAGATGCAAGGGGAATTTGTAGGCTTTAAACGATAGTCAAATGTTTTAAGAACTGGTTGCTATGTGAAGAATTCCAGTCTTTTTGCATTATCAGCACAAAACAAATGAATAACGAATTCTCATTTGAGAAAAAGTATAAGTATTAAAAAGTTTAAGGGAATAACAAGCAATATCTCGAAAATAGTTCACCCAACAAAATAAATGTATATGACATAAACTATGTATTTTAACGCGATCTACAGTTTTTGTGAGGTAAAATTTTGACTATCTCTTATGGTTTACCAGTTATGCAAAAGTCGTTCACAATGAAGAATACTTTTGAAGACATTCCCAGAAAATTCGAGATATACATTTCATTTGTCATGAAAATATCTTAAACATATGACATTTTAATCAAAATCGTTAGAGCCATTTTTGAGAAAATTAAAATTTTCGAAATGTTTCATGTAAATGGTAATCTGGGGTGGGGGGATTTTCTTGAAAACCTGCGTGTCGCATCTCTGGAAGATACTGGACCTAAATACCAAGTTTGTTGTTTTTCCGACTGTTCGTTTCTGAGTTATGCTGTTCACAGACACACACACACACACACACACACACACACACACACACGGACATGTTTCCAAAAATGCTTTTTTTGGATTCAGGGGGTCTCAAAACATGTATATCCGGTGAAATCTCGGTATCGGATTTTTTGGTTGGAATACAATACTTCCCCTACTTACTATACGTAGTAGAGAAAGTAAAAAAGAAAATTTTTAGAAAAAGGTCTGTGTATAAGTGTGTGTGTGTATGTGTATGTATGTGAACAGCATAACTCAAAAGAAAAGTCAGATATATAACAAACTTGGTATTATTCTGTAGGTATTGCTCGGAATGAAAGTTGACTGCCGAACGAAGTTAGAGGCACGCCTACCGAAACACTATTGTAAACCAGCTGCGGAAATGATATGGACTTCTGCAAATATACGCTTCGAGAGTCTGTTCATTTTTACTTTCTCTACTATGTATAGTAAGTAGGGGAAGTATTGTATTCCACCCAAAAATTCGATACCGAGATTTCACCGGAAATAAATGTTTTGAGACACCCTGCATCCAAAAAAAGCATTTTTGGAAGCATGTCCGTGTGTGTGTCTGTGTGTCTGTCTGTGTGTGTGTGTCTGTGAACAGCATAACTCAGAAACGAACAGTCGGATGAACACCAACCTTGGTGTTTAGGTTCAGTATCTTCCAAGGATGCGACACGAAGGTTTTCAAGAAAATCCCCCCACCCCAGAGTAAGAGATAGACAAAATTTTACTACACAAAAAATGTAGATCGCGTTAAAATACACAATTTATGTCATATATATTTTTTTAGTTGAGTGAACCATTTTCGAAATATTGCTTGTTATTTCCTTAAATTTTCCAATACTTATACTTTTTCTCAAATTCGTTATTCAATTTTTGATGTCCTGGATATGCAAACAGAATAGAAGGCGCCACATAGCAACCAGCGTTAAAATATTTGACTAGCGCTTAAAACCTACCATATTCCCCTTGCATCCACATGAACATTACCAATAAGATTGACATCTCGATATCTCGATTAACATGAAGCATATGGAGAATAAGCGTTTGTAAAAATAGCTTGTACAAGAGTAGAGAAAGTCCTGTGAGTGTAACACATCAGATTTTTTTTTCTTAGGGTGTACACAGTAGGTAGAGAAATCGTTGCGTTCCACCCAAAACTTTGATACCCAGATTGTACCGGAAATATATGTTATGAGACCCCCTCTCATCCCCCCCCCCCCAATTAAGAATTTTTAGACAAAGGTCCGTGTGTATCCGTGTGCCTTGTATTTAAGTTCAGTAACTTCCAAAGATGAGACAAGAGGAATTAATTTTGATTAAAATGCGATATATTAAAGATACTTACATGCAATTAAAATGTATAGCTTGTATGTTATGGGAATAGCCTATAAAGTTCACCTCATTGAGAAGGAATTTTGTATAAGCTTGCACAACTGTAAACTTAAGTGAAACAGAAAACGTTTTGCACAAAAATAGAGCATTTTAAAGAATACAATTTATTCCAAATCTTTTTTCTGGCCATTTCCGAGGTATCTATTATTAATGGTTCGATTTCTTCAATACTTTGTAATTCTTTTTAACTCTCGTCGATTTTCAGTTCTTTCTTGCGATTGCATGAAAACAGTATGGAATCTTAAGGTCGGCATATAGTGTTCAGTTCTTAAACAGTTGACTATCGCTGTTCTCTTTGTATCTATCACGAAAGATGTAACGTAGCTATTTCAGCAAAGGTTTATCTCGATTAAAATGAAGTAGATGGAAATAGAAACTTTCGTAAGAATAATTTGTGTACCCACTATTAAACGATGGAATATCAAGAAAGTCATTTGAATGCAACACAAGATTTTTTAAAACAATTCTCCAATTTTGATAAATAAATTACTAACTTATGAAAAATTAAAATTTTATAGATCACTAAAAGTAATAATCTGTCTACAATAATTATGGATTAATATAAAATATCTGATGTATTACACTCACATGACTTTCTCTACTCTTGTACAAACTATTTTTACAAACTCTTATTCTCCATGTATTTCATATAAATCGAGATAAACATTTGCAGAAACGATCTTTTGACATGCAAAGAGAATATATGACCAGTTCTAAAAATATTTGACTATCGCTTAAGGCCTACTATGTTCCCCTTGTTTTGTATTTGCAAGGGCAATATAAGCACAGACAAATCTCTTAATAGCTGGTTGCTAGGTGTAGCACCATTGTCTTTGCCACAGATTAATACTCTTTGCATATCCAAGATAAAAAAATGAATAACGAATTCCCATTTGAGAAAATAAGTATTGAAACATTCAAGGGAATAACAAGCAATATCTCGAAAATGGTTCACTCAACAAAAAAATGACATAAATTGTATATTTTAATGCGATCTACATTTTGTGTGTAGTAAAACTTTGTCTATCCCTTATGGTTTACCAGTTATGCAAAAGTCGTTTACAATAAAGAATACTTTGGAGACATTCCCAGAAAATTCAAGATATACATTTTATTTGTCATGAAAATATCTTAAACATAAACGATTTTGATTAAAATATTATGAGTGATTTTTGAGAAAATTAAAATTTTTGAAAAATGTTTAATGTAAAGGGTAATCTGGGGTCGGGGATTTTCTTGAAAGCCTTCGTGTCGCATCTCTGGAAGATACTGAACCTAAATACCAAGTTTGGTGTTTATCAGACTGTTCGTTTTTGAGTTATGCTGTTCACAGTCTCTCGTCTTAATTACTTCTATTATAGTTTTGCTGTATAATATACTATTGTATGTATACTTTCGTATAACTAGTAAACCATAAGGAATAGGCAGAAGCTTAGACAAAACCTGTAGATCTCATTAAAATACATAATGTACATCAAATAATGTTATAATATTAAGCAATATCGAAAAACTAGGTATAACCTAAGTCTATCCTAAACTGTGGCAATACCTCCCAGGGAGGAATGGGACTCAGACACCATCTCTCCCGAAGTCGGCGGGCAGGACGTGGTTCACGGAGGGTTGCCGCCTTGGGGGCAGGACGGGAGCTGTGGCCTGGGAACCTAGAACCAGGCTTGCATTCCCCTTGGTCGAGTTACCACTGTTTTCCAGGCTGAGGTCTATGTGATCTTAGCCGGTGCTATGCATATTTACACTGTCATGCGGATGAGCAGATATTACAACTGCTCGCATAGTATGGCAGCTTTGAAAGCCCTTAAGGCGCTTAAAACCACATCCAGACTGGTGTGGCAATGACAGAGTATGTAGGATAGATTATGTACCAGCTGCCCGGTTACATTTCTTTGGGTTCCTGGGCATGCTGGTATTAGAGGAAATGAGATGGCAGACACTCTTGCAAAGAAGGGATCGGGACTCGGTTTTATTGGGCCGAGCCCCTCCGCGGAGTGTCGGCTATTGTCAAGTATGAGATAACCCAGCTTACGGTGAGGGCCCATCTTGAGATCTATAGTAAGCAAACCAAGTGAGCGAGTTTCTCCTGAATTTGACCAGACATCTATACATAACGGGTCTTACATAAGGCCCTTTATACAGGAAATGTACGAGGGACTTTGAGACTGCACAGCATATATCATGCAAATGCGAAGGTTCCGCTTGGCATAGATATGTATCCTTAAGTTCCCTCTTTTTGGAACCTGAGGAGATGAGGACTGTTATTAAGGACGTGATCCATTTTATACGGACCATCGAATTTGAATAATGCTTAAAATAAGAGGCACAATGGGTTCCAGAGCCGGCGTGCAGGCCTCTTTAAGAGACTATTCAGGTACCATCATCATCAATACCAAGAAACTCGTTGTTATTGATTTTTAAAGTATTTTGAAATACTTAAGATTACATTTTGAAGTGTTAAGTCCCTATTCGTTTGTTTCTCATTGCCATATAGGGAGTATGCAACTTTAAAGCCAGCATATAGCAACTCACTTTCGAAAGATTTGCCTCCTGTATGCTCTTTGTACCCACAATAAATTTATCTCGATTAACATGGAGTAGAAAGAAGAATAAGCTTGTGTAAGAATAATCTTAGAAGAGTTGGTAGGGAAAGTTATATAAATGTGCCACATTAGAATGCTTTCTATATTTCCATTGCAAGAGCTTATTACCACAAATAAACATTTAAATACTGTTTCCGCATGTAACTTGAGGCAGTATTTTTAACACAAATGATTTCAGTCAAATTATATAGTATGTAAATTCAATAACAGTCCGCCTTGAAGCAATATGTGTATGTAATAGTTTATAAAATGTATACAACAGTCATTGCATATACTTATATTATTGTATCCATGTGTAATAATGTTATGTGAATGCATTACTAATTTAATAATGTAGCATCTGTGAGAATAATAAGTTAAACGTTGCTAACAATGAGGTAATAATGAGGTAACCTTGAGGCAACAATGAGTTTGAGAGTTTAAATGGAACTAGTCATTATTAGAGCAGCAATAATGTAAGCTTTGAGACAGTTTAAAAATAGCAATCAACAGCCCGAAAAAGCTTTAGTTAAATTCAGGTATTGTATTTGACTACGATTAGCCAATCAGAGACTTGAAATACAGAGATTTATAAGTTTAGACGGCTGAAATCAAGTCAGTTGCTTGCAGACCGTGATAGTAACCGGATGCAAGATGCGTCCTCTAGAGAAATATAATACGTATTCGTGTGAGACGAAAAATAAGTATACGTGTTAAAAAGTGCAAGTATTAAATAAAAGAATCTCACAGCTCTCGATATCAGTGAAGTGCTATTTAATTTGTGTCAAGTATTAATAAAAAGGAGTGAATTAAAACTTAAAATCTCTGTAAGCCTACATTCTTCAGTCGCACCACGACCTTGCCAAGATATCCATGTCTCTAAAATAAATACTGACGCAGCCGAGGCAAACATAAATATAATATCTAAAGAAACAGTCAAATTGCAAAGTTAATATTTTTTTAAACTTGGGGCAAAGGCCACCTGAAAGTACATTTGGGGCGAAGGCTACCGGAAACTCTTAACATACGTGAGGTTGCAACTACTTAAAGTGCGCGGCTCCCCAACAGTTGAACTTTAATACAATATAATACAACTCCTTCTATACGTGGAGCGTAACAAACCATCTTCAAATTGTCGTCCATACATGGAGCTAATAAAATAACCTTCTTCAAATTGACACCCAAACTGTGGTGGAAATAACGTAAAGATACAATTACCTTCTTCAAACTCGACACTTCTTGCTTAATTTGAAATAATTATTAAGCAAAGGTATATCACGAGTAATGTAGGAGGATAGAGGAAACAATTTTTATATGAATACTATAAAATACAATGGATATACAGTGCGTTCCTGAAACCCCTCAAGTTCTCGAAGTTATTATTCTCATAGTTATGCACGGAGCGCCGGTTATGGTGCAGGGTTTCAGTGGTGGAAATTTTATACAAATACATACATTTATACGTAAAATACATTATGTATTACAGGTATTACTCATGTGGGAGCGGGATTCGAACACGCAACCTCTTCGTTAAAAAACCGCCACCCTAATCACTCGTGATTGACAGCTCAAAGCCGCTACCTAACAAGTAATCTTCAGGTGTCCGATTCATGACCGACGAGACGTATTCTTCTTCTTATTGTTATTATTATTGTTATTGTTATTATTACTGTTATTATTATACTGAAATCGATAACGGAATCATTACATTTGTATTTATACAGGGTGATTTATGAATAACTGGCACATTCCTTTCTTTAACTATTCTGTTCGAAATTCACTCATTGCCCCAATTTTAGCGCCAAATTAAGCAGAATGTTCTGGAGTTTCGATTGCCTGTCACTAGATGCGCAGATGTTCATGTTTTATTCGTAACTGTTAGTTTTATTGTCGGCAACTGTTTTTGAGATTTTGTTCTAGTCCACGTGAAAATGGAGTACACATTAAATGAACGATTCTTCCTTGTAAAGCAATAATGGATTACGAATTCCTTTTACAGCTACTCAAAGGGCATACTAGAGAGAATTTAGTGTACGGAATCCTCCCCAAAGAAACACAATACTGGGACTGGTAAACAAATTGGAAACAACTGGATCTGTGGTGAGTGAAAAAGACAAAACTCGTTCATATAGGCTTCTGACGGTTGTTGTTGATGTAAGAGCACGGCTGAATCAGTCGCCCAAAAATCATTAAGACGTTTGTCGCAGGAGATAGGGTACAGATACTTAATGTGTCAGAGAGCTGTGAAAAATGCAGGCCTAAAGCCATATATGATTAGAGTTGTCCATCAATTACAGGAACCAGATAAGGATAGACGCCGAATTATTGTCGCTGGTTTCATGCGTTCATTGTGCAAAATCCTGCCATATTTTCCATCACATGGTTCACAGATGAAGCATGGTTCCATTTATCCGGCTATGTGAACTCAAATAACTCATGCAATTGGGTCAGTGAAAATCCACATGTTATTCATGAAGCACCTATGTACCCTTAAAATCGGAGTTTGGTGCGCAATATCCGCACAGAGAGTAGTGGGACCAACTTTGTTTTAAAATAATGTGAACACTGCCGATTTTCATGGAGTTTGCTCAGCAAATAGACGATGTAGAGCAGAGTCAAGATTATTTTCAGCAGGACGGCGCTACATGCCATACATCAAATGAATCCATGGCACTAATTGCAAGTTTCTTTGACGACCGGATAATTTATAAGAACCTGTGGCCACCAACATCTCCGGATTTGACATCGCCGGACTTCTTTCTATGCGGTTACTTAAAAGACCGGGTTTATGTCACACGTCCCCAGTCATTGGATGATCTGAAGCACAACATTACACAGGAGATTCAAGCTATTGACAACAGAGTCCTCCAACGAGTATTCAGTACATGGAACGACGTGTTGAGTTGTGCCTTATACCGGATGGAGGACATTTTCAACATTTGCTATAGAGGTAAATAATCTCCCAAAATTCATCTGCATTTCAGGTATAATAAGTTGTCGCTAGCATTAATCGCTTTGAAACAAAGAAATAAATGTGTCAGTTCTTCATAAATCATCCTGTATTAAAACACACAATATTATAAGAAGTGTAAATTAATAATGCACAAACAGAATATCGGTTAGATCGATGTAAAAACAAAGCAGGTGTTAATACACAAAATACCTTGTCTCGTACGTGGTGACACTCAGCAATACCACAATGCTTCAAAATGAAACAACCGAAACAGACAAAGTAGCCCTGTGTAATGCAATCATGTAGATATACACTGCTTTTCCTTCATACTGTGGCCACCAAACGGTTGCTCGCGCAGCGGCCGCGGCACCTCGGACTACCGCCTAAACAGTTATAATATCCCCGCAACCGCCTCGTGTTCTCAAAGTTGCAATTACAGTTACAATGATAATAAGCACATACTTTACCATAAGATGTTGAGAACCTGTTCTCCTCTATCCATATATTATTGGCATCCTCTCAGGACATTTTCATTCACACTCAAGAGTTCAATATCCGAAATTGAGTGAATTTATCGCCAGATGAATCTTTTAGTTCTTCCAATGTATGGGGTTTGTTGTATACACTTTATTACTTTCTCTATTGCATGTAGTAAGTAGGGTAAGTATTGTATTCCACCCAATAATTCGATACCGAGATTTCACCAGAAGTGTTTGAGGCATTCTGAATCCAAATAAAGCATTTTTGAAAACATGTCTATGTGTCTGTTGAGGCAGTGTTTTTAACACATGAATAATTTCAATTAAATTATATAATATGTAATTTCAATAACAGTCCCCCTTTAAACAATATGTATGTAATAATTTGTAAAAATGTATGTAACAGTCATTGCATATGCTTATATTATTGTAAACATGTTTAGTAATGTTATGTGAATGCATTGTGTAATTTAATAATGCAAGAGCTGAGAGAATAATAAGTTTAACGTTGCTAACAATGAGGTAACAATAGGTAACTTTGAGGCAATAATGAGTTTGAGAGTTTGAATACTACTAGTCACGATTAGGGCAGCAATAATGTAAATTTTGTGACAGTTTGTAATATAGCCAATCAGAGACTTGAAATACAGAAGCTTACGGGTTTTGACGGTTGAAATATGTTCAGTTGCCTGCAGACCTTGGTAGTGACTGGATGGAAGATGTGTTCTCTAAAGAAATATTGTGTATTCGTGTGAATCGTAAAATAATATACGCGTTAACAAAGTGCAAATATTAAATTAAATAATCCCACAGTTCTTAATATCAGTGTAGTGCTATGTAATCTGTGTCAAGGATTAATAAAAAAAGAAGTGAAAATTTAAACTTAAAATCTGTGTAAGCCAACATTCTTGTCGCACTACGCCCTGATTAAGAGAAACGTGTCTTTAAAGTAAGACTGAAGCAGCCGAGGCAAATACATCCATAAATACTGTCTATAGAAGCAGTTTAATAACGAAGTTAAAGTTAATAATTTTTTTTTAAACTTGGAGCGTAACAACAAAAATACATCTTCAAGTTAACTTTACATATGTAGCAGCATATTACGTAACAAACAAATTCTTCAAATTGTCCTACCAAAGCGTGGTGCAAACTCCTTAAGCAACAACAACTCCAACAACAATAAACTACAACAGTTGAAGAACAATACTTCTTCACTGTGAATAGCATAATTCAAAAACGAAAAGTCGGATAAATATCAAACTTTGTATTTGAGTTAGTATCTTCCAAGGATGCGACACGAAGATTTTCAATAAAATCCCCCAACCCAACTACCCTTATATTAAAGTTTTTTCAAACAATTTGAAATTCTATAAAATGGCTCTAAAGATTTTCATTAAAATATCGTATATGAAAGATATTTACATGACAAATAACATCAATATGTTGAGTTTTCTGGGAATAGCCTTCGAAGTTCTCTTCATTCGGAAGGAATTTTGTACAATTTTGTACAACTTGTAATCATTAAGCGACAGACGAAAACGTACCGCACAAAAAATGCAGATCTCACTAACACACAATTTGTTCCAAATAAACTATTGTCTGGCATATGCCATTTCCGAGATATCCGTTATGAATGGTTCGATTTGTTCAATACTTTTTAATTATTTTTAACTCCTGTCGGTTTTCAGTTGTTTCTCGCGATTACATGGATACAATATGGCATTTTAAGACCAGTGTATACCGCCCAGTTCTTAAACATTTGACTGTCGCTGTTTTCTTTGTATCTATAACGAAATCTGTAAAGTAGCTATTTTTGCAAGATTTTATTTGGATTAAATGTAGTAGATAGAAAAATAAGCTTTAGTAAGAATAGTTTGTATACCCACTAATAAAGATGAAGTCCTGTGAAAGTATCAATCAGATTTTTACATGTGATCCTGAGAATACGAATTATCTGTAATGGGATATTGCGGAATGTTAGATAATTGTCCTACGCCTAATATTCCTCTCTGGCGAAGTATATTTCGTCGCAAAATAACATATATTGTGAGGCAATATTTTATATCATTACATGCTCTGAATGCCAAAGTGATTGTAGTGAAAATTAATGTTATTGTATGTACAGGATTTTAGGTGTTTGTTAGCCATAAGTATTGTTAGGAAATAAGCTTACACGGCCTCACTGAAACTGACAATAGAATTGGGTAACAATAAACCGAGGGGGTGAGTTGTTTATCACTAAGAGACAAACAAATGAGTCAGGGTAGCGTGCCTTTTTTTTTAGAAATGGAGGGAATATCTTCCCTAGAGTATATATGTTAGTAGCAGTGATTGGTTGACCAAAACAGACGCTAAGGTGGGCGCAACTCGTATTCTGGAGCCATAAGAAAGTTTCGCACAGTTGCGAAGAATCTCTCACGAGGTGCACGTCACGTAGTCCTGAAGAATCTCTCGCGAGGTACACGTCGCAAAGTTAGTTACAAAATGTGAAGTACGCGAAGTAATTGGTACGCGGCAACTAAAACGACTGTAGTTACATTTGGAAATATCACAGTTTCAGTCAGGCGTGTATAGAGATTAAATATGTGAATTATTAATTAAGTGTGACGGCAATAAAAGTGTAGTAACAAATTATTTTATTAGTGTTATCTTTTAGCAACAACCCCTTTCCGTTTACACGCCCTGCATAGACACACTTGCTCGACTGAGTTGTAATAGCTAGCCGGAGGACAAAGAACCCAAATTTAAAATAATAAAACGAGAGGCGCTCAACAAATAAGATAACACTAGCACAGAGAAGCCCGCATTTACACGAGATTACTTGCATGACGAGAAAATTTGTGTGCAGTAAATGCACACAGAATAATAGGACCTATATTTTTTGAGCAAACAGTGTTTGCAGTAATAGGAATTTCATACTCGCAACATTTTTTGAAGAGCTAACTGACGTTCAATGTCTCTGGGTTTCTTCAACAAGACTCTAAAACTGCGCATACCGCTAATGAGTAGTTAAATTAAATTCAGGAACATTTTGAATATAAGGTATCTAGTAAAGGATTACGGTCCTCACGATCCCCTGATTTAATTGTATGCTATTTTTATGTGGGGGAATTTGAAAATTAAAGTGTATGCCACAAACCCTTTATACATTGAAAGAACTAAAATTAAACATCAGGTGAGAAATTCGCTCAATTTCGGATATTGAACTCTCGAGTGAAAATGCAAATTTCCTGAGATGTTAGAAATGTGTATATAGAGTAGGATAACATTTCCAACATCTCTTATGATAAGGTATGTGTTTATTATCATTGTAATTGTAACTATTACTAAGGGAATATGAAGCGGTTCCGGGCATATTATACCTCTTTTGGCGGTAGACCGAGCCGAGGTGGCCGGCATGCTTGTCACCGTTAGATGGCCGCAATCTAAGGGAAAATCATTGTAATTTATCATCCCTGACGTTGTCATTTGGATTGCATAACCGAACAAAGTTCGGAAACACCGTGTATTTGAATTTCTCATTGCCTGTAAGAGCTTAAATAGCATTTGTCAACACTTTTCAAGTTTGGTTTAAAAGGGTATTAAATTACCGGTAATTTATGAGTAGACCCTCTTAAATCTGAGCATTTTAGGGTTATTTCCCCAAATTTATATAACAGAAAATATTAACAGTGCTGTTGTATTGTTTCAGTACAACGTGAACAGGCCTGAACCTCGCTGTATAAATTAGATTCTGCAAAACTCATTTTACTATCTAGTGTTATATGAAACTGTTGCAAAATAAAGCCACTAATACGTATAGAAAGATCGTTATACTCACATAACAATTTCTATCATCTATATGCTTCGACGCAAAGGTATTCTATGCGTAATGTTTTCCTGAAATAACTTACATTTCATTCTAATGCACTTGGAAAAATCACATAGAAAATTCTCTAGATATCTTCAATACTGACGTCATTCGAATAAGACACTGTGCTCCCGTTAAATTTCGTTTAAATGTTCATTGATTTTAGAATCGTTGCATTTTTAGCATACACATGCGTAATTTTGCAAATACTCCCACAAATATATCTAAATATAGAGGTAAAAACGGCCTCCTGAATATAATTTCACCACGATAACCGGATAAAGGCGGCCTACATCCCTGTTACCTAGCAACCTTCTCTAAAGGTCAAAAGGTTAATGATGAAAACAGCGTGTAAAATGTCGGGGTCAGCATTCCACATGCAAATTCATGCATATAACGAACTACCTATATGTTTCATAAACAATTGGCCAGACAAACCGCTGACAGTTCCGTTTAACTTCAAAATCGCATGTAGTCGAACCCGCTCACGTGTGATGCTTAACCTCCGAGGGGGAGAAATTAAAATACTTTGGTCATAAAATGGCTATAGACGATTAACTAACTACATACTTGCTGCAAATAAACTTGGGTCATTTTTACTTTCTCTACCACGTACCTAGCGGGTAGAAAAGGTAATTGCAATTTACCCAAAAATTCGATACCAGAATTTCACCGAAAATACATATTTTAGGCATCAGAAATTAAAAAGAGAAGCATTTTTAGAAAAATATCCCTGTGTGTCTCTATCTCTGAATAGCATAACTCAAAAACAAAATCTTGGAATAATACCAATCTTAGCAATCAATATCTTCCAAAAATACGACACGAAGGTTTTTGAAGAAACTTCCCCTGGGCCTCTTTAATTTCCTGCTACTATCTAGTAACTATCCTTTAGGTGTAGACCTAGTCGTTCTCCTTGGTCTAAGGGTACCTCTAGTACCGAATGTCGCGAGTTCAAACCCGGCGGAGAGCGATGGATTTTTATCAGACGTAAAAATCCTTAGCACGGCTTCCTTCTTTTTTTTTTTTTTTTTTTTATTTAAAGTTCCCTTGTCGTTCCCAGATTATACTACTGTGTTTTTTTTCTGTTTTCCGTAACACACACACACACACACAAACACCCATGCCCGAGGCGGGACTCGAACCCGCGACCCTCAGCTTGGCGGAGCGCCGGAGCGATCACTCCAGCGACCACGGCTACGAGGGCCGGCTCTTCTTAAGGAAAGTAAAGCCGGTGGTCCCGTGTCGTGGATTTACAGCACATAAAAGAACCTCAAGCCTGATAAAGAGGCCTCTGAGCAATATTTCCTGTCTTTCACGCCCAATATAGAATAGGACGCTAAGGACAACAATAATTAAAGAATGTCCGTAAATAAAACGCAATTTAATTTTTTCTGTAAGCTTCTTGATATTTTATATCTTCTCAAAAATGGATCCAACGATTGCAATTAAAATACCAAAGGTTTAAAATATTTGCAATTCAAATAATATATATATGTATATTTCATAATTAATTTAGCACACATTTGAACAGGTGGTAAACTATAAGAAATAGACAAAACCTTACTGCTGAAAATATATAGATCTCGTGAAAAAACACAATTGAGATCAAATATCTTTATGCCATTAATATTTTCGATATATTCATTGATGGTTTAAATTTCCAAATGCTCTATACGTTTCTGAAGTGCTAAGTCTCTATTCGTTTGTGGCTGTGGTCATGCAAAGTGTGGAATTTCAAAGACAGCATAGAGCGACCCACTTTTTAAAGATTCGACTATCGCTTCAGCCGCCGGTAACTTATAATGAAAAATCTTGTGTTACATCACATGACTCTGTACCCTCTATTGTTTATTTTTGGGTATGCAAATTATTATTACGATAAGTTATTTGCCTATCTACTTCATTCTAATAGAGAGAAACCTTTGCAGAAATAGCTAAATGACACACTTGGCTATGGATAAAAGGGAACAGCGACTGTCCAATGTTTAATAACTGGTTGCTATATGCTAGCCTTAAAATTCCATAACCTTTCCATGACCTCGAGAGAAGCAACTAAAAATCGACAGTACTTTAAAGGATGACGGAGAATTGAACAATTCGAACCATTAATATCGGGTACCTCGGAAATGGCTTACGCCACAAAATATTTATTTGAAATAAATTGTGTGTTTTCAATATAGTTACATTTTTTGTATATATGTTTCGCCTATCGCTTGTTTACCACCTATACAAAATTACGCAAAATGAATTCCTAATGAAGAGGACTTCACAGGCTATTCCCAGATAATTCGAGCTACACACATTGTCATTTAAATATCTTTAATAAATGGCATGTTAATCAAACTCGTTAGAGCCAATTTCGAGAAAATAAAATATTTCAAAAAATTTTCAATGTAAAGGGCAGTTTGGGGTGGGAGATGTTCAGAAAATCTGTGTCGCAAATTTTTCTTATACTGAACTTAAATACGAAGTTTGGTACTTATCCGACTTTTCCTTTTTGATTCATGCTGTTCAGACACACACACACACAAGGACCTTTTTACTTTCTCTACTACGTATAGTAAGTAGGGGAAGTATTGTATTCCACCCAAAAATTCGATACCGAGATTTCACCGGAAATATATGCTTTGAGGCCCCCTGAATCCTAAAAAAGCATTTTTGGAAACATGTCCGTGTGTGTATCCGTGTCTGTATCAACACCAAACTTAGCATTTAGGTTTAGTATCTTCCAGAGATGCGACACGAAGGTTTTCAAGAAAATCCCCCACCCCAAATTACCCTTTACATGGAACATTTTTCGAAAATTTTAATTTTATCAAAAATGGCTCTAACGATTTTGATTAAAATATGATATGTTCAAGATACTTTCATGACAAATAAAATGTATATCTTGAATTTTCTGGGAATGTTTCCAAAAGTATTCTTCATTGTGAACGACTTTTGCATAACTGGTAAACCATAAGAGATAGACAAAAGTTTACTACAAAAAATGTGGATCGCATTGAAATACACAATTTATGTTATATACATTTTTTGTTGATTGAACCATTTTCGAGACATTGCTTATTATTCCCTTAAATTTTTCAATACTTATTTTCTCAAATGGGAATTCGTTATTCATTCTTTTTGCCTTGGATATGCAAAGAGTATTAATCTGTGACAAAGAGAATGGTGCTGCACAGAGCAACCAGCTATTAAGAGATATGTCTATGCTTAAAGGCTACTGTATTTCTATATTGCCCTTGCAAATCCAAAACAAGGGGATCATAGTAGGCCTTAAGCGATAGTCAAATATTTTTAGAACTGGTCGCTATGTGTAAAATGTAATTCTCTTTGCATGTGTAAAAATCGTTTCTGCAAATGTTTATCTGGATTAATATGAATTAGATGAAGAATAAGAGTTTGTAAAAATAGTTTGTACAAGAGTAGAGAAAGTCATGTGAGTGTAACACATCAGATTTTTATAAATTCTTTTTAGGATTCAGGTGGCCTCATTTCCAATATCGAATTTATGGATGGAATGCAATACCTTCCCTACCTATGTGTACACGTGGTAGGGAAAGAACAATTTTCCTGCAAACTTTTATCTGCATTAATATGAAATACATATTAAAATAAGCTTTGTGTAAGAAAGTTTATATAAGAGTGAGTAGGGAAAGCATTATATGAGATTTAAAATTGCTATCATGTTTTACGTATGCTAAATGGAAATTTATGAAATGCAGGATTTTCAAGAAAAGAAAACAAAGAACATTGCTCTGCAAATTTTCTGCTATGGTTGCTCCAAAAGAAGAAATGAATGAAATATACTTCGTAATGCGTTTTTTTTTTTTGGCTTACCTTTATGTCTACGAATTTTTAGAATTGAACGCATAGTAGAATGCATACCTTTAAAAAAAACGAGAGAAAGGTTTTTGTCAAAGGGGAAAACATTTTGTTAAACTGTTTTTTTCCTCACCGTTTTTTACACATAAAATGCTGCGATGATAGCTTCATTTTGACGCGCTGATGAAATTTTCCAGAGATAGGAAAAGTTTTGGAATATTTCCCCAACTAATGCAATTTGAGTCTCGGGTCGGCAACAAAGCCTTTGAACAATTGGCGCATTCCTTTGATCGGAATGCTCTTTGGTTTATTTAGATATTGGTAGACAAGTTTGTGTTGTACACGAATAAATTCCACAGGTTACCGCCCAAACAGAATTTATCGATCGCTGACAAGCGTACCACCTGTTGTACAAACAAAACCCTGTCGGACCGCCACTTTGGCAACCAAGAAAGAAAAAAAAAGAAAGAAAGAAAAAGAAAACTAAACTTCTCTGTAAGACAACTGTCGTCTGAGAAAGAACACGATGTCACTCTAAACGGTGAGGTGGGCTGTAAAAATTCAGAGTTTAGGATGGAAACAGCTTTAAAGACAGAAATACATCACACAATAGAATGCCAAGCATTTTCCTCGAAGAGAAAATATACAGCAAACCAACAGATACAATTAATTATTTAACAACAAACGTGTATGCGTGTTGATTTGCTGGTAATAGCTCTACATTTTCGTAAGACATTAATAAACGTTTGTGTGTGTGTTTGTGAACAGCATTATTCAAAAATGTAATGTAATATATTTACATAACATCTTCTAACAAAGACAAAGTCGCATGCATTCCTTTTTCAGAGTGTTTCTTTAAAACAGCTGATTATTAACAAAACAATACCGTTTTCAACAAAACAGTCTAAAGAATGTACGTATCTTCATTTGAGAGGAAAAGTAATTATATTAGTACCGAGCGGGATAGCTCATACAGTAATGTGTGTGAGGTCTGCATTCAGGAGGTCATGGGTTCAAATACCGTTGACCGACCAATCTGACTTCTTTTTTTTGGGTTTCCCTCAATCGACAAGTAAATATCAAATTGCATATTTAATATCACTACCCACAGTTCCGCTTTAAGTTTAAAACAATAGTACAAATCTGATGTGACACATTTACATGACTTTCTCTACCCTTTATCGTTTATTAGTAGGTATAGAAGCTACTCTTACTCAAGGTATTTATTGATTTTTCTATCTACTACACTTTAACCCAAATAAACCTTTGCAGAAATGGCTACATAACACATCTTGTTATAAATAAAAAGAAAACAATTATAGTCAAATGTTTAAGAACTGGATGCTATACGCTAACCTTAAAATTCCATACTGTTTCCATGCAATCGCGAGAAACAACTGAATGTTGACAGGACTTTAAGAGAATGACCAAGAAATGAACAATTAGAACCATTAATAACGGATATCTTGGAAATAGCTTATGCCACAAAAGATTTATTCGAAATAAATTGGGTGCTTTAGAGATTTACATTTATTGTGTAGTACGTTTTCGTCCATTGCTTGAAGTTTTAACAATTATAGACGATGATGCAATTTCTTCCGAATGATGAGGACCTCAAATGCTATTCCCAGTAAATTCAAGGTATACATTTTATTTGTCCTGTAAATATCTTATGTTATTTTATCAAAATCGTTAATACCATTCTTCAGAAACTAAACACTTTCGAAAAATGCTTCCATGTAAAGGGTAGTTTGTGGGTACGGGGATTGTCTTGAAAATCCTCCTGTCGCATTTTTGGAAAATACTGAACTTAGTTGATGTTGATTCAACTTTTTGTTTTTGAGTTATGCTATTCAAAGACACACACACACATATGGACCTTTTTCAAATTTTTTACTTTCTCTACTACGTATAGTAAGTAGGGGAAGTATTGTATTCCACCCAAAAATTCGATACCGAGATTTCACCGGAAATACATGTTTTGAGACCACTGAATCCAAAAAAAAAACATTTTTGGAAACATGTCCGTGTGTGTGTGTGTGTCTGTGTGTCCGTGAACAGCATAACTCAGAAACGAACAGTCGGATAAACACCACACTTGGTATTTTGGTTCAGTATCTTCCAGAGATGCGACACAAAGGTTTTCAAGAAACCCCCCCCCCACACCAGATTACCCTTTACATGGAACATATTTCGAAAACTTTAATTTTCTCAAAAATGTTAACGATTTTGAGTAAAATATTACATGTTTAAGATATTTTCATGACAAATAAAATGTCTTGAATTTTCTGGGAATGTCTCCAACAGTATTCTTCATTGTGAACGACTTTTGCATAACTGGTAAACCATAAGAGATAGACAAAATTTTACTACACTAAAAATGTAGATCGCGTTAAAATACACAATTTATGTCATATACATTTTGTTTTATTGAGTGAACCATTTTCGAGATATTGCTTGTTATTCCCTTAAATTTTTCAATACTTATTTTCTCAAATGGGAATTCGTTATTCATTTTTTGTCTTGGATATGCAAAGAGTATTAATCTGTGGCAAAGAGAATGGTACTGCACATAGCAACCGGCTATTAAGAGATATGTATATGCTTAAAGGCTACTGTATTTCTATATTGCACTTGTAAATATATATTCTCTTTACATCTACAAGAAAACTAGCAATAAGATAGAGTCTGCAAATGTTTATCTCGATTAACATGAAGTAGATGGAGAATAAGCATTTGTAAAAATATTTTGTACAAGAGTAGAGAAAGTCATGTGAGTGTAACACATGACTTTTTTTCAATACTTTCTCAAATGGGAATTCGTTATTCATTTTTTTGTCTTGGATATGCAAAGAGTATTAATCTGTGGCAAAGAGAATGGTGCTGCACATAGCAACCAGCTATTAAGAGATATGTCTATGCTTAAAGGCTACTGTATATTGCCCTTGCAAATACAAAACAAGGGGAACATAGTACGCCTTAAGCGATAGTCAAATATTTTTAGAACTGGTCGCTATGTGTAAAATGTAATTCTCTTTGAATGTCAAAAGATCGTTTCTGCAAATGTTTATCTCGATTAATATGAAATAGATGGAGAATAAGAGTTTGTAAAAATAGTTTGTATAAGAGTAGAGTGAGTCATGTGAGTGTTACACATCAGATTTTTTTGTATTCAGGACACCTGAAGACATGCATTTCCGGCGAAATCTCTACATCGAATTTTTGGGTGGAATATAGTACTTCTCTTGTTTACTTTGCATAGTAGAGAAAGTAAAAATGTAATATATTTATAAAACATCGACTACTAAACACAAATTAACATGCATTCCTTATACAGGGTATTTCTTTAAAACATTCCAGCTGATTGTTTACAAAGTAACACGTTTTCAAGAAAACAATTAGTGAATAATGTATCTTCATTGGAGCGAAAAAATAAGGATATTAGTACCTAGCGGAATAGCTCAGGCGGTAACGTGTGGGGTCCGCATTCAGGAGGTCCGGGTTTAAATCCCGTGCGCTGACTAATCTGCCTGAGATTTTTGTGGTTTCCCTCAATCGCCAATATATATCAAATTGCACATTTAATATCACTACCCAAACCTCTACTTTGTCTAAGACCATAGTAAAAATGAAAATAGATGGTAATAATGAATACTCTGTCATAAATAATGAAAGAGGGTATATTGGGCCGCACCCTAATGCAATCTGCTCGTCATATACAGAAGTAGAGATACAGTTGCCTAGTACTAAGGCCTCTGTGGACATGCAGGCCGTCATAGAAGCAGAGGTACAGTTGCCTAGAAATTACGAGTACCTCTGTGGACACGTGACGAAACAAGATGATATGGTACAGGGATGAGACCTAAAAGGTTAACTGTCCGCAACACACCGATACACAAGGTATCTCCTAACAGATCCTTGCGATGTGACCACGTAGTTAAAGCGAGAGAAAAACATTGTTAAAATTTATTTAGTGCATATTTTCAAGGTAATGTCAAGGTCAGTTCAATGTATTCCACCCACAATTTGATGCCAAACGTTAACCGATATACATGTTTTGAGGCACTGTGAACCCCCAAAAAGGCATTTTTGAAGTAGATGTGTGTGTGTGTGTGTGTGTGTGTGTGTTTGCGCGTCTGTGAGCAAAGCGAAAAATTGTTTAAATACCAAACTTGGTATTTCAGTTCAGGACCTTCCAAGAATGCGACACGACGATTTTGAAAAAAAATCGTTCCACCCCAAACTATCCTTTACATAGAAAGTTTTTCTTATTTTTGATTTTCTAAAAATTGCTCTAAGGATTTTTATTAGAATACCCTATGTTTGAGTTACTTTCATGGCAAATAAAATCTATATCTTGAATTTTCTGGGAATAATCACTGAAGTTTTCTTTATTCTAAACCACTTTTGTATAACTGATAAACCGTAAGATAGACAAAATCTTACTACACAACAAACGTAGATCTCGTCAAAGAACACAATTTGTGTAAAATAAAATTCTTTGCTGCATTGACTATTTCTGATATATTCTTTCTTACGGGTTTGAATTTTTAATTTATACTTTTCGCTATTCTTTTTCGTGTTCACGCAAAGAGAACAGAATTTCAAACCATAACATAGCGATGGGCTTTGAAAAGAGTTGACAATCGCTTTGGTTTATTGTAGTATGCAACGAAATGATTAAATGAGTAATGAAGGTTTATCTGTGTTGACAAGAAGTAGACAGAAAAATAAGCTCTTGTAAGTATCCTTTGTAGGAAAGTGGGTAGGGAAAGTTGTGCGACTGCAACACATAAGAAAAAGGCCTGAAACTTTCTTCTTTTATAAACCAACCACTATTTCATAAAATATAGTCACGGTGCATTCGATTTATTTGTTTAGTTATTCACAGAATTATTATGAGGTTCCATAAAAGGTGAAATGGAAAGGATTTCACACGTTAAGGCGAGAGTTCAGCAAACCAGCTTACCTACGCGGAAGTCGCTGCGTCAGAGAGCATTTACTCCCGAGCCAGCGCCCGCGGTTTCGCTGACTTGCTTCAGGTCAGTCACCTAGCCATAACGTTCTGCTGAGCTTGACCAGGATGTTACGTTAAATAGTGCTAGTTTTAGGACTCCGGGTTTATTGTTTGGCAGATGCTCGCCATTCAGAAGGTTCATGTGTAAAAAGTACTATTTTAAAGTGAAGCATATTGCAGTAGCCTGCATCATCTATGGCTCAGCTAAGCTTTTCATCACTATAACTAATCGTACCTTCGCCTGAAACGTGAATCTCAAATGTTACATTAAAACCTTGCTAACTTAATTGAGTTTACTATGCAAGAGTTTGGAACTACCTCGGTTATATCCGCATCCCCTCTTTTGCACGTCTTACAAAGCTTGGAGTATCAAGGACCTTCACCTATCCTGATTCCCCCTAGTCGGACAAATCACCTTATGTTACAAGTGGGTGTTCGTCTAGCGAGTAGCCGAAGGCTATGAGCAGATCCCGTAACCACGAGCCATCCCCTGTGGAGTTTGTGTACACGCAGGGGGGCACTAGCGTCCAGAACCGCCCCTATAATTAGAAGCAGTGGAAAAAGTGACCCCGGCTACCGCCAAGACACGTCTTCCTCACATTGGAATAGTTGCCCCCAGAAACCCCATAAAATCCCCTTTGACAATATTTAAGAAGCTTGAAAAGAAATTTAATGACTGTATTTAAACTGCGTTTGTGTTTAGTTAAATTCAAACAAATGAAATCTTGTGTTAAACTTTCAATGTATTAACGTTAATAATGTTTTCAATATAACACGAAAATCTTAAAATATAGACCAAAGCTTACCCAGAAAAATGTAGGGCTAATTAAAATACATTTATTTTCATACTGCCAGAAGTTTTCTAAATATCCCATGTTGCACTTTTAGACTATTCTCAAGTGTGAATATATCCTCTAACGGACATGCTTGAAAGTTCGCGATTCCTTTTGTTTCTTTATTTCCATTGCAAGAGCTTTTTGCCACAAATAACCATTTAAATGATATTTCCACACTTCTTTCTTAATTAAAATTATTTATAAGCGAAAATATATAAATCGTATATAACGTAACGTTGATAGAAGAATCACTTTTTGTAATAATGCTATAGTATACACCAGATATACAGGAATTTGTTACTGATAGAAAAAGCCCTATGAATTCATTACATCAGATTATCGTTGCATTTCTATAAAGTGTTCAGAGGAGCGATTGGAGGCTATATAACCAGATATGGTAGAAAAAAGTGTTACGAAGTTTAAAATGGTTTTAAATACACTGCCGGGTACAAAAAAAAACACTTGCGTTCAGTACTTAAACCAACCCACATCTTAAGTGAGCCTCCTCCATAAGGAATCCTTAGGGAAAACGTGGAGGAAGTATAGGGTTCTCATTGCCCTACCTCTTCCATCTAGGGCCCTAAGGTTGAATTTGGACTCATCTGTATACAGAACTTTATTTCACTGCTCACCTATCCCCTCCACGCGTTCTCGAGCAAAATGAAGACATCTCTTTCTTAAGTTCAGATTTACTTCTCTGGGCCTTCTTCTGCACGTCCATCCGCTGATGTTGATATTGCGAGTATTTCGCAGACGATTACTCACCTTAACTGCTGTCATGTGACGATCTCTTAAACTCGCCAAAGGTAAAAATAAAAAGGGCATCCCTTTGGGATACATTTCGTGACGACCTGCTCCAGAAATACTGACGTAGGTGTCATGTTCACGGAATCGTCTTGCAGCTCGAAAAATACTTGCGGGAGTTGTTCCTAAAAGTCTCCCTACATAACGACAGCTGGGCCCATCTTCAACTAATGCAACAGCTTTTGTGCAATCAACAGGGCTCAAAGGTATCTTTTAGAGCACGAAATCTCGATACTAAAGAGAATAATAAATGAATGTTGTGGCGTATTAATAATTTGCGGAGTTACATTGTCATTGCCAGACATATTGTCGTTTTCGTCAGTCAGTTTTGCTAGTCACGAGTGGTGGGGATATAACGTCTGTCTTAAGATTCCGTGAGAAGCGGATCGTGTGTGCAAGCCGACTTTTGGATCGGTGTAATATGTAAGTAGATTTGTGTTAAGGATTTTGTACAGTGAAAAACTCACGCCTACCTCTTAACCTCCACACCACGTTTCGGTCCTCCGCAGCCAAGTCAGCATACGTCCCGTTAATTTACGTGAAATTAATTTAACTTTCATGTGAACTTTTAGGCCTCTACCCAGCAAGTGACATGTGTATTAAGTATATGTGGAATGATTTATTTGCAGTCACAAGAGTGTTCAGTGGAACCACAAACAATATTGCAAAGCAGGCAAGGACCTTCTAAATGCACCAGAGAATATCTGTTAGTAGCCAAATAATTTAATATTCTTGTTTGCAAAGTGCACATGAAAACAAATTCTAGCAATTCACTGGCGAAAAAAATGCTTTCAGTTGAAATATGTTATACTGTTTTGCCCGGCAGTATAAACATACATATTTGCCCCAATAAAATCAGGACAAGGGGGAATCCAGTTTCAAGATGAGTTATTTAGAAAAAAAAGCTTTTTGCGAGGGGGGGGCTAACGTTCTTTTCTCACAGCTGCTGTGCTGTTTAAATTGTACTAATGCATATTTATAGTGATTAAAAACGAGGTATAATACATTGTTAATGAATCTATAAAATATATTAATGAATTTATTACACAGTATTTCCTGCTTAGGCCAAAAGTGTATGTATACTTAATGAGGACACATGGAAGGATGATTGTTCCATCCTTTGCGTGCATAAGGAAGTCCAAAAAGCTTATCCCAAGTCGCCATGGGGACGCTTGGCTTTCAGCAAGACATATAGACGTCAGTTTCTTTATATAAAAAAAAAAGCTCGATACAAAGGCACGGACCATAAGAATGATGATCCAGCACGCACTTGTCATGCAGATGACCCCCCCTCCCGCGGGGCTGCGGACGGAACCACTTCGGAAATCGATGATTCAAAGTCCAGCAGAGCTGCAGAAAACATACATAACATCGAGTTCTTTGTAAGTGCCTGGCTTTTCGTTTACTGACCACATCTCCATAATAAAACACTTGGGCCGATGGCTCCTCCATGTTTATTCTATCTCAGGTCTTTGTGGCTTTCGCAGATGTATAGTAACTCATTCCTAACAAAGTACATTAGGTTTGCAAGCATGTTCTCTGGCCTCAAGAATTCAAAATTCTAAAACATGTAGATGCTCGCATTTTATATAAAAAAACATGTTATATTCACATATATGACCTTCTCTACCACCTAGATTTTAATAATGTGTATACAAATTATTGTCAAGAAAAGTAGAAGTAGGTGACTGAAAAACTCGATGCCATACCCGGGATTTGAAACACGGATTCCCGGTTTCCGTCCGGTTACTCTAACCACTGAGCTACCATGGCAACATGCCGGGACGACACTAAATTCTCCAGCTAATTCGCATTTTTTCCGGCAAACCACAAGGAGATGACACACCCCACAAGGAGATGTACTTGCAACATTGTAAGTCGCCATTAGGGTATGTCATCTCAATACAATTGGAGATCTCCTTGTGGTTTATCGGATAAAATGCGAATCAGCTGGAGAATTTCGTGTTGTGGCAGCATGTTGCCATGGTAGCTCAGTGGTTAGAGCAACCGGAGGGAGACAGGGAGATCCGTGGTTCAAATCCCGGCTATGGCATTGAATTTTTCAATCGCCTGATTCTATCTTTCCAACCCTGTCCAACACACGGCTTGTGTGGAAGAATAATTAATTGTATCCTTAAGAAAGCTTATTTTTATACCTGCTTCACTTTAATCCAAATAAACCTATGCAGAAATATCTTACATTACACATTTTGTTATAGATATAAAGGGAACAACGATAGTCAAATGTTTTAGAACTGGACGCTATACGGTGACCTTAAAAATTCATTCTCTTTCCATGACATCGCGAGAAACGGCTGAAAACCGAAGGACTTAAAACAATAATGGAATACTGAAGAATGTAAATCATTAATAACGGACGTCTCGACAGTGGCTTATGCCATAAAAAAGCTATTTGAAATAAACTGTGTGTTTTAAAGAGGTATATATTTTTTGTGCAGTACGTTTTTTGTCTATTTCTAACGTTTACCGGTTATACAAGTGTTTTATTGGTCATGTAAATATTTTTAATATACAATATTTTTAATATTCTTTTAGGAAATAAATTACGAAAAATCTTCCATGTAAAGGGTAGTTTGGAATTGTCTTGGAAATCATCACTTCGCATCTTTGAATGGAACTGAAATTAAATATCAAGTTTGGTATATATTTATCCGACTTTTCGTTTTTGAGTTGTGCTATTCAGACACACGCATTTTTGTAAAAATGCCTTTTCTTTGGGGGCCTCAAAACATATATTTACGATAAAATCTCGATAGCCAATTTTTCGGTGGAACACAATACCATCTTTATTTACTAGGCACGTGGCAGAGAATGTAAAAATACAACTTTGGCGCACTGTAAAAGTATTTTAGAACACATACAGAGTATTTTCTTTTTGCAAACCCAGCAAGAGGCTTTTATTGTTCTTTTTTAAATTTAATTTTGACAAATCTTGCTGATTCTTACTTTCTCTACCACGTACCTATATAGAGCAAGTATTTATTCCACTCAAAATTTTGATGACATCCATATTTCATCGGATAAACTTATACTTTTAAGATTCCCCCCCAAATATAAATACGTCTATGTGTGCGCGAAAATCATAACTCAAAAATGAAAACTGAGTTAAATACCACTCCGTATCTTCAAAAATGCACACGAAGAAACCTTTTACGTTAAAGATTTAATTAAAATAACGTATGCTTAAGAAATTCTCAGGACTAATAAAATGCATGTCTTGAATTTTTTACGAACACCCCTATGAAGACTTGAGTGAATTTTGTATACCTACTGTTGTATGAAATAATAAAATTGTTTTCTAGGAAATCCCAACAATTTCGGTTGTGGCTGATTGATGAAATAAACCTTTAGTTATAAACAGTTTTGTCTTAAAAATTTAAATACCACGTTTTCAAAATAAGTGACTGTTATGCATGATGTGGTTCAGTTTGCATAGGAGCATATATCGTGATTAGTTATATATGTTCTCATTTGCTTCCCTCTACATTAACTCTTTGCCATATGATAGGTGCTTGCTTTTAAACAACGGTACTGCTATCTAAATTATCTATTTTATTAGGTAGTACCGGTGGTTTTTCAAACTACGAATTACATTTAATTAAATTTCACCTCCCAACACAGCTTTAGTGAAATTATTGTACTTTGATTTAGAAAACTTGAACGGATCCCCCTGCTTCATCCCAATTGTAATTTTTAAAAGCCCGCGATACCCCTAATAACGGATAATAAATCCCCTGAAATGCACATAAATAGGTATAAATATTGATGCATGTTGTAATTCCGATTTTAATAATCTCCTTGTGACAGTTCTTCAAGTTCTGGAGATGACGCACAATGCGACTTTGTTCAGTTTTCCACTTTCACTTCACTAATTGATTTAGACTATTCTTTACTGCCACTTCACTTTTTCCTCGCGCGTAGCGGTGAAATGAATCTCCATGCAGCAGCCTTCTGTTCCTTCCGTTTCACTCGCTCGGGCGTCGAACACAAGACCTCTCACTCACTCGCTACCTGACTCGAGAGCACGCTTGCTTATATGCAAGTGCGAGAGTTTCTGGAAGCTTCGTAAGAGGGGAGAAAAATACCGTTATCTCTCGATAGCGCTTCTGGAATTCACGTCGCATCAGCACAACAAGGAACTTGCTAACTTTATGAAAGCGACAAAATATTATAACAATGTATAGCATACTTATGTACTATTACTGTTTAAAATATTGCATTTTTATTGTAATCACGTCCTGTATTCTAAAGCAGTAGTGATATGACTTTAGAGTTGAAGCGACAATAAAGAATGTATATAATTCACGTTGGAGGAACAGCACTCCTCCTTATCTCTCCATCCCGCCATTCTGTAGCTGCCATACGTGATAACCTCGGCACATAGCTCGCCATAACAATCTATAAGAATCTTTGGAGTAAAGAATTATTGGAATGGCCGAGTGTAAGTTCAAACAATCAGAGTAGATGAAATTTTAAATTTTTGCACCTTCTCATTTAGTTATTTGATAAGCAAAAGCTCTGCAGCTTTCACGTACTACAGAAACCGCTAAAATAGTAACTAAAATATTCCCCACCTACAAGCTATCAATTTAAGCTTTTGGAATTCACAGATGGTCTCTAACCATCGAGAAAAATTATATTACTTTCTCTACTACGTATAGTAAGTAGGGGAAGTAATGTATTCCGCCCAAAAATTCGATACCGAGATTTCACCGGAAATGTATGTTTTGAGATCCCCTGAATCCAAAAAAAACATTTTTGGAAATATGTTCCTATGTGTCTGTGTGTCCGTGTGTGTGTGTCAGAAACGAACAGTCGAATAAACACCAACTTGGTATCTAGGTTCAGTATCTTCCAGAGATGCGACACGAAGGTTTTCAATAAAATTCCTCCACCCCAAATTATCCTTCACATGGAACATTTTTCGAAAATAGCTCTAACGACTTTGATTAAGATATCATATGTTTAAGAAATTTGCATGAAAAATGAAATGTATATCTCGAATTTTCTGGGAATGTTTGCGTTAAAATATACAATTTATGTCATACACATTTTTTTTATTGAGTGAACCATTTTCGACATATGGCTTGTTATTCCCTTAAATTTTCCAATATACTTTTTCCAAATGGAAATGTGTTATTTATTTTTTTGTCCTGGTAATGCAAAGAGAATGGAATACTCCACATAGCAACCAGCTATTTCACTATCGCTTAAAGCCTACCAATTCCCCTTGCATCTATAAGAAAATTAATAATAACATTAACATCTTGATATCACGATTAACATGAAGCATATGGAGAATAAGCGTATGTAAAAATAGTTTTTACAAGAGTAGGGAAAGTCACGTGGGTGTAACACATCAGATTTTTCTAACATTAATTATAAACATCAGTTGAATAATTCCTGATGTTCTCTCTTTATATAGATAAGTATTTAATACATACTGGTAATGAACTCGTTTGCAATATACAGAGGAAATACAACACAACTTTTAATATAAGGGTTATTAAAATGTCTTGGCCTATGTATCGCATACTATCGCAGTGTTATGACATCCGATTGTCGTTTGTTTTGGTGGGTTTTCTGATTTTTCGGTTACTAAGTGATTTTCTCAGTTGATGTAAAATACATAACACAGAAAGGCGACTATGCAACTAAGGTCATCTGCTCAGCAACGCAATAACTGCGTGTACCAAGCAAAAACTCAATAGAAACAAAATGGATCCCACAAGAAGGCGACTAGCAACTAAAGCCATCTACCTGGCATACACTGACTCAACCAACGAATCTGCAGTAATCGTCGCGATATCTCCAAGAAGTTAAAGCAACGGTAAGAAACAAAAAATGTTATATGGTTCGAAAATCTTCTTATTTTAATATCCAGACATTGTAGATTCTCTTTAGTGTTTTAAAACATTTAGTAATTTACATAAGATGATTTCTTATAGCCCACATCCGTCTGAAGGAACAGAGCTTTTCAATGGCGAACACAGAAACAAAACAATTAGTAAGGATTAGTTAAGAATACCAATTATTTACGTTATTTATTTTATTTCATTTCTGGAGTTGTGTTAAAAATCTGCATGGTGACGAAACTTTCCTAAATAAATTTAAAGTAACTGTGCGAGTTTCATAAGACAAATTGGGTTCATATGTTACGTGGATGGTTAAGGATGAACACGACGGTAGATGAACATTGCATACTGGAAGTTTGTGCAAGAATGCTGAATTTAACAACCTTAATTACTAGGCTATGAGCTGTTCTGGTTCTAGGTGCTTCATTTATTGAGAAAACCTGCATTCAGATTTTTTCCCCTCTGCAGCGTGGAAGGTAATTATAATAAATAACGAGTACTTGACCTGGTGTGTAAAGGGTGGTAGCCCTGCAGAACTAGGTCATGATATGTGCGCATGGTCGGAATTCCCAGAGTCAAAATAATGCAATTTACATAACTAAGAGAGTTTTGTTCTGAGCCGCTGGCAAATTTCCCCTGAGGGCGAGGACATCGCCACCTTAGAGTCGAGCTGTTTAATTGACTCGCTGCTTCACGTTATTAAATATCAAAAAAATCTTTCATAATATGTGACATGCGCACCCAAATTTAATCCCGCTTGGTTAAAACTGTAATCACGGCAAATCTGATGTGAACATTCACATGACGTTCTCTACCCACTATCGTTTGTTGAGAAGTTATTATTTCACGTATGGACACCAAATTGAAGTAGGTGGTTTGTTACGTTATTTTGCACCACGCTTTGGGCGTCAATTTGAAGTAGTTAGTTGCTGCTACGTATTGAAAGTCAAGTTTGTATTGCTGTATTATATTTCAACTGTTGGGGAGCCGAGCACTTGTAGTAGTTGCAACCGCACGTATAGTAAACAGTTCCCGGTAGCCTTCTTCCCAAATGTACTTTCAGGTGGCCTTTGCCCCAAGTTTAAAAAAATATGAACTTTGTAATTAAACTTTAAATATTATATATTTATGTTTTCCTCGGCTGCGTCAATATTATTTTAGAGACATGGATATCTTGGCAGGGCGTGATGCGACAAGAATGTAGGCTGGCACAGATTTTAAGTTTTAATTCACTCCTTTTTATTAATCCTTGACACAAATTAAATAGCACTTTGTCGCGGTTACTTTCGTGTTATCTTATTTGCTGAGCGCCTGTTATTGTATTACTAGTTTGAATTTTGGGTTCTTTGTCCTCCGGCTAGCTATTATTACAAATCGAGCAAATCTCAGGAACAGGGTGTGTAAACGGAAAGGAGTTGTTACTAAAAGATAAAACTGATAAAAGAATTTGTTTTTGCACTTTTATTGCCGTCACAATTAATTAATTTCACATAATTACTCTTGATACACGCCAGACTGAAACTGTTATATTTTCGAATGTAACTATAACCACTTATTTGCCGCTCATTAATTCTAGTATTTCACATTTTGTAACTAACTTTACGACGCGAGAGATTCTGTAGAACTGCGCGACGTGTAACCCGTGAATAATTCTGTTGAACTGTGTGACGTGTAACCCGTGAATGATTCTGTTGAACTGTGTGACGTGTAACCCGCGAATGATTCTGTTGAACTGTGCGACGTTTGCCTTGTGAATTATTCTGTAGAACTGTGCGACGTGTAACCCGTGAATGATTCTCTTAAACTGTGCGTTACCCGTCTCTGGCTTCATAATTTATACTCCCTCACCCCGATATGCCTAAAGATTATAATCGAACTGCTATTGGTTAATAAAGCGCGCCAACATTAGCGTCTATTTTTATATCCAATCAAAATTACGAACACACATGCTCAAGGGAAGATAATTCCCTCCATTTCTAAAGAAAAGCGCGCTACTCTGACGTCATTTGTTTGTCTCTTATAATTGATAAATAACTCACCCCCTCGCTCATTGTTACCCGCTCCTATTGTCAGTTTCAGTGAGGCCGTGTAAACTTATTTCCTAACAATGCTTATAGTTAAAAAATATCTCAAATCAATGTCATACAATAATGTCAATTTACACTACAATCACTCTGGCATTTACAATGTTGTGATATAAAATACTGAGATTGAGAGTTCTGAGATTCTTTTATTTAATACTTGCTCTTTTTTACACATACTATTTTCGTCTGGCACAAATACGTAATCAATTTCTCGAGGACACATCTCGCGTCTGGTTATGAGAACTGTTTGGAGGCAAATGAATTGATTTCAACCGTCTAAACTTGTAAATTTCTGTGTTTCAAGTCTCTGATTGGCTATTTTTACTCCAATAGAATACCTGTATTTAACCAAAACCCCCTCCGGTTGTTGATTGGCTATTTTATAAACTGTCGCTAAAATCACATTATTGCTTACAAGAATCACAAGTAACATTTAAGCTCTTAAACTCATTATTGCCTCAAGGTTACCTCAATGTTACCTGATTGTTAGTAACTTTAAACTTATTATTATTATTACAGCTCCTACATTACTAAATTACGTAATATATTCAAATAACATTATTACACATGGATACAATAATATAAGCATATGCAATGACTGTAATATACATTTTACAAATTATTATATACGCATATTGCTTCTAGGCTGGCTGTTATTGAATTTATATTTATATAATTTGACTGAAATCATTTGTGTTAAAATACTGCATCACTGTTTGTATAGATATTATAAAACATTCCTACGAAAGCTGCTTATTGAAATAAATATTTGCCAAAATAGTTTTATTACACATTTCGTTGAAGATTGAAGCGGGTACAGAAAATAATATTGATAGTCATGTCACCACATACTGGTCTTGAAACTCGTACTCTTTCTAATACATCGCGAGAGACAACTGAATAGCGACGTCACTTTAAAAGAATCACAAAGGGTTACAAAATTCAAAATTCCCGGTTGGGGATGGAAATTTTTATTTAGCCAGGATTGTTTCCTAACTTCCCAAGAGTCTGGAAGTATGAGTGGGAGGGTAAATGTGTGTGTGAATTTAACGTTTAAAAACAAAAAAATCTGATGTGTTACACTCACATGACTTTCTCTACTCTTGTACAATCTATTTTTACAAACGCCTATTCTCCATATGCTTCATATTAATCGAGATATCGAGATGTCAATCTTATTTGTAATTTTCTTGTAGATGCAAGGGGAATATGGTAGCTTTTAAGCGATAGTCAAATATTTTATCGCTGGTTGCTATGTGGCGCATTCCATTCTCTTTGCATGTCCAGGACATAAAAAAATGAATAACGAATTTGAGAAAAAGTATAAGTATTGGAAAATTTAAGGAAATAACAAGCAATATCTCGAAAACGGTTCACTCAACAAAAAAAATGTATATGATATAAGTTGTGTATTTTAACGCGATCTACATTTTTTGTGTAGTAAAATTTTGTCTATCTCTTATGGTTTACCAGTTATGCAAAAGTCGTTCATAATGAAGAATACTTTTGGAGACATTCCCAGAAATTTCGAGATATACATTTCATTTCTCATGACATTATCTTAAACATATGATATTTTCATCAAAATCGTTAGAGCCATTTTTGAGAAAATTAAAATTTTCGAAAAATGTTCCATGTAAAGGGTAGTCTGGGGTGGGGGGATTTTCTTGAAAATCTTCGTGTCGCATCTCTGGAAGATACTGAACGTAAATACCAAGTTTGGTGTTTATCCGACTGTTAGTTTTTGAGTTATGCTGTTCACAGACACACACACACACAGACACACAGACACACAGACACACACACAGACACACACACGGACATGTTTCCAAAAATGCTTTTTTTGGATTCAGGAGGTCTCAAAACATGTATTTCCGGTGAAATCTCGGTATCGAATTTTTGGGTGGAATGCAATACTTCCCCTACTTACTATACGTAGTAGAGAAAGTAAAAACCCAAAGTAAACAATCCCAAAGATTAACACGATAGTAAACAAGTGAACGTCATTGCCGATGAAAAATTTTTGCAAACACAAACCCGCTGATGTCCTTAAATGTTAAATTAAACTGAGTGTATTTATGGACGCTCTTTAACTATGCTTCTTAGCGTCCCTTTCCGTATGGGCGTGAAGAACCGGAAATTTTGCTCAGAGGCTTATTTATCAGGCTTGAGGTTCTTTTACGTGTCGAAATCTACGACCACGGACGACATTAGGTGATAAAGGCAACAAATAAATGGAATAAGCAAAAAAAAAATTCAAACCAATAATAGGCGATATGTCAGAAAAGTTATTTGAAATAAATTTTAAAAAGATTGTAAGATCTTGTCTACACCTTAAAGTTTGCCCGTTATGTGAAATCATTTAAAACTCTTTTCGAATGAAGAAAACTTAACAGGCTATTCCCAGAAAATTCAAGATATACATTTTATTTGTGATGTAAATATCTTAAATATATCGTATTTTAATAAAAATTGTAAGAATTTTTTAAAAACATAGATCTCCAAAAGTGATATAAAGGGTATCTTATGTTGGGGGTATTTTTTTGAAAAATCTTTGTCTCTAATCCTTTGGTGCTTATCCGGAATTCGTTTTTGAGTTATGCTGTTCACGCAAACACACACACGGATTGTTTTAGATTCAGGGTCCTCAAAACACGTATTCCCGTTTAAATCTAGGCATCGAATTTTTGGGAAGAACACAATGCTTCCCCTTACCTGCTGTGGGTAGGTATTGTGTAGTATTACATGGTGAATGTAAATATTCCTTAAAGGTTTACACGCAGATAAATCAGAAAATTTGTACATACACCTATTCTATGGTAGGAAGAGGATATTTTTCTTTCTTCGTGTTTATGTTTACTTCCTCGCCCCAAAAGAAGCAGATTTGGAAAGGTCGGTGTGTGTTTATGAACAACAGAACTCGAAACAAAAGCCAGACTTGGTATTTCAGTTTAGAATCTTCATAATTTCAAGAAATTTCCCAACCAGACAATCCTTTACTTGGACAGTGTTTGTTATTCTTTAATTTTTAAAGAATTGTTAATTTTCCTGATTATAATAGCATAGTTTAAGATATTTAAATGGAAAAATGTGTACCTTTAATTTTCTCAATATAACTTGAAGAGTCCTTTTCATTCTGAGCGAATTTGCATAAATGGTTATAACTGGAAAACGATAAGAGATAGGTAAAAGTTTGCTACTCAAAAATGCAGATTAGCATTAAAGCACACAATTTACATCAAACAAATTTCTTTCTGACATTATCCATTCCCAAGATATTTGTTGCTATTGGTTTGAATTCGCCAATACTTTATAAATAATTTTCTATAGCATATTTAACATATGGTATTTTAAACTCGTTATTGCCATTTTGTGAGGAGATAAAAAAAATCTGATGTGTTACACTCGCATGACTTTCTCTACTCTTGTACAAGCTATTTCTACAACGCTTATTTTTCATATGCTTCATGTTAATCGAGATGTTAATCTTATTGATAATTTTCTTGTAGATGCAAGAATAATTGCTAGGCTTTAAGCGATAGTCAAATATTTTAAGACCTGGTTGCTTTGTGGAGTATTCCTTTGCATTACCAGGACAAAAAAGTTAATAACGAATTTGAGAAAAAGTATCATTATTGGAAAATTTAAGGAAATAACAAGCAATATCTCGAAAATGGTTCACACAACAACAAAAATGTATGACATAAATTATGTACTTTAACGCGATATACATTTTTGTGTAGTAAAATTTTGTGTATCTCTTATGGTTTACCAGTTATGCAAAAGTCGTTCACAATGAAGAATACTTTTGGAGATATTCCCAGAAAATTCGAGATATACATTTCATTTGTCATGAAAATATCTTAAACATATGATATTTTAATCAAAATCGTTAGCCATTTTTGAGAAAATTAAAATTTTCGAAAAATCTTCCATGTAAAGTGTAATCTGGGATGGGGGGATTTTCTTGAAAACCTTCGTGTCGTATCTCCGGAAGATACTGAACCTAAATACCAAGTTTGGTGTTTATCCGACTGTTCGTTTCTGAGTTATGCTGTTCAGACACACACGGACATGTTTCCAAAAATGCTCTTTTTGGATTCAGGGTGTCTCAAAACATGTTTTTTCGGCGAAATCTCGGTATCGAATTTTTGGGTGGAATACAATACTTCCCCTACTTACTATACGTAGTAGAGAAAGTAAAAAAGCGAAGGAATTTCGCATGTAAAGAGTAATTTGGGATTGGAACATTTTCTTGAAATTCTTTGTGTCGCATCTTTAGAAGATTTTGAAAGTAAATACTAAACTTGGTATTTATCCTAATTGTTTTCCCTTCTTTTGAGTTATGGTGTTCGCAGACACACACACGCACACACAGAGGAATGGATGCTTTCCTTCTAAAAATTATATATTTAGATTCAGGGGACCTCAAAGCAGGTATTTTCAAAGAACTATCCATATCAAATTTTTGTGTCGAATATCATTTTTCGACCACCTACCATAGGTATGTGCACAGAGTTAAAATAAGCTTGAAAGGATATGAAAATCAAAAGTTTTTGAAATATGTACATTGTATTGGAACCAGTGGTATTAGTTAAGAGTATTTACTAAGTGAAAAATATAGTAAACAATATTAATAAAATAAATGTGTCATGGATATTTTATATAATATTATTTATTTGAGTTTATTGCATACCAAGTAGCACTGTCTTCTATGTTATTTAAGAAAATTGTCTTCCTTACATTATATTACAAATCCCAACTGCGAATGAGCTGTGACAATTTCCAAAGTATTGGAAATCAGGTGTGACGATCTGTTTTTTTCAAAAAGCTTTATTTAGGGTCGTTTTAAGCTTCCTAGGTTTTATTACAACCTTTCATGTACAGTTGCTTACATTATTGGATTACAGTATAATACTTACACATTATGTATACATACAGGTTACAATTTGGGTAAATGTATTGATATATATTAATTAATTTAAGAAATGTAATTACTTTATGGATGAAAGTTGCATCATTGAATGCTGTAGAAATATTTCTGGGCATACCAATCTGACTACGTTGATTTTCAAATTTTGGACATGTTAGTATAATATGTACTACTGTTAATGCTGTTTTACATGTTTCACAAATTGGTGGAGAGCTTCTATTTAACAAATAAGAGTGTGTCAGTCTAGTATGCCCAATTAGTAGTCGGGATATTACAATTTGGTTTCGCCGCTGTAGCTGTCTTATTGGATATTCTTTAGTTGAAGTTCCACGTACTCATGAAGTTTACTTGTAGAATTGTTCATCCAGCTGGTCAGCCATTCTTTGTGTATTTTCTTCTTAAAGTGTGCGACTGCTTCTTGTAGAGGATTTTGATATCAGTATCTTGTGTTGGTAGTTCCGTAGCTTGTTTTGCTGCAGTATCAGCTCTTACATTACCGGGTATGTTTTTATGAGATGGTATCTACATGGAATTGAGTGACTTTTCTAAGTTATAAAGGTTGGTAGCAAGATTATGTATTTTGTTTACAATACTATTGGTTGAGAACGTGTCTTGTATTGCGTTAAGGCTGATAGAGTCACTGACGATTATGTAACAGTCACTATGTGCAGTTTCCAGAGCGTATTCTAGTGCCTTTTTAATAGCATATAATTCACAGTTATATATAGTGAACAAGGACGGTAACTTGTATTAGAGGACGATATCTCCACATATTACAGCACATCCATTGCCTTTTTCAGTTTTAGAACCATCCGTATAGATGCAGAGCTTGGATGTGTATTTTTCTAACTTTTCTTCAAATAACTGCTGGTAGATTAGTTGCTTGGTATTTATCTGATTATGCTTGCTTAATTCTGTATCAATGGGTGGTATTTTCTTACTCCAGGTTGGATGATCCGACTGTAGTTACATTGAGGAGATATTAGGAATTGTGGTGCTCATTTCTTTGAAATATCTGTTTATTCTGATTTGGAATGGCAATGACTGTGATTGTTGTGTGGGGAAAGTATCACAAGGATTTGAGAAAATCATTGGTACATTCTAGATTTCGGTGTTGCTGCTATTTTGAGAGCGTAGGTAATGTTTAACTGCTTAATACGGCATTGTAATGGAGTTTCATTGGCTTCTATTAATATGCTATCTACAGGACTAGTGGGATAAGCACCTGTTGCAATCCGAATAGCTGAATTCTGTATTGAATTCAGTATTTTTATAATTGATGGCTTGGCACTACTGTATACTATGGAACCATATTCCATTTTAGGGCGTATAAAGGCTTGTGACGATCTTGTTATAAAAGATTTCAGTGATAAACTACACGCTAGCGCCTCAGTCAATATACTGTCTCACTGATGTGTTATTCACCAATCAGAAGCGAACTATTTAATATTCAAAACACGGTGTTCAGAAACTAATACATTTTCTCTTACATTCATTTTTATTCTCTCTGCCATAGTAGTAGTGAAGGTACTGCATTCCACCCAAATTTAGATGTCGAACTTTTACCGGAAATACACGTTTTGAGGCCTCTGAATAAACAAAAGCACGTGCGTATGTTTGTGAGTATGTGTGAACAGCATAACTCAAAAATGAATAATCGGACCAACACCAAACTTGGTATTTAAGTTCAGTATCTTCCAAAGATGCGAAAAGTTTCAAGAAAATCCCCCACCCCAAACTACCCTTTACATTTTCTAAAAAAACGGCCAAAACAATTTTGATTAAAATACCATATGTTAAAAATATTTGCATGATAAAATGTGCATCTTGAATTTTTTGGGAATAGCCTGTAAGGTCCTCTTTATTCAGAAGGAATTTTGTATAATTTGTGCAACTGGTAAACTTAAACGATAGACGAAAACATACTTCACAAAAAACGTAGACTTCTTAAAAAAGACACAATGTATTTGAAATAAGTTTTTGTGGCATCAGCCATTTCTAGGTATCCGTTATTAGTGGTTAGAGTTCAATATTTAGCCATTCTTTTAAAGTCCTGCCAGCATTATGAAATTTTAAGACCAGTGTATAGTGTCCACTTCTTAAACACTTGAATATCGCTGTTCCCTTTGTATCTATAACGAAATGTGTAATGTAGCTAGGTTTATTTTGATTAACATGAAGTACATAGAAAAATAAGCTTGAGTAAGAATAATCTGTATACCCAATAATAAACGATAAAGGGTGAAAAACGTCATACGAATTCATCATGTCAGACTTTTTATCCTATGATCTCTGCTTTGATTCGAGTAAGGCACAAGAAAGTCTATTCTCATGCATTTTCTTGTTCACTATTGGCGGTTTGTTCAAACTGTAAAAATGGCGAAATTGGATGATCTGGGAATTCAAAATATAAAAGTAGTAGTACAAGATCTAATGTCGCATAATACTAAATGAAACAGATAAGTTATTTCAGTGATTATACTGAAACTACAAAAATGGCATCCTTCTCGCACATCAGTGGATATGCTATAAGTTTAAAAAGGTAATAATAATAATAATAATAATAATAATAATAATAATAATAAAAAGGCGCCGTTTTCTTATTTTAATTATCTTAATTGAATTCTCGACGTTTGGTCACGAAAAAATTGTTACAACAGGCATTCGTTAATATCAATTAAATTAGCAGAAGCTATGAGCAATTGTGGTATTACTGAAGATAGTCTAACGTGATTTCTTCAAACTGAAACGGGCCCGTTTACTTTTACTTTCTCTGCTACTTGTCTATAGTAAGTAGACGAAGTAATGCATTCAGTCCAAAAATTCACTGAATCTCATCGGGAATACATGTTTTGAGACTCCCTAAAAATTATTTTTAGAAAAACGTCGATGTGTGTGTGTGTGTGCGTGTGCGTGTGTCTGTGTCTATCTGGCTGTGTCTATGTCTGTATATGAAACGCATTATTATAAAACGAAAAGTCGTTTAAAAACCAAACTTGGTATTAACGCGATCGTTCTCCGCGGTTGTGGCACGAATATTTTCAAGAAAAACCCTCCCGCATCCCTATGTATTCTTTACATGGAAAATGTTCCTTATTTCTGATTTTCTCCAAAATGGCTCGATTTTTATTTATACAAAATAGATTTAAGATACTTGAATACGTATCTTAATGAAATGTATATATTGACTTTTCTGGGAATAGTCTGTGAAGTCCTGTTCATTCTGAATGGCTTTTGTTTAGTTGTAAACAGCGAGTAGACGGACGACACACATAATGTGGATCTCGTTAAAGCACGTAGTTTGTCTTCTTATTTTTACTTTCTCTACTACGTATAGTAAGTAGGCGAAGTATTGTATTCCACCCAAAAATTCGATACCGAGATTTCACCGGAAATACATGTTTTGATATCCCTGAATCCAGATAAAGCATTTTTAGAAACATGTCCGCGCGTGTGTGTGTGTGTGTGTGTGTGTGTGTGTCTGTCTGTCTGTCTGTCTGTCTGTCTGTCTGTCTGTCTGTGTCTGTCTGTGTGTGTGTGTGTGTATGTAAACAGCATAACTCAAACGAACAGTCCGATATACAGCAAACTTGGTATTTAGGTTCAGTATCTTCCAGAGATGTGACACGAAGGTTTACAAGAAAATTTCCCCACCCCAAATTACTGTTTACATGGAACATTTTTTCGAAAAGTTTAATTTTCTCAAAAATGGCTCTAACGATTTTGATTAAAATATTATATGTTAAGATATTTTTATGACAAATGAAATTTATATCTCGAATTTTCTGGAAATGTCTCCAAAATTATTCTTCATTGTGAACGACTTTTGCATAACTGGTAAACCATAAGAGATAGACAAAATGTCACTACACAAAAAATGTAGATCGCGTTAAAATACACAATTTTTGTTGTTGAGTGAACCATTGTCGAGATAATCCTTGTTATTCCCTTAAAGTTTCCAATACTTATACTTATTCTCAAATTCGTTATTCACTTTTTTTATGTCCTGGACATGCAAGGAGAATGGAATGCGCCACATAGCAACCAGCGCTTAAAATATTTGACTATCGCTTAAAACCTACCATATTCCCCTTACATCTACAAGAAAATTAGCAATAAGATTAACATCTCGATTAACATGAAGCATATGGAGAATAAGCGTTTGCAAAAATAGTTTGTACAAGAGTAGAGAAAGTCATGTGAGTGTAACACATCAGATTTTTTTTCTGCTTCTTCTTAGTTTCTTTCCCTACTATGTATAGTAAGTAAGGGAAGTATTTTATTCCACCGAAAAATTCGATACCGAGATTTCACCGGAAATATATGCTTTGAGACTCCCTGAATCCAAAAAAAGGCATTTTTGGATACATGTCCGTGTGTGTGTCTGTCTGTGAACAGGATAACTAAAAAACGAACAGTCGAATAAACACCAAACTTGGTATTAAGGTTCAGCATTTTCCAGAAATGCGACACGAAGGTTTTCAAGAAAATCCTCCACCCCAGATTACATGGAAAATTTTTCGAAAATTTTAATTTTCTCAAAAATGGCTCTAACGACTTAGATTAAAGTATCATATGTTTAAGAAATTTTCATTACAAATAAAATGTATATCTTGAATTTTCTGGGAATGTCTCCCAAAGTATTCTTCATTGTGAATGACTTTTGCATAACTGGTATACCATAAGAGATAGACAAACTTTTACTACACACAAAATGTAGATCGCGTTAAAATACACAATTTATGTCATATACATTTTTGTTGTTGAGTGTTCCATTTTCGAGATATTGCTTGTTATTCCCTTAAATTTTCCAATACTTTACATTTTCTCAAATTCGTTATTCATTTTTTTGTCCTGGTAATGCAAATAGAATGGTATACTCCACATAGCAACCAGCCCTTAAAATATTTGACTATCGCTTAAAGCCTACCAATTCCCCTTGCATCTACAAGAAAATTAGCAATAAGGTTAACATCTCGATATCTCGATTAACATGAAGCATATGGAGAATAAGCGTTTGTAAAAATAGTTTGTACAAGAGTAGAGAAAGTCATGTGAGTGTAACACATCAGATTTTTTTATTCTGTTTTTATTTCACTTTTTTTGGAGTTAATCATTTATGAGATATTTCTTGTTATTTGTTTGAATTTTCAAATAGCTGCTTACACTTTTCCCAACTGTTCTGTCGTTATTAGTTTTTGTCTCGTGCTCATGCAAAGAAAATGGAATTTCAAAGCCATTACAGAGCGACATGCTCTTTAAAAATGTGACTAACGTGTCTATCGTACAACGAAAAGAGTAAATGTTAATTGGAAGTTTATCGAATCAACCAAAATTAGCTAGAATAATAAGCCTTATTGAGAATAGTTTGCAGAAGAGTGAGTAGAAAAGGTTATGTAAATGCAACCCATCAAATTTTTAAAGAGCGTTTAATTCCGTTCTTACTACATACGGCAACACAGATGATGGTAACGAACAGAGACACAGCACCGCTAGTAGGCCCTTTTAGCTTCTACCGCGACCCCTTGGACGACTCAAAGGGCGACCAGATCCCGATGACGACGGTATAAAGTATGGACGGGGTCCCTACCATTTTCAGACTGAACGCAACCGACTTCACCTCATCTACCCACAAGCTCCTCCCCGGGCTCCTCCGCCGGAGAGTAGCCTCAGCAGTTCCGCAACGACGTCATGGAACAAACCTCTATGAAGCGCACATCCACCGCCCAGCCAAAACTCGCGGTACACCGTCGTTTGGTCCTACAACATTGAAAGAGATATCAATGAAGTAGATGCTGACTACAAGAAGAATAGGGCAGTCGTGGTAGAAGATGAACTATCCCTGCATTCGCCTACTGTCCCGGGAAAACCACGAAAAGCCCATGAAATGTAAATTTGGAAGGGAATTTGGCAATAAAACATTACAGGCGTAAGTTTATATAACTTTCTCGGCATTTTTACTTTTGAGGACTGAGGAAAATCTGGAGAAAGCCTCTGGACGAGATTTGAACCGTAGACCTCCCGATCACCAAGCTATGCGCGTTTCAGTATCAATATTGAATGACAGAACAATGACGTAAACAGTCAATATTATTATAATGCGCTGAAATTGTACATAATTTGCATTAAAATTTTAACCAAGGCTTTCAAATAGAATGCTATTATTGTACATGAATCTGGCATTATGAAAAATCTGACGTGTTACATACACATAGCGTTTTCTACTCACCCTTATACAAGCTATTCTTACAAAAACTTTTTCATCTAGCTCAGAAGCCTCTTTATCAGTCTTAAACTTCATTTATGTGCATAATTCTACGACACGGCACCACCGGCTTTACTTCTCTTCCCAAGGAAGCCATGCTAAGTATTTTTACGCCCGAAAAAAATTCATCGTCCTCCGTCGGGTTTGAACTCGCGACCAGCATGGTACCCCTAGACCACGGAGGATGATAGATAAAGCAGTAGTCAAATGTTTAACCAGAGTGTCCCATTGCGAAGGTTTGAAATTCTTTGAATGACCACGAGGGGGAGAAAAACTACTACTTCTCATTTGACAAAAGTATATTTGAAAATTCAGAGCAATAGCAAGCAATATCTTAGATATTGTTAATATCAAGAGAAAAAAATCTGATGCGTCACTCACATGACTTTCCCTACTCTTGTACAAACTACTTTTACAAACGCTTATTCTCCATATGTTTCATGTTAATCCAGATATCGAGATGTTAATCTTATTGCTAATTTTCTTGTACATGCAAGGGAAGTTGGTAAGCTTTAACCTAAAGTCAAATATTTTAAGATGTGGTTGCTATGTGGAGTATTCCATTTTCTTTGCATTCCAGGACAAAAAAATCTGATGTGTTACACTCACATGACTTTCTCTACTCTTGTACAAACTATTTTTACAAACGCTTATTCTCCATCTACTTCATCTTAATCGAGATAAGAATTTGCAGAGTCTATCTTATTGCTAATTTTCTTGTAGATGTAAGGGGAATATATATTTACAAGGGCAATATAGAAATACAGTAGCCTTTAAGCAAATACATATCTCTTAATAGCTGGTTGCTAGGTGCAGCACCATTCCCTTTCCCACAGATAAATACTCTTTGCATATCCAAGACAAAAAAATGAATAACGAATTCCCATTTGAGAAAATAAGTATTGAAACATTTAAGGGAATAACAAGCAATATCTCGAAAATGGTTCACTCAACAAAAAAAATGTATATGACATAAATTGTGTATTTTAACGTGATCTATAATTTTTTGTGTAGTAAAATTTTGTCTATCACTTATGGTTTACCAGTTATGCAAAAGTCGTTCACAATGAAGAATACTTTTGGAGACATTCCCAGAAAATTCAAGATATACATTTTGTTTGTCATGAAAATATCTTAAACATATGATATTTTAATCAAAATCGTTAGAGCCCATTTTGAGAAAATTAAAATGTTCAAAAAATGTTCCATGTAAAGGGTAATTTGGGGTGGGGGGAATTTTTTGAAAAACTTTGTGTCGCATCTCTGGAAGATACTGAACCTAAATACCAAGTTTGGTGATTATCCGACTGTTGGTTTCTGAGTTATGCTGTACACAGGCACACACACACACGGACATGTTTCCAAAAATGCTTTTTTATTGGATTCAGGGGATCTCAAAACATGAGTTTCTGGTGAAATCTCGGTATCGAATTTTTGTGTGGAATACAATACTTCCCCTACTTACTATACGTAGTAGAGAAAGTAAAAATCGAACATTTATTAACGGATATCTCATAACTGGCTCGTGCCACAAAAATCTTGAGTAAACTGTATGTTTTATGGAGATCTACATTTTTTGTGTGGTACGTTTTCGTCTGTAGCTTCACGTTTAAAAGTTGTACAGGATTATACAAAATTCCTTCCAAATGAAGAGGACTTCCGAGGCTATTCCTAGAAAATTCAAGATATACATTTTATTTGTCATGTAAATGTCTTTCATATTAGGGATTTTAATCAAAATCGTTAAGGCCTTGATTTAGCAAATCAACATTTTCGAAAAATATTCCATGTATACAGTAATTGGGGATGGGGTGATTTTCCTGAAAATCTTCGTGTCCCATCCTTGGAAGATACTAAACTCAAATATCAAATTTGGTATTTATCCTACTTTTCGTTTCCAAAAATGCTTTATTTAGATTCCGGGGCGTCTGAGAGAATGTATTCCCGTTGAAAGCTCTTTATCTAATTTTGGGGTAGAATTCAATACTTCCCCTACTTACTATACCTAGCAGAGAAAGTAAAAAGTTATACGTAACAAGCTGATGTATAATTAATTTTGGATTAGTCGTCAGCATTTTCCAGGGATACTGTGGTATGTTTAGAAGCAGTAATTAAACGTGAAAAGCGAACGTCATGTGTCAACATATAAATACGTAAAGAACAGCACTGAGGAAACCGCATGCAAAGTTTAAAAACGGCACACCAAAGAGAACAAGAAAAGTTGAACACCTTTGGCATTTTGCCGTCATGGAGCTAAAAACTAGCGTTGAATACAGATATTCTGGTACAACTAATTATGAAATGGTTTTGAGAAACAATAATATTCTGACGTAATGTAAACACGCCACAATCAAACTAGTTACCTTTGGAAGAGAGCTGAATTCACATGTGCGAGCGTTTATCCTGTTTTGTTGTTAATTTGTTAATTAAAACTGAAATGCCTGCATTATTCCTAACGAGGCGCTTCTAGACCACATTTCTATTGGAAAACCGAATACAAAGAAACACGAGAAAAATCGGATGAGAGAACAGAGACGGAGAAACCTTTAGGTTGCGGAGTTCTAAAGCCATTGCAAATCTTGTTCAACCTTGCTTTTATCATTGTTATTGCTGTCTTCAAGACGTTCTCTTTCTCTTGGTTCAGATCTCTCACTCGGAGGTCGATTTGCAAACCTTCCACAGGAAGAATATTACGGAAATGATTATTATTAATACTGCAAAAGACTTCATTGGATTTCTCCCTATCTCTTAACCGAATCAGGCGAGGTGGGCTGCGGTAGCGTGTGTGCAGGAGGTTCCGGGTGGAAACCCCGGCAACCGCCCGCTCTGCCGATAGGTGTTTCGTGGTTTTCCCGGGTCGGCAGACAAATGCTGCGGTTGTCCATCTTCTACCATGACTCCCCAGCCCCTGATTTCTTGTACCATCATCTTCCTTGTAATCTGTTTCAGCGTTGTAGGACCAGGACGGTATTCGGCGGGTTGTGCTCTATAGAGATTTCTTCCCTGGTGTCGTTGCGGGACTGATCAGTTAGGTCTCGCCTCCGAGCTGCCAGGGGTTCGGAAGTTTGATGGTGGCGAAAGCGTTCGATATGGAAACGTTAAGGATCCCGTCCATGCTTACGCCCGTATCATACGGATCTGTCGCCCTTCAGGTCTCTCCCCTCATTCCTCCCTCCCAGGGGTCACAGTAGAAGCAAAAAGGGCCGTTGTAGTCTACTACCGGTGCTCTGCCCCGGTTGCGGGGGCCACTCCGTTCGTCCGAGCGAGATGTGTGAGACTTGCATACTGAAGTTCCAGGCTCGATGCCCGTCCGGCCGGCCACAATGAGCATGAGTTTTTCGTAAATTACCCGGGTCTGTAGGAATGTGCTGAAGTGTTTCCCCTTCTACCACGAATTTTCTGACCATAATTTCTTGTCCCCATTTCTTTCAACTTGTCTGCTTCAGGGATGTTGGACTAGGCGGTTGGTATGCTGCGGCGGGACGTTGGAACTTGAGCTCTGGAAACATATCTCCCTGGCTCTTAGAGGGATTGCTCGGGTCCCTTTACGTCCTAGAGGTGACTCGTCTATACCCCGAACTTCCCAGGTTGCGGTTGCCTAAGGCAGGGCAAGAATTTGTATAATATTGAAGTTGTTGGGGACCCCGTTCTTGATAGCGCACATCGTCGTCCGGATCTGGTCGAATCTCCTCTTAAGCCCTTCCTTCCAGGGGTCACTTTGGAAGTACAAAAGACCCACTATAGTCTAATTCTCTCTCTTACATACCTAAGATAGATGAAGGAGTATATTAAACCAAACTTTTTGATAGCCGAATTTCACTGAAAAGGCGCGCATTGATGTCCATGAACAAAAAGAAAATCTGACGCGGTCACTCGTACGAGTTTGTTCTGCCTTTTAAAGGCACAGCACATATTTATCTGAAAATATTTCAAATTAAGTAATAAGTACTTAAGATTGAAAAGGTAAAATCAGACTGAAAAATTCAATACCGTAGCCGGAATTGAGTCACAGAAGTAAGCTATCATTGCAAGATGCCAGTACATTAAATTCCCCAACATTTTTCCAGTAAACCACAAAGAGATCTCAAATTCATTTTGAGACGACACACCTCGATGGCGACTTACAATGTTGTAAGTATTTTAAGTTCCGAGCTTCATAGTTTAACCAACTATTAAGCCAATCAATGGTAATTAAATGTTATTTCACATACGCTGTGTGAAGGACAAGTTTAGAAAGGTAGAATCAGAGGGACAAATTCAATGCCATAACCGGGATTTGAACCATGAATCTTCCAGCTTCTCTCCGGTTCCTCTATCCAACTGAGCTACCATGGCAACATGTCGGCACGCATATCTGAAAGTTAATTATAGATTTATTCACAGCACGGTAGCGAGAAAAATATTAAGGGATGATTTATTTATAGGGATGCGTTTTTTAAAACAATTTTCTGAAGGCATGCGGCGTAAATATAGCGCTACCACATAGCGATACATATATTGATACGATTACGAAGTATCTAGTTTTCACCAACCTAGAAAGTTGCTATTTTAATGATGGTACTTTTGCTATTAAGTTTTAATTTGTTTTTAGAATAGGGGGCTTCCAAACCCCAACCCTACCTAGCAACGCCTTTGGCCTCTATTAAGAATGGAGGACGATAGAATGCCTGTCCACAAGCTAAACTGAATGAAGAAATTTGGGGAATTCTGGATGGACCAGCTTTGAATTCTAGAGAAGAAGGTCACATAGTCTAATCCTGAAAGTTTATGGTGACAACGATGAGGATAATTACTATTTATTCTCAGGCATTTTTATAACCAAATCTTCCTAAACTGAGTTTCCTAATAATAAATTGTCCTAATCCCCCTTTCCTAAACTGTTTCATCCGAATCCACCAGCGCTAAACCGTTTCTTTCTTATATATTTTTAGTTTCAGTAATGGAGTATGTAGCAGCGGAGAACTGTTTGTATAACATTAGCCTGATAGGTTGAGTATGTTAGGGTGGGCTCTCTCGGTAGAGAGAGGAGTAGGGGAAAGCGGTGTTGTGATATATAATTGTAGCAATATGAATTCACGCACACACGTGCACTAACTCTAAGGGTTAAATCTAGAAATGACAGGACCCGTGGTTTCTCTGCGGCTCGCTTCGACCTGACGGTCTCCGCTCGTCTCCTACTTGTTTTTACAAGAACTCGCATTCTCTATTATTGTATTGACGAAATGTCCATACTCTTACTGTCCGTTGTTCAAAAACTATAGATGAACTGTCTACTGACCTACTTCTGTTAATGAAAATTACTGGAGCTGAGCAATTACTTCAGTACAAATATCATTAAAGCCCTTCGTAAGTACCAAGAGTACAACCAAGGTGCTCTACCAAGCAGAATTCTGGTATACAGAGATGGCGTTGGTGAGGGTCAATTGAACTATGTTTATCAGCACGAGATAAAATTATTACAAGACAACTTGCAGAAAGTCTACAAGGATCAGCCACCAAGATTGGGATTTATTGTGGTGTCAAAGAGGATAAACACAAGACTGTTCCTTGGAGACTTTCTGCAAGTTGTCTTGTAATAATTTTATCTCGTGCTGATAAACATAGTTCAATTGACCCTCACCAACGCCATCTCTGTATACCAGAATTCTGCTTGGTAGAGCACCTTGGTTGTACTCTTGGTGCTTACGAAGGGCTTTAATGGTATTAGTACCGAAGTAATTGCTCAGCTCCTCCCCTGAAGTGTGTGCAGATACAGCAGAGAAATACCTGCTGAAAGGTCTATTCAGGTAGATGCCATGCCTTTGCCAGAGCTTCATACGGCAGCTCATTATTTTCGAGAAGCAAAAGTTTTTACTACATTAGATCTGAATCAAGCGTAATATCAAATACCTTTGGATGAAGTGTCACGTCCCGTTACGGCTTTTTCAACTCCATGGAACTTGTATCATTTCAAACGGGTCCCGTTTGGTTTATCAACGGGAGCACATACTTTATCTCGTTTATTAAATAATATTTTGGGGCAATACAAGTTTCAGTTTGTATTCAATTATTTGGACGATTTAGTTATTTATTCTCCAGATATACGATCACATTTGCAGCATTTAAGGTTAGTCTTTCAATGTTTGCGTCAACCGGGATTAACAGTTGGTCCGTCCAAAATTAAATTTGCTGTCAACCAAATTTCCTTCTTGGGACATATTGTTTCTCCTCAGGGAATATCCGTAGACCCAGAAAGAACTATGGCAATTCGGTGTTTTCCAGTTCCTTCATCGACTAAACGATTGGCATCGTTTTTGGGTATGGTGAATTTGTTTTCTAAATTTATTCCAAAGTTTGCTGAAATAGCCGAACCATGGAATGCTCTTCGGCGAAAAGCCGTAAAATTTGAATGACTTCAATTCATCAGAAAGCGTTTGACAAGTTAAAGGAAGCTATAATGAATCCGCCAGTGTTGGCAATGCCAAATTTTGAAGAACCTTTTGTTCTTCAAACCGATGCTTCAAGATATGCTATTTGGGCAGTATTACTTCAGGGGATAGAAGGAGCACGAAAGCCAATTTATTATATTTCGCGTTGTCTTTCGCGGACAGAAAGAAATTACTCGGTGTACGAGTTAGAAGCTTTAGCCGTGCTTAGTGCTTGTGAAAAATTTCGTCCGTTTTTGGAACATCGAACCTTCCATTTGGAATGTGATAACCAAGCTTTGACTTGGGTATTATCACATGCTAGGAAAACGGGGAAGCTTGCGCGTTGGGCTACCCGAATTGGTTCTTTTAAATTCACAGTTAAACATATTCCTAGTACTGAAAATGTTATCGCAGATGCACTTTCACGCATGTTTGTTGAACCACCGGTAGAGGAGATTCAAGTTAGTGCACTAATGTTATTATGTCCAACTCTTTCAAAGGATTTTCCTTCAGTGTTTACCTCCTTGGAGGATCATCAATGTAAGGATGAGGTGTTAGGCCCTATTTGGGAACAGTGTCACTTAGGTAATATTCCTAAAGGATATTATTTTAAAGATAATCTTTTGTATGCTACGCTACCGAGGTCTAAATTGGTCAGGATATTGTTACCGCGTTCGTTAGTACCGGTGGTTTTACAATATTTCCATACATCGCCACATGGTGCGCATTTAGGTGTATTTAAAACAAAACAGAAAATACGCACTTATTTTGTGTGGAAACAGATGTATGCCGACATTAAGAACTATGTTCGCAAGTGCGAGATATGTTTGTATACTAAACCAGCACAAAATACTCGAGTGGGTCATTTACATTCCAAAATATCGATGTATCCCATGGAGAGGGTATTTCTTGATTATGTGGGTCCCTTACCACGTTCTTCTAGCAGCAATACATATCTATTAGTTTTGGTAGATGCATTCTCTAAATTTACATGGTTGTATCCAGTTCGGGCTCCAACAGCATTGACAACAGCATTAGTTTTATCACGTATATTTGCTTCTTTGGTAATCCTCAAACACTGGTTACTGATAATGCTTCTTATTTCAGGGCATACAATTTCCGTACATTTTTGTTTGAAAGAGGAAGTGTTCCAGGGGATTGTGTTGTGGAAGTTGGATTGGATCTGAAACAAGGAAGGGGCGATTATGTCTGAGGGTGGTAGATCCCGTGGTAGGGCCAGGGGGCGTGTACGAACACAGCCCCCACCACAACAGCAGCAACCAACCCAAGTCAGACGACCAGGAGAGGCTCCAGCTACTTCTCCCCAGGCTCATGTGCAGAGAGCACCACCCCCACAGCAGCCTTCACCACCACAAGTATCTCAGCAGCAACAACAAGGTGGATGGGCCCTTCATCGTGGGCCAAGAGGGGGACCGCCTGGAGGAGATGGCCTGGCGAGCAGAATGCAGCAGATGGGACTTGGAGGAGGTGACAATGGAAATGGTAGTGTTCCAGTTGGTCGTGGAGCCAGTAGAGGCCGAAGGCAGGCAATAGATATCCTGAAAACAAAACCAGACACGGTCGACACCAAGAAAGGCTCTTCAGGAAGACCAGTGGTTATAAAGGCAAACTTTTTCAGTTTAAAGTCAGTTCCAAACTGGTGCCTCTGGCAATACCGGATTGACTTCAGTCCAGAGGAGGACCGAATTGGAGTGCGAAAGTACTTCTAAGTGTGCACAAAACCCAGCTGGGTGCCTACATCTTTGATGGTACAATGATGTTTAAAGGTGCTCGGTTGGAGCAAGAAGTGTTTGAAGTGTTTTCAAAAAGGGAATCGGATGACACTACAATCAGAATCACCATTAGAAGAGTTGGGGAATTGGGTGCTGGTGACCATATGTATCTACAATTCTTCAATATTTTGATGCGCAAAGCACTGTGTGCACTGAAGCTGCAATTGGTGGGCAGGGACTATTATGACCCACACGCCAGGATAAGTGTCCCAGATTACAAACTGGGATTATGGCCTGGGTATCTCACCTCGATCAGACAACATGAAGAGGGCATCTTGATGTGTGCTGAAATCACACATAAGGTCATGAGGCAAGATACAGTGCTCAACCTCTTATCAGAATGCAGAGGGAGTGGTGGAGACTATCGGAAAGTGTTTGAGGCTGCAATAATTGGTTCCATTGTATTGACTGACTACAACAATCGCACTTATCGCATAGACGATGTGGACGTCAATGCAACACCTGCATCAACTTTTAAAATGCGAGATGGTAGTGAAGTGAGCTACCGAGATTACTACAGCAAGAAATACCAGATCAGAATAAACAGCATGGAACAGCCTCTTTTGGTATCCCGTACTAAGCCAAGAGAACGGAGTGCCGTATGTCAGAAATAGTGTACTTAGTACCTGAACTCTGCCGTCTGACCGGATTGACTAATGATATGAGAAGCAACTTCAATCTCATGCGTGCCCTGGCAGACCATACCAGGGTTGCACCAGACTCTAGAATAGATAAACTGATGAGATTTAACAGGAGACTGGAAAATGAGCAGCAGGTGAAGAACGACTTGATGGAATAGAATTTGCAGTTGGCTAACAACCTCATAGAATTTGGTGGTCGTGTTTTGCCCCAAGAAAAGATTGTGCAGGGGTCGGGGAATGATCAGAAGAAGTATGATGCGGGTCCTCAAACGGATTGGACCCGAGAATTAAGAAGCAGTCCAATGATTTTTGTTCCATCCTTCACAAATTGGGCTGTGGTATCCCCATCTCGCGCTAAGCGAGACACTGCCAATTTTGTGAGTTCGGTCACATCAGCAGCACGTGGAATGCGTTTCGTTATCCCACAGCCATACTTCCATGATATTCCTGATGATAGGCTGACAACTTATATAGATGCACTTGAAAAGTTGATAGCCGCCAAAGGACCTCAGTTAATCATGTGTGTGGTCTCAAACAACAATGCCCAAAGATATGGTGCAATCAAAAAGAAATGCTGTGTGGATAGACCTGTGCCAACACAAGTGATAGTGGCAAGAAGTATGACGGCGAAAGGAATGATGTCCATTGCTACTAAGGTGGCCATTCAGATGTGCTGCAAAATTGGTGGTGCACCATGGTCTGTGGAAGTCCCATTGTCGGGAGTGATGGTTGTTGGCTTTGACGTCTGTCACGATACAAATGTGAAAAGCAGATCATATGGTGCAATGGTAGCATCACTGAATAGACCTTTCAGCAGGTATTTCTCTGCTGTATCTGCACACACTTCAGGGGAGGAGCTGAGCAATTACTTCAGTACAAATATCATTAAAGCCCATCGTAAGGTGCTCTACCAAGCAGAATTCTGGTATACAGAGATGGCGTTGGTGAGGGTCAATTGAACTATGTTTATCAGCACGAGATAAAATTATTACAAGACAACTTGCAGAAAGTCTACAAGGATCAGCCACCAAGATTGGGATTTATTGTGGTGTCAAAGAGGATAAACACAAGACTGTTCCTTGGAAATCAAAATCCACCTCCAGGAACTATTGCAGATGATGTAATCACCTTACCAGAACGGTATGACTTCTTCTTGGTGTCCCAGTCAGTGCGGCAGGGTACAGTGTCGCCCACAAGTTATAATATACTGTACGATACCTTGGGATTGGACCCAGACAAAATACAAAGGTGACCTACAAATTAACCCATCTGTACTTCAACTGGAGTGGTACTGTCAGGGTCCCAGCTCCTTGTCAGTATGCTCATAAGTTGGCATATTTGGTTGGGCAGGCTATTCACCAGGAGCCCTCAGGAAAGTTGGAGGACATCCTCTACTTCTTGTAGAGCGTTGTGATGTGCGTTAAGAAAAAGATGACAAAAGCTGTCATTTTGTTTTAATTCTCCAAAAAGACTCCTTTTGTATTGACAGTAATTTTTTATATGAAGTGGTTTCGTGACATTGTTCACACTTACATGTGGATAGTGTTAACATGTAGTTGTGAATTCGGTAGATGTGGTCTTGCTTCTGCAAGTTATGTTCTGTATGAGGTTTACTGTTTGATTTGGTGGGAATAAAAGACAATTAATGAAGCGTATTAGTATTCTTGTTCATCTGAAGTGCATCAGGTAGTCTTCAGAAGAACACAGTCAAATAAATATTGTAATTTCATAACATGGAATATGCCATATGTCTTGCTTATAGAATGAAAAGTCTATCACGAGTTGGCTAAGTTAAAGGTTGTATATATATATTGGTAAGAGTGTTATCTTACCATGTTCTCATTTCAGTGAAAGTGGTTTAAAATAAGAATCAACCTATTAACTATTCAACATGAATTTTTTCACACGTTTCTGCATTAAAGAGTGAAGCTGATGGGATTAAATTAATTTTCTAATTGCTGTTGCAACATTTAGCTGTGTTTTCCAAGGAAGAAAAAAATTACCCTTTTTGTTTGTTCTTAGCATTTTCAATGCTACAATATTAGTTTATATAACTGTAATTATTAATAACCAAAGATCTTAACTTAAAGGGGAGGCCTGTGTTTGCTTGTAAATTGTTTTGACATAATGAACGCTAGCATAATGAATTATTAGGCCACTCCAGGATTGAGTATGCTAATAAAAGCTTGAGATATAGTTGGAATAAATTTAAATTTAGCATACATTGAATCCGTTCTAAATTTATAACACCACTGCCTATAAGCATGATTACTTAAAATTGATGGAATGTTACAAAGACTATTTGAGAGTATGCGTATGAATGGGTCCTAATTTGTAGGTCAGTTAATAAAAAGGAAAATTGTAAAATATACAGAAGTAAATTGTGGCTCAAGCATTCAATAGAAATTTGTCAAAAATTGGGCGATTAGTCTTGTTACAAATTCTAGGTCAGGACATTTGCCCAGAATTGAGAGGAATATTGGAAGATAATTCCATTTCTAATCTCTAGTTCAGGTCATTCACTGGGAACCGTCCAGAAAACTGGAAAAATTCTTTTAGCTTGTAGGTCAGGCCATTCTTAGGGAACCATTAGAAAAATTGGGAGCTAGACTGCTATTTAAAAGCAGGATGATGTGTTATATTTCCTCTCATTCTAATTAAGTTGTAACAGAAGTGAGGGAGATGATTAAAAATACCATTCCATTTATACTTTTTCAACTAGAAACATTTTGTATTAAGACAATGTAATTTTTTGATATGAAATGGTTTCTAAATGAATATATCTTCAAGCCATTATTCCTTGTATAATCCAGGTAATCTTGGGTCAAAGTATTCGCTTCAAAATGGCAGCAGAGCGTGATGCACGACATTTTCAATATTTACTCTAAGGAAACTCCCAAAGATGAAAGACATTTGCAACATTTACTCTGAGGAATCTCCCAGATGCAAGACATGTTTAACATCTACTCCGAGGAAACTCCCCGAGATGCTAGACATACTGAACAGGTACTCTGAAGGAATCTACAAAAGGTTCAACATTTACTCTTAGGAATCTCCAAAAGATACAAAGCTCAGCATTTATTCTGAGGAATCTCCCAGAAGGTGCAAGACATTTTCAACATTTATTTTGAGGAATCTCCCAAGGGTGCAATACATTTCTAATAACTACTCTGAGGAATCTCCTGGAGGTGAAAGAGATTTTCAACGCTTACTCTGGTGAATTTCCCAAAGATGCAAAGCATTTTCAACATATACTGAGAGAAGCTTCAGGAGATGCAAGACCTTTTAACATTTACTCATACGAAATCTTCCAGAGGTGCAAGAAACTTTCTACATTTACCCTGAGGAATCTTTCTGAGATGGAAGACATTTTCAACATTTACTCTAAGAAAACTTCCAGAGGTGTAAGACAGTTTCAACATTTACCCTGAGGATTCTCCCAGAGATACAAGACATTTTCAACATGTACTCCAAGAATTCTCCCAGAGATACAAGACTTTTTTACATTTACTCTGGGAAATCTTCCTGAGATGCAAGACATTTTCAACATGTACATTGAGGATTCTCCCTGGGATGCAAGACATTTTCAGCATTTCCTCTGAGAAATCACACAGAGGTGCAACACATTTTCAACATTTACTCTGAGGAATCTTCCAGAGTTGCAAGATGTTTTCAACATTTACTCTGAGAATCTTCCAGAGTTGCAAGACTTTTTCAACATTTACTCTGAGAATCTTCCAGAGTTGCAAGACTTTTTCAACATTTACTCTGAGAATCTTCCAGAGTTGCAAGACTTTTTCAACATTTACTCTGAGAATCTTCCAGAGTTGCAAGACTTTTTCAACATTTACTCTGTGGAATCTTCCAGAGTTGCAAGACTTTTTCAACATTTACTCTGAGGAATCTTCCAGAGTTGCAAGACTTTTTCAACATTTACTCTGAGGAATCTTCCAGAGTTGAAAGACTTTTTCAACATTTACTCTGAGGAATCTTCCAGAGTTGCAAGACTTTTTCAACATTTACTCTGAGAATCTCCCAGAGGTGCAAGACATTTTCAACCCTTATTTTGAGGAATCTCACAACGGTACTCTATAATTCAGAGTAGATAGCACAAGTTTGTTATTATTCGTGTACATCAGGGTTGTCACTAGAGGGAGCACGAGGTTTAACCATTCCCCTGATTTGTTCTGCGGTTTGTCTATCGTTCAAGGAGCTACTATTCTATTAGCACTGTGTCGCCACAAAGTCCGACCATCCCTAACACGCGAAGTTGGAGAGAAAAAGTAGAATGAAAACGAGTATAAAAAATGGCACGCTTGATTTAGAAGGTATACTCTTTAAATGTGTTCAGTTTTACATGCATTGCCCTAAGGTGTTCAGATTTGGGTTCAAGAGAAAACTCATCCGCTGGAGATCAGCTGCAGTTTCCTATGCCACTTTGCAATAGACATGAGAATAGCGAACCAGGGACCACGTTCTCTCCTTGGAAAGCGAAAGCAAACGTTTCGGACAGATATTATTTATGCCGTGTTGTGCCGTTTAGTTTTAAGAGCTTGCAAGATATTTCCTTTTATTTCCTCGGGAGGTAACATAACAGTTACCGCGATTTCCCAGCTCCTGTGAACGTCAACTCCACGCTCTCATCGACCATTATTTTAAATTTCCTTTCTGAGCAAGAAAACTGCAACCCGCTCCGTAACAGTTGCCCACAAACAAACTCTCTCTGCTCCAGATTCTTACAGCTACATAATATTACACAAAGTGTATGTCAGTCTGTCTGTGCGAAACTGCTGATCTAGAGAATTATTGAACGGATGTTGTTGCTGTCATCACAGTCCTGTACAGTGTTTCTCGAAGAATGCTTAGGCATCTTCTGGGTTCGGAAGTATGCGTCTCTTTGCATACTTTAACGTGACAACAAATAATTCTTCTTCTCAATATAAGATACTTTTGACAACCTTCATTCATTTCTCTGCCAAAAACTTGTTGGAGATATTACTTCTTGAATTTAGAGACAAATTACGTTTTTGCCAACTACAAATATTTTAGTATGCAACAATTGGCTGCCTTAAATACACATGAAATATTATGCAAGTTTTCATTCTTGGTGTTTGCTCGCGCCATTTCTCTCATTTCTTTCTTTCTTTCTTTCTTTCTTTCTTTCTTTCTTTCTTTCTTTCTCTCCCTCTCTCTGTTCTGTCACTACACGCACATACATATTTAATTTAAGCTGATAGATTCTCAGATTTTAAACAAATCTGCGTTTTCTGTGTAATGTTTTTTTTAGGTATAGCTAAGGTTTAGTATGCCTTATACGCTATCCCCATAAAATTTAAAATATAATGTTTGTCATGTAAATGTCCTAAATATATGGTGTTTTAATCAAAACTATTAATTTTTGATAAAGTAAAACAAAAGAAGAAGAGTGGTAAATTTTTGCAAGTAAATAGTGGTTTGGAAAATCTTCATTTCGCATCTTTGGAAGCCACTGAAGAGAAATAAAGTTTGGCATTTATCCAACTTTTGTTTTTGAGTTATGCTGTTTAGACACACATAAGGAAGTTTTCTAAAAATGCTTTTTCTTGGATCCAGGGGGATCTCAAAGAAATAAATTTCCGATTAAATATTTACATCGAATTTTTACTTACTTCATATCCAAGACAAAAAAATGAATAACGAATTCCCATTTGAGAAAAAGTATAAGTATTGAAAAATTTAAGGGAATAACAAGCAATATCCCGAAAATGGTTCACTCAACAACAAAAAATGTATATGACATAAATTGTGTATTTTAACGCGATCTACATTTTTGTGTAGTAAAATTCTGTCGATCTCTTATGGTTTACCAGTTACACAAATGTCGTTCACAATGAAGAATACTTTTGGAGACATTCCCAGAAAATTCAACATATACATTTTATTTGTCATGAAAATATCTTAAACATATGATACTTTAAACAAAATCGTTAAAGTCATTTTTCAGAAAATTAAAAATTTCGAAAAATGTTGAATCTAAATGGTAATCTGGGGTGCGGGGATTTTCTTGAAAACCTTCTGTCGCATCTCTGGAAGATACTGAACCTAAATACATTTTGGTGTTTATCCGACTGTTCGTTTCTGAGTTATGCTCTTCACAGACTGACACACACACACACGGACATGTTTCCAAAAATGCTTTTTACTTTCTCTGCTACGTACAGTAAGTAGGGGAAGTATTGCATTCCACCCAAAAATTCGATACCGAGATTTCACCGGAAATACATGTTTTGAGACCTCCTGAATCCAAAAAAAGCATTTTGGAAACATGTCCGTGTGTGTGTCTGTGTGTGTGTGTCTGTGAACAGCATAACTCAAAAACGAACAGTCGGATAAACACCAAACTTCGTATTTAGGTTCAGTATCTTCCAGAGATGCGACACGAAGGTTTTCAAGAAAATCCCTCCACCCCAGACTACCCTTTACATGGAAGATTTTTCGAAAATTTTAATTTTCTCAAAAATGGCTCTAACGATTTTGATGAAAATATCATATGTTTAAGATAATGTCATGAGAAATGAAATATATATCCCGAATTTTCTGGGAATGTCTCCAAAAGTATTCTTCATTGTGAACGACTTTTGCATAACTGGTAAACTATAAGAGATAGACAAAATTGTACTACACAAAAAATGTAGATCGCGTTAAAATACACAACTTATATCATATACATTTCTTTTGTTGAGTGAACCGTTTCCGAGATATTGCTTGTTATATCCTTAAATTTTCCAATACTTACACTTTTTCTCAAATTCTTTATTCATTTTTTTATGTCCTGGACATGCAAAGAGAATGGAATGCGCCACATAGCAACCAGCGTTAAAATATTTGACTATCGCTTAAAACCTACCATATTCCCCTTGCATCTACAAGAAAATTACCAATAAGGTTGACATCTCGATATCTCGATTAACATGAAGCATATGGAAAATAGGCGTTTGTAAAAATAGATTGTACAGAGTAGAGAAAGTCATGTGAGTGGTAACACATCAGATTTTTTGGATTCAGGGGGTCTCAAAACATGTATTTCCGATAATAACGTTATCTAAACGCTAAGAGTTTATTAAAATCCTTTATTGGTCTGCCTTGGGTATACCTGAAAATTTTAAAGCTTCGCTAGTTGGGAAATAAATTTTAAAACATGTGTCTGAGCTATAAGTGTAATTTACGGCGTAGTAAGTTGTAAATTTGTTAAGGCTGTTCCTTGTCACGTTTTACCGTGTTTCCCCATTTTACTGTAACATTACACGTGCAGTTTTGTTTCCTTCTTTGTCTGTCATTATATAGTCTTTTAGAGTTTTGCTAAGTTGGATATTTTTTAAATTTTGTGTTAATGGTGAAGTATATTGTGGCATTTATGAATTTGCATTTTGCTTTACGCCATGTTAAGTGGTACGTAAAGTATTTGTTGTATACTTGAAAAACCACGCTCTGCTGCCATTCTGCCCTGAGTATGAATCACTTCGCCTGTATTTATCGAAAAAATCATTTGTCCCAGCTTCGACGGACATGTTCAGACACTCGCATCACAAACACAGAGGGAAATAGAAGTATAATACTTTTATCTATATATTATCAATATTTTAGCTCGCGTTTGAAGCACGATTTAATATATACGCGGTCAGTTTAATAACAAAGTATCAAACTCACCACTACTCTAACATGAACTGAACATTAATTCATTCCTTTTGAAATTGCGTTTCTTTTTGTTACTTTCTCTACTACGTATAGTAAGTAGGGGAAGTATTGCATTCCACCCAAAAATTCGATACCGAGATTTCACCGGAAATACATGTTTTGAGACCTCCTGAATCCAAAAAAAGCATTTTTGGAAACATGTCCGTGTGTGTTGTTGTGTGTGTGTGTGTGTGTGTCTGTGAACAGCATAACTCAAAAACGAACAGTCGGATAAGCACCAAACTTGGTATTTAGGTTCAGTATCTTCCAGAGATGCGACACGAAGGTTTTCAAGAAAATCCCCCCACCCCAGACTACCCTTTACATGGAACATTTTTCGAAAATTTTAATTTTCTCAAAGATGGCTCTAACGATTTTGATGAAAATATCATATGTTTAATATAATGTCATGAGAAATGAAATGTATATCTCGAATTTTCTGGGAATGTCTCCAAAATTATTCTTCATTGTGAACGACTTTTGCATAACTGGTAAACCATAAGAGATAGACAAAATTTTACTACACAAAAAATGTAGATCGCGTTAAAATACACAACTTATGTCATATACATTTCTTTTGTTGAGTGAACCGTTTCCGAGATATTGCTTGTTATTTCCTTAAATTTTCCAATACTTATACTTTTTCTCAAATTCGTTATTCATTTTTTTATGTCCTGGACATGCAAAGAGAATGGAATGCGCCACATAGCAACCAGCGTTAAAATATTTGACTATCGCTTAAAAGTTACCATATTTCCCTTGCATCTACAAGAAAATTAGCAATAAGATTGGCATCTCGATATCTCGATTAACATGAAGCATATGGAGAATAGGCGTTTGTAAAATTAGATTGTACAAGAGTAGAGAAAGTAGTGAGTGTAACACATCAGATTTTTTTTCATAGTATACTGTAAGTTTAAATTTGCGATAAGGGTTGTGAGGAAGGAATGGTTGTTTTCAGGCTTTTTAATGTTGAATGAATGTTGAGTGACGATAATTATGTGAAGATATGGTGCATAGCTCACGTTCTGACTATCGAAGAGTTAGGGTTTTGTGCAGCCATGACTAGAAAATAAAATTCTGTCTAATTGCAACATTGGCATATATTTTTAAAAAATATTTATCCTAGAGTAATTAATGAAGATCAAATTCTCAGCTCAGGTGCATAAGATGTGTGTACCACATTCGGCAGCACTGTTAGGAGGGACGAGCATATACGGAGGATTGTCCACGATTTATGGTAACAATATCAGACGAGCACAATAGCTCCGCGCTGAAACATGTAGAACGAATGAAAGTTCAGTAGTATGAGTGTATCACTATGTTTGCTCAAAGTGTGCTCTTGTTCTTGCCGTATCAAATGACGTCAAAAAGACAACCATTCTGATAAGGGTATATTGTCGTAGCCTCTCTTTAAATACTTCACAGAAACAGAAGGGTAGAACACTCGCTTGCAAGAGGTACGGGCAAATTAAACAAGAACTTCACATGGCGAGGCTACGACGGGGAACGCAGCTAAGTTAAATACAGAAAATATTACTAATCAGAATAATACCTGGCTTTAAGGGAGAGGAAGGAGTCTACGCTACCATAATTAAAACTCGTCAAGAGTGGATGGCTATGGGTTTAATGAGATAAAGACTAATTACATTACTTACATTCTTTTCCCATTGTCTGTTGACGAGGCCATCGTGCCGGAGTAAGAAGAAAGCAGTTCTACGTCTTGCCTATTCGGGGCTTGCTTACTGACTCTCAAACCAACGCTAAATCTAAAGCGTTACTGACGCTATCCCCTCCCTAACACTTAGTTCCCCCTGACTTACCCCTACTCACAGACAAACTGCCGTCTCGGATCTCGGTGCCCAGAGAGTCGTGTATCCTATTATCTGTGCACATGCCACAATATTATTGCTCTTTCCGATACAAAATACTTGTATTCTAAGATTATTAAGCAGTGCAAGAGCGTGGTTTTACCATATCCAAGAAAGTGATCTCATGTACACTCAACAAAAAAGTTAAGGCCACATCAAGACTTATTATTCCAAAAGGGCAAGTCGCCGAGAAATCCACGACCAGCCACCATCGCATCCCGGAGATAACTTAAAAGGTGAAGGTCCATGCCTCTGGACCAAATCCTGCAACTCAGAGGGCCATAGCACTGTAATCAGGGATCTTTGTTACTGTGAACACCATAATCAACCAGGATTTGAATCTATAAAAGTTTCCATATAAGCTGGGGATGTAAGCTGTTGCCTAAATACATTGCAGAACGTGCCACTAATAGCAGAAAGCTGTATGGTACCTAACCGGTGAAAAGTGAATGTTTGTTGTATTTTTAGATCAGGCATATGTTTATCTATCTAAGGACTGCAACAAACCCTGGTCTATATATTGCCGACCAAGGAGAGAAGAAAGATTTGAAATTTAGTATAAGGAAACGAACGAAACTTTCCCCAATGGTTTCATGGTAATAGCAAGGTACAGTTACAAGGACAAATTTATCATTCGTCGTGTACACAAAAATGTGAAAATCAACTCGGAATGTTATCAGACAAACAATTTTCCATATAGAAATCTGCTTGATTTCTGGTGCAGATGTAAATAAAGTCCGATTGCATCAGGATATGGCATCAAGGCACCTCTGCTTCAATACCTTCTACAAATTTTTGGAAAACATAGAGATAGAAATGGGAATACAATCTATACCTTTCAGGACATCCATGTTAAATCATCTGATGCATCACTGATGGAGTTTTGTGCATTTATGTTATTGAAAAGAGCCCTTGGAAGCAGATGGCCGCGAACTTTGGATGATCTCTGGAAAGCTGCCAGGAGGAATGTAATAATCTGGACATCCCTTTATTTCGTAGCAGTTTGCTTCAGTGGAAGCTGTACTGTAGATTGGCAGTTCAAGCTAAAGGCTGCCAGATAGAACATCACTGCTGGTGGAGGCGTGGTTTTTCATAAGGTAAGGGGGTCTTGAATTTGTTACGATAGATTGCGAACAGCCCTTTGTAATTCGCTGTAGTCTTCAGTATGGTCCGCCTTCATATGCCTTTAACTTTTACACCCCCTCCAGCTAGATGGTAGATAAGGTAAAAACGCATCAGTATATTTTTACTTTATAGATAAAAATTATCATATGTTAATTTTTCAACCGGAATCTTCTATAACAAGCAAAACCTTAGTCACTTAAGCCAATGCTAACGGAAACGAATTTGAAATTTGTTGGTAAACGAACCAAAACTAAGTATTGGTGTGTTTTTCCCTCAAAATGTTTACGTTACCATAGAATTACACTAATACAAGGTTCATCTATTTCTTGCCCTGGGTATGGGATAACCATAGCTTCTGTTTCTCTCCACACATAACCAGCCAGTTCGCAACAGGCACATAAACATTCCGTATCGGTATTCAGCTGTTTATACGTGTTTTTTTTACGATACACCAAACCGTGGTTTGATGTGCAGACCCACAAACAGGTTTTGCATGCAGCAGAGCACATTTGATGCGCAAGTTGGTAACAGGTAGTTGATAAGAAACAGACAGACGGATGGATTAGAGGAATCGATTATTCAAATGCGAGTCCGGGACGTGCTATGCAGGGCTGCCGGCCGAGAAGGGGAAGTGGTCCATCCTGGGCTGGTGATTTAGGGCAGCATACAGTATCTTCATCAAAAGGAAATGGTATTTGCTACCCCTGGAAACTAATGAGACCCCTCCCCTGTCGTTAACCCTTGTCTGCGGTTCAATAATGTTGTAATGATGGCAAGGCTCGAAAATTAAAACATATTATGTATTACATTCACATTGACTTTTTCTTCTCACTCTTATAGAAATTTCTGTTACAAAATGTTAACCTTTTCTTTTTAGTTTAAATATTTTAATATTTTTATTATTCTATTCTGTTAATCTAGATGAACTTTCAACTTACATTTGCACATTTCATGAATAGGTAAAGCGATAGTTTGACTTTTAAAAAGAATGTCGCTATGTGACGTCTTCAAAATTCCAATCTTTCTGCATGACCACGAGAAGAAAAAACGAATAGCGACTTATTTAAAAAAAATCATGGGTATTTAAAAACTCGAATCAATAACCACATATCTCGGAAATATTTAACGCCACAAAAAGATTTATTTTAGATAAACTGTTTGCTTTAACGAGATCACATTGTTAGGTAGTAAGATTTTGTCTTTTACGGTTTACCAATTATTATACAAAAGTCATCCAGAATGAAGAGGACTTCAGAGGCTATTCCCATTAAATTCAAGATATACATTTCATTTGTCATGAAAATATCTTAACATAGGATATTTTTTATCTAAACGATAGTTTGAAGTGAGGATGCGAAGCCTAAAAACACGTTTAGTACATTTTCACGACAAATAAACTGTATATCAACATTTCCTGTTAATAACCTGTAAAATCCCCTTCATTCTGAATATTTTATATAAATTTGTATAACGTTTACACAATAAGAGACAGTAAATAGTCTACCACACAAAATATGCACATTCGTTTAAAACACACAATCTCTATGAAATAAACCTTACGAGTATACGTTGTGTTGTTATACATTATTATTGCTTTGAATTTTGATATACCTAATACTTTATTAAGTGTTAAGTCGCTGTTCGTTTGCTTCTTGTAGTCATTCTAAAGCCAGGATATAGCAACACGGTTTTTAAATACTGCACTATTGTTTCAGCCTCCTGTATTGCCCTTGTAACTACAACAAAATGTGTAATGAAACCATATATGCAAACGATTAATGTAAAACCAAACAGAAAAGCAAGAGTTTGTTTTAACAGTTTGCAGAAAATAAAGCGATTGTGGGCAAAGAAATGTATTTGAGGCAGTATTTTTAGCACTTAAATGATTTCAGTCTAATTATATAATATATAAATTCAATAACAGCCCGCCTTAAAGCAATATGTGTATAAATACAAATATAAAAAAGAGTATGTAACAGTCATTGTATTAATGTTTATATGTTATGTGAATATATTACGTAATTTAACAATTTAGGAGCTGTGAGAATATAGATCAAAATGCTAACAATGAGGTAACCTTGAGGCAATAATGAATTGGAAAGTAATGTTGCTAGTAATTCTTAGAGCAACAATACTGTAATTTTTGAGACAGTTTATAAATAGCAAATCAACAACCAGAAAAAGGTTAGGTAAGTTAAATGAAGGAAAATTAATCCAATCAGAGACTTGAAATACAGGAATTTACACATTCAGTCGGTAGAAATCAGTTGCTAGTAGACAGCGTTCCTAACTGGACGCGAGACGCGTCCTCGAGAAGTTTAATACGTATTCAGTGCGAGACAAAAATTCATTACGGCGAGGATATTATAAAGTTTACGTGTTATAAAGTACAAGTAATTAATAAATAATCTCGCAGCTCTCTATATATCAGTGAAGTGTTATTTAATCGGGTCAAATATTAATACAAAGGAGTGAAGTAAACATTATAATTTGTATAAGCCTACATTCTTCAGCTGCACCACACCTTGTTCAGAGATACATGCTTCTACACATTAATACTGACGCAGCCGAGGCAAACCTAAATATATAATATTAAAGAAACATTAAAATATAAAGTTGAAAGTAAAGTTGGAGCGAAAGCCACCGGAACTTTGTACCGTACGTGTTTGCAACTACTTCAAGTTCGGTTCCCCAACAACGGAAATGCAATAATACTCCTAAAATAATTACTTCCTCACATTCGACCCAAACATTCGATATCGGGATTTCACCGGAAATACTGCTTTAGGGTTCACTGAATCCAAAGAAAAGCATTTTTAGAAAAAGGACCATGTGTGTGTGTGCGTGCGTGTGTGCGCGCGTGTGTGTATCTGTCTTTGAGCAAAATAACCCACAAATCTGATCTGATGTACTCGCAATACTTTCTCTACTCTTGTACAAACTACGTTTACAAACGTTTATTCTCCATCTATTTCATATTAATCTTATTGCTAATTTTCTTCTAGGTACTAGCAGAATATGATAGGTTTTAAGCGATAGTCAAATCTTTTAAGAGCTGGTTGCTATGTGGTTGTCATTCTCTTTGCATATCTAGGACATAAAACAAGTTTGGTTTTTATCCGACTGTTCGATTCCGAGTTATGCTGTTCACAGACGCACACGGACATGTTTCCAAAAATACCTTTTTAGGATTCAGGGGGTCTCAAAACATGTATTTCCGGTGAAATCTCGGTATCGAATTTTTGGGTGGAATACAATACTTCCCTTACTTACTATACGTAGTAGAGAAAGTAAAAAACTAATAACGAATTCTCATTTGAGAAAAAGTATAGGTATTGGAAAATACAAACAAGTGACAAGGAATATCTCGGAAATGGTTCACGCCACAAAAAATGTGTGGGACATAAATTGTGTGTTTTAACGAGACCTACATATTTTGTGCAGAAAAATTTGGTCTATCTCTTACGGTTTACCAGTTATGCAAAAGTCATTCACGATGAAGGTGATTTTTGCCGACGTTCACAGAAAATTCAAGATATGTATTTCATCTTACACATATAATATTTTAATCAGAATCGTTAGTCATTTTTGAGAAAACAGAAATTTTCGAAAAATTTTCAATGCAAAGGGTAGTCTGGGGTGGGAGCATTTTCTTGAAAATCTTCCTGTCGCATCTCTGAAAGATACTGAACGTGAATACCAAGTGTGGTGATTATCCGACTTTTCGTTTCTGAGTTATGCTTATCAAAGATACAAGATACACTGCCACAGAAGAACGTTTTTCCAGAAATGTCTTTTTGGATTCAGGGGGTTTCAAAACATGTATTTCCAGTGAAATCTCGATGTTGAATTTTTGGGTGGAATGTAATAAATTCTCTACTATGTGCGTGGTAGAGAAACTAAAAACGAAATATCCCATAGATACTGGAATTGTTATTTAAGGTAAGTATCTGTCACAGATACGACACGATGATTTTCAAGAAAACCTCCCCACCTCAAACTATCCGTTATATGGAAAATACCATATATTAAAGACATTCACATGAAAAATAAAATGTATATCTTGAATTTTCTGGAATAGTTTGTGAAGTCCTCTTCATTCGGAAGGAAATTATATCTTGTATAACTGGTAAACGTTAAGGGATAGACGAAAACGTATTAAACAAAAAGTATTCATCACTTTAAAGCACACAATTTATTTCAAATAAATAAGATATCGGTTATTGATGGCTCAAATTGTTCAATACTCATTCTCTTAAATTTCTGTCGATTTTCAGTTGATTCTCACTATATCACGGAAAGAATATGGAATTTTAGGCTCAGCGTATAGCGTCCAGTTGTTAAACGTTTGACTATGGCTTTTTCCTTTGTATCTATGACGAAATGTAATGCAGCTGTTTCTGGAAAGGTTTATCTCGAATAAAATGAAGTAGATAGGAAAATAAATTTTCATAACAATGATTGGTATGCCTACTAATAAGTGATAGAGGGTAGAGAATGTCATGTGAATGCAACACATCAGAATGTTTTAACTTGTAACGTATAGGTGGTGGTCAGTTAAAAAGCAGTCCCTGCAGATATTGACTTAGTGTTTTGTATGATTTAAATGTTGAATGTTCTTATCGTCATTTCATTTTTCAAGACTTTTAACAAGGAAACAATAGAGTGAAGTTAATACCTCTTTTGTTAAACACAGGTAGCAGTATTTTAAAACAAGGATGCCCCCACAAGAGGGGATCGTTTTGCCTGTAAAGCGGAATAGTGTCTCATTTCACGTGAAACACGATATGCCCGTTGCGGGACATTTCGTTTTTACTTTTCCTGCCACGCGTATTGGTTTTCTGAAACTGAAACACAATATCGGGGCTGTATGTAGGATGTTACTTATGTACGACTAACGTGGGTGTTTCCATAGCGATAAATTTCAGTGCTCATTGAATACTGATGCAGAACTTTCTCTACTGCTGACTATAGGAAGTATTACAAATCCAAAATTAGGCACCGAGAGTTCACTGGAAATACGCGTTTTGAGGTCCCTGAATCCCCCTTCCAAAATTTAGAAAAAGGCGAGTGTGTGTCCGAGTGTCTGTGAACAGCATAACTCAAAAACTGGGCTGTGCGTCTGAGACTTACCAAAGCCAATACGAAAAAATTCTGATGTCTTACACTCACATGACTTTCTCTACTCTTGTACAAACTATTTTTACAAACGCTTATTCTCCATATGCTTCATGTTAATCGATGTGTTAATCTTATTGCTAATTTTCTTGTAGGTGCAAGGGAATTGGTAGTCTTTAAGCGATAGTCAAATATTTTAAGAGGTGGTTGCTATGTGGAGTATTCCATTCTCTTTTCATTACCAGAACAAACAAAATGAATAACAAATTTAAAAAAAAGTATGTGTTGGAAAATTTAAGGGAGTAACAAGCAATATCTCGAAAATGTTTCACTCAACAAAAAAAAAACGTAAACATAAATTGTGTATTTCAACGCGATCTACATTTTTTGTGTAGTAAAAGTTTGTCTATCTCTTATGGTTTACCGGTTATGCAAAAGTCGTTCACAATGAAGAATACTTTTAGAGACATTCCCAGAAAATTCGAGATATACATTTCATTTGTCATGAAAATATCTTAAACATATGATATTTAATCAAAATCGTTAGAGCAATTTTTGAGAAAATTAAAATGTTCGAAAAATATTCCATGTAAAGGGTAGTCTGGGGTGGGGGGGCTATTTTTGAAAACCTTCGTGTCGCATCTCTGGAAGATACTGAACCTAAATTGTAATAACATATTTGCTTACGTAATATGTTTTTACGTAAATTACTAGAACTTGAAGATCTTATATTGTGCTGCTTTTGTTTTGTTTGGTTACATAATTTTTAACTGCCCCACGTATGGGAGCCAATTTGTAACGGTTTTACTTGTATTTATGTTATTACTTGTGATGTTTGTGTATGTGTGTTTACTTCATGTGAAGCCATCTTGTGACGTCATTCATTTGTTCGGTTTGTAGCTCCATCTGGTGTTAGCAATTTGCAGTAGTGTTAGTGTTCGTTTGAAAGAATTTTAATTTTTATTTTTTTATTTAATTCTGTCTCACTGTCCTCCGGCTAGCTATTATTTCTCGGTCGAACATGTTTCTTGATCAGGGTGTGTAAACGGAAAGGAATCTTTTATCCAAATATAACACTGATGAAGAAATTTGTTTTACACATTTATTGTCGAACACGTTAACTATCACATTTATACATTGATCTTAACATTCGCCAAATTGAAACTGTTATAATAACTTCTTACTGATAATTCTTTTAATCCACGTACTTCAATCTTTTGTATAATTAACTTTACCATACTTTAGATCTTTCATAATTCTGCTGCGCGTAACTTGTGAATCTATATCCGATGTATGCCGTACTAATACTTTCGACGAACTGACTGACTGAAGACGACGTGTAGTGTACACAGATTTTTGATGAACTGAGCGACTGAAGGCGACGTGTAATGTATTGAGATTTTCGATGAACTGGGGGCGATCTACCTCTGACTTGGCTCTATTTATACTCCCACTCCCCGATATGCCTAAAGATTATAACTGAACTGCAATTGGCTAATAAAACGCGCCAACATTAGCGTCTATTTTAATATCCAATGAAAATTATGAATACATATGCTCTAGGGAAATATTCCAGAAGGTTCTAAACGGAAAAACGCGCCAATATTACGTAACTTCCTCGTTTCCAATAATGATAAACAGCTCACCCCCTCGCTGCATCATTGCGCGCTATTATTGTCAGTTTCAGTAAGGCAGTATAAACTTACTTCCCAACAATAATTACAATCAATAAACATCCTAAATCAATGTCACATAAAAATGCATATTCACATTACAATCATTATTTACATTTAAGTAATTTGTATACCAAGTTTGGTGTTTATCCGACTGTTCGTTTCTGAGTTATGCTGTTCACAGGCACACACAGACACACACACGGACATGTTTCCAAAAATATTTTTTTTTAGGATTCAGGGGGTCTCAAAACATGTATTTCCGGTGAAATCTCGGTATCGTATTTTTGGGTGGAATACAATACTTCCCCTGCTTACTATACGTAGTAGAGAAAGTAAAAATAACAAACCTTTTCCAATGTAAGTATAAGTTATATTGGGTTAGGGGGACCTTTTTTGACAATCTTCGTATCGCATTCTTCGAAGATCCTGAATTTAAACATCAAGTTTGATATTTATCTAACTTTTCGTTTAGGAGTTATGCTGGTCATAGACAGATATACAGACCTTTTTCAAGTACCTTATTGGATTAAGGGCGCTTCAAAACATGTTTTTACCCTGAAATATCGACATTGAAATTTTGGGTACAATACACTACTTTCTGTACTATTGGTATGTGCTAGAGAAATTAAAATTGGGGGGGGGAATAATGGAGAAGATTCGTTTGTTAATCAAGGACCCTTATTTATTTGTGTTTATTCAGCGGCTCGTAAGTTGTTTGCTAACCGAGCGGAATGGCTCAGGTGGCAAAGTCTGTAGACCGAATGTGGAAGGTCGTAGGTTCGATTTCTGCGGCCGTCTTTCCTTACCCATGGGTTTATTCGGGGGTTTGGGTGAATGTTGAAGATTAGTTACATCCCCGAATTGCCTGTCCCTCCATTTCACTTCACCTTTCATCTGCATGGTTATTTCAGGGTTGCAAGTGTCGGTGTGAGTCCCGGCGTTGCATGACGTGGGAAAAAGATGCTCTATGTAACACTTCGTCTCACGGAATAGGGGCGGTCTTTGAGTCCCGGGGCCCTCCAGTGGAATGTGGAAGCCTGAAGTGGGGGAGGGGAGTCGGCTGTACCAGTTGCCATCCGGGGAGTTTCAATCTGAAAAAGTTAGGGCAGAGGGCAGGGTCCCTGTCATATCTCCCGATCCGGCCGCACTCTGTCTCTTCTCACCCCTCGTTAGGGTCCTAGGCACAAAAGATCCCCATAGGTCATTCATTCATTCATTCAAAGTTTAACCTCATCTTATGTAGGACTTACACCCCACCCAGGACTTTCAGGCAGGTGCCTAGGGTCAGAGGCCAGTCGAGGAGGAGACACACTCATGGAGCAGACTGAATGCCCAGGATGGGTGATCAGCCCGATGCCTGTAATGGGACGAAGGAAGTAGTTGAATCGAAATGATGGCGAAATGGATGAAAGGAAAGGTGATGATGGAGCAGTCGGTGGAATGAATGGCGGGGGAAACCGGAGAACCCGGGGAAAACCCGCCCAGATGCTGCTTCGTCCACCACAAATCCCACATGCGGGTCCCTGAGATTGAACCCGGGCCATCTGGTGAGAGGCGAGCGGTCTAACCACTCGGCCACGGCGCCGCCCCCATAGGTCAGAGGTACTAATTCCACCTCTGCTCCTAGTCCTAGTTCCTAAGTTGTTTCCTACATAAAGAGAGAAACAAACTTATACCAAGTGGACGAACCCCACAATGATTTTAAAGAAGTATACCAACTTGGGAAATAACTGTTGAAATTTCAATTCAGAACATTGTTTTGTAAATTATGAAATAACGCCAACAGTATAAAACCAACATAAGCGATAAGAGGTAACAGCAATTAGCTTCAATTTAATTAACTGAAAACACAGAAATAGGCAGAACCAAAGACAATATTTCATGCAGAATAAGTTAGCTTTGAATGACAGATTATGCTGGTTTTTTATAATGTTTTAAATTATAAAACTTTATTAAGACTTAATAAATATTAAATGCATGTTATAAAATTGCGCAGCCATATAATTAACATATACATGTCAACCGTAATGAGCATTTGGTGTGATAGCGAGAGGCCTACCTTCTGACCCCTGGAATCCTTGTATACTATCCACTGTTGGAGGGCATCTCTCCAGTACTCTATAAGGAACTGTTCGGCGAACTCCTGACCTTGGCCGTTGCCAAAGCGACCCTGTGTCTCGGTCCAGGTAATGAGGTGCGGCCTCATCAGGTCCACCTCCAGGTATTCCCGGACCTCGCTGCTGATCTGTGCCTTCGGACACCAAGCGCCGCCGTTCTTCTCTTGCCGTATTCTGTGGACAGAAAGAGGGCATCGGTTTAGATGTGTAAGGGACCATTCACAATGAAAAATAAGCATTAACATAGCAACATAAAAACTGAGCATAAACTTAATGCGTTATGTTATCATTCACAATAAAAACAGCTAATATGGCGAGATGCGAAGCGACCACGGAGAGAACACATTCACCTTTCGCTACAATAAAATAAAGAGGATCAAACCAGGTGTTATTTTGGAATTAAGGTATAGGTAACAAAACTAAAGTAACCATATGCTGTTCAAAATAAAAATAAGTAGGTCTTGCATGAATTTAATTAAACTTTTAGAATGTTTAACATTCTTTAACCGGCTAGGTCATATCAGACAATGAATGAAACGGGTAAAATATTGCTCAAATGAGCCCAGGGGTCCATAGAGCTTGTTTGCTGCACTCTTTATATTTGTCCCACTAATTTGCCATATATAATTATAAATAATTTCTCCATAAAATGCTTTCAAATGTTACTTTTAGCCTGCACTTACTGTTTTTTCAGATGGTTGGCAAACAAAAGTTTGTTCGTGGTAAATATGTTTTTAAACGTATTGCCGAAGATGAGATTTAACGCTTGATTTAACATGTTGGTTCCCAATTATGAAACGTAACTTGACGCTTAAATGACCATCTATGGATGGTCCAACCATTCATTGCACTCTTCGTACACAGCCATTCAGAGTTCATTATGTATTTATCCTGATTCTGAATAGCATTAGCATTAGCAATAATGCTGAACGAATCTTTTCTTCTTTTTTTTTCATCCAGGCTAGGTATGACCGATGGGACGTGACCGTTATTGCACATAACCTTAAGAACAAATACCGCTTTTAGACTTCAAAATTTGTACTGTTCAAGGTATCTGTCAGAAGTAATACAAATATATGCCTCCTCATTATGTTTCTATGCGATCAGTACTATATATTTTATCTTTGTAACCACTTTACGTACACAAATGATGGAATGAAAAATTGCTATAATTTCTTTAATATTCATCCTATTTGTTTGAATTTTGAAGCTGAATTGCAAAAACCAAAAACAAATGAATAACAAATTTCCATTTGAGAAAAAGTATAAGTATTGGAAAATTAAAGGGAATAACATGTAATGTCTCGAAAATGGTTCACTGAACAAAAAAATGTATATGATATAAAATTTGTATTCTAACGCGATCTACATTTTTTGCGTAGTAAAATTTTGCCTATCTCTTATGGTTTACCAGTTATGCAAGAGTCGTTCACAATGAAGAATACTTTTGGAGACATTCCCAGAAAATTCGAGATATACATTTCATTTGTCATGAGAATATTTTAAACATACGATATTTTAATCAAAATCGTTAGAGCTATTTTTGATAAAAATAAAAATTTCGAAAAATGTTGAATGAAAAGGGTAATCTGGGGTGGGGGGATTTTCTTGAAAACCTTGGTGTCGCATCTCTGGAAGATACTGAACCTAAATACCAAGCTTGGTGTTTATCCGACTGTTCGTTTCTGAGTTATGCTGTTCACAGACAGACACACGGACATGTTTTCAAAAATGCTGTTTTTTGATTCAGGGGGTCTCAAAACATGTATTTCCGGTGAAATCTCGGTATCGAATTTTTGGGTGGAATACAATAATTCCCCTACTTACTATACGCAGTAGAGAAAGTAAAAAACAAACAATGTTCTTGGAGGAAGGTATATTTGGATTTAGAGTAGACATGTAGCAAAAATGTGACAAAAGATTATGTATAATGACTTGCATAAAAAGTGGCCCATAATGGACCGCAGCTGTTTATGTTGGTACTGACAAATATAACCCCACCCTCTGCCAGGGTGACCACTTCTGTCCCCCAAGTATAATTCAAGCTACTGGATTGGTAGAGTACTTTACCTCACCCCAAAATATGGCCGAACTGCCGAAGGGTGACATCACAAGCTAACTGTCCATCTTCTAACTAGAGAAGTACTCTTAAGGTAATGCTGCGTTTAATTTTGTCGTAGAAATAAAAAAATAATAAAAGCGTAGAAATAATAGTTAATAATAAAGTTAAGACCTTTGTTTTGGTCCTTTAGTACACATAAACCTTATATTTTCATCATATACTGCCATTTTTATTGTCGATATTCTTATTGCCTTTCGATTCGATGGCAGCAAAAACGTTTAACCTTCGTTTCCATTCGCTGATGAAAGCTCTCATAAATGCCGCCCAGTTTAACAACACATGCAAATAATTCCTTCCTCTAGAAGGCCTAATTATATTGTAATGGTTTAACCTTTCCTTGTGTACCACTTGTAGCGAAACTTTTTCTAGGGTGGCATTAGAACCACCCCTTCATTTCACATCGATTATAACATATTTATTGGTTCGTTTTTATGTCTCAGAATTGTTTTGTAAGCCTTCACATAGAGAACTGGTACCAGCTGGGTGGAGTCGAAGTTTGGTTAAGCAATTATTTATAAATAATTGTAACATTTGTTTTGGTTCTTGCTCAGTATGAAAAAAACAGAAGTTTAAAGGAAAGGGTAAAGAAGTTGCTATATATTATGTGTACATTATTCATTTCAGTTATTAATATATTGCTCATTTAAAATGTATTTATGTAATTAACATTGCTGAAAGCATTGAAATATTTAAATATGCAATAACATTATGGATTTGTTAGGACAAACAATGTTGAAAAATTAATAACGCTGAATATATTATTTAAACAAAATAATCTGCAAAGAAATACTCTCACAACGAAAATAAATAACAAAAAGGGATAATTTAGGCAGAAGTAAGATTTATATATGGTTGCAAATGTGTTATTTTAATTAATATGTTATGTATGCTATGTTAAAATTACGAAAGTGAAAACTTGTTTTACGATTGCTAGCAACAAAATGATATTTTGTATTGTTAATCAAACTTTTGTTCGTCTTTGTGGGAAGCTTAGCAAAACATCTGATTTGATGCACTCGCTCGACTTTCTCTACCCTTGTAGGAACTATTTATAGAAATGCTTATTCTTCACCTACTTCATGTTAATGATAATAAGCATTTGCAGAAACTATTGCTAATTTTCTTGTAGGTGCAAGGAGAATATGGTAGGCTTTGAGCGATAGTCAAATATTTTAAGAGCTGGTTAGCTATGTGGAGCATTGCATTCTCTTTGCAAGTATTCGAAAATTGAAACGAATAACAGGAATATCTCGGAAATGGTTCACTCGTCAAAAAAATATATGTGACATAAATTGTATGTTTTAACGAGATATACATATTTTGTGTTGTAAAATTGTCTATCTCTTACGGTTTACAGTTATGAAAAAGTTATTTAGAATAAAGAGGACTTTTAGAGACATTCCCAGAAAATTCATGAAATACATTTCATTTGCCATTAAAATATATTAAACATGATATTTTAATCAAAATCGTTTGAGCCATTTATGAGAAAATCAAAGCTTTCGAAAAATGCTCTATGCAAAGGGTAGTCTGGAATGCGGGATTTTCTTGAAATTCTTCGTGTTGCATCTTTGAAAGATGGTATTTATCCGTTGAGCTGTGCTCAAAACATGCAAATAGTTTTTCACCCCTTCCTCTAGAAGGCCTTTACTTGTGTACCATTTGTAGCGAAACTATATCAAAACCGCTCTTCACACACGGACCTTTTTGGATTCAGGGGGTCTCAAAACATGTATTTCTTGTGAAACCTCGGTAACGAATTTTGAGGTGGAATGAAATAATTCCCCTACTTACTATACGTGGTAGAGAGTAAAGAGAGAAGCAATAAATGCACCTTAAGACTGCTACTGAAAGTATTGTGAATTTTGACATAAAAAAAACAATTTATTATTATTATTATTATTATTATTATTATTATTATTATTTATTCAACCACATTGAGTAGGAGAAAGCTAATATACGTATGTAACTCCCAGTTATAATTGCGGAAAATTGTTGCTAAATCTTCCTGTCAACACATTGTTGTTTATGGATCGCCATAAGTATGTTGTTCAACATCACGAATAAATTACCAAGTCGTAAAATTGTATCAATTGTATTTATAAAAGATTCCTTACCTTCCAGACTCGGCAAACCTGAGAAAACTCAGTTCTGCGACTATTATATCTTTGTATCTCGAATGAAATGTGTAACGCAGCTATTTTTGCGAAGTTCTATCTGGATTAAAATTAAGTACACAGGTAAATGAAGTTTTGCAACACAATTGGTATAGTCACCAATAAACGATAAAGGATAGATAAAGTTATGTGAATGCAACACATAAGATTTTTTCTTGTACTGAATTTTTATCTGTATCTTAAGGTTTTGCTGTTGTCTAAATACAAAATCCATCAAATGAAGAGGACTTTCCGTGCTATTTACAGAAAAGTATAGATAAAAATGTTGTTCCTCTCTATAATTCAAACATATGGTAATTTAATATAACACATTTTTGAGAAAATAAAAAGTAAAACATACACGAACACTGCCGTTTGTGAAAATTGCAACATCAAGAAAGAATTTCCTGAATAACTCCAAACTGCGTGGAGGAAAATCCCTCAGGAACTTTTTCAGAACCTTTTTGATTCAATGCCACGACGTATAGCAGCTCTAATTGCAGCGCATGGAGGCCACACCAAATACTGAACATTAAGGCTCGCAGGTCATGTATAGATTTGAAAAGTTTATCATTTGTTGTCATGCACCTAACCTGTGGTATTAAATTCATTGAATTCATGCGTTTACTTCTTGGTGTTACATATACCCTACCGTTTGTGAAAATTGTATTTCCAATTAAAGAGTAGCTTGCGACAGGAAATGTAAAAATCGACTTGTAAAGTGCTGGATAGTAATGTAAAGTTTGGTATTAATTTGCTTTATAATTATAATTAATGTATTCCACCCAAAAATTGGATACCGAGATTTCACCGGAAATATGTTTTGAGACCCCTGAATCCAAAAAAAAAAAGAATTTTTGGAAACATGTCCGTGTGTGTCTTTGAACAGCATAACTCAGAAACGAACAGTCGGATAAACATCAAACTTGGTATTTAGGTTCAGTATCTTCCAGAGATGCGACACGCAGGTTCTTAAGAAAATACCCCCACCTCAGATTACCCTTTACGTGGAATATTTTTCGAAAATTTTAATTTTCTCAAAAACGATTTTGATTAAAACATCATGTTTAAGATATTTTCATGACAAATAAAATGCATATCTTGAATTTTCTGGGAATGCCTCCAAAAGTATTCTTCATTGTGAACGACTTTTGCATAACTGGTAAACCATAAGAGATTGACAACATTTTACTGCACAAACAATGTAGATGGTGTTAAAATAAACAATTTGTCATATACAATTTTTTCGTTGAGTGAACCATTTTCGAGATATTGCTCGTTATTCCCTTAAATTTTCCAATACTTTTTCTCAAATGGGAATTCGTTATTCATTTTTTTTTATTTCCTGTACATACAAAGAGAATGGAATGCGCCACATACCATCCAGCTCTTAAAAGATTTGACTATCGCTTAAAGCCTACCGTATTCCCCTTGTACCTACAAGAAAATTAGCAATAAGATTAACATCTCGATTAACATAAAGCATATGGAGAATATGCGTTTGTAAAAATAGTTTGTACAAGAGTAGGGAAAGTCATGTGAGTGTAACACATCAGATTTTTTAATTATTCACACACACAAAACGTTTTCTGAAAACTCTTTTTGGGGTTTAGAGGATTTCAAAATGTGTATTTCCCTTTGAAGATCTATACAGGATCTTTAGATGGAATAAAGCGTTTCCCTCTAACTACCATAATGTAAGCGGTAGAGAAGGTAAACTGATTTTCGATGTTTTGTTGTTTTCGAAAGAAACAGGTGTTGGGGGTTCCTAAATCCACAGCGAAGCAGCACAAAAGCCAGCCTGGAAGCCCATACACCTTCTTTAGTGCTGAGGCTTGTATTTACGTTTAATATTTAGAACAAAGGCTTGAGAACGCAACCAGCCGGTGTTATCTGTAATGCAAAAGATATTTTTGAAGTGTCCAGCACATCAGGTGGTCCTACGGGCCCAAGGCTACCACTACGTGGTATAATTTATTCCTAAACAAACACACGCTATAATTAACACTGTGGGAGTGTTTGTGTTGCGCGGCTTCTCTTGTTTTCATTAACCACGTGACCGATACGACCTGCCATTGGTGCGCTCAGGCAATTGCTTTTTGTGCAGCGGCAGGTTCCTTCAGGCTAGCGTTGTGTTCCATTCATTTCAGTGGTAGCTGTGTAACAAAAGCCGACTAACTCCGGGCTAACCGGTGCTGCCCTCTGTGCGCCTTGGGCTGTAAAGAAAAGTTGTCCGATAGAATGACTGGAAGCACGAGAACTATTTCGGTGATACCAAGATGAATGCGTATAAAACTGATGCTTACTGGGCGAGAGATTAATTCAGACTCTCAATCGGGAGGTCCTGGGTTCAAATTCCTTACTAGATTGGACATATTGCTAAGACACAAAGCTCAGATTAAACAGAGCATAACACAGCTGGCATAGGATGGCATATAATTACTATATACCTACAATATATTTTACATTAGGATTAAATCAGTAACAATAAAATATATAGACTCCTTTCTAACTTAAGCTATTATCAAGCAGTTGGCACAGAAGCCGATTACACAATTAAGGTTTCTGTCCGAACACACTCACTCGACTATAATGTAACTTTTTCCACCTTTATTGTCACTTCACTAATATGTGTTAGTCGAAATGAATAACGTGCACAGCAGTCCTACTTCACTCGCGAGGGCTCGAACACAAGACTTCTCTAGTCTCTCGCAGTAGCAGTACTCACTATATATCATAAGCACATTGAGTAAGGAGCTCTGCATGTAGCATCAAGAAAAACTATAAAACTTAATGCCGCATTTCACTGTTCCTAATGTTCCATGTAGCCAAACCGACACTATTTGCAGTATAAAGTATAGTTCCAAGCATGCTGAAGCCGACTCCAACCCCACGATGGTCCAAATTTAGACGACGAATAGAGGTGTCACCTTTTGACGTCGTCTCCAATTTTTACTGTTGATTCTGCTGCCGGCTGCTACAGTGGTTATCTATGAGATAGTTCTCTCAGGATATGCTTCGGTGTATTTTGAAAAAATACTACTAGTTTAAACTGACTAATAAATTTAAAGTGATCTTATTTTTGAGCTGCTGAAGCGAGTTGCCGACCTTTTGAAGGTAAAAAATGAAACTGATTATGAATCGTAGCAGTCACAACTATAACAATTGAATTACTATACCTGCTAACTTCTGCAATATCAAATTTAAGGTTTGAAGTAACTATTTCCAGAATAAAATAAATTAGAAATTTAATTTGCCGTGACTCGCTAAAATGCTTCTCGGAAAGATCCTTCGCAATAGCCGCTAAATCTTTCTAACACCAGTGCATCCCTAAGTGCTTAACATAACACACGAGTAAGTCACATAATTAATTTAATAAGTCTCAAGAGAGAGTGTGTCTGACTTAGAATGCACGCCCTTTTGTTAACTCGTGCTCTGCCTACCTATCGCTTCCCCTCCCAAGGTTACTATTCAAGCGATCCAATCTTAAAAACTCCTAAGTATGCTTATTTTACCTTGTTGCTATGCGATACCTCTCCGATTCTAAGAATTGCATTTACCGTTCTATTTTGCAGAATTTCTGTCTATATGACCTTGCAGACGTACTGAATTTAAACCTAAACTGCATTCCAAGAATTTTTATACATAACGCTCCCCTCAGCTGTTTCTAATGGATCTGTTCGCTAATTACCATTTTCTCTGGAAAAACCTTTTCAACTCATGCTTATTATACTATAAATTGGTTTAATATACGGAAATTATTTATTGTAATTATTTCTCTATCTTACCACAATTTTTTTATTTAATTATTCATGTATTCCTGAGAAAAGTTGCAGTATCAATGTACCTGTAAGTTAATCTCACACATAACACGTAAAATTGATGCTCTATTTGACCGCTACCTAAACCTGATGTAACTGTCCGACACTCGTTTCATTTGAATGACACCCAAGAATTATAAGATACGAAATATATTGCATGGTTACCTTCATGTATATGTAACGTAATATTTTCATGCATATCATAATATACGAATGGTACGCCATATGACCATTTTCTGATCTCCCATTTAGCCAGTCCTATAGTGGTTCCACATTACCAATTGCAAGGTATGACCAAATGTAAGTATGTGCACAAATCTGAACACAAATGTATTGGCTACACTTATGCATATTATCTATATAAAATTGGTGCCACATTTGTCTGTTTCCTAAACTCACATGCAGCAAGTCTGACATTGGCACCGCTTGACCGATAGCAACGTATGAGAAGGAATCAAGTATACTACTTTGAGCATGTATTTATAAGTTTGCACGCATATCGTATAAAAATAGACTCCCATTTGACTACTTATTAATTTATCATGAATATAGTTGTCAGTGTGACACTGATTCAATACGAAAATATGATATATATTAAGTACACTGTATGGTTTCTAACTATACAGTTTATAAAACTGTTTTATAGTTTACAGTTGTACTTGATTCATAGGGAGGTTCGATAGGGTATGAAGTGCCTACATAGGTATGTTGTACAGTTTTCAAAATATATTTTGTAAGTGTGTTTAACAAAACATACAAAACTGTGACCCATTTTTCCTAATCCCCCACGAAGAAAATCCGACAGTAGTTGCACTCGACTGATAGCGAGATATGATAATATGAAGTGTAGGTACTGCATAGTTTCCAACACTCCTATATGCTAGCCACTCTCATGGATACCATATAAAATTGTTGCCCCATTTAACTCTTTTCTAATCTCCCATACTTGCACTTTACTAATGGCTAGGTATGATAGCGTATGACGTAGGTACAATGCATAGTATTATATATTTGCAAGTCACTATCATGGATATCATACAAAACTGGTGCCCCATTTGACTTTTTCCTACTACCGCACGTAGCAAAAACGACACAGTCGTACTTGAATGATATCGAGGTATGTTAGGGTATGATACTGCATAATTTACGACATACATTTGCAAGCTATTCTAGTGGATATTCTATAAAAGTGATGTCCCATTAGACGTTTCTAATACCCTGCAGTTGCACTTGACTGATAGTGAATTACGATACGGTCCAACGTTTATTGCATAGTTTCCAGCATATATTTGCAAGCCACTCTCATGGATACTATATAAAACTGGTGTCCCATTTGATTCTTTCCTAATCCCCCATACTTGTACGTTACTGATGGCGAGGTATAATAGCGTATGAAGTACGTTGCATATATTTTAACATATACTTGCCAGTCACTATCATGGATACCATATACAACTGGTGCCCCATTTGACTCTAGTCGTCCTCTGTGGTGTAGTGGTTACCATGCTAGCCTCTAGTTCCTGAAGGTCGTGGGTTCAAACCCAGCGGAGGGTGATGGGTATTTCGGGCGTAAAAACCTTAGCATAGCACGTAAAAGAACCGCAAACCTGATAAGGAGACCTCTGAACAAAATTACCGGTCTTTCACGTCCAATATAGAATGGGACGCTAAGCACCATAACAGTTAAACAACGTCCATAAATAAAATTCCATTTATTTATTTATTTATTTATGTATTTATTTATTTATTTTTCGCGTCTGACTCTTTCCTAATACCCCATCCACTTTACTAATGGTGACTTTTGACAAGGAATGAAGTATTTTGCATAGTCTCCTACATATACCTATTTTTATATACAATTAACTATCATGGATACCATATAAAAATGGTGCCCCGTTTCACTGTTGCCTAGTCTCCCATGTGGCCAGTCCGACACTGGTTCCACTTGAGTGATAGCGAGATAAACTTGCAGTCATACTAACACCGGGTATTACAATGTGTTGATGTTGGCGTGGTGGGGGGAGCATGTTACAAATTGTATGCACCTCCCTTTCCCCTAGCGGAATTACCTGGTAATGCCAAACGGCTTGCTTCTCTACAACATGCGATCTGCCCGCAACATCCGCATTTTCTCATTGAATGCCAGTGAAATTAATAAAGTTCTGGAGATAGAGGCAACCATATCCGGTACACGACCCAATGCAATGTGGAGGAATCATTGTTCGCCATGCACCGAGTAAAACTAAACTCAGTTCTTATACATACAAACTGTCATTCTGTCAAAAACACATTTAATTAAATGTTTCATTCGTAAACACAGGCGAATCCAATATTCCTTTATGGAGAGGTTGATACATTTTGAAACATACCTTACCTATGAGCAAACAATAATACAGCATTTTAACTTTCTAGATTTTCAAACAACATATAAGTGATTCATGGATCATCCTTTAAGTTTTGAGAAAATGTATAAAAATCCTATGTGTTACATTCACATGACTTTCTCTACTCTTGTACAAACTATTTTTACAAACGCTTATTCTCCATATGCTTCATGTTAATCGAGATATCGAGATGTTAATCTTATTGCTAATTTTCTTGTAGATGTAAGGGGAATTGGTAGTATTTAAGCGATAGTAAGTATTTTAAGAGCAGGTTGCTATGTGGCGCATTCCATTCTCTTTGCATTACCACGACAAAAAAAATGAATAACGAATTTCCATTTGAGAAAAAGTATAAATATTGGAAAATTTATGGGAATAACAAGCAATATCTCGAAAATGGTTCACTCAACAACAACAAAAATGTGTATGACATAAATTGTGAATTTTAACACGATCTACATTTTTTGTGTAGTAATATTTTGTCTATCTCTTATGGTTTACCAGTTATGTAAAAGTCGTTCACAATGAAGAATACTTTTGGAGACATTCCCAGAAAATTCGAGATATATATTTCATTTGTCATGAAAATATCTTAAACATATGATCTTTTAATAAAAAATGTTAGCCATTTTTGAGAAAATTACACGGACATGTTTCCAAAAATGATTTTTTGGATTCAGGGGTCTCAAAATATATATTTACGGTAAAATCTCGGTATCGAAATTTTGGGTGGAATACAATACTTCCCCTACTTACTATACGTAGAAGAGAAGGTAAAAATATATGAAATAAATATGCCTTTAAAGCTAATATTTAAGTAGTTTGACTACTAAGTTTTACTATAAGTTTTTTTCTCCTATTGTTTCAGAGCTTAGTTCTTATTCATGAAACATATTTCGAAATTTCTTATTTCCTCAAAAATGGCTCACACGATTTGGATTAAAATACCATACATTAAAGATATTTACATGACGAACAAAATGTTTGTCTTGGATTTTCTCGGAATAGCTTGTAAAGTTCTCTTCATTCGGAAGGAATAATCTTGTATAGCTGGTAACGTTCAACTCTTTGCCGTTCTTTTAAAGTCCTGTTGATTTCCACCTGTTTCTCGGGTTGTCATGGAAAGAATAGGTATGGGATTTTAAGACCAACGTACAGCGTCTAGTTCTAAAACATTGGACTATCGCTATTCCCTTTCTATCTATAACGAAATGTGTAATGTACGTATTACTGCAAAGGTTTGTCGTAATTTAAATGAGGTATATAGAAAAAAATCTGATGTGTTACACTCACATGACTTTCTCTACTCTTGTACAAACTATTTTTACAAACGCCTATTCTCCATATGCTTCATGTTAATCTTGATGTTAATCTTATTGCTAATTTTCTTGTAGATGCAAGGGGAATATGGTAGGTTTTAAGCGATAGTCAAATCTTTTAAGAGCTGGTTGCTATGTGGCGCATTCCATTCTCTTTGTATGTCCAGGACATAAAAAAATGAATAACGAATTTGAGAAAAAGTATACGTATTGGAAAATTTAAGGGAATAACAACCAATATCTCGAAAATGGTTCACTCAACAAAAAAAATGTATACGACTTAAATTATGTATTTTAACGGGATCTACATTTTTGTGTAGTGTAATTTTGTCTATCTCTTATGGTTTACCAATTATGCAAAAGTCGTTCACAATGAAGAATACTTTTGAGGACATTCCCAGAAATTTCGAGATATACACTTCATTTGTCATGAAAATATCTTAAACATATGATATTTTAATCAAAATCGTTAGGGCCATTTTTGAGAAAATTAAAATTTTCGAAAAATGTTGCTTGTAAAGCGGTAATCTGGGGTGGGGGATTTTCTTGAAGACCTTCGTGTCGCATCTCTGGAAGATACTGAACCTAAATACCGAGTTTGGTGTTTATCCGACTGTTCGTTTCCGAGTTATGCTGTTCACAGACAGAGACACACACACACACACACACACACACACACAGACACACACATGTTTCCAAAAATGCTTTTTTTATTCAGGGGGTCTCAAAACATGTATTTCCGTGAAATCTCGGTAATGAATTTGGGTGGAATACAACACTTCCCCTACTTACTATACGTAGTAGAGAAAGTAATAAGCCATAAGAAAAATTGTATACCTATTATTAAATGACAGAGAATAGAGAAAGTCATGTTGAGTTTAGTTCATCAGATTTTTTGGCTTTAAATAACGCATTATATATGTTAGTATTAATTATTTATTCAAAATCTAAATTTAACGAAAACGTGTCCGTTGTAAGTTTACAGACAGGCATGCGAAGTTAACCGGTGCACATTATTATCGCTGGTTGAATTAATAGAACTGGCTTGTTAACAAATGACAAGCTGTGTTTGGGGTTCAATTGTTCATTATTGGTAGCATGATGAGCTTGCGTAATGAATAGAAAACCTTCTAGAGAACGTGCTTGTTTGTTTTACACAAGTGGTGGTAATTTCATTCTAATTTTGAAGCAATATACAGCATAATTTATGAAGATCTGGCATATTTATTTCTTTAATTGTTTTAAAACGAATTATGCTAGCGACAATTTATTATATCTGAAATGCAGAGAAATTTTGGGAGATTATTTACCTCTATAGCAAATGTTGAAAATGTCCTCCATCCTGCATAAGGCACAACTCAACAGGTCGTTCCATGTTACTGGCCACTCGTTGGTGGACTCTGTTGTCAATAGCTTGAATCTCCTGTGTAAAGTTGTGCTTCAGATCGTCCAATGTCTGGGGACATAAACCCTGTCTTTTAAGTAACGCCATAGAAAGAAGTCAGGCGATGTCAAATCCGGAGATCTTGGTGGCCACAGGTTCTTAGAAATTATCCGGTCGTCGAAGAAACTTTCAATCAGTGCCATGGATTCATTTGATGTATGGCATGTAGCCTCTACCTGCTGAAAATATCCTTGACTCAGCTCGACATCGTCTATTTGCTGAGCAAACTTCATGAAAATCCGTCGGTACTCTGCAGTGTTCGCATTGTTTAAAAAAAGTTGGTCCCACTATTCTCTGTGCGAATATTGCGCACCAAACTCCGATTTTAACCGGGTGCATAGGTGCATAGCCGGATAAATGGAACCATGCTTCATCTGTGAACCATGTGATGGACAATATGGCAGGATTTTACTCAAACACCTGAAACCAACGACAATAAATCAGTCGTCTATCCTTATCTGGTTCCTGTAACTGATGGTCAACTGTAATCCTATACGGCTTTAGGCCTGCACTTTTCACAGCTCTCTGACACATTGAGTAGCTGTACCCTGTCTCTGCGACAAACGTCTTAATGATTTTTTTTGGGTGACTGATGCAGTCGAGCTCTTACGTCAACAACTGTGGGAAGCCTAGATGAACGAGTTTTGCCTTTTTCACTCACCAGAGATCCAGTTGTTTTCAATTTCTTTACCAATCCCAGCATTGTGTTTCTTTGGCGAGGATTCCGAACACCAAATTCTCTCTGATATGCCCTTTGAGTAGCTGTAATTGAATTCGTAATCCAGTATTACTTTACAAGGAAGAGTCGTTCATTTAATGTGTACTCCATTTTCACGTTGACTAGAACAAGATCTCAAAAACAGTTGCTGACAATAAAACTAACAATTACGAATAAAACATGAACATCTCCGCATCTCGTGAAAGGCAACCAAAACTCCAGAACATTCTGCTTAATTTGGTGCTAAAATTTGAAATACATGTATTTTAACGGGAGCGTGCGCAATTTAGGGAAACTTTTCCGGACCCGGGAAACGGGAAAGAAGACCTGACCATGTTTTAACTTTCTCGTTCTCGGACACGGCAAATTAGATACATATTGTCCATATTACTCTTGAATGTACAGATTATTCTAGGCGGCCGTGACATGAAACATTTGTTAACGCTCTCTCTAGTCGCAAGCTGGAAACGTGAAACTGAAAGAAATTCTAGCATATGTGCGTCCTAACCTGAGATCCTGAAATCTGCAGATCCATTGAGCGTTGGTTCATCTAATGAAAGGGCCATCTGTAATTTGTTTATAAGCAACTCAAAACTGGCTATTGCCTGGAAAAGAATAGCAAAAACTACATAGGATAGCAAAAACTGGTATAAATTAAAAAGGAACAACAAGGACTCCAGCTTGGTACGACTAGAGGAATCGCAAATGTAAACAGATCTGCATTTAAGTAATGTTTCTCTGTCGAATTTTGACATTGGCTAAGCTGCATTATGTTGGCTGAATTGGAAACAGCTGATAAAATATTACTGGTCAGTTGTAAACAAATGAAATCGCAACACACTAAATCGACTCCTCATTTTGTGATCGATATGCATTGCCGTTCTCGCTACCGGGCTATTGTGAACTGCAACAGAACTCCCTCCTCGGCTGCTCGTCGTCTTCCTTCTGGTGATGGTGTTGACATGCTGTAAGAGAATGCCCTACAACACTTATGTGTGTTGCCTATGCTCTTAACTCTGATCTAGAGAGTGGTCTCAGGAGTCGAAATGAATACATTTAAAATCACTTTAACCGTAATTTATTTACACACTTGTTCGCAGCTATCCTACTATTATTTTGCTGAGTTTTGGTGGCCTATCAAGCTGTACCTTCCATCCTATGTTGCTTTTCTAAATTGCTAACAGCTTCTTCACATGCTGAGGCATCCGAGTGGCATGAAGTTCCCCTCCCCCCGAGGAGCTTGTATATAGCCGTGCGAATAACGAGCTGTGCTTTATTCATACACCCCGCTAAAGTGGTTCTTTCCACAACTGTTTTAAAGCAATATTGTGATTGGCTAATCACATTATCGTCGTATGGAAACATTTGCTTTCGTATCTTCCACATGACGAATTCGGACTTCCCGTTTCTGTTCCGGCCTCACGCAATCTCTCTTCAAGCTCTACTCGTCTTTCTCACTCTACTCGTCTTTCTCACTCGAGTCTCAATTCAGCCAATACTCTGTGCTTTGAGCCTCCTTGGAGATAACTCTGCCTGTACCGTGTGGCTTCGGGTACCTAAATTGCACAGTTGCGCTAGATTTCCGTTACATTTACCATATAACATATTTGCACTTGTATAATATTACTTACATTAATGCAGATATTTACATTGATGTGTTCCCGCTACAGAACAAAAATATTTTATGCTGTATTGCCTCCACTTCTCGTTTCATTTTAGTTACCATTCTCGGGGTATTGCCTTAAGAAACAACTTTAGTTTTCAGAAGATGGTTCTCCACCATACTTCGGATGAACATTCCTGAGCTTTTGAATCCTCATTTTGAAGAATGGATATTAAAGAGATGAGCAATCGATTTGACTCCGAGGTCGTCAGACCTCGTGTCATAAGATATTTTAATATGAAGGATATGGAAACTCAAAATTCATGCTACAACTGCAATAAACACACAGCATTTAAATGATTTTATTGAACAAGTATTTGAAATATTTGGTAATAATGGAGATTTATATGAGAAGATATGCAAAGAACCTGCAGTAACCTGTACTGTATATATTTATTACGTTTCTCCTTGCAACAACAAAATAAATGCAACTTTTATATTTGTGCTAAATTCACCTATAATAAACATATATCCAATGCGATGATAAGTTATGCGGGTGGGGTAAAGCATTTACACATCGGATAAAGGAAAGTTGAAGCACGAGTTGGCGGGTCATGCGGCAGATGCGGTAGTGTAAATCAAGAATGCGATGTAGTGATGTCAAACTACGTTACTAGCTGACATGAGGATATGGAGAAACAGTATTGCAACACCTTTCATAGATTAGGGTGCCGGCTGCTATATAAGAACATAAAAGCACGTGAACACCTTAACTTTGACACCGTGCGGATTTATTGTTTTTTTAAGCCATTAAATGTAACCTATACGCGGTAATTTAAAATACACGGCGTTTAAATCTACCGCACTCCTCTATAGTCGATGAAATGTGGCTACAGCATCGGTAGCACATTTTGACTTGTGCACATTTTTAGGAGCTTTTGCGCATGCGCAAATCGTATGATGTATCCATCTCATTGGGCAAATATATACGGGTCGTGCACACTTGAAGACGTGCACAAAGCTTCTCCCGCGCTGTTTTCTATACAATCGCTACAATTTTACGTTAATGCCACTAGATGAAAACTTCTAAGGTTTATTCCAGACCATCCATACTCTTAACTACAATTTAATTTACACATTAGTTCGTTCTTGCCGTAAAACACTGTACTTAATTATGTACACAGCAACAAACCTCCAGAAACCAACCCTTCCTTCAGAAAACTTATGCATTATTATTATTATTATTATTATTGTTACTATTATTATTGTTACTTTTAGTATTAATGTTGTTGTTAGAAGCGTCTGTAGTTGTTTCAATTTGTTCATAATCATAAGTATTATGCAGCAGATGGTATTTTACATTTTACTCACGAGCCGCTACTGAATGTGAGAACTTTTTCTACATTCCATCCTCCCAGCTTAAGTCTGTATCTGAGATGCGTTTCCAGGTCGACTCCAGGCTGATGCGAATCCGCGGTCCACAACTTTCTTTGCAGGAGACTTGTAGATTATAACTCGGCTGACAGATAACGCTGACATGCACACAACTCCTTGTCACTTTACTCAGGAGACAAAATAAAAGGCGGCGTCTTTCTTGTCAAGCGGAAAATTAAAGCTAATGAAACTAAACACGGAAACTTTTGGAGCGCGGTTTACGTCAGCAAACGCTGATGGTGGAGCGGCTCCTGTTTCCCTGCAAAAGTTTCACTGGCAGCGGTACAAAAATAAAAAACAGCATAACAAAGGGATAGGGTTCTGGTTACCTGACGTCAACTCGCTCATCAGAGTTCACTGTTGGACTTCTTTTTAAAAAAATCTGACGTGTAATAGTCACACGAATCTCTGTCTGTGTTATCAAAGCCTTACTACGAAGTTTCATTTAAAAAAGTTATTACTTTCTCTGTCACCTATCTATTTTAGGAAGTATTGTATTCTAACCAAACATGCAATATCAAGATTCCAAACAGAACAGTGTTTTGAGATGCCCTGAATTAAAAAATTAAAAAATCTGACGTGTTAAATTCACATAACTTTCTCTGCCCTCTACTCTTATTAATGGATATATAAATTATTATTACAAAAGTTTATTTTCCTATCTACATACTTCATTTTAATCGAGATAAACCTTTCAGGAAATAGCTGCATTACCTATTTCGTTATAGATACAAAGGGAACAACGAGTCACATGTTTTGAAACTGAACGCTATACGCTGCCTTTCATGCTATAACGAGAATAGCTGAAAATTGACCAAGTATTCAACAATTCGACTATTAATAAGGGATATCTCGGAAATGGCTGATGCCACAAAAAAGCTAATAACATCTTCCGGAAATGTCACGTCACGTTTAATAAAATTGCTGACGTTTCCCCTTCATGTTGAGAACTACTTCTGGGCACTTTGAAGAAGTCAAGTTATTATGGACAACGGCCGTAGAAGCTTACAATTTTATTTCACAAAAAAGTCGCTTGAAATAAATTTTGTACTAAAGAGAACTAACTACATTGTTTGTGTAGTACGTTTCAGTTTATCGCTTAGCGTTTACTGTTGTGCAAGATTATATAAATTTACTTCCGAAAGAAGAGTTCTTCACAAACTATACCAAAGAAAAATCAAGATTTACATTTTTATTTTTTCATGTAAATAACTTCAATATACTATATTTTAATCAAAATCATTAGTCATTTTTCAGAAAATCGAAAAATGTTTGCTCTAAAGGGTAGTTTGGGATGGAGAGATTTTCTTGAAAATCGTGTCGCATCTTTAGAGGTACTGAGCTTAAATATAAAGTTTAATATTTATCCGACTTCGATTTTGAGTTATGCTTCTCGTGGCCACACACACACACACACACACACACACACACACACACACACACACACACACACACACGATGCACGCATTCACACCAGTAAGTTTTCTAAATACGCCTTTTTACTTTCTTACTACGTATAGTAAGTAGGGGAAGTATTGTATTCCACCCAAAAATTCGATACCGAGATTTCACCGGAAATATATGTTTTGAGACCCCCTGAATCCAAAAAAAAAGCATTTTTGGAAACATGTGAACAGCATCACTCAGAAACGAACACCAAACTTGGTATTTAGGTTCAGTATCTTCCAGGGATGCGACACGAAGGTTTTCAAGAAAATTCCCCCACCCCAGATTACCCTTTACATGGAACACTTTCGAAAAGTTTTATTTTCTCGAAAATGGCTAACAATTTTGATTAGCATATCATATGTTTAAGATATTTTCATGACAAATGAAATGTATATCTCGAATTTTCTGGGTATGTCTCCAAAAGTATTCTTCATTGTGAACGACTTTTGCATAACTGGTAAACCATAAGAGATAGACAAAATTTTACTACACAAAAAATGTATATCGCGTTAAAATTCACAATTTATGTCAAATACATTTTTTTGTTGAGTGAACCATTTTCGAGATATTGCTTGTTATTCCCTTAAATTTTCCAATACTTATACTTTTTCCAAATGGAAATTCATTTTTCATTTTTTTTGTCCTGGTAATGCAAGGAGAATGGAATACTGCATATAGCAACCAGTTCTTAAAATATTTGACTATAGCTGAAAGCCTATCAGTTCCCCTTGCATCTACAAGAAAATTAGCAATAAGATTAACATAAAGCATATGGAGAATAAGGGTTTGTAAAAAAAGTTTGTACAAGAGTAGAGAAAGTCATGTGAGTGTAACACATCAGATTTTTCTTATATCTACAAGGACACAAATAAATACATAAATAAATGTCTGTGTATGTAATGACAGTTTATCTCATTTAAGGAGTAGATAGAAGAATAAGCTTTTTTTAAGAATAATCTGTAGGTATACAACTAATAAGGGATAGAGAAAATACGAGAAGGCAAGACACAAATGTTGCAAACACATCTGAAATGCACATTTACGACCTTGCTCGTACTGGCTTTAGTTTGGAAGCAGTTATATGTCCACGCAGTGTGGAACAAAATATATCTTCTCCTGGCTGTAGCCACTACATTGATTACAGCTTCCTGGCGGTGTTTGGGACATGTGAAGATGGTTTAATGAAGCCACTACTGTAAGATGCGGCAAGAGGAAATAAAAACCCTTCTTCCCACTAAGCCCTCTACCTGCGTCATAAGCTCGCTCCGTGGGAGAGAATGTATTTCATAAATACGCGCCTGTATAAGGAAGCGAAGCTTTTCTCCTACTCGTGGCGAAAAGCTTTCGGTATGAACGTGAGATTATACAAGTTAATACCACAGAGATCAGTGGCGTGCAGCACGTCTTTACTGTATCGTCCTCCGTGGTCTAGGGTACCACACTTAGCCTCTAGTTCCCGAGGTCGGGGGTTCAAACCTGGCGGAGGGCGATGGATGTTTTTACGGGCGTAAAAATCCCTAGCATGACTTCCTTTGCAAGGGAAGCAAAGCCGCTGATCCCGTGTCGTAGATTTACGGCGCGTAAAAGAAACTCAAGCCTGATAAAGAGGCTTCTGAGCAGAATTTCTGGGCTTTCACGCCCAATATAGAATGGACGCTAATGATCATAGCAGTTAAAAGAGTACCCATAAATAAAAGTCAATTTAAAATCGTTACTGTGAGTTAAGGTCTCTCAGGTCAAAACAAAATTATTATTCAAACGTTTTTAAAAATCGGATATATTACAGTCATATGACTTTCTCTTCTCACTATCGTTTATTTTTTATAACTTGTATAAACTTATCTTATTAGAGCTTATTTTTTCTTCCACTTCATGTAAAGCGAGATAAATGTTTGCAGAGATAGTTGCATTAAACGCTTCTACATTAAACACACAGAGGAAACCGAATACATAGGCAGATGTTTAAAAGCAGGTCGATATAAGCTGCCTTCAAATTCTATTTTTTCCATGACATCATGAGAAATCACTGAATGGCGACAGCAATTTTAAAACAAATCTTATGGTTTACATTACCGAGAGGGATGCCTCAGGTAACAACGTCTGTGTTACGCATTCGGGAGGTCCCGGGTTTCGATTTCTCGTGGCCGCCTACTCTGACTATAGGGTTTCTCGTGGTTTTCTTCTGATCGCCTGTCATTTCATCTTCCTCCCTTTCATGTTTCAAGCTGTGTCTCCGGTTCCGTAGTACGTCTGATACTAGGCCGAGTGCATGGTCCCTGCGCTTTCGAAAGGTTTCTCCCCGCCAACGACGAGGCGCGTTTCTCGTGGGATTCGCGTCTACTGGCCGAGTGCGGGTGTTTCGAAGGAAATAATAGGGACTTCCGTGCGTCACTGCAATCCCGTCTGTCTGCGAACCTCCGGCCTCCTGCGGCTCCTTTACTTCAACCCTGCCTCCAGGGGGTGCAGCAATAATAGACCTAAGGCGAAGTGTCCTCCTTCGGTAAATACGTCATACCTAAGGGTTACATTTACATGACTTTCTCTACCTTCTATCGTTTATAGATAGGTATACAAAGCATTCTTACGAGGCTTATTTCTCTGTCTATTCCATTTCAATCGAGGTAAACTTTTGTGAAGTCTTCTACATTCGGAAAGAATAATCTTTTATAACCGGTAAACGTTGTTCCCTTCTTTATCGCTCTTTTAAAGTCCTGTGGATTTTCAGCTGTTTCTCGCGTGATCAAGGAAAGAGCAGGCATGGAGTTTTAAGGCCAGCGTATAGCGCCCAGTTCTTAAACATTTGACTATCGCAGTTCACTTTGTATCTTATCGAAATGTGTAATGTAGCTATTTCTGCAAAGGTTTATCTTGATTAAAATTAAGTGGATAGGAATATAAACTTTCGTAGGAGTAATTGTTGTACCCACTAATAAGTGATAGAGGAAGTTATGCTGTGTGCGCATGCCACACACACGCGGACCTTCTCTCAGAAATGCCTTTTTTAATTTGATTTTTATTCAGAGAAACTCGAGCATGAATTTATGGTTAAATATAGAACTCAATTTTTTGGGTGGACTGCAAATACTACTTTACATACTACTGTAGATAAAAAGTAAAAGTACGGTCGAATGGAAAGCGCCCCCCGAAAGCCGGGCAGAACACCACACGTAAGCCAGCAGCCCCTTATGCTTCCACCGTGATACCCGCGAGGGAGAGATGAAGGGAGAGCTCCGAAGAACGACCAGATACACATGCTGACGGGCGCAAGTACAGAGGGTTCCCTAATGTTTCCAGATTGAATGCCTGCAATGCCCACTCTACTTGACCTCGAGCCTCCGGAGATCCCCCGAAGGAGCTCCCACGCTAAAGCACCCAAAGGCGGATTCCAGCCGTGCAGCCCCTGTTCCTACAACCCCGAAACACATCACAAGGAAGATTGTACGAAATGGGGGGGGGCAGGACAGTCGTGGCAGAAGGTGAAACACTCCAGCATTCGCCTGCCGACCAGGGAAACCACGAAAAACCAACGGGCCAGAATGGACGGTAGTCGGGATCGAACTCGGGACATTACTCCTAGAGTCTCGAACGTTACCGCGGCGCCACGTCGTTCGGCATTACCTGTAGGTAGATGGTAAGCAAAGCAAAAATATACAAATTGCTGTATCATGTGTTAATATAATTTGGTGTGGTGTACTCACACGACTTTCGCCATTATTTTACCAGCAGGAGGGGGGAGATATATGACATTTCTTGGTAATGGTTTATGAGGGGAAGAAACTTGTTTGAAATAAATTGGTTATTTTAATGAAGACTTCTTTCTCCAATAAACGTTTGTCTTTCCCAGTCATATAAAGTTAACAAATCCTAATACCAGTTCACATACATTTCGCAGAAAATTCAAGATATGCATTTAAGGATACCCATTGTGAAATTTAAACAAATCACAATTTCAGGTAGATTCATTTGAAATTATAATCTAGTAATCATGGCTTAATGTAGACGAAATTTCATGCGTTTTTACTTTCTCTACTACGCATAGTAAGTAGGGGAAATATTGCATTCCACCCAAAAATTCGATAACAAGATTTTACCGGAAATATATGTTTTGAGGTCCCCTGAATCCAAAAAGAAGCCTTTTTGTAAACATGTCCGTGTGTGTCTGTGAACAGCATAACTCAGAAACGAACAATCGGATAAACACCAAACTTGGTATTTAGGTTCAGTATCTTCCAGAGATGCGACACGAAGGTTTTCAAGAAAATCCTCCCACCCCAGATTACCCTTTACATGGATCATTTTTCGAAAATTTTAATTTTCTCAAAAATGGCTTTAACGATTTTGATTAAAATATATGTTTGAGCTATTTTCATGACAAATGAAATGTATATCTTGAATTTTCTGGGAATGTCTCCAAAAGTATCCTTCATTGTGAACGACTTTTGCATAACCGGTAAACCATAAGAGATGCACAAAATTTTACTACACAAAAACTGTAGATCGCGTTAAAATTCACAATTTATGTCATATAAATTTTTGATGTCGAGTGAACCATTTTAGAGATATTGCTTGTTATTCTCTTAAATTTTTCAATATTAATTTTCTCAAATGGGAATTCGTTATTCATTTTTTTATGTACTGGACATGCAAAGAGAATGGAGTGCTTCACATAGCATCCAGCTCTTAAAATATTTGACTATCGCTTAAAGCCTACCGTATTCCCCTTGCACCTACAAGAAAATTAGCAATATAGTTTCTGCAAATGTTTATCTTGATTAGCATGAAGCATATGGAGAATAAGCGTTTATAAAAATAGTTTTACAAGAGTGGAAGTAGAAAGTCATGCGAGTGTAAAACATCATATTTCTTAAATTAGTTTCAGAGGTATTGTTTTGTTATTTATTTTACTGATCTGAAAAACTGCTCCACACGAAGCAAATACATTTTGAGAATCTATTTTAAAATTACGCTCTTTAATACTATATTAATGATTTGTAGACATGCACTTCTAATTTTCATACTTGTTGCTCTGGCGATAACGTCTGTGGTCCGCATTCGGGAGGTCGTGGGCTCAATTCCTGTGGTCGACCTTCCTAACCCATGGTTTTTTCGGGGTTTTCCTGGGTCTCTAGGTAGGATTATTACATCCCCCGAATTTCCTGTCCCTCCATTTCATCTCCATTCGCTTCACCTTTCAATTGCTTGGTTTTTTGAAGGGTTGTGTTGTCGGCGGGGCATGCCAAGGGAAAAGGTTGCTCTGAGGAAACCTTCGTCTCCTGGATTGCGAGCGGTCTCCGGGTCCCGTGCCACCATGATGTCTAAGTCCACAGGGTGGAAGGGGGTCGGCTGCAACAGCCAGCACCCGCAAAGTTTAAATCTGTAAATGGTAGGGACCTTGCCTTCTGCCTGTCGGCCTCCTGGTCCGTCCGCGTTGTATCTCATCCCTACCTCTCGGGTGGGCGCTCTCAGGGATCTAGGTACAAACGATCTGCTAGGTCGATGATACTCATTCCCCCTTCGCTTCTAGTCCTATTCTATCCTATCATACTAGTTCGAGAGAACTAATATAAACTGTTAGAGAAGTAAATCTTAAACGTTAGGCTTAAATTGTTTGCTTAAAAATTGTTTATCTTATTAATAATAAGGAGGTATAAGTATTTAATCGTCCTCCGTGGTGGAGTGGTGCCGTGCTAGCCTCTAGTTCCAGGTCGCGGGTTCAAACCCAGCGGAGGGCGATGGATTTTTTTCGGGTGTAAAAATCCTTAGCATGGCTTCCTTCGGAAGAGAAGTAAAGCCGGTGGTCCCGTGTCGTAGATTTACGGCACGTAAAAGAACCTCAAGCATGATAAAGAGGCCTCTGAGCAAAATTACCGGCTTTCACGCCCAATATAGAATGGGACGCTAAGGACCATAGTAGTTAAAGAGCGCCCATAAATAAACGTCAATTTTTGGAATAAAAAATTTCGTTCATCTATACCGAAAAGTATATCATGTGGAACTTTTAGAGAATCAGAATTTGCCGAAAATTAAATCCGAGTGAAGAGAGTTTAAAGGTTATAACGCTAAAATAACATTGTTTCTGAATTTATGTTGTTTAAAAAGCACTTAGTACATTTACAGGCTCTCCTTTTTCTGTTCCTCTGCAACTAAAATGCGAATGTTTGAAGCTTCCTGAGGCCGTCTCTTGAGTGATTGTTCACTTTAATATTGTCAAAACTTCTAGTCTATACTACAATTTTATAGGAAGATAGACTTACAGGAAGGCATTTATATTACTATATGACATGCTTTAAAATTACGTACATCTATAACAACTACCTAACACTGGTGTATCAATTTTAGTGTTTTATGACAATAAAATCCACATATTTATGACTTTTGACAAAGTAAACGTTTCTCTGCTAAGGTTTGTTTGGGATTGGAGAATTTCTTTAGAAGGTTACTGATTTATTTTGGTTTCCAATGGACTCCGGTGCAATCTCAAGTTGACATTTTGGGTCCTTAATATTAGCTATCTGAGTGATACGGCACGATCGGCAATTAATCTGAAGATGTAACCCTGATGTTTTCCTCGTTAACGAGCGGTAACCTCTGTGTATCATCAGACGCAAACCTGCAACTAGGACAATCTGAAAGCATGTGGAGTTCTCACAACCAGTGACTGATACAGATAGAAATAGAAAGCCAGAAATAAAAATAACGGAATAGTTATTCTGAAACGGTTCGGAGAATGGAGGCTTTCCAAAAACTAACCACAGGTTTAAGTTTTATAGATCTAAAATTACTTTCGAGTGTTTTTATAAGCAGTTCCATAGGTAAACATATGATCACAGAGCGGGATGACTCGGACGATTACGTCTGTAGCCCGCATTCGGAAGGTCCCAGGATCGATCCCTGATGATCGTCCACTCTGGCCCATTGGTGGTTCATCTTCTACCACGACTCTCCTTCCTTTCATTTCCTGCACCCATCATCTTCCTTGACATCTTTTTGGGGTTTGTAGGACCAGGCGACGGTGTTCGGTGGGTTGCGGCTGGGCGGTGACTTACGCTATGTTAAGGTTTTTTCCCTGGCGTCGCTGCGGTACCTCTCAGTTAGGTCTCTCCTTAGGGGGGGCTCCGCTCCGGGGGTCCCTGGAGGTTGGTGGTTTTGGGCATGTACCGTGCGACGTCGGATGCATTCTATCTGGAAACGTTAGGGACTCCGCCCATGCTTGCGCCCGTCGGCATCCGGACCTGGTTGCCCTTCGGGTCTCTCCCCTCATTCTTCCCTCCCAGGGGTCACGTTGGAAGCACTGGTCTGCGTGCGGTGCTCTGCCCCGGCTTCGGGGGGTCCTTACCTTACCTTAATCCTCTGATCGAAAGCGGCTCGCGAGTATTTATTTTGGATGTTCACAACATTTTAAAGTCGGACAGCCCTGAAAATGTGAAATAGGATCTGCTGCATAACAGTTATGATTATGAACAAGTTGACGTAACTGCAAGCGCTCTCAATAACTATGATCATAATGATGATGATGTTAATAATAATAATAATAAAAATAATAATAGGGCATACGTTGCTGATAAAAGACAGGGTTGTTTTTTTTCTTGTGTAGATAATTAATACAGCGTTTTAGGGCAAGAATGACGTAATGTGCTACATTATATAATTTGTGGCTGAGAGTATGGATGGTCTGGAATAACCGGGAGAAGTTTCCGCGCTCGTGCACGCTACCTACTTCTGCCATAGTGCTACCATCTGGTGGTATTAACCAAAAATTTAAGTGACTGTATGAAACAGCGCGAGAGAAGCTTTGTGCACGCCTTCAAGTCTGCAGATTCGTATGTATTAGGCAAGTACGTCATACCGTTGCGCATGCGTAAAAGCTCCATAAACGGGCATTAGTCAAGATGCGCCGCCACCCTTTGCCACATTTCAAACGAGTTTAGAGGAATAGCGCAGTAGATTTAAATGCCGCAGTATACGATGTAGATGCATGCTTTGTACGTACATTGGTCCAATTTTATCGCATAAGTTTGCATAGTAAAGAAGGTAATTATATCTAATTATATTTGAATTATACCATCTTTCGATTAAAATTTATCAGCAATTATTTTGTTTAAAAATAAACCACCATGTTATTAACACCAAAGTAGATCCACAACAGCACTTAGGTATTGTTTTATCAACATAAATCTCGCTAGAGGCTCTGATTTTTTTTGAAGAAACTCAAAACTCGAGTGTATTTAATCGACTACCTCACGGTTATCAGAAAGTAAAGTATGTATCATGGAGGGACCCCCGGGAACCAAGGCAGAGCACCGCACGCAGGCCAGTCGACTCATTGTGCTTCCACGAACCTGGGAAGGAAGGATGAGGGGAGAGACCCGAGACCAGATCCGGATACCGAGGCATGGACGGGGTCCCTAAGGTTTCCAGATAGAACGCATCCGACACCGCATGATCCCTGCCCACAAGCCGGAGCGAGCTCCACGCTGAGGAGAGACCTACTGAGCGGTAGCACAGCGACGCCAGGAAAGAAACCTTTACAGAACGTAAGCCACCGCCCAGCCGCAACCCGCCGAACATCGTCGCCTGGTCTTATAGCCTGAAACAGATGATAAGGAAGATGATGGGTACAGGAAATGAGAAAGGGGAGTGTGGTGGAAGATTAACCAATTGAGCCATCCCGCTCGGTATTAAAAGAAAGTACTAGGTATGTAAAGATTATAGGTAATAAAAACAATTAAATATGAATTAACTTATTAAATTAATTGAGTGTTTCCATATACTGTTTTATGTGTTCTTTGGTGTCGTGTTGTTTTGTTTTGGTGAAGTTTACTTTGAATATCTATGCGGAAAACAAATTACAATCGCAAACAAATTAACAGATGCTAGGGAGATGACAAAAACAGACAAATGCTAGCGATGTGTTTAAATGTTATATAAGCAGCCATGATTGATTGCCATACATCGATTCGTAGCATCTTATTAGTTAAACGTAGTATAAAGTAGTAAGAGTGCGATAGTTATCCTAAAATTTAATTTAGCTACCTTCAATAGTTTGTAAACAAAGGAGTAATTAATGCCAGAAAATATCATTCACATTTTGTTGTTGAAAGCAACTCGGATTTATTTGCAAAGAAATAGATCACATGGCTTGATCACGCAGAAGCTATCATATTTAACAGTAGTACCAATTTGTAAAGCAAAACTTCCGCTAAGAGATAAGTTAAAGGTTGCTTCTGTACTCCAAGGTGTGTAGGATTTAAAATATATTTAAAATATAAGTATTGTGTTTGCAGATGATGAAGAGAAAATTACAAAAAAATTATGGTTTTACCTTGTGGAAAATTTCGCCATTTAGTCTCCCCTAATTCCCTCTACACTCCGTGGAATTTGCCTTTATTATTGCACGTTAACGAGGAAAGCGCGCTCATTATTTTAATATTTGTCTATGATGCGTATGTTGCCAGGACCTTTTTCAACATACATATTTCTTCAAAATTATCTTTGGATCACTATTATACCAAGAAACGCTCGGGATTTATGAGGTTTAGTGCATTTTTGGCAGTTCACTGGTCCACAGACGATATACTTCACGCCACTGCACAGTTCTCTATCCCTCTCCGTCCCTCTTTATCTTACGCCTTTGTTCTCCCTCGGGATCCTTTTCAGACCCTTGCCAATACATTTACTGCCATAAGGAAGTACAAGATGGAGAAAATGTTGGCAAGTTTCGCTTGCATTCCTTCCCAGGTTCCTCTTTTGTTTTGTGATTATCCCAGACATTCCTTGTGTGCATTACTGGGATAATAAAGGACTATCTCCTTCAGACAGTGCGGTGAGCTGGCCAGAGAGCCTCCTTTATCTTCCTCCCAACGGTTTACCTTCACTAAAAGAATTAACTTAATCATTTCTTCTTTACTGCTTTTGGTTCGTATTAATTTAATTTTGCTTTATGTCTCAACATTTCCTCAAACTGTAGGCGGTGTTAATTTATCTTCGGGGAAATTTAATTGGAAGTAATTTTATTGCAGACTATAAGCGAGACTGGAATGAATTTTGAGCCAAAATGTACATTTTTTATGATTTCTAAGAATGCCGAATCCTTCGCATTTAAATCACACGAAAGTATAAGTTATAAATATTTTATTTTAATTTTGAAAAACAAACCGTCGCATTCAGCACCTACCCACTAGCTATGGGCTGGTTTTTACTTTCCCTACCTCCAACCTTTAGTAGGTAGAGGAAGCACAAAAGGCCCCCTCCCCGAATCCAAAAATGTATGTGTGCTTGTCTAAAAATACCATAACTCAAAAGTTCATGACCAAGTTTGTGACACTTAACAGATTTTCAAGAAATCCTCATCCCCAACAAAACTTTGCATATAAAATGTTTCGTTGCTTTATATCCTCTCAAAAATGGCTATAGCGATTTTGATTAAAATACCATATGTTTTATAACTGCATACCTAATAAAATGTACCTACAACTTGAATAGCCTGCGAAATCCTCTTTAATTGAATGAATCTGTATACTTTTACATGTAATAATAATGTAATTTATTGCATCCAGGTTATCAACTTTACATCGACTGTGGATACTGCCTGCCTTATTCCTAAATCACACAATTATTTACAGATTTACACAGTAGTACACGTTATAGTTCATTTAAATAATATGAAACCCTTATTTATTAATAGTTGAAACAGAATGTGCCCGAATTAATTTTATAATATGCTAATTTATTCAGTGTATAATTTGATATATAAGTGATATATGTGTACAATGTGAAATCCCTGTAAATAGTAATTTCTGTATAATTTAATATTTGTCGTGTACATAATATTCCTGTTTAACTAAGTTTGGAATGTCTTGAAATCTGCAGTTAGGGTAGAAATATGTGGTTCGCATGTGCAGCGAAACGGGATCTTTTGTGTTAGTCTAGGGTAAGGTTATATGACTATTTGTTTCCGCTCCGGAAGTATGGAGTGAGGGAAATGTAACAGAACGGCAGTTTTACCAAGAGAAGTCCGGGAAAAATGTCACATGATATATACAAACTAACCAGTAAGAAATCCGATACCAAAATTTTAGGTGGGATATTGTGTTGTTTAAATAGTCGAGATTCACCCTAAAATACTTCAGTTCACAGTTGACTTTTAGATTAAACAGTTGAAAAGCTGTTAAACAGTTAGAGTTAAAGAGTTGAACAGTTGAAGAATTGACTTTTAGATATAGACAAAGAATCCACGATACTCCGTCAAACGAAGTTGGCGCGCAAAAATGGTGATAAGTGAACAGGAACATAATGTAGTGTTAGAGTGAAGGAGTAACAATAAATAACCATAAACCAAACATTACAGTGAGTAGTAAATTCTCCTCTGAGCTCCTAGTACCACCACTGAGATCGACGAGCTTATTAACAATCATGATAGGCAGAGTCCATGCAAACATCACCGCTGAGAACCAACTAGCCAGGTAACAGCGAGGAGGACAAGACGAAACCACGTCTGATGGAGATAGAAGCATTACTTCTATCTCTACCACTACACCACGTTCGATTCCAACCCGAGCGGGCATCGAACCCGGGACTGCCAACAACGGCGCAGTCTTCGAAACAATCAGAGAAGACGGGATACTGACGCATAGTATTTTAAGTTATGTTTAAATTTATAATTATGTTTTTGAGATTTTAGCAACACCTTTTAATTGTGATGGTAACTTACTGAATAGTCTTCCTCTTATGCTAACATTTGTGTGATACCCTTATTTAAATTATGACTGTGTAAATCAGAATTGTTCCTTGTGTTATATTTATGTAGTTGATTATTATTCCTTGTTAAGCTCTGCTTATCTATTACATACAATATAGCCCTATAAACATACAGAGAATAATCAGTATCGACTTCACTGCCTATGGCATTACATATGGTTAAGGACAGTAGAAACTGACTTTAAGCACTTATTTACACAAAAATCTGATGTGTTACACTCACATGACTTTCTCTACTCTTGTACAAACTATTTTTACAAACGCTTCTTCTCCATATGCTTCATGTTAATCGAGATATCAAGATGTCAATCTTATTGCCGATTTTCTTGTAGATGCAAGGGGAATATGGTAGGTTTTAAGCGATAGTCAAATATTTTAACGCTGGTTGCTATGTGGCGCATTCCATTCTCTTTGCATGTCCAGGACATAAAAAAATGAATAACGAATTTGAGAAAAAGTATAAGTATTGGAAAATTTAAGGAATAACAACAATATCTCGGAAATGGTTCACTCAACAAAACAAATGTATATGACATAAATTGTCCATTTTAACGCGATCTATATTTTTTGTGTAGTAAAATTTTGTCTATCTCTTATGGTTTACCAGTTATGCAAAAGTCGTTCACAATGAAGAATACTTTTGGAGACATTCCCAGAAACTTCGAGATATACATTTCATTTCTCATGACAATATCTTAAACATATGATATTTTAATCAAAATCGTACAGCCATTTTTGAGAAAATTAAAATCTTCGAAAAATGTTCCATGTAAAGGGTAGTCTGGGGTGGGGGGATTTTCTTGAAAAACTTCGTGTCGCATCTCTGGAAGATACTGAACCTAAATATCAAGTTTGGTGTTTATACGACTGTTCGTTTCTGAGTTATGCTGTTCACAGACACAGACACACAGACAGACACACACGGACATGTTTCCAAAAATGCTTTTTTTGGATTCAGTGAGTCTCAAAACCTGTATTTCCGGTGAAATCTCGGTATCGAATTTTTGGGTGGAATACAATACTTCCCCTACTTACTATACGTAGTAGAGAAAGTAAAAAGGAGAACATTGACCTATCTCAGCCATAGTTTGGGACATGAACTCATAATGGTACTTAATGGTGCATTACATGGTACAATGTACCTAATGGTACATAATGGAATTCATGCCTGCTCCCCTGAAAATAGCTTCCTCTCCACCCACAAGCAAGCCATTTCAGACTAACCTTTAAATAGGAATGATTTTTTACTTTCTCTAAAATTAAAAATTTGAGTTTTATTTATGGACGCTCTTTAACTGCAGTGGTCCTTAGCGTCCCATTCTATATTGGGCGTGAAAGACCGGTAATTTTGCTCATAGGCCCCTTTATCAGGCTTGAAGTTCTTTTATGTTCCGTAAATCTACGACATGGGACCACTGGCTTTACTTCCCTTCCGAAGGAAGCCATGCTAAAGTTTTTTACGCCCGAAAAAATCCATCGTTCTCCGCCTGGTTTGAACCCGTGGCCTCGGGAACTAACATGGTAAGCATTACACCACGGAGGGTGACAATACTTTCGCTACCACGTACCTAAATAGATGGAGAAGGTATTGCATTCCATCCAAAAAATTAGATATTGAAATTTCACCGGAAATACATGTTTTAGGACCCCCTGAATCCAAATAAAGCATTTTAAAAAAATGTCCGTCTATGTGTGTGTCTGTGAACAGAATAACTCCAAAATGAAATGTCGGATTAGACACAAAATTTGGCATGTAAGTTCTGTACTTCCAGAAATGGACTGGAAAATGTTCAAGAAAATCCCCCACCCCAAACTACTCTATATGGAACAGTTTTTGAAATGTTTGATTTTCTGCAAAATGGCTCTTAATGATTTTCATTAAAATACCATATATATATAAGATATTTACATGGCAAATAAAACATATATATTGACCTTTCTGGGGAATACCCTATGAAGTCTTCTTCATTCCGATGGAATAACTGCTAAAACTGCTAAAATTTAAACCAATGGAAACCTAAATAGCTATATTTAATTTAACATAATCCAATTCTAAATGGTTGGATGAGGTGAACTTGTTTTATATCAATTGTAATTGAATTTATATTTTAAGTAAAAGGATTAAATGTTATTAAGGGAATATTCAACTGAGAAATAAAAGAGTAACTTTGTATATCCTTCACTGGCATTCTCGGTAAAACAATTCTGTGTTACATTCACTGACTTCCCTGCTCTGCTATACAAACTATTCTTACTAAAGCTTATTTTTCTATATATTACATTTTAATCCAAACAAACCTTTGCAGAAATACCTAAATTACAAATTTATTTATAGATACAATGGGAATAGCAATAGTCAAATGTTTCCATTCACTCGTGATAAACAACTAATGTTGACAGGGACCAAGAAATGAAAAATTCGATCCTTTAATAACGGATATATCACTGATAGCTTATGCTACAAAAAAACTATTTGAAATAAATTGTGTATTTTAACGAGATCTACATCTTTTGTGTAGTACAAAACTCCCTTCGAATGAAGAGGACTTCACAGGCTATTCCCAGAAAATTCGAGATATAGATACATTTTATTTAGAATCTAAATATCTTTAATATAGGATATTTAATCAAAATCCTTAAAGCCATATTTGAGAAAATAAAAAATTTCGAAAAGTTTGGGTGGGCGAAATTTTTTTGAAAATCTTTGTGTCGTATCTTTGGAAGGTACTATAATATGTTATTTTTCCTTTTTGAGTTATGCTGTTCACAGATACACCACACACGGGCGTTTGAATATAAAACACCTTTTTTTTTTATTTGGGGGCTCAAAGCATGTATTTACGCTGAAGTCTCGATGTCGATTTTTTTGGTCAATGCAACAGCTTCTGTACCTGCTATGTACGTGGTATAGGAACTAAAAACGTCCCGCGACAGCAGAGGCAATAAAAGAAGCGGAAGTCCTACGCTATAAGCCTAGTAATGTTCGCTGACAGTTTTTCTGTTGCATTAACCTGCGTTTGACGGCTTAACGTAAAGCCAGACATTGACGTGGCCGATGATTGAGTTAGGCATGTCACCTATGTATTTGCTGACAGCTAGGTATAAATCACCTTTGTAGCAGCTTTGCTATTCCTGTCCGACTGACTGACTAATTTGCTGCTTTTGACACCTCTTCTTCTCTCGCACTCACATAATACTGTCAGCTATTAGTAAACAATTAGGTACATAAGCACTACCCACAATTCCAAGTTATTGCTTTCCACTGCAATACATTCCTGTACACGAATTACACAATGTTATTTGTCTCACTCTGAAAACCATTTACCTATTTCTAATCCGCACCATCAGATAACGTTTGCAAAAATACTCTCGCATTTCATCAAGCCAAAAACCTACAAACCGGCTGCACGGTGTTTTTCCTGTCCGCGTCCTCGGCGCTCGCTGCCGTCTGCCGCTATGATAGAAAGGCGCGGATGAAACCATACATTTTAAAACTATTTTTAAAGGCTTTACTTACCAACTTTATGCAAAGAGATGCTGAAACTTGCCACCATCGTTGTCCATACATTTTGGCACCTCTTTAGGAAACTATCCATCACTCGCCGTAGTTCACGTTGAGAAATGCTGGTAATTTTGTTTTTAATTCTTCCAGGGTGCGTGGGTTTGTCTTGTACACTTTAAGCTAGGTCCGGGGACCGAGGGGGCCGCAAATCTCTACTAATAATTCTGTCCTCAAACACACTTTCAATTTTTCTCATTGAAATACTGGCCGTATAAGCTGTTGCAAACTCTTGTGGAAAAAAGGCAAATCACGCTCCCTGGCTCCCAAAATCACGCTCCTTTGAACTTTCCTCTATTCAATGATGTTTCGTGTGTGTCGCTATCTATTGTCGTTCATTAGAAATAAATACTTAAAGTCTGTTCCTTCTTTTGAATAACCCTGTATAAGTGATAATTGGGTAAGAGAATTTTAGAAGGAAAGTTCCCGTGTTCGATCCCCGGCGACCGCCCATTCTGGCCCATGGGTTTTTCGTGTCCTTCACGGGTCACCTGGCGAATCCTGGGGTGGCTCATCTTCTACCACGATTCTCCTCCCTGTCATTTTCTGTACTTATCTTCCTTGCCATCTGTTTCAAGGTTGTGGGACCAGGTGACGGTGTACGGCGGGTTGCGGCTGGGCGGTGGCTGCGAGCTCTGTAGAGGTTTCTTCCCTGGGCTCGCTGCGGGGTTTGCTCAGTTAGGTCTCCTCACCAAGGGAGCTCTAACCTTTAGGGGACTTCCGGAGTTCGATGGCTTGTGGCAGAACCGGCGGCATCGGATGCATTCAATCTGGAAACATTAGGGGCCCCATCTGTTCTTGTACCGTCGTCATCCGGTTCTGGTTGCCCTTCGGGTCTTTCTCCTCATCCCTCCCTCCGGGGGTAACTGAGGATAACTGTCTTGCGTAGGGTGCTCTGCTTCGGTTTCAGGGTCCCCTCCATTGATTTCGTACCGTTACCTTTACCTTTAGGATACCTCCTTGGTATTTGCCGTTATGAAGACTGAGGAAAATCTGGAAAAAAAGTATCAGTAAGTGGGTCTTGTCGGGATTTGAACCGCGAACCTCCCGTTAACGATCTCGACTATCGTTTCCTTGGAAGATAGTGATCTTAAATATCAAGTTTAATATGTATTCGACGTTTAGGTTTTGAATTATGCTGTTCAAGGACACAAACATATACATATGGACTTTCTTTCTTGTTTTATTTTTGGGACCTCAAACGATATTTTTTTCGGCAAAATCTTGATATCGTTGGGTGGAATGCAAAGTAAGTAAAAATTGGACGTGTAACAATCTTACCTTTTGGCTTATTATCATTATTATTATTATTATTATTATTATTTACATATTAATTCACTGAAGGAGTTGCCTTCGCGTTAACATGCGAGACTAGCATTAAGGGTGGTTTCTCATCTATTACCATTTACATTTCATTCCGTTTCCTTTTCCATGTTTCAGGTATGTCTCTAGGTTTCGTGGCGTGCGGCGGTATGGGACAGTTGGCGCGGATGTTTGCCCCGTCGACATTAGAGGGCTGGATGGTTGAACGGGTCGTTCATCGTCCCTCTGGGCAGCTCCAGTAGTGGCACAGTATTCAGCTCAGAAACTATTAAGAGACTTCCGCGCGTCTCTGTGGTCTGCAACCTCCTGTGGTTCCTTCACTTTATCCCTTCCTCCCGAGGGAGTGGTAGTCACAGTAGATCTATGTAGGTCGCAAAATTCGAGGTGTCTCCGTTGTATAATCTATATATATATAAAATATAATATATATATTGTATAAATATATGTTAATTTTAAAAAGTTTTTATACAACACCTTATTACTTTCTTTACCATATATCTATAGTAGGTAGAAGAAGTATTGCAATTAACCCAAGACTTGGTAATCGAGATCTGAGTCGCCTTTTTAGTTACTCGTCTGGTCCTGCTGTGCCAGCTTTATTTTAATACTTAAAAATGTTGTAATGTTAAAGCTTTCATGCATTATCAGAAGTCATACACAGCGTAGTATCGTAATATACGTTTTACGATATCGAAGCAGCTATTAACTCCGTCTGAGGTCTTTAGAGGTGCTGTATGATTTTTACAGTCGAAGGGTTGGCAACGCTGATAAAATCAGTTCAGTGTAAGGTAGAGTATTATCCAATCCAGCACTCACTCACCTCGAAGAGCTACTCTGAAAAGTTCACACCGCGGATATTCTGCCCGCGGTGTGTGAGATGCTGGGACCGTAATAAAAAAATCAATACATCGCGTCTCTTCTCGACTTAAACTTTAAAAGTAATGCAAATCAGCAAGAAAATAAATTCCGCTCTCCCTTCTCGTTACAATGCATTGAATATTTAAAACAAGCTTTGTAATTGGCGAAGACATTAGCGTCTCGGAAAAGTTACGAATCTTGGAATTTGCGATGAGCCAGGAACGTCTGCTTCATCTTCAGAAATTATTGCAGGGAGGAATAAACAGATTTTGGTGTTACAAGAAGAATTTAGCATTTTCTGAAACACTGCGTGCAACGAGAGTTACGCGAAATAATGCCAATTACTCACAATGCGATTACAGTACTATGCAGACGTCGACTGAGGCATTGAAATGTTCTATCCTTAAACTTTTAACTTGTCTTGAAAGTATACGCCTCAAAAAAGTGCTCGCCTCCACTTTAAAAAATCTGATGTGTTACACTCACATGACTTTCTCTACTCTTGTACAAACTATTTTACAAACTCTTATTCTCCATTTATTTCATATTAATCGAGATAAACATTTGCAGAAACGATCTTTTGACATGCAAAGACAATTACATTTTACACACAGCGACCAGTTCTAAAAATACTTGACTATCACTTAAGGCGTACTATGTTCCCCTTGTTTTGTAATTGCAAGGGCAATATAGAAATACAGTAGCCTTTAAGCATAGACAGCTGGTTCCTAGGTGCAGCACCATTCTCTTTGCCACAGATTAATACTCTTTGCATATCCAAGACAAAAAATGAATAACGAGAAAATGAATTTGAGAAAATAAGTATTGAAGAATTTAAGGAAATACAAGCAATATCTCGAAAAGATTCACTCAACAACAAGAATGTATGACATAAGTTGTGTATTTTAACCCAGTCTACATTTTTTGTGTAGTAAAATTTTGTCTATCTCTTATGGTTTACCAGTTATGCAAAAGTCGTTCACAATGAAGAATACTTTTGAAGACATTCCCGGAAAATTCAAAAGATATAAATTTTATTTGTCATGAAAATATCTTAAACTTATTTTTATCAAAATCGTTAGAGCCATTTTTGAGAAAATTAAAATTTTCGAAAAATGTTCTATGTAAAGGGTAATATGGGGTGGGGGGATTTTCTTGAAAACCTTCTTGTAGCATCTCTGGAAGATACTGAACCTAAATACCAAGTTTGGTGTTTATCCGACTGTTCGTTTCTGAGTTATGCTGTTCACACACACACACACACACACACACACACACGCACACACACGGACATGTTTTTCCAAGAATGGCTTTTTTGGATTCAGGGGGACTCAAAACATATTTCCGGTGAAATCTCGGTATCGAATTTTTGGGTGGAATACAATACTTCACCTACTTACTATACGCAGTAGAGAAAGTAAAAATTCTAGTAAGCAAATTAATGGTGGAAAAAAATGTATTCTTGGGGGGAATAAACATCAAATGGTAGCATAGTTTGTGTTTTGACAGTTTTTCAGGTTGTTCCTTTTATAAATTTTTGAAAAAAATGCCAAAATTGCAACTTTTTTGTACGTCGTGTTTTCAAAATTATCTTGCATACAATGAGTAGAGCATTTTTTTGTATTACTTGATTTTGCGATAAAAATAGGATTTTATTTGACATAGGAATAAAAGTTGAGGATTTTCAACGTTTTTGCCCTATTCTCTAATTTTCGGCTCACTTTTTACGACTACACGAATTTATTGCTCCCCAGTTTAAGTCTCATATCGATGAAAGTGTGTGGATGCATGCGCAAAAAATGCTGTAACCAATGTATGAAAGATAAGTTTGGAAACATCACGTACCTAGAAAAACGTTGTAATTTTGGCATATTTTTTAAAACTTTATAAAGCGATTAAAATCAACGATCTGAAAAACCGCCAAAACAGGAAAACCGATTACTACTTGATCTTTATTTGAAAAAAAAATAGACTTTTCCCTCAATTAATTTGGCTGCTAGAAGTTCTTAAAGTGTAGGCGAATTCTTTTTCGATGGGAAGTGTATGCGCTTATGAAAGAGTTTAGATGTGGAATGAATGCCAGCCGCTCTGTTATGAAATAATCTCAGTGACGGGAGGAGCAACGCACCGACTGCCAACAAGGATTTATCTATTGGAAATTCGATATGATTATTATCAGAGTCATTCTGTTTCCATAATGCAAGTTGTAGTTTTCCAGATGAATGATACAGTTTATTACTGATTTAGCGCACAGTGGTTCCTGTGCACTTCCTCCTTGTACTTTAGTGAAGGGCTGCAAGCATTACTGGGATTAAGGATTTAAATGCTTTGGAAACGATTATATTCGTTAGTGGTATGCGATACTGGAAAAAGAAAATGCTTTTTAACAATGTGCATGCAAAATCTTCTAAAAGAATGACAATCAGGATCCAATGGTAGTTCTCTCTTTCTGGCTCAAGCGCCAACACCTATGGCCCACATTCGGAAGGTCATGGGTTCAATTACCGCGGCCGACCTTTCAGACCTATGTGTTTCTTCGGAGGTTTCTCCGGGTGAATGCTGGGAAAGTTCATTACATCCCCCGTATTTCCTGTCCCTCCATTTCACCTTCATTCTCATTTCACTTCACCTTTCATCTGCTTGGTTTGTTTCGATTTGCGTCGGAGGGAGTCTCGGCGTTGCATGTCAGGGGAAAATAGTGTTGTATATAACCCTTCGTCTCTCAGAACGGGACGGTCTCCGAGTCCCAGGCCCCCAGAGTCGTCCTCCGTGTACTAGTGCTACCGTGCTAGCCTCTAGATCCCAAGGTCTCGGGTTTAAACCGCCCCGCATCGGCGGAGGGCGATGATTTTTTCGGGCGTAAAAATCCTTAGCACGGCTTCCTTCGGAAGGGAAGTAAAGCCGTTGGTCCCGTGTCGTAGATTTGCGGCACGCAAAAGAACCTCAAGCCTGATAGAGGCCTCTGAGCAAAATTACCTGTCTTTCACGCCCAATATAGAATGGGACGCTACGGAGCATAGTAGTTAAAGAGCGTCCATAAATAAAACTCAATTTAATCTAATTTCCAGGCCCTCAGTGGGATGTGTAAGCCTGCAGGGGGAGGGGAGTTTCAATCTGTGAAAGGTAGAGACCCTGCCCTCCGCCCTGTCCTGTCTCCTGATCCAGTCACCCTCTGCCTCCTCTCACTTCACCCCTCCTTTACAGGGCACCCCGTCAGAGACTTAACACCTTGATCCTACTCCTAGTCTTAAATGTACAAACATAATGTTTAAATGGACATCGTGTTAGGACATTTAAATGATCATGCAGTTTCACTTTCTGCATTCCATCCAAAATTCAATAACGAGATTTCACTGGAAAAACATATTTTGAGGCATCGCGATTCAAATAAAAATATTTAGACAAACCTCATATTGTGTCCTTGAGTTTGTCTGTTTCCAGGTGGGTTTCCGACTCCTTCAGCTGCCGTAGTGCGGGCGCTACCGACCCTGAGCACTCGTCGTACTTCTGGCATTACTAGAAGTACGCTGGGCCAAACATACGAGCTGCACCCGAAGGGGTGTCGTTTGAAATGGGTTGGACTCGGCAGAGCAGTGGTTCCCAAGACCCGTGAGACATTGGGTAAGCCTGCGCTGGTTTCCGTACAGGCGGGGTTGCGAGACACCTCAAGGTCCTCCGGTACCGACGTGGATAGCCGGTAGACGGCATGCTAGATTGCTGTCGGTCTTACCGTGGTATCCCTTAGTCATCCTCACAGATGACGCGCGTAAGTGGCGTATCCACTTCCTTTTTAGGCTCTTATGTATTGGTCTCATGGAAAACCCTCCACGGTTGGAGGGCCACTCGGATGGCGCCAGCCCTGGGTTTAGGAGGGGGGCTTGGGCTTAGGCTTAGGCTCAGGCTCAGGCTCAGGCTCAGGCTCTTGCCCTGGTAGACCTTCACTTAACATGTCTGTCTGTGTGTCTGTGAACAGCAGAATTCAAGAACGAAAAGACGGACAATGAGGCAGTATTTTTAGTACTTAAATGATTTCAGTCAAATTATATAATATAAAATACAATAACACCCCGCCTTAAAGCAATATGTGTATAATATAATATATAAAATGTATGTAACAGTCATTGTTTTAATATTTATACTACTATGTACATGTTCAATAATGTTATGTGAATGTATTATGTAATTTAATAATGTAGGAGCTATGAGAATAATAGGTTAAAAGTTGCTAACAATGAGGTAACAATGGGGTAACCTTGAGTCAATAATGAGTAAGAAAGTTTAACAATGCTAGTAGTCATTATTTAGCAGCAATAATGTAAATTTTGAGACAGTTTATAAATAGCCATTCAACAACCAGAAAGAAAGCTTAAGTTAAATGAAAGTATTCTATTGGAGTAGGATTAGCCAATCAAAAACTGAATAGGGCAAATTGTACAAATTTAGTTAGTCAGTTGCTTGTGGACAGTGCTCCTAACGGCACGTAAAAGAACCTCAAGCCTGATAAAGAGGCCTCTGAGCAAAATAACCGGTGTTTCACGCCCAATATAGAATGGGACGCTAAAAACCATAGTAGTTAAAGAACGTCCATAAATAAAATTCAATTTCATTTTTTAAGCCTACATTCTGCAGCCGCACCACGCCTGCAAAGAAATCCATGTCTCAAACAATAATACTGACGCAGCCGAGGAAAACATAAATATATAATATTTAAAGAAGCAGTCAAAATTACAAAGTTAATATTTTTAAACTTGGGGCGAAGCCTACCGGAAGCTTTTTACCATACGTGCGGTTGCAACTACTTCAAGTTCGGCTCCCCAACATTTGAACTATAATATTAACCTTCCTCAACAAATACCAGCCTTCGTATTTAAGTTCAGCATCTTCCAAAAGATGCGACATGAAGATTTTCAAGAAAATCCTCCACCCACATACATTAAACGTTTTTCAAAATTTGATTTCCTGAAAAAGGCTCTTTTGCTATAGACATGTTTAAGATATTACATAAAAAATAAGAGGTTTACCTTGCATTTTCTGAGAATAGCCTATGAAGTCCTCTTCATTCGGAAGGAATTCTTTATTATCTTGTATAACTGGTACATATTAAGCGATAGACGAAAACGTGGTTTGTAGCAATCTAAAATACACAATTTATTTGCAATAACTTTTTTGTGGCATGACCTAATCCAAGATATCCGTTATTAATGGTTTAATACCTTTCATTCTTTTAAAGTCCGGTTGACATTCAGTTGTTTTTCGCGATTGTGTAGATACTTATGACATTTTAATGCCACTATATAGCGTCCAGCTATTAAACATTTGACTATCGCTGTTCCCTTTGTATATAACGAAATTTGTAGGTAATGTAGCTATTTCTGTAAAGGTTTATCTCGATTAAACTGAAGGAGATAAAAAATAAGCTTTCGTAAGAATGATTAAGTACCCGCTAATAAACGATAGAGGGGTAGAGTAAGCCATGTGAATGTAACACATCAGTGTTGATAGTGTTTTACTATATACGCCACCACAGGCGATGGGCATTGATGATACATGAAACGAAATTATAACTGGGGACGGGAAGGATACGTTTCAGGCCTAAGTTTAGGGTGCCTCCCCGGTATTTGCCAGCTATGAAGACTGAGGAAAACCTGGAAGAAACCTCAATCAGGTAGGATGGTCTTAGCGATACCGCAGACTTCACTTTCACGATTCCGTGCATCAACGAACTCGGCTACCCCTGTCGGTGGACGTGCGTAGGTGTGCGCAAATATCACGTGAAATTTTAAAACTTGAGTTTATTATAATCCTGTTTTCTTACTTTTGCCGCTTTTAAGTGCACTATATTTCTTCTAAATTTTAATACGTTTTTGATGTAGGAATGAATAGATTTAAAGAAACTTTATTTTAAAGAAAATAAAGGTGCTACATAAAAAATGTGCATATTATCGGAGGCACCCCCGCATCCGGGGCAGAACACCGCCTGTAAGACATATAGTCCCTTGTGCTTCAAACGCGACCCCTGGGTGGGTGGGATAATGGGAGAGACTTGAAGGGCGACCGGATCCGGAAGACGACGTGCACAAGCGTGTATGGAGTCTCTAACGTTTTCAGATCGAAAGCATCGGACGCCGCTCAAGCCCCTAACCCCCGGGGGTCCCCTGAAGTGGAGCTGCTCCACAGTCCGACCGACGCCACGGAGATGTAGGAGATGCTGGGTACAGGAGAGAATCTCAGGAAAGTCGGGGAGGAGAAGGAAGCACCCAGGATTCGCCTACCGATCCGGGGAAACTATGAAAAACCAATGTTCAAAGTGGAGGTCGGCGGGAATCGAACCCAAGAGCCCTCGAATGCTAGCATCCTTTATAATATTTTTTAGGAAAACTAAATTACACAAAATTTAATTTTTGATTGTAACTATACTCCTATTGTATATTTGACGTATAATCTATAAAAGTTAAAAGTTTAAGTTTAAACATTTAAACGTTTAAAAGATTTTCATTTTTTGAAAATTAATTTGTTGGAATGTTAGGTACATAGAACAATGAAAATTAATTTTATGCTGAAGATAATTATGATGTAAAAGTTTGAAATTTTAATCCCTGGTAAGCCTAATATTAATTATTTATAAAAAAATCTCAAATGACTATAAAATATCGATTTATATCTAACGATAATTCCCAGTATATTCGGGAGTGGGAGTGGTTGGAAGACCAATTTTATAGATTTAATCAAAACAAAAGATACAGTTAGTACAAAAAACTACTAGCCGCTACTGTTTTCAGCGTCATCGTCTGGACACTTTAAGGAAACACAGACTGACTTATCTTGATTCTATTGGTGGCAGAGCCTGAGTGGACTTGAAGCAGATTCCAGTCGTTGAGAATGCCATCCAGGTCCCATTCAGTTTAAATGGAAGTCAGGGAACACGAGTTTCCTCTCTTGGAGGTACACGTGTCCTGCGTTATTCACGAGGTCACCCTGTACACTCGTTATCGTCTTTCTGGGTTACCCGGAAACGGCTAGCTCCACTACACGTCAAACATTTTAGTGTGACACACTTCATGGATTCGATAAATATCAGCGGAGTACTGGCAGGGTAACCGAGCGGGATGACTCAGGCGGTTAAGTCTGTGGCCCGCATTCGGAAGGTTGTGGGTTTGATTCCCGTGGCCGACCTTGCTAACCTGGTTTTTTTCGGGGGTTTCCCAAGGGAATTCTGGGAAGTATTCTCACATCTCCCAAATTTCCTGTCCTTCCATTTCATATCCATTCTCATTTCACTTCATCTTTCATCCGTTGGTCTCTTTCAAGGTTGGAAATGTCGGCGATGGTGTGTCTCTCTCCGTCCTCGGCTTTCGGCTGGCAGCCCGTTGAGGGGCGTTGGACCCCTCTGTGCAGAGGTCCCCGGTCTGCCTGTCCGGGGAGTGTCTATCTGGAAACTTAGGGACCCTGCCATTTCTGTGGCGTCAATATCTGGTTCGGCCAATATCTCGGAAATCTTTTTTAACGTAGAGTCAACTGAAAAATTCAACGCCACAGCCGGGATTTGAACACGGTTCTCCCGCTCTCCGTGCGGTTGCTCTAACCATTGAGCTACTGTGTCAACATGCCGGTGGGGCATTGAATTCCCCAATTGACTCAAATTGTTTCCAAGATATACCTACCACGGCATCTCCATCGAGATGACAAACTTAGCGGTGACCTGCTTATTGCAAGTACTTCAGTGCTGGGATTGTCATCTCGATGGCGATGCCTTGGTAGGTATGTCTAGGAAACAATTTGAGTCAATTGGGGAATTCAGTGCCTCACCTGCATGTTGTCACAGTAGCTCAATGGTTAGAGCAACCGCACGGAGCGCGGGTGAACCGTGTTCAAATCCCGGCTGTGGCGTTCAATTTTTCAGTTGACTCTACATTAAAAACTTACCTAGGCAGGCTAAGGTCTATTAAACGTATAATTAATTTAAAGAATAAAAAAAATTAAAAATCCCGGAAATAGTTAATCCTAAAATAAATTAACGAGGTTATTTTTGGTGTAGTAATTTTTTTCGCTCTTGCCGTTTACAAGTTATATAGGCACAAAATTAGCTCCGAGGGGAGAGGACTTAACAGGTTTTTAACAGAAACTTCAAGATATGTTTATTGTCATGTAAATATGTTAAGCTTAAGTCATCGTTTGAGCCATTTTTAAGAAAGTAACAAACAATGAATTTATTTCCATGTAAACAGTATTTTGTAAAAAAGAGACTTTCACGCACTGGATATCTCAAAACATATTTCCTCTACGTACTATAAATAGGTGCTGGAGAAGGTAAAAAAGGTGTTTTAAAGTACGTACCATTTTAATACTTTGCCGCTGCAGTCGCGATTTTGAGCATGCGCAATCACTTCCTACATTCATTGGGAAGGCAGACGCAGCTGTGAGCGATCGTCACTTTGTGTTTACCTGTTGTTAAAACGTTAAGTGTTCAAAACAATCGAACCACCCGCCGACTGTGAAGTCAGATCAGTGATTCGTATTTTGAATGCGAGAAATGTTAGGCCAGAAATATTCATCACCAATTGTGTGAGGTTGGGAACAATTCGACCACCCCTCCTACAGTCCAGATTTGGAACCAAGCGATTTTCATCTGTTTCTTCATCTGAAGAAATTCTTTGGTTACAAGTGCCTGAATAACGGCAGTGACTGAGAAGTAATAGTCTAAGGTGTAAGGTAATGAATTATAATGAAGTATTTGGAAAGTCTTGTTCTGTGATTTTTAAAACACATGTCAGTACTAACTTTAAAATCACCCTCGTTTTAATTTTGTCGTTACTGTTTGTTTTATTTAATTGTTTCATTTTACAACCCCCATTAACACTTATGCTCATATTGGAGTCGTTGACTTTAGAAACAACTGATAGTATTATAACTCGTCTGTGAATTTTAAAGGGTAGTTTTATTCATCCTCCCGAAACACATCCCACATTCATACATCCAGACTCTGTGCTAGGTAAATGATTGAATTTAACGAGATACACAATTAAAAATATTATTCTCCAACATTGGCTTATAATTTAATCTGAAATCCGTCTTAGATCTATCTTCGTTTCAATATAGTTTTTGGTTTGCAATTGCGTTACGAAAAATGAATTTACAGCCCTATGTTAAGTGTTCCACACGCAATTTTTTTTAAAAAAAAATATGTTTTAGATATCCATGCGATTTATCTGTTCATTACTTCTTACTTTCTCTACTACGTATAGTAAGTAGGGGAAGTATTGTATTCCACCCAAAAATTCGATACCGAGATTTCACCGCAAATATATGTTTTGAGACCCCCTGAATACAAAAAAAGCATTTGTGGAAACATGTCCGTCTGTGTGTCTGTGTGTATGTGTGTGTGTCTGTGGGTCTGTCTGTGAACAGCAAAACTCAGAAACGAAAAGTTTCTTGGTATTGGTAACTTGGTATTTAGGTTCAGTATATTCCAGAGATGCGACACGAAGGTTTTCAAGAAAATCCCCCACCCCAGACTCTACCCTTTACATGGAACATTTTTCGAAAATTTTAATCTTCTCAAAAATGGCTCTAACGATTTTGATTAAAATATCATATGTTTAAGATATTTTCATGACAAATGAAATGTATATCTCGAATTTTCTGGGAATGTCTCCAAAAGTATTCTTCATTGTGAACGACTTTTGCATAACTGGTAAACCATAAGAGATAGACAAAGTTTTACTGCACAAAAAATGTAGATCCCATTAAAATACACAATTTATGTTATATACATTTCTTTTGTTGAGTGAACCATTGTCGAGATATTGCTTGTTATTACCTTAAATTTTCCAATAACTATACTTTTTCTCAAATTCTTTATTCAGTTTTTTTATGTCCTGGACATGCAAAGAGATTGGAATGCACCACATAGCAACCTACGCTTAAAAGATTTGACTATCGCTTATAACCTACCATATTCCCCTTGCATCTAAAAGAAAATTAGCAATAAGATTGACATCTCGATATCTCGATTAACATGAAGCATATTGAGAATAAACGTTTGTAAAAATAGTTTGTACAAGAGTAGAGAAAGTCATGTGAGTGCAGCACATCAGATTTTTTGTTTTAGTTCAAATCAGATAATTTTAAAACGGTAATCATAGTAAGTTTACATTTCTTCGGACTTCATTTTTGCTTTAAAAATAAATTAACTCGAAAGCGCGTAATCGCATTACACATTAATTCTACAGTTTTAGTTATTTAAAATTTCAGAATGTACATGTTTGGATTAAAACTGCATCTTATAGAGCATTTTAAAAGGCAAAAGCGCTGAGGAAAAAAATCCAAAACTCAAATTTTAAAATAGAAACAGCTTTAATTCCAGATTTATACCATACAGCATATAAAAACCACAATATCAAACGGGAAAATACATTTTTAAATTATAGCTTGTGAATCATCTTAGAGCGCAATCCTAGGGTCCATTTTCCCAAGAGGTTTCAGTGGCGCATTCCGCTACAGAATGCCCCACCCGGCCGAGAATTGAACTGGTACCTCCGAGTTGAGAAGCCTGAAACCTGAATAGCTAAATTTCGGCTTGTATAGCATTTCCAGACTGCATACCCACAGACTAAAGATTTGCCAGTCTGCCCCGGTCTCCCCTCCAGCAGACGGAGGATTGAATTAAACTCGTCACTGGGGTCGAACTCAGAGACACACATCAACACATTGTGCCACACGCTTTGTAGTATAAATTATTGACTGAGCTGCATGTCCAGGTGTAATTGTCTCCGTTACACTCCAGTAACCGCTCTGAATGATCCCTTGGGATAGCAGCACACCTTCCCTATCCCTTTGTCTTAAATACAGCACCGTATTACTTCTGGTTCACGTGGTGTTTTAATTGCTCACAGAACGGTCGCAGCGTTCCCTACAGTTACGTCACAAGGCTGCTTAAAGTACCACTACAATGGGCCTGGAGCATTTCCTTACTAGAAAATTGGTATATCAGTAAAGTTAAATATCTAGGAACCCGCATTCATCTTTAGTAATTTGTTTTGGAACAACAGTGTTTCTTCTTAATTTTCTCTTTTGCTTGCTCACAGAAAGTAGAATTACTGCATTCCAGCCAAAAATTTGCTCGAAATTTCGCTCGAAATACAGTTTTTAGGTTCCCTGAATTAAAAAAATAGCATTTTTAGAAAAATTTCTGTGTGTGAATAGCATAACTCAAAAAAATCTGATGTGTTACACTCTCATGACTTTCTCTACTCTTGTACAAACTATTTTTACAAACGCTTATTCTCCATATGCTTCATCTTAATCGATATATCGAGATGTTAATCATATTCCTAATTTTCTTGTCGATGCAAGGGGAATTGCTAGGCTTTACGATAGTCAAATATTTTAAGAGGTGGGTGCTATGTGGCGCATTCCATTCTCTTTGCATGTCCAGGACATAAAAAAATGAATAACGAAATCCCATTTGAGAAAAAGTATAAGTATTGGATAATTTAAGGGAATAAGAAGCAATATCTCGAAAAACGTTCACTCACAAAAAAAATTATATGACATAAATTGTGTATTTTAACGCGATCTAAATTTTTCATGTAATAAAATTTTGTCTATCTCTTATGGTTTACCAGTTATGCAAAAGTCGTTCACAATGAAGAATACTTTTGGAGAAAGTATTCGGGATATACATTTCATTTCTCATGAAAATATCTTAAAACATATGATATTTTAATCAAAATCGTTAGAGCCATTTTTTAGAAAATTAAAATTATCGAAAATGTTCCATGTAAAGGATAATCTGAGGTGGGGGGATTTTCTTGAAAACCTTCGTGTCGTATCTCTGGAAGAAACTGAACCTAAATACCAAGTTTGGTGTTTATCCGACTGTTCGTTACTGAGTTATGCTGTTCACAGACACACACACACACAGACGCACACTTGAACATGTTACCAAAAGTGCGTTTTTTGGATTGAGGGGACATCAAAACATACATTTCCGGTGAAATCTCGGTATCGAGTTTTTGGGTGGAAACAATACTTCCCCTACTTACTATCCTAGTAGAGAAAGTAAAACGAGCGAAAATCATACTTGGTACGTAAGCTCAAACACCCAAGAAGAATTTTCAGAAAATCCACCACCTCATGCTACCCTTTAAAATGTTTTGTTATTTTTTATTTTCTTAACTTACAATTTTGTTTAAAATATCATAGTATGTTTAAGATACTTCCATGTCGAATAAAACGCATATCTCGAATTTTCTACAACAGCCTGTTATAGTCATCAGAATTCTAAATTGATTTTGCAGAATTTTTTATAACTTGTGAACCGGAAGAGATAAACAAAATCTTATACAACAAACTCCAAAATACTTGTCCGCGTCTGTTAGTAACGTGTTTATTTATTTAAATGCATTTTCTTTTTATACAGGGGCAATCTCAAAATATGTGTTTTTGCGGTGAAATCTCATATGGAATTTTTGGATGCATTACTTTCTCTACCTACTATAGGGAAGCACTAGAGAAAGTGAAAACTAAAATTCGTAAAATGCCAAACTTAGTATTTAAATTCAGTATCTTCCAAAGATGCGACAAGAAGATTTTTCAAGAAAATTCGACGAAAAGCTTTCGTTATTTTCTTAGCTCAAAAACGGTTCTATGGATTTTGACTAAAATATAAAACGTTACAATATTGGCAGGACATAACCTCAAAAGGCATATTATGTATGTATGGATTTAAATGTGACGTGTAATTCTAAAATTTAGTCCGCATTTATAGATCTACGGTTGTCAGTAATTATTCTATTTGAAAAGAAATAAAAAAAATTTTACAATCACAAGACTTTCCTATAAGCACTATCGTTTATTTTATAAAGGTTCTACAAACTATTCTTATGAAAGGTTACTTTTCTGTCTACTTCATGTTAATCGAGATAAACATTTGCAGAAATATTAGACATTTGTGTAGTCGTAGGTACAGAGGATACAGGAAATCAAATGGATAGCTAGGGTTTACTCTTTCTATGACATCACCTTAACAACATGACAAGTCATTGCAAAATTCAAACCAATTACAACGGACACTTTGTAAATGACTGATGCAACCAAAAAGTTATTTCTATAAATTTCTTCCCAATGAAAAAGACTTCATAGTATATTCAAGACATACATTTGATTTTAGTCATAGTGTCGTCTTCCGTGGACTAGGGGTACCATGTTAGCCTCTATTTCCTGAGGTCGTGGGTTCAAACCCGGCGGAGGACAACGGATTTTTTCGGACGTAAAAATCATTAGAATGACTTCTTTCGGAAGGGAAGTAAAGCCGGTGATCACGTGTCGTAGATTTACGGCACTTAAAAGAATCTGAAGCCTGATAAAGAGGCCTCTGAGCAAAATTTCCGGTCTTTCACTCCCAATATAGATTGGGGCTCTTAGAACCATAGTAGTTAAAAAATCTTAAGGAATTTTAATCAAAATCGTTACAGCAATTTTTGATAAAATCAAGCAATTTAGAAAATGTTCCATTAAAGCGTAGTTTGGGATGTTGAAAATGTTCGTGTCACATTTTTGGAAGATCCCGAACTTAAACACCAAGTATGGTATTTCTCTGAGTTTTGGTGTTTACAATTAGGCTGTTCACAGATAGACAAACATACAGACAGACCACACTGACAGGACCTTTATCTAAAAGTGATACGTGCAATGTAATACCTTCTCTACCTACTAGGTACGTGTTAGAGTGAGTAAAAATTATGAATAAGTATAGGGCAAAATTCCATCAATGACTACCTTAAGCATGATTAGGTTATAATGAAAAACCACAAAAAAATCTGATGTGCTACACTCACATGACTTTCTCTACTCGTGTACAAACTATTTTTACAAACGCCTATTCTCCATATGCTTCATATTAATCGAGATATCGAGATGTCAATCTTATTTGTAATTTTCTTGTAGATGCAAGGGGAATATGGTAGCTTTTAAGCGATGGTCAAATATTTTAACGCTGGTTGCTATGTGGCGCATTCCATTCTCTTTGCATGTCCAGGACATAAAAAAATGAATAACGAATTTGAGAAAAAGTATAAGTATTGGAAAATTTAAGGAAATAACAAGCAATATCTCGAAAACGGTTCACTCAACAAAAAAAATGTATATGATATAAGTTGTGTATTTTAACGCGATCTACATTTTTTGTGTCGTAAAATTTTGTCTATCTCTTATGGTTTACCAGTTATGCAAAAGTCGTTCACAATGAAGAATACTTTTGGAGACATTCCCAGAAATTTCGAGATATACATTTCATTTCTCATGACATTATCTTAAACATGTGATATTTTCATCAAAATCGTTAGAGCCATTTTTGAGAAAATTAAAATTTTCAAAAAATGTTCCATGTAAAGGGTAGTCTGGGGTGGGGGGATTTTCTTGAAAACCTTCGTGTCGCATCTCTGGAAGATACTGAACGTAAATACCAAGTTTGGTGTTTATCCGACTGTTCGTTTTTGAGTTATGCTGTTCACAGACACACACACACACAGAAACACACACACAGACACACACACACACGGACATGTTTCCAAAAATGCGTTTTTTGGATTCAGGGTGTCTCAAGACATGTATTTCCGGTGAAATCTCGGTATCGAATTTTTGGGTGGAATGCAATACTTCCCCTACTTACTGTACGTAGTAGAAAAAGTAAAAATTATTACTCGGTTACATCTGCTTTGCTTTAGTGGTATATGGTTTCCACGTGGAATTTTCGTCCACATACTACTTACACACCCTGTATAGTGGAAATGCACACCACTTGGCGGAGAGCTGGAACCGTGCGTGGCCCACCATGATTCAACAACTGAAGTGCAACATCAAAAGTGGACATTCAATGAATGCCCTGGCGAGAGAATGATTTACATTTGCTCCGGGAGATGGCGCTGCTTGCTATGCAGTGCGACTCACCAATCCATTATCGGCATTAATTATGCATGTCGTGGTCCCGCAAGGTTGTAACGTAAAACAAGCCGAGATAACGGCGGAGGCACTATCTTCGCTGTCCAGCGACTCTTCCGTGCCGAGGGGATGGCCATCTTAATGTCATAAGGTTGGGAGTTGGGGAAAAGTGGTGCAAATATCCTGGTCTGTATGGAAATAAACACTATATGTGCTCAAAATAATCACCCAAAGTTTTTGCTGGGCACAGCGACGCAACACACTCCATTTCAGAGTAATACTTGTGCATTCACTTGCGGGTAGTCTCTTTCATTCCTACAAAAAAATCTGATGTGTTACACTCACATGACTTCCTCTACCCTTGTACAAACTATTTTTACAAACGCTTATTCTCAATCTACTTCATGTTAATCGAGATAAACATTTGCAGAGTCTATCTTATTGCTAATTTTCTTGTAGATGTAAACGGAATATATATTTACAAGGGCAATATAGAAATACAGTAGCCCTTAAGCACATACATATCTCTTAATAGCTGGTTGCTAGGTGCAACACCACTCCCTTTCCCACAGATTAATACTCTTTGCATATCCAAGACAAAAAAAATGAATAACGAATTCCCAGTTGAGAAAATAAGTATTGAAAACATTAAGGGAATAACAAGTGATATCTCGAAAATTGTTCACTCAACAAAAAAAATGTATATGACATAAATTGTGTATTTTAACGCGATCTACATTTTTTGTGTAGTAAAATTTTGTCTATCTCTTATGGTTTACCAGTTATGCAAAAGTCGTTCACAATGAAGAATACTTTTGGAGACATTCCCAGGAAATTCAAGATATACATTTTATTTGTCATGAAAATATCTTAAACATATGATATTTTAATCAAAATCGTTAGAACCATTTTTGAGAAAATTAAAATTTTCGAAAAATGTTCCATGTAAAGGGTACTCTGTGGTGGGGGATTTTCTTGAAAACCTTCGTGTCGCATCTCTGGAAGATACTGAACCTAAATACCAAGTTTGGTGTTTATCCGACTGTTCGTTTCTGAAATATGCTGTTCACAGACACACAGACAGCCACACAGACACACACACGGAAATGTTTCCAAAAATGCTTTTTTTGGATTCAGGTGATCTCAAAACATGTATTTCCGGTGAAATTTCGGTATCGAATTTTTGGGTGGAATACAATACTTCCCCTACCTACTATACGTAGTAGAGAAAGTAAGATTAGTAGCACTTTAAAAAAATCCTAGTAGCCAAATAAACGGAGAAAGATCTCATTTTTAATACCGAGAAAGAAAACAAACTGTATTACAGTTTACGTGTTCTGGCATTTTCCCAGATGTTTAATTTTATTTTATGTATATTTTTTAAACTGCCACGGTTTTTCAAATTTTTTTTGTGTATGGCGTTAAGATTATTTTATATTGTAACGCAGCAGCTATGGCTCAAGATTATCAGGAGGTCGCAGTAAGGCAATGGATAGATAAACAGAGATAAGTAGCGGGCTCGTCAAAGTAAACACCGGAAGCGCTATCGTCAGATAACCAGAATCTTCTGAAAGTTTCCCCATCTGTAACTTCAGGAACTCTGAGCAGCTGCTATATAAGCGAGCGCTCTCGCGAGAAGTTAGTAAGCGGGTTGGCAAGTGCATTCCTGGTGCGACTAAAAGTGATGTTCTCCGAGCGAGTTCGTGACGACTGCTATGACGTGCAGTGAGTGCGGCTACTGCGAGGATTAAGAGAGGTCTTGAGTTCGACATCCGGAAAAGAGGCTGCATCGTGTGCGCATTTCGCTACTTCGCGAAGTTGAAGTGACAGGGGAAATTGAACTAGTTCAATTAGTGAAGTGATGGTGTGAAGTAAGTGAAGTCCCAGTGAAAATTGAAGCAGTTAAAAACAGTGACAGTGAAAACCGGACAAAACTACAATATGTGTTTAGTAGAGCAGTATTTACTATCTCTAGCAGCTTCTTGTACGACAGAGGAATCAATATATACATTTCACTAGAAATATGCCGTTTGACGCCCTGTAATTAAAAATAAGATAAGGTGCGCGCGCGTGTGTGAGCGCTATAACTCGAAAACAAAATGTCTGATAAATACCAAACTTGATAATTAGGTTCAATAACTTACAAAAATGGGACACGAATACTCAAAAGAATATCTTCCACCCCAATTTTTAATTTATCAAAAATGATCTAAAGATTTTATTAAAATATCGTTTATTTACATGACTAATAAAACGTATGGCTATTTTTAATTTTCTGCGAAAAGCCTGTCAGGTACACTTTCATTGAATAATTGTGTAATTATGCATTACTGATACATCATAAGAAATTGATAAACGCTAACTGTATTAAAAATGTGCATTTCATTAAAAAACACAAATATTTTTGTGGTATTAAGAAACCATTTCCGAGAAATTGGTTTCAATTTTCCAATACTTTAAATGTTTTAAAATGCAAATTACTACTCTTTTCTAAATTGTGATTGTCATTGAAAGAGTATCTAAGGAATTTCAAAGGTAGCTTACAAACACCCGCTTTTTAAAGATTTGATTATCACTTCAGTCTGTTCTATCCTTTTTGTATCTACAACGAAATGTATAATGAAACCATTTCTACAAATTCTTATCTCGATTAGTATGATGGTGGGTAGGATTTTTCTTTCCCTACTAGTATAGAAAATAGGGGAAATATTGCATTTCACCCAAAAGTTCGATATCGAGATTTCACCGGAAATGCATGTTTTCGGGCCCCCTCTATCCTAACTAAGCATTTTTGGAAACCTGTCCGTGTATGTGCCGTGTGTATGTGAACAGCATATATCAAAAACGAAAAGTCTGATGAACACGAAACTTGGTATTTGGGTCCCATATTTTCCAAAGATTCGGCATGAGAAATGTCAACAAACTACCCTCTACAAGGAACATTTTTCGAAAATTGTGATTATTTAAAAAATAGCTCTAACGAATTTGATTAAAATACCATATACTAAAAGATATTTACGTAACAAATAAAATGTATATCTTGAATTTTCGAGGAATAGTCTTTGAAGTCCTATTCGTTCGGAAGGAATTTTGTATAATCTTGTACAACTTGTAAACGTTAAGCAATAGACGAAAACGTACTACACAAAAAATGTAGAATTGTTTAAAATACACAATTTATTTAAAATAAGTTTTTCGTGGCATACGCCCTTTCCTAGATATCCGTCATTAAAGGTTAGAATTGTTCATTTCTTGGGTCATTCTCTTAAAAGTCCTTTCAACATTCAGTTGTTTCTCGCAACTGTATGGCAACGGTATGGAATTTTAAGGCTAGCATATAGCGTCCAGTTCTTAAACATTTAACTATCACTGTTCTCTTTGTATCCATAACGAAATGTGCAATGTCGCTATTTTTGCAAAGGTTTATTTGGATTAAAATGTAGTAGATAGAGAAATAAGTTTTAGGAATAGTACTTTGTATACCCCTAATAACGACAGAAAGTAGAGAAAGTCATGTGAATGCATCCCATCAGATTTTTTAACAACTTATACACAGTCCCTCCCTCGTTATTACAACGTATGGTAAAAATACAGACTGCTATATAGTATTACTTTCATGCTGTAAATAACAATTAAGCATGTCATGAAGTTTTACATGATCCTTGCTTGCTATCAGTATGTCATACATTGTTACAAACAATGAACAAGGGTTAGGGAATGACGCAGTTATGTAAAAACAGCTGTATTGCCTACAAGGGTTTACATCACATTTGTTTAAACACAAGGTGCCCCATTTGACCGATTGAATGCCACTGGATTCATTTAATCCTGCACAAGAACTCGAGCGCGCCCTACATTCCTATTCTTGCGCTCTCTCTTTCTTTAAGCTGGGGATACGTTTTCTCGAGCGATCCGCCGATCGAAGCAACTTTAAATCCTATTGTAGGTACAAATGGTGGATGAAGATTTAATGCAAGTGCTTAAGCAACTTTACCGAGAGAAGTTGGAGAAGAAAAACACGTTGCTGGACTCGGCCGCAACCGGTCTGCTAATCGATTCTACTACAAAAGATTGCTATTTGCGGTGTTAAATTCTCTCCAGAGAAAGATACAGACGTTACTCAATACTAAGGCAATAGGTCTTAAGAAAGTAAATATCCACAATTTTCTTTTCATTGTGCTGAAAATTTTAACGATAAAGAAATTGGAAAATCAACGTTTTAACTAATTTTTACTTTGTCTACTACGTAGAGTACGTAGGGAAAGTATTGTATTTCACCCAAAATTTCGATACCGAGATCTCACCGGAAATATATGTTTTGAGACCCCCTGAATCCAAAAAAAAAGCATTTTTGGAACCATGTCCGTGTGTGTGTGTCTGGGAACAGCATAACTCGGAAACGAACAGTTGGATAAACACCAAAGTTGGTATTTAGGTTCAGTATCTTCCAGAGATGCAACACGAAGGTTTTCAAGAAACTTCCTCCACCCCAGATTACCCTTTACATGGAACATTTTTCGAAAATCTTAATTTTGATTAAAATATCATATGTTTAAGATATTTTCATGACAAATGAAATGTATATCTTGAATTTTCTGGGAATGTCTCCAAAAGTATTCTTCATTGTGAGCGACTTTTGCATAACTGGTAAACCATAAGAGATAGACAAAATTTTACTACACAAAAAAAATGTAGATCGCGTTAAAATACACAATTTATGTCATATACGTTTTTTTTGTTGAGTGAACCATTTTCGAAATATTGCTTCTTATTCCCTTAAATTTTCCAATACTTATACTTTTTCTCAAATGGGAATTCGTTATTCATTTTTTTATTTCCTGGACATACAAAGAGAATGGAATGCGCCACATAGCAACCAGCTCTTAAAAGATTTGAATATCACTTAAAGTCTACCATATTCCCCTTGCATCTACAAGAAAATTAGCAATAAGATTAACATGAAGTAATGGAGAATAAGCGTTTGTAAAAATAGTTTGTACAAGAGTAGAGAACGTCATGTGAGTGTAACACGTCAGATTTTTACTTTCTATACCACGTACAGAATTGGTAGAGAAGGTATTGCATTCCTTCCAAAAATTCGATACCGGCATTCCAACGGAAAGACGTGTTTTCAGGCACCTTTAACTCCCAAAAGATCATTTTTAGAAAAAAAAGGCCGGTGAGTGAGTGGGCGGGTGTGTGTGTGTGCATGTGCGTGTGCGTGTGCGCGCGCGCGCCTGTCTGTGTCCGTGAACAGCATAGGTAAAAAAATACGAAAAGTCGGATAAATACGTGGATCTCTTTAAAACACAGAATTTATTTTGAAAGAATTTTTTGTGGCATCGGCCATTTCAGAGATATTCGTTGTTATCTTAAACCTAAATAAGGATGGAAATCCCACATAGACTACATCTCAGGCAAGCTGAATAAAGGACTGTTCATGCTACGTGTACTGAGGAAACAATAAATAAACAGTCATTACTGTCAGTGTATTTCAGTAATATATACTCCATTTTAAATTACGGTGTCTTACTTTGGGGCTACCATACGTATGCTAACAAGCTTTATATTTTACAAAAAGAGCAATAAGAATAGTATGAAGTTCCGCCAAAAACATATTGATAACCACATTTTATTGAACTTGGAATCCTCACTCTTCCTTGTATATACAGAGTGTTTCAGAAGTACTTTTAAAAACTTCGGGTATGGGTTCCTTACATCACAAGAAGGAAAAAAGTTCATATAAACATATGTCCCATAATCCTTTGTTTTTTCGTTAGGAGATGTTCAACACAGTGGTACACTTATAACACACAAAACTCATAATAAATGCTCGAAATGTCCTCCTCTTGCTTCTATGCATGCCTGTACTCGTCGAATCATGGAATGTCGCACCCTGTCAAAAACTCCGGTATGGTGTCGAATGGTTTCGCAGGCTTCCATGACACGTCGATGAAGCGTTTCCGAATCCGGGATGGCTACTCCATAAACCAATGATTTAAGATGCCCCCAGAGGTAAACATCCACAGGATTGAGTTCGGAAGAACGTGCAAGCCATGGAACTGGTCATCCTCTGCCTATACATCGGTCATGGTAGATACCAGTCAGTGCATCATACGTTCCGGCATACGAACAACTCTTGGTTTTCCTCTATCAACGGTTCCTGTCTCAGCAAGGCGACGATAAACAGCGACAAAGGTTGGATGACTCGGTTGTCTTCGGTCTGGAAACTCCATCTGATAGAGCCGTGCAACCTCGCGCCCATTACCATTCGCGTGACCATACATAAAAGTCATGTCTGCCTATTCACGAAATGAATATCCAGCCATGGTGGAACGAAACACGTGCAGTTAACTCACTACATGTACACAATTGAAACGTTGAAGACAGACTGGTGACAAATGACAAACGTAAACAAGTCTCCATGGCAACACTTCGCCATCTACCCTATGTAGTACAATGGGTCAACGCCTTCTATGAATGCATAGAGAAATGACGTTTTGAGGTTGGTCCCCGAAGGCCGTTGAACTCAAACTTTCATTGTGACAGGAATAACGCGAAAACTAAGGATTATGGGACATATGTTCATATGAAGTTTTTCCCTTCTTTTGGTGTGAAGAACCCATACCAGAAGTTTGTAAAAGTATTTCTGAAACATCCTGTATGTTTTGAATTGTCTGTTGTACATTAAGAGAAATCTATAAGAGTATAATCTGTGTGAAACTGTTCATTAGTATTCGACAAGAAGTAGCAACAATATTTATTTTAGCAAATGTAAGTATAGTAAAACCAAAATAGCTTTGAAGTAGTATCTATTAATCTACGCAATAGCTTACCTGATAAAATTAAGAAACTTACATATGACATTTTTAAAAGACAGATTTTAATGATATTGAAGAAATATCCTCCCTATAAGGTCCAGGAACATTATAAGACTGAATTTTTGCAATATTTAATATTTGACGTTTTGTGTAAATATCTGTGTAAATGTTTTTAGCAATAACTTATCTGTCTGTGTGTCTTTGTCCATCTGTCTGTCTGTCTGTCTGTCTGTCTTTCTGCCTACCTAGATATCCATCTAATATATTAATGGTTGAATTGTTCAATACTTGGTCATTCTTTTAAAATCCTGTCGATTCTCAATTGTTTCTCGTGATGTCATGGAAAGAGTATGCAATTTTAAAGCCAGCACACAGTGTCCGGTTCATTACATTTGACTATCACTTTTCCGTTTGTATCTATAACGAAATGTACAATGTTTATTTTCGGAAAGTTTTATCTCGACTAAACTGAAGTGGACAGGAAAAGATACTTTCGGAAGAATAATTTGTATACGCTCTAATAAGCAGTAGAGAATGGAGAAAGTCATGTGAATGTAATGCATCATATTCTTTGCTCTTTTACTTATGCAAAATAATTCTTGTTATGGTTGTGGTCATAATTACTATAATTCAGATAATAATTGCTGTTTTATAACACTTTCGTAACCATTCGTTTATTTCTCGGGATGTCATGCAAAGAGTATAGAAATGAAAAGTGGGCATATAGCCACCAGCTATTTAAAGTCAATATTTTCCAAGCCTGAGACACGAAGGCGTCCACCTTTTGCATGGACATTTTTTCCTTACGTCTTATTTTTTCAAACATTTCTCTAACTTTTTTGATTAAGATGTAATGTTTTAAGATATTTGTCTGGCAAGTAAAATTTAGATATACCTTGAATTGTATGTAAATAGCCTGTGAAGTTCTCAGACTATTAAAAGAAATATTGTAGATCTGTTTAAAGCAAAATTTATGTAAAATAAAAAAATTGAATTTTACCATGTTTGATATTATTTTAAATATTAAATCACCATTCTTTTGTTTCTCGTGCAAAGAGTATGGCATTCCAAAGCCAGCATATAGCGATCGTTTCATAAAGATTTAACATCACTTCAGTCTCCTGTATTTCTCGTGTACCTAAAACGAAATGTGTAATGTAACAATTTCTGTAAACGTTTATCTCGACTAACAAGAAGTAGAGAAAAGATTAAACTGTTCTTAACAAGAACGTATTCCTCTAACTTCTTCTGATTATTGGAGATAAGCTTTCATTACAGACTATACGTTTCATTGTAGGTATAAGGATACGGTGGGTTAAAGCGATAGGCAGATTTTTAAACAGCGGATTAATATGTGATGGTTTTAAAATTCATGGTCTTTGCATGACCACGAGAAAAAAACGAATAACAATTTTACCACTTGCAAAAGAGGGCTCCACAGGCTACTCGTAGAAAATTCAAGATACACATTTTATTTGTCATGTAAATATCTTAAACATATAGTATTTTAATAAAAATCGTTAGAACGATTTTGAGAAAATCCTAAATACGGGAAATTTGTCATTTAAAGGATAGTTTGGGATGAGGGAATTTTCTTGAACATTGTATCACATTCTTGGAAGATACTGAACTAAATACCAAGTTTGATATTACGAGTTTGTCCAGGTTTCACTGTCACTTCACTGATGTCATCTAGTTCAACTTTCACTCTTAGTTCTGTCACTTCATTTTTGTGATGTAGTTAGATCTTCCTTCCCATTACTTGTCTTCGAGACGTAGCGGCGTAATAGAATACGCAAGACATAATCTCTCCTTCGGATAGTTCACACACTGGAGAGTCGAATACAGGGTGTCTCTAATCCCTTGCAGTAGCATAGCTCAATGCGCGTCACTACAATCTTTGTAAACTCGTTCGGAGAATAGCACTTTTTGTCGCATCAGAGTCGCATTTACTGACTCGAGAGAACGCTCGCATATATAGTCAATGGAATTTTCCACAGAGTTCCAGAATGTTCAGAGTCCAGAAGATTCTGGTTATCTGTCGATAGCGCTTCGCTCGCGTATCTAATTATCTCTATTTATCTCACTCAGTGCCCGGCACCGACTTCCCGATAACCTTGGACGACATCCGCTGAGTCACAATATTTAACAGACTTTTCGTTTTTGAGTTTTAGATGTTTGGGTAGAATCGATACTCTTTCTCTACTAAATATAAGTGAGGGTAGAGAAAGTAATAAGTGGATAGACTTTTAGCTTTTTCCCTTGATTATTGTAGGGGATTCAGCACCGCTCAGTGAAGATAATGTACCTATGCCTCACAAAGGGGCTCCCCCGGGAAGGAAAATGAGGTGAGAGAAGACACCGGGCGGCCGGAGCCAGTACTGACGGCATAGAAATGGCATGGTCCCTATAGTTTCCAGATTGAGGTGCCCCGAAAGTCGGACTGGCAGACCGGGATCCTCGCCCCACACACAGGCTCCAACATCCTGCTCCCTACAACCAGTAGAAAGCCATGGGACGGAGAAGGTTCCACAGAGAGCAACCTTTTTCCAAACCAAAACAACATCGCCGACACTTCAACCCTGAAACAGACCTAACGGTGTGAAGGATCATGAATGGAATGAAATTGAGGGACAAAAAATTCCGGGGCTATGAGAAACTACTCCAGCATTCGCCTAACGATCCAGGAAAACCCCTGGGATAGATTGGGCATCGTCGGGAATCGAAACTGGGTTTTAGGATGCTTCAGGATTCGAATACGACGCGAAATCCGTATAGTTTTTGAATAGATTGTATTGCTTCTACCTTAGGTAGGCCGTTAAGAAAATATGAGTTTTATTTTGTAAATAAACATTCTATGGAAAGGGAGAGTTATGCTAATGTTAAATGTGCACTGTCTATACGCGTGTAACATCCTAGGTCAGTAGAAGGAATGGAACTGTTGCATGTTAAGCAGATAATTCCCGGAGTTGTATATACAAGGCAACAAATTTCACCTTGTAGCCCGAGGCAGATACAAGTTGGTGTAATTTCTTTATCTGATGAGTAGCAAGGTAGCGCCACTGGCTACATTATATCTGGACCAACAAACTATTATGTCTGAGCTACAAAGTGAATCTCAGTGGCTTAAGGTCATGTCTGCCAACCTTTGTTAAACTTGCTAGTAGTTTGTTCGTGTCAAATCCCTGAGATACGTTATACAGCTCTCACGAAGTACACAGTAGGATCAGAATAATTCAGTGGCCACTCAATGCGTCGCTAAAGTAAAAACACTATTCCACTGTATTAAACGTAAGCGAATCAAATGTTCGCACTCAAATACCTTCTAACATGCATGTTTCAGTTAATTTAACAGACGAACAATCTACTTCTACTTCGCGGTTTTAGGCCGTTTGGCCTGTTCCGGCTCCAAAATCTTGTGTGTCCATCTCTGTTTTGGTCGTCCTGGGTTTCTGTATCCTTGGGGTCTGTAGTTATATGTTACTCGGGGTATCCTATTTAATGACATTATTTATAAGTGTTGTTTCCTTAGTTCTATATTCTATTATTACTTTATTTAACTCTTCTATTTTTAACTTTTGCCTTATATCGTTGTTTGGCTTTTTATCCAATCTTGTGTTTCCTGCTATAGGTCTGAGAAATTTCATTTCAGCTGTCTGTATCCTTCCTTTATTTTCTGCTGTCACTGTCCATGTTTCAGACACATAGGTAACTGTGGGGATGGCCATTTTATTATTGAATCCTTTCTAATTTTATTTTTTAGTGTTCTCTTTATGGTTACCGTTATGTAATTGGATTTATTTAGCTTTTTATTAATGTCTATTTCAGACCCATAATTTTAATTAAATATTGACACTTGTGCTATACATTTATTTTCTATAATTATTTTAGACCGGACAAAGTGAGTACTTTTAAATGCCATATCTTTAGTTTTTTAAGTTGAAATATTTTTGATATTGAATTTAGTTTGTATGTCATCCTTTGAAATTCCTCTTCACGTTTCACTATTAATATCTGGTCATTTGTGAAGACCATTGTCTTTACTGTTCTTGACCCCAAATTCATCCCTCCTACTGTTTGTTGCTTCCATGATCTAATTATGTCGTCAAATATAGATTAAAAAGAGTGGTTGACATTTGGTAACCTTGTCTAACACCTTTTAGAGTTATTATGGGTTCTCGATTATCTATTACAATTTTAGTTATCACATATAAATTTCTAATTACATTTATTTTCTAATATTTCTAACAGTTTTTTTCTTCATACAATTCAATCGCATCTGTCCGTCCGTCAGTTTTATCGTTTTTATTTTATCGCCCTGACGTACAGTTGGTTTTTATTACTTTCTCTACTACAGCAGAGGAAACATTGTATTGCAGCCAAAAATTCAATGCCGAGATTTCATCGGAAATGCACGTTTTGAGGCTCACTGAATCCAAATCGGAAACATTTTTAGGAAAAACTATGTGAGTGGGAAAAATTGGTTAAACCTATACTTGGTATTTTAAGTTCAGCATCTTTCAAGATACGATACGAAGAATTAAAATAAAAAAATCCCCCTCCCGTAAAACTAGCATTTACATGGAACATTTCCGTTAGTTTTTATTTTCTAAAAAAATAGTTTTAACAATTTTGATTAAGATACCTGCCACATGTTTTTAGCCATTTACATGACAAATATCTTAAATTTTCTGGAAGTCTGTGAAATGTTACTGCAGAAAACATGCATATCTCGTTAAAGCACACAATTTATGTAAAATTAAAGGTTTGTAGTGTTAACCATTTCTCAGATATTCCTAATTATTGGTTTCAATTTTCAAATGCTTTATAGCTCTTTCAACTCAAAGACGCTGTTTCGTTCGTCTGCTTTTTTTGGGGGGGGGTTCATACAACGAGAACGCAGAGACTCACGTACGCATACACGCACGCACACACGGGCCTATTTCTAAAACAATATATTTTGGAGTTCAGGTGGCTTCGATGAAAACACTCTTACTGTAAGAACCAAGCGGAATGGCTCAGTCGGTGGCCCGCATTCGGGAGGTCCCGTGATAGGTCCCCGGCGACCGCCCACTCTGATCCATGGATTTTTTCGAGGTTTTCCCGGGTCGTCATGCAAATGCCGGAGTGCTTTCTTTCAGCCCCCGAATTTCCTGTCCCTTCGTTTCATTGCATTCTTCATTTTATTTCACCCGTTGGTCTCTTTACGGAATCGGAAGTGTCGGCGATGGTGTTCGGTGCAGCGTGGCAGGGGAAAAAACTTGCTCTTTGTAACTCTCTCCGTCCCTCGGCTTTCGGCTTGCTATCGGGGTACCTAAGCATGGGACTGGACCTCTGACTACTCAGAGCCCAGTTGAATCCCGGTAACCCGGGAAACAAGCTCGAGGATTTTTTCCATTTGGCCGGTACCTATTTTATAACCCGCCCCCCATGCCTGGTCGGGGTTGAGTCAGGAACACGTCCTTCCCTCATCCCTTCCTAACAGGGACGGAAGTGGATACGCCACTTACGCGCCAATACGGGAAAACCCTACTGGGGGAGACTACCGAAGGCCTCGGTGGGGGCGACAGTACCTAGCTACCGTCTACCAGCTCTCCCTCATGGCTGGTGCCGGAGAACATCGGGGTGTCTCACTACTCCGCCTGGGCGAATAAACCAGCCAAGTGTACCCAATCACCCATGGGTATGGGGAAACACTGCCCCGCCGAGTCCAACCCAATCCGAACAACTCCCTTCGGCCCGGCGTTCTTCTAGTAACGTTAGAAGTACCACGAGTGCTAAGCGCCCTCACCACGGCAGCTGAAGGAGTCGGAATCCCCCTAAGGGGGGCTGTCTTGTATTTCAACCACCTCTGAGGGGAGTGCGGGGGTGTCTATCTGGAAACGGGGTATTTGAACCCCCTCTGAAGGGAGTGCCGGGGTGTCTATATCTGGAAAATTAAATACCTATTGCTGTGCCATCGTTCCTGGTTCCGGCCGCTCGGTGTCTCCTCTCGCTTGACCTTTCCTTCTGATGACGCTTCCTCATGGGGCGTAGGTACAATATACGCTCTAGATCAGTGCCAAGTCCTCTCCGTAACAGAAGATAAGATATTGCAAGTTCCTAGCAGAGAAAGTAATAAGCCTTTGTAAGAATAGTTTGTAGAAGAGTGGGAAGGGAAAGTCCTCCACCATATAACAAGCCTTTACATGGAAAATGTTCGTATTTTTTATTTACTCAAAAATATCTCTAACGATTTTGATAAAAAGATCGTATGTTTAAGATATTTGCATGAAAAATTAATTTTATCTCTCCTCTGGGAATAACCTGCGAGGTCTTTTTCATATAATAGACAAAACGTGACAGAGAGATTAAATATTCTTCTTCTTTAACGGATTATCCTACTCTTTGTAGGCTTTATAGCCAATACCTTGGGTCAGTACCTGTCGAGGAGCAAGCAACCTCTGGATCATAGCACATCCAGGATGGGTGATCAGCACAAGGAAATAATAGTAATAAGTAATGTGCGCACAAAGGTGCAGAATGAACATAACTTTAGTTTTCAACACTAACAGCAAATCTCCCTAAAGGTGGTAATGCAGCTCTTCAGAGTAAACATTGTCCCAATTCTGACATATGGCATATATAAAATAGGAGAAAACCTAAAACAGAAGGACCTAAAACAATGGGAGAAAGTAAAGGCTACTTCCTCGAGCGAGTAATTGGGGTGTCGAAATACAACCCACCGAGACATGTATACCTACATTCTGACGAGAGAGCACTTTCTGAAGGAATAGATCTTTACTACTACTACTACTACTACTACTACTACTACTACTACTACTACTACTACTACTCCCTGCAACTGAGGCCTACAGAAATTTGATAACCGAAAACCTGAGGAAAAGAAGCCAGGTCAGGGAGGACTTCCAAGCAACAAGCGCCATGACAGACAGGAGTTGGAGAAAACCGAATCAAAACATGAGTAACGTTGTAACGTTTTCACCATAAAGTGTGCTACAAAAACACTTTTCATGCAGTGATGGATAAGTTTGTTTGCAAATTCTGTGAAGTAAAATGTGATAAATACCATTTGCTGAACTGCAACAAATGTCCAAAAGAAGAAAGAAATGAAATGTAGTGATGAAAGCGATAAAAGGAAAATTTGCGGATCAACCCAGCATTCACCTAGCGACAGAGGTGAACCGCGAAAAAAACTTCAGATTGGTCGGCCCCGGGGTTTGACCCGGAACTTCCCGAATGTGAGCCACAGACGTTAACCGCCTGGGCCATCCCGCTTGGTTAGATAAAATTTTATTACACAAAAAAGGTAGATCGCATAAAAGTACACAATTTGCCAAACATTTCTGCATTGTTAAACATTTCCGAGATATTTCTTGTTATTGGTTTGAACTTTCAAAAAGTTTTGAACTCATAAGTCGCTATTTCGTTCTTTCATTCATAACACAGTCCGGCTTTTAAAAAATACTAACTTTTATACTTAACCGACTTTACATTTTTGAATCGTACTATTTACAGGCAGGCACAGGTATATACATACGGACCTTTTTACTTTCTCTACTACGTATAGTAAGCAGAGGAAGTATTGCATTCCACCCAAAAATTTTATAGCGACATTTCACCGGAAATACATCTTTTGAGGCCCCTGAATTCAAATAAAGCACCTTTGGAAACATGCACGTGTGTGGTTCTCTGTCTACAAACAGCATAATTCAAAAAACGAAAAGTCGGAAGAATACCAAACTTGGTATTTAGGTTCAATGTCTTTCAAAGTTGCGACACGAAGATTTTAAACAAATCCCCAAATCCAAAACTACTCTTTACATGGGACACTTTTTGATTTTCTAAAAATGGCTCTAGCGATTTTGATTAAACCATATATTAAATATATTTACACGCCAAATAAAATGTTTATATTGAATTTTCGGGGTCCACATTCGGAGGGAATAATCTTGCAATTATAACTGGTAAACCTTAAGCGATAGATCTCTTTAAAACATACAATTTATTTAATAAGCTTTTCGTATCTTAAGTCGTTTCTGAGATATCCGTTACTACAGGTTCGATTTCTTTTTCTAAGTTCCATTTATACCCCGCCTTTAACTACATTGGTCTTTGGAACTTATTGCCAATGGTGTTAACTCGTGTAACTCTTATCGTTGGGTTTCTTTTACTTTGGTTTTTAATCACTAGATCATACACACATTCACACTCTCGTTCATACTTCCAGACTTTGGGGAGGATAAGGTATAATCTTGGCTAGAGAACGCGGGACCCCTAGTACAACAAGCAGGTGCTCTGCCGACTGTGCTACGGAGCTGAGGTTGGAATTGTTCACCTCTTGGTCATTCCTTAAAGTCCTTTCAACATTCAGTTGCTTCTCGCGATGTCATGGAAGCAATATGCAATTTTAAGGCCAGTAAGTCCAGTTCTTAATCATCTGACTATTGCTGTTCCCTTAGTGTCTATAACGAAATGTATAATGTAGCTATTTCTGCAAATATTTGTTTGGATAAAAATTAAAAAATAATTTGTGTATCCACTAATAAACGATAGAGTAGAAAAAGGTATTCGAATGTATCTCTTCAGAGTTTTTTCTAAAAACGCTTTCTTGGATTCAAGGGGCATTAAAACGTGTATTTCAGGAGGAATCTTGACATCGAATTCTTGGGTGGAATATAATACTTTCTCTACTTGTTTTAGAGAAATATGTAAGCAATAAATGTTTGTAAGAATTATTTGTAGACAAGTGGGAAGAGCAAGTCCTCAAGGTGGCAGTAGTGAAATATAGTTTACTACTAAATCCTTTAGTCAAAGAGGCAAGTGTACTTAAGGTCTAATTCAAGTTAACGAGAGTTGTGAATCAGTTTGTGTAGCACCCTGTGAGACCGCCCCCTTCAGAAACAAGAGGAGATAACCGACGGTAGATAAAGATTGTTAAACAGCTTGTATCCTTTCTCACCATCAGCGGCACGCCCCCTGCCTTCAATAACAAGCTTACCTGCATCAGTTCGGTCTGTCGGCTAAAACAAATTATCGGCTGACTGGCCCACACACTTGCTTACTAACTGGCTTAGGAAGAGAGTTGCTTACAAAATCTGGCGTGTTACTACACGCTTTTCTACCCATTATAGACTGATAGCATGCTGTACAAAATCTAATATAATGTAATGCATGTCCGATGTGTTAGTCACACCACTTTCTATACTGGAATGGCTTTCTTTTATATCCATTTTGCAAATTATCCATAAAAATGTGTTGCATTCACATGATTATCTCTACTCACTCTTCTAAAAAATATTCTTGCGTGAATAAATAAAAACAATAAACATTTTTAGAAAAATGTCTCTGCGTTATTGTCTGTGAACAGCATAATCCAAGTCGTCCTCCGTGGTGTAGTGGTTGCCATGCTAGCTTCTAGTTTTCGAGTCGCGGGATCAAGAGCGATGGATTTTTTCGGGCGTAAAAATCCTTAGCATGGCTTCCTTCGGAAAGGAAGTAAAGCCGGTGGTCCCGTGTCGTTCGTAGATTTACGGCACGTAAAAGAACCTCAAGCCTGATAAAGAGGTCTCTGGGCAAAATGACCGGCCTTTCGCGCCCAATATAGAATGGGACGCTGTGGACCACAGCAGTTAAAGAGCGTCCATAAATAAAATAAAAATGAAAGCATAACCTAAAACAAAATTTTCGATAAATGTCGAGCTTGGTATTTAAGTTCAGTATCTTCCTAAAGATGTGACTTGAAGAAACACCCCCCCCCCCATCTCAAATCATCCTTTACATGTAAACATTTTCGACTGTTATTTTCTCAAAAATAGCTCTAATGATTTTGATTAAAAGACCATATATTTAAGATATTAAATGACAAATAAAGTATCTTTAGTTTTATGCCAATAACCTGTCAAGTCGACTTCATTCGGGAGGAGTTTTCTATAATCGTGTATAACTAGTAAACGTTAGGGGATAGACGAAAACGTACTACACGGGAAATGTAGATCTCTCTAAAACACACAATTTATTTCAAATAACTTTTTGTGGCATAAGCCATTTCAGAGATAACCGTTATTAATGGTTCAAATTGTTCAATATTTAGCGACTCTTTGAAAGTCCTGTCCATATTCAGTTGTTTCTGCGATATCATGGAAATAGTATGGAATTTTAAGGTTAGTGTATAGAGCCCAGGTCTAAAACATTTAACTGACGCTATTCCCTTTATATCTATAATAGGAGCAGCTATTTCTGCAAGGGTTTATCTAGATTAAAATGAAAATTAAACTTTCGTAACAAGAGTATCTTCAAGATATGTAACACGAAGGTTTTCAAGAAAATTCCCCCACCCCAGATTACCCTTTACATGGAACATTTTTCGAAAATTTTAATTTTCTCAAAAATGGCTATAACGATTTTGATTAAAATATCATATGTTTAAGATATTTTCATGAAAAATAAAATGTATATCTTGAATTTCTGGGGAATGTCTCTAAAAGTATTCTTCATTGTGAACGACTTTTGCATAACTGGTAAACCATAAGAGAGAGACAAAATTTTACTACACAAAAAATGTAGATCACGTTAAAACACACAATTTATGTCCTATACACTTTTTTGTTGAGTGAACCATTTTCGAGATATTGCTTGTTATTCCCTTAAATTTTTGTAATACTTATACTTTTTCTCAAATTCGTTATTACTTTCTCTACTACGTATAGTAAGTAGGGGAAGTATTGCATTCCACCCAAAAATTTGATACCGAGATTTCACCGGAAATACATGTTTTGAGACCTCCTGAATCCAAAAAAAGCATTTTTGGAATCATGTGTGTGTGTGTGTGTGTGTCTGTAACAGCATAACTCAAAAACGAACAGTCGGATAAGCACCAAACTTGGTATTTAGGTTCAGTATCTTCCAGAGTAGCGACACGAAGGTTTTAAAGAAAATCCCCCCACCCCAGACTACCCTTTACATGGAACATTTTTCGAAAATTTTAATTTTCTCAAAAATGGCTCTGACGATTTTGATGAAAATATTATATGTTTTGGATGATGTCATGAGAAATGAAATGTATATCTCGAATTTTCTGGGAATGTCTCCAAAAGTATTCTGCATTGTGAGCGACTTTTGCATAACTGGTAAACCATAAGAGATAGACAAAATTTTACTACACAAAAAATGTAGATCGCGTTAAAATACACAACTTATGTCATATACATTTCTTTTGTTGAGTGAACCGTTTTCGAGATATTGCTTGTTATTTCCTTAAATTTTCCAATACTTATACTTTTTCTCAAATTCGTTATTCATTTTTTTTATGTCCTGGACATGGAAACAGAATGGAATGCGCCACATGGCAACCAGCGTTAAAATATTTGACTATCGCTTAAAAGCTACCATATTTCCCTTGCATCTACAAGAAAATTACCAATAAGATTGACATCTCGATTTCTTGATTAACATGAAGCATATGGAGAATAGGCGTTTGTAAAATTAGATTGTACAAGAGTAGAGAAAGTCATGTGAGTGTAACACATCAGTTTTTTAATTTTGTTTGTCCTGGTAATGGAAAGAGAATGGAATGCGCCACATAGCAACCAGCTCTTAAAATATTTGACTATAGCTTAAGCCTACCAATTCCCCTTGCATCTACAAGAAAATTAGCAATAAGATTAACATCTTGATATCTCGATTAATATGAAGCATATTCAGAATAAGCGTTTGTGAAATAGTTTGTACAAAAGTAGAGAAAGTCAGGTGAGTGTAACACATCACATTTTTTTTACGGTTAACCAGCAGATGAAGATCCAAATTAATACGATTTATTGGATGACACACATGTGACACTATGGGAAGCATCTATACGTCGAGGTGATAAAATGAAAACGATAAAACAGCAGTAAAATGTAAGCCCTTGTATTCTGGACGCTTGAAGAAGAGGAAGCACAGGAAAACATCCTGAGATTCTGACTACTTTTATGATACATCCTGTAGACGCGTTACTTGCGTACCTAACTAATGAGTAAACAAAACGAACTCTTCAGAAGAGCCCCTTACCGTTGTTTTACACATAAAAGCTCCAGAATACATATATAAACCGCCGAGTGCATTCTCACACAACGTTTGTTTGTTTTTATTTTAATTCGAAGCGAACAAAAGAGAACTGTTTGAAATGTAAATTCATGGTAAACGGTCAGCGTTGGTTGTATTTCACCCAATATCTGGTGGCCTATCACGGATCACGAAGCATGGGCGGTGTTGAGAAACAAAACAAATCTTATCGACACCCGTGTGTGAGATTCAAATAAAACAATAGGAATCCTCCATTGTGTTTTAGGCATAAAAGATTCGGTTTATTGCGCTCAGGTTCGAATCTATGGCATGGGTAAGGAGAGAAAGGCGTCTACTTCCTAACCCCCGGGATACCAGTAAGGAATATGTCGTGATTAGTGGCCGTTACACTTTTCTGTTGCGTGTTTTGTTTGGAATATCATCCCCATTTCTTATATCCTGTTGGTTCCCGATGATAAAGGGTTGTTCAGTCGTTCTTTACAAGGCTTGACTGCGGGAAGAATTGTATTGGCATGCACGTGTATCATCTAATCCTTTTGTTTTAAATATTTAATTATTATTTTATCCACTTTTTACCAATCAATTCGCAATCGAGATTTCGTCGGAAATAGTTATTTTGAGGGCCTCTGAATCAAGATACAGAATTTTTAGAAAAAGATGAACTTTAAAAAATCAGCTGTTGCATTCAAATGGCCTTCATTATTCACCCTTTTAAAAATTATTTTTACAAAAATAAGTCAATAATAACCAAATGTTATTGGAAATAAATTGTATGTTCTAAAGAGATATACATTTTTGTGTAGTATATTTGTGCATATCTCTTACTCGTTATGCACTTAAATAGTCTATTCCCAGAAAGTTCAATACTGTAACAAATGAGAACAGAAGTTGCTGTCAAACGCACTTTATTTGCCTCTTAGGTGATCATATTAGCACAAAATTTACACTTGAGACACTTTTGACACACACTTAGAACAGAGCACAACTAATCCGTCGAATCGAATCACGAGCGAACTGCTGAGTAAAACCACAACTGAATTACACTCGGCATTGTCCAAACTCTTCGACTTCTTGACGACATTTAATTTCGTAACCTCTTAACAAACTGAAACCGGCCAAGAACAGCCCCTATATAGGCTTCCCATACAAAGCGGAATGTTCTAGAAAGGAGGGCTACTAGAACGTGCCGAAATGAATGTTCTGAACAGGGAAGTGGCCTCAAAGGGACTATTGTTCCGCAGTTAGCTTCGCGGGCGCTCAAATATACATTTTATTTATAAATTAAAGTGAGTCGTTACATATTAATTCTCATCACAACGGCGCTTGGTATTAGCTGAGAAGCGCTTTCGAGAGACATGTCAAGCTCAAGTCGACTGATTTCTCTTCACTCCCCTGAACCCCAAGAAATAATTAAGTAGATGATTTTTCTGCCCTCTGCTGGGAAAAGTTGTGATCTAGTGGTCTTGAATTTGCTGCCATCTGTAGTAAAGTTTGGAAACTCGTCTGATGAGAGAAACATTTCTCTCGAAAGCGCTACTCAAATAATACCAAGCGCCGATGTGATGAGAATTAATATGTAACGACTCGCTTTAATTTATAATATGATAAGATCACAATTAACAATACTTCTGTCCATTATAAACATTTTGTTTGTTATATCGAAAATTGTAAAGGAAAGTTTGGAATGAGGGGATTTTCTTGTAAATATTTGTAGCGTTTAGAAGATACTGAAATTTCAAGTTTGGTATTTATCGAACATTTTATTTCGGAGTCATGCTGTTCACACACATACATACAAGCGCGATTTTTCTATAAATCCTTTTTGAAGGGCTTTCGGGGGTTTCAAATCATAAATTTATTATGATATCTCTATTGGGTGGAATACAACACTTCCTTTCCTATTATGTTACTGGTAAAGGCAGTAAAAATTATTTGACGCAAATTGCATAATTTTAATTAGCGCTAAACTTTCCCTATAGTAATTTTTTTCGGTATCTTAAGGTTTTCTAGTTATAAAAATATACAAACTTCAGCTAAACAAAGGTTCTATTATTATACTCATATCAAGATGTTCAAGTAGATCACATTTTAATCTTAATCATTAAAGGCATTTTTCCATGTAAATGGTACTTTGGGGTGGAGGATTTTCTTAAAATACAAAGTTTGGTACTCTTCCCACTTATGGTTTCTCAGTTATGCTTGTTACATAAACACTTTTATTTCTGTAATTTTCTTTATTCAGGGGAGCTCAACACACATGTTTCTGGTTGAATCTCGATGTAGAAATTTTGGATGCAAGACATGTATGTGCTGAAGAAAGTAATAAATTTGAAAATTATTAGAAAGGGTGAAGGGAAAGCAGGAAATAGGAAAGAATGGAGGAGACTAGGTGTGCAGTTAAAGTCCTGCCCTTGGGTAGAAATCATGATTGATTACGAACGTCCAAGTTTAATCTTCAAAATGTTCTTTGGTTCAGAAATATGAATATGAAACTAGTCATTGCTTCCCTCAGCAGGTATACAGGTGCTGGAGCACGACAACGCCCGGTATCATAGAGTATGTGTTGTGCAAATTCCAAGACCAACTTTTTCCTCGCCTGTCGATGCAAAAGTAAACCAGAAGGGGAGGTTCCTCGCTGCTGTATCCGATAACAGTTATTTGAGGGAAAAAAAGAACCGCAAGCTCCCGCCGTTTCCGGTTCAAGGAGGGAAATGTTCTGTAAGCAGAGACGGCATTACCAACCTAACCGGTAGTTAAATAAACTGTTCCTAAATTATACATCCCTTCATCTTTTTCCCTAGGGAGGTAATTTCCCTTCTTTAAGTGGCGTCAGATTGATTTGCCTTGTGCAAAGGGGAATAGACCTTGCAGATATATTGCGGTTTGGTGGATTCCGGGCCATGTTGGAATTTCTAATTTAGCAATTATAATAGATTAGACTTCAAGATATACAGAATGTTAATTGTATCAAAATCAGGAGCGCGTTGATGTAATATCGAAGATGTTATAAGCAACGGGCCAAACATTTTTTATTTCCCTGTTACACATCCCCGTTACATTGTATCACAAGCGGATACAGGCACCACATCAGAGCAGTCGAACCTCAGACGCTCTTATTTACCTCTGTAAATACTAATGTTGTAGAGTGAAGTAAAAATGTGTAGTCCTTTTGTTCACCATCAGTGCTTATGTTCCAACCGTAGTGTATTATACAACCATACTTCTTGCTTCACTAGCATCGAGGTAATAAAATGCATTCCAGGGATACTTGGCGTGCATTTATCGCTGGTAAGCCATTTTGAGCACTTTCTTTATGTGGTATACTCTTTTATTACTTTCTCTACCACCTGCCAGTAGTAGGTAGAGGAAATGTATTCCACCTAAAAATGTGCTATCGAGATTTTACTGGAAATACCTGCACATTTCGAGGTCCTTAGAACCTCCCAGAAATGTTTTATAGAAAGGTCCAAATAATGTCTGTCTGTCTCTCTCTTTCTTGTCGTCCTCCGTGGTGTAGTGATGTTAGCCTCTTGTTTCCGAAGTCGCGGGTTTAAACCCGTCTGAGGGCAATGGATTTTTTGGGGCGTAAAAATCCTGACCATGGCTTCCTTCTAAAGGGAAATAAAGCCGGTGGTCCGTGTTGTAGATTTACGACACGTAAAAGAACCTCAAGCCTGAATAAAGAGACCTCTGAGCAAAATTACCGTCTTTCACGCCCTATATAGAATGGAACGCTAAGAACCATAGGAGTTAAAGAGCGTCCGTACATAGGTGTGTGTGTGTGTGTGTGTGTGTGTGTGTGTGTGTGTGTGTGTGTGTGTGTGTGTGTGTGTGTGTGTGTGTGTGTGTGTGAGAGAGAGAGATAAATCAAAACCGAAAAATTGAGTCGCACACTATTTAAGCACATTAAATGAAGATTCTCAAGGAATCTCTCCACCTGAAGCTATTTTATGCATGGAAGAAATGTTCTTAGAAATTTCCTTTAGAAATTGAACTCCAAAATATTGCCTGGTTATTAAATACAATATCGTTTTCCAATGTAATGTTCAAGTTATTCCATACAGTGGTGTAGTGCTTGTATAGTCTTGTTTTCGTGTAATCATGCCTCATGACCAACAAAGCAAGGTCACAAAGGAATATTCTAGCTTTTCAATACTACGCATACATTTTTAAATAATTCATATGGTTTTCACAATAGTTTAATTCACGGAGAGATTACATAAAATTGATTTAACTTCTTAGTTTATGTAAATATGATGTGTCAATAATATTATAAGTGCATATTTATGTGCATGTTATTGAAGCTTTCAATGCAAAAATGCATAGTTATTAAACGTATTATTACACTATAAAATTCCAGTCCCTAATTATAACTATGGAGTTTTTGCTCAATTTTAAATAATTTCTGGTTAAAAATACATAGTGAGTGACTAACGGATTTATGAGCATACAATTTAAATGTCAAGATACAGGCGAGATGACTCCGCGGTAACGTGTGAGGCTTGCATTCGGGAGGTCCTGGATTCGATTCGTTGACCGCCACTCTAATCTTGGGGTTTTCTTAGTTTTCCTGGTCAATTGGCGAATGCTGGGGTGGTTCCTTATCTATCACGATTTCCTTTCCATCATTTCCCTTTCATTCCGTTAATTTCACATCTTTCAAGTGTGCTTCTAAGTTTTCGTGGCGTATGTCGGCGCTGGGCAAATGGTGAGGATGCTTGCAGCAGAGGGCTGCTTGGTCGACTGTCGTTCATCGCGCTCTTTAGGCAGGTATAGCTGTGGGACGAGTCTTCGACCCGCATGTGTCTGTGGCCTGTCTGCCTGCGGTCTATAGTCTTCTATGGTTCCTTCACTTCATCCGCTCCATCTGGAGGTGGCCACAATAGATGTATGTAATTCGCAGAGATCGAGATGTCCCCTTCCGTTATATACCCTAACTCCCTAAGTGTCCAGATTCTGAAATATTCTATGTATGCGCGAGTACTTTCATATTACTAGTTTGTTTTGTTTTTAGTTTTAGGAACTTATTTTTACGGATCTCCTGATTATGAACGTTATATAAAAGTAATGTGATAAAAAGCTATGCTATTCCGTTCTATTAGACTAAGTATTATTCCCTGAAACAAATGGTCTCCAAATCATAGCAAAGTTGGCTGGCCTGCGTTCTTCACCGCCAGGGTTACCAGCTTATATATACACCAACAATTTTGGTGCTATAGTCTCCCTGCCGCATCACGCAATACAACCATTCCACCACACCCTAACCAAATGCATTACTATTATTTCTTTTTTATTCGAGTTTTTCCGTGATTCATTACCTCTGCTAAGTTTCCCAACTTCTCCCCACAAAAATAAGATATCACTTTTCACACCTTGAGGCGTGTGAAATGAAACCATTATTACTTCATCAAAATTCACGAGCCGGGTTAAGGTAATACAGCACGAGTTATGGCCTGGGGGAAAGAAAGACAAAGATTGGAGTTGAAGTGAATTATTTCTGAGGGGAAGACCTGCAGTGTCGCCAACTTTCATTTTGACTGCTGGCTTCTTCAAGGAAACCATACGTAATAAATTACTGCACTCTCCCCGCCAGGTGGCAGTAGTGGAGATTCGCGAAATTAAATTAAAAATCCGCTTATATTTTCATTATATCACATTCAAGTCGATATAGAACAAATGTAACGTGCCAGAGAATGGTGCTTCTAGGCTGCAAAAAACTGAATGTCACTGTGCTCAATTCACATGGCGTTCTCTTCTCACTCCTCTACGAACTATTCTTACAAAAGCTATACCTACTGTTACTAGAGATAAATTTTCATAAAACATTTACACATTTGGTTGTAGGTATAAGAAGACTGCAGCAGTATAAAACGATAGGTGGATTTTTATAAAACGGTTCGCTATGTAATGGCTATGAAATTTAACGAGAAAAATAAGAACGACTTACTGTTTGACAAAACTATTTGAAAATTCAAATCAGTAACATTAATGTCTCGGAAATGGCTAACGCTACAAAAAATGTTATTTAAATAAATTGTGAATTTATAGAAATCTAAATTTTTTTGCAGTAAGATGTCTATTTCTTACGGTTTGGATTGGATTGACTATGTAGGAGACTCAGCACTGATTCACATAGGGGATGTTGTACCTACGCCTCACAAGGGGAGTTCCACGGGAGGAAGGATGAGGCGAGAGGAGACACCGGGCGGCCGTAACCAGGAGTGACGGCACATGAATGGCAGGATCCCGGCAGACGGACAGGCAGACTAGGGAGCCCCACCCCGCAAAAGGGGATCCAGCGCCCCTCAATGGGGTTCGGATACACCCAAAGGCCAGCCAAAAGCCGACGGACGGAGAGAGTCACAAAGAGCATTCTTTACACCTGTCGCACTGCACCGAAACACCATCGCCGACACTACCAATCCTGATGAATGATGAAGTGAAATGAGAATGGGGATGAAATGGAGGGACAGGAAATTCGGGGCATGTGAGAATCATTCCCAAAATTCGCATGGCGCCCCGGGAAAACCTCCAAAAAATCCACATTTGGCCACGGGAATCGAACTCATGACCGCCACAGATGAAACCGCCTGAGCCATTCCGCTCGGTTCTCTTACGGTTTACGAGTTATAATAAAGTAAATCGGAATGAAGTTCTCGCAGGCTCTTCCCAGAAATTTAAACATATGGACTTGATTAGTCTTAAAATTATGCTATTTCAATCAAAATTGATAGAGGCATTTCTATCAGAATCAAAAGTAAGGTAACATTTCTCACATAAAGGGCAATTTGGGATTGGAGGATTTTCTTGAAAATCTTGCTGTTGCGCGCGCATCGTCATACGGGCGTGTGTGTGTTTGTGAGTGTGTACAGCATAACTCAAACGATAAGTCGGATAAAGTTGAAACTTGGTATTTCATTTTAGTATATCCCAAAGTTGCAACACACAAAGTTTCAGTAAAATCTCCCCCTCCCATACGACCCTTTCCTTCGAAATATTTATCAAAATTTTTTATTTTCTAAATAAGGGCTCTAACGATTTTGATTAAAATATTACATATTAAATATATTTACATAACAAGTAAAATTTATATTTTGAATTTTCTGGGAATAACCTGTAGAGTTCTCTTCAATCGGAAGAAATTTTATATACTCTTGTACAAACTATTTTTACAAACGCTTATTCTCCATATGCTTCATGTTAATTGAGATGTCAATCTTGTTGCTAATTTTCTTGTAGATGCAAGGGGAATATGGCAGGCTTTAAGCGATAGTCAAAGTTTTTAAGAGCTGGTTGCTATGTGGAGTATTCCATTCTCTTTGCATGTCCAGTACATAAAAAAATGAATAACGAATTCCCATTTGAGAAAAAGTATAAGTATTGGAAAATTTAAGGGAATAACAACAATATCTCTAAAATGGTTCACCCAACAACAAAAAATGTATGACATAAATTGTGTATTTTAACGCGATCTACATTTTTGTGCAGTAAAATTTGGTCTACGTCTTATGGTTTACCCGTTATTCAAAAGCCGTTCACAATAAAGAATACTTTTGGAGACATTCCCAGAAAATTCGAGATATACAGTTCATTTGTCATAAAAATATCTTAAACATATGATATTTTAATCAAAATCGTTAGAGCCATTTTTGAGAACATTAACATTTTTGAAAAATGGTCTATGTAAAGGATAATCTGGGGTGGGGGATTTTCTTAAAAACCTTCGCGTCGCATCTCTGGAAGATACTGAACCTAAATACCAAGTTTGGTGTTTATCCGACCATTCGTTTGAGTAATGCTGCTCACAGACAGACACACACACGGACATGTTTCCAAAAATGCTTTTTTTTTGGATACAGGGAGTCTCGAAGCATATATTTCCGGTGAAATCTCGGTATCAAATTTATGGGTGAAATACATCACTTCCCCTACTTACTATACGTAGTAGAGAAAGTAAAAATGCATATCTCTTTAAAACAAACAATTTATTTGAAATAAATATTTTGTAGCATTTAATCTTTTCGAGATATTCGTTATTAATGATCAGAATTATTCAATATTTAGTCTTTCTTTTATGGTTCTGTCGATTTTCAGTTGTTTCTCGGAATATCATGGAAAGAGTATGGAATTTTAAGGCCAGCATATAGCCTGACTCTCTCTATTCTGTTTGCATTTATAACGAAATGTATAATGCAGCTATTCCCAGAAAGGTTTACCCTGCATTAATACGAAGTAGATAGGAAAATAAACTTTCGTTAGAATACTAATAAACGATAGAGGGTAGCGAAAGTCATGTGAATGTAATACATAAGATTTCTTAATTAGAATATAAAGCATTTATTCCTGGTGAAATTACGTTATTTTAGACTAGATTTTAAAACAAAGGTGTGATTCTAAATTCTGTTATATGAACAAAGTATAACTATGATATTGTGATTATTAAAACAACACATGACGCATGTTTTGAAAGTCCTTCACACGCACAGCGTCGCATAATGAAGACAAAAACTCGGTGCATGTCTTGACATGATATTAGGACGGGCGTCGGCCTCTTCAATTACACGTCGACATGCTTTGTCACTCACTTAGACCTGGTGACGTAGTAACCTTTACCAAAACATGGGTAAGGGAGGAATTAAATTAGGTCACTGGTAATAACTGTGTGTATGTGTGTGCGTACACACACACGTAACGAGCTCAGAATTCTGCTCACGTTACGGACCACGTCGCCGCCTGCAAGTCAAGTTGCCAGGATACGTGGGTTATGATATCATGTCGCAGACCTTCTTGCTGTCCCACTCAATTAGAACTCGGGGCAAAATCGTTTATACACTTAGTCACTGCATCTATTGCCATTCTTAAATGGTGCCATCGTTTTGAGCCCAAAGAACATCACTACTATGAATTTTAACACAGAATAAATAAATAAAAACCAAAACAAAACATGAGAAATTTAACCCAAACGTTCCGGGTTCCATTTCCGGTTGACGCAACTTTGGGGAGTGAATGTGAGTTGAAGAACGCTACCCTCTATCGTTTATTAGTGGGTAATATAGGGAAAATATTCTATTACAACCAAAAATTCCCAGTCGAGATTTCATCAGAAATATAAGTTTTGAGATCCCCAAAAAATTCGGATGTGTTACACTCACATGACTTTCCCTACTCTTGTACATACTATTTTTACAAACGCTTATTCTCCATCTACTTCATGTTAATCGAGATGTCAATCTTATTGCTAATTTTCTTGTAGATGCAAGGGGAATTGGTAGGCTTTAAGCGATGGTAAAATATTTTAAGAGCTGGTTGCTATGTGGAGTATTTCATTCACTTTGCATTACCAGGACATAAGAAAATGAATAATGAATTCCCATTTGAGAAAGAGTATAAGTATTGGAAAATTTAAGGAATAAGAAGCTATATTTCGAAAATGGTTCACTCAACAACAAAAGTGTATATGACATAAATTGCGTATTTTAACGCGATCTACATTTTTCGTGTAGTAAAATTTTGTCTATCTCTTATGGTTTACCAGTTATGCAAAAGTCGTTCTCAATGAAGAATACGTTTGGAGACATTCCCAGAAAATTCGAGATATACATTTCATTTTTCATGAAAACATCTTAAACATATGATATTTTAATCCAAATCATTAGAGCCATGTTTGAGAAAATTAAAATTTTCGAAAAATGTTCCATGTAAAGGGTAATCTGGGGTGGGGGTATTTGCTTGAAAACCTCCGTGTCGCATCTCTAGATGATACTGAACCTAAATACCAAGTTTGGTGTATATCCCACTGTTCATTTCTTAGGTATGCTGTTCACAGACAGACAGACACACACACGGATGTGTTTCCAAAAATGCATTTTTTGGATTCAGGGGGTCTCAAAACACATATTTCCGGTAAAATCTCGGTATCGAATTCTTGGATGGAGTACAATACTTCCCCTACTTACTATACGAAGTAGAGAAAGTAACAAGTATTCGATATTTCGAGAGGTGATAATGTGGACCAAAACAAGAAACAAATGGCCAGTAAACATGTGTTCTAAAATGAATAACTTAAGAGCTATGAGCATTTAACCTTCGCTACTGTGAAACATTTCTTCCACTGCAAGCTCTTTGCTATTACATAACAGGCGTAATCAAATGAAAACACATTACTCTGTTATTGTCCATGTATACAGCATGCAGTAAACATCTGTTAGTGTTGTTACTGTAAATGGTTTTCACAGTTCTGGGTAAAGTGCACTGCATATTAATAGAATCAGTTTGTGTTTTGATAAGTTTGTGAAATGCTTTAACACAGTAGTTTTATCTTGAAATCTTTGGTGAATGCAACGCCAGTTCTGGGTAAAGTGCACTGCATATTAATAGAATCAGTTTGTGTTTTGATAAGTTTGTGAAATGCTTTAACACAGTAGTTTTATCTTGAAATCTTTGGTGAATGCAACGCCATTAATGATGTACAAATACTAGGAAGGCATCATCAATGCCTGCCAGAGCATCCGTGACCAACCTGGAGTCCTTTCAGAGAGTGTGTGATTCCCAAGATTACATTAGAAGCTATGCTGTTTCGCAACAATAGAGTAATGTATCCTCATTTATTTACTGCATTCTGTAGGTCATAGGTAATAGTAAAGTTGCAGTAGAAGAGACGATTCACAGTAGCAAAGATGAAAAAGTGCTCGTAACTCCTAAGGTATGCATTTTAGAGTGCATGTTTACCGGGCATTTTGTTCTTGTTTTGGTCCGTACTACCACCTTTCAAAATATGGAATACTTTTTTTTAACGCCTGGTATAAGTTCAGTACGCTTGAAAAGTCACGTATTCAGAAATTCTGTAAATCAGAAACGGAATTACATAGCATAGCAACAGTGTTAGATATGCTTACATGTTGTTTTAGGATTGGACCGCGCGTGAACTAAAGTTATTAGGTGTATTTATAGGGCGGAATGTAAGTTAAGAAAAGTTCGTGCATTCTAAATCATAGATAAAATAGTTCATACACTCGTGTACACATTCGTGCATACTTTCGTGACATATTTGTGGCTTTCCTGAGATTCTTGACTCTAGTGTGTAATTTTTAAGTTGTATAGTGCAGATAAACGCGCTAGCGTTAGCAAGATTTAGCGGCTATTGAGAGAGATCTTATAGAAGTAATTAATTCGTAAATTCAACAGTCGACGACTCCTCTCAAACTGAACATTTTATTAAACATTAAAATTTATCCACTAACTAAACTGGTGTTATCCTTTCAAAATACACTCGCGCATACCCTGAGATAAAGAACTCATAGCAACCATTAGAGCAGCTGGCACACGATACAACGCAGAACGAGCTACGAGGTGACATTATAAAAGTCATAAATAGAGCAGGTAACATTAAATGTTATAAAAATTTGATGCTGGGAGTGGCTTTAAAGTGTTGCACCCAAAAAGGCTTCAAACAGTATAATAATTCCACTATAATTCATTGTGTTTCCTTTTATGATAATTTTTTAAAAAATATCTGATTGATAACATTCACATGACTTTCCATACTCTCTATAGCTTATTGGTTGGTATACAAATTACCTTTACGAAAGTTTATTTTCCTACCCACTTCATTCTAATCAAGATAAACGTTTCTGTAAATAGCTACATTACATATTTCATTGTTGATAGAAAGAGAACAGCGATATTCAATTTTTTTAGAACTGGGCGCCATACGCTGGCCTTAAAGTTCCATACTCTTTCCACGAGACAGCGAAAAACAACTGAAAATTGACAGAACTTTAAAAGGGCGGCTAAGTATTTAGCAATTCGAACCATTAATTACAGATATTTCGGAAATGGCTTATGGCACAAAAAAGTTAATTGAAACAAATTGGTGTTTTACAGAGATCTACATTTTTGTGTAGTACATTTTCGTCTAATGCTTAACGTTTACCAGTTATACAAGATTATAAAAAATTCCTTCCGAATGAAGTGGACTTCACAGACTGTTCCAGAATAGTGAAGAGACTATTCTCAGAAAATTCAAGGTATACATTTTGTTATGTAAATATATTAATATATGGTATTTTAATCATAACCGTTAGCCATTTTTAAAAAAATTAAAAATGTCAACAAATGTTCCATGTAAAGGGTAGTTTGGTGTAGGGAGGTTTTCTTGCCCTTCAGAAACACAATACATGGACAGTTTTTAAATATCATTTCATTCAATGGGGCTCAAAACATGTATTTCCGTTGAAATCTTGGTATCTAATTTTTGGGTGGAATGCAATACCTCCTCTACCTACTATGTATGTGGTAGAGAAAGTAAGAATTCTATCAATTTATTGTCCCAGGCTCAAAATTGGAAAACCTTACCCTAAATATTAGTTATGGGATACAAAATAGAAGGTAGCAACGAAATCTCTTCCCTATGATATTGCCCGCTAGGGCTTGTGAATGGTGACTTTAACAGATTTTTTGTGACGTTTTACGAATGCTATTTAGGTAGGTTTTACATCATTATATTCCGACCACAGTAATTTTCTTCGCTGCCTGGTAAAAGGTAATATGTGATAATTTCGGGGTCATCCAGTCCCAAATGTGGTGTTTAATGGAATTAGGTATCTCGATGGTATAAACCTGCTTGCCTAGGTGTAACATACAATTATATTTCTCAGGTCCATTAACTCGGCCTGCGTGACGTAAATACAGAAATAAGTTGGGTGATTAAGAAGCGCCTCCAATAAATCTTATGGCCAACAAGGTAATTACATCCACGAAATTAATACGTTCAACTGTTTTCTAAGAGGGACTTCGAACGGGTCCCAGGACGGAGTTCGATGAAATCAGTTAATGTATATACAACGGAACATGGCATTACATCTGTGTTTCTTACAGCACCTAATTTATCTGGAGCGACGAAATATAATTAACAACAATATGTTGGTAACACCATTAACATCATAGGTGTGGTTGGCACCTCTGCTGCTTCCTAAAACGTTCAAGGCGAACGGAGAAAGTGATGGTTCTTTTTAATCCTGGACCTTGTGTGGTCAAGCAGTGTTGCCAACAAACAAAATAGTAGTACTGTTTTGTAAGTATTGAAAATTATGCTTAAAATTTAATAAAAGATCTGTTACTCACAATAGTTATAGCAAATTTTCGTTTCTGTTATTCGTGTTCGCAAACCAGTCACTGTGAGAAATAATATCGTTCCGATCACATAGCAAAGCATAAGGAAGAGAGACAAGTTTGTGTATTGTTAAAACGTTTACGTACGTATTTTTTTATTTTATTAACACCCTAGAAAAAGAAGGTTTATTGCCAGTTTTCAAAACATCACATGAGATATAGATTTCACAGAGAGAAAATAGAAGGAAAAGAAAGGAAGACAATGGGAGGGGTAGTGAAACACAGAGGGGGAGAGAGACACATTGAAAAATTGAGAGAGGAACAGAAAGACAGAAAAGAATCTCAACATTTAACGGAAAAACGCCCGCGAGCCGCGGGCATGGCTATTAAATTGAATAACAATAAATAAATTCTGTGTAAATGAAATCCTTACGTTTAAATTTAATAAGCGATCCACTTTTACCTTGATTTCAACATACTCAATTATCTTATATAATAATGTAATACATAAATATATTTAAAATGTCTTGCACCAATCGCCTTCAATATTATTATTATTATTGTTGTTGTTGTGAGTCCGACTCCACCCAGTCGTGGGTGGTTATGTGCCCTTAAGTGCTCGCCAGCGATTGGTTGGAGAGGGAGCGCTCTCCCCGGCATAAATACCAGGAACGCCTTCGAGACGCGACCAGATAATTCTGGACGGTTCTTTTCCCCCCTCCTTCTGCGAACGCTCTAGAACTTTACGACGGTTACATATAAGCGAGCGAGCTGGGTTCGTGTCTGTGGGTTCGTGTTGCGACATACAGTGCTGTTCTCTGAGTTGTGACGTACAGCAAATGCTGCTCGGCGTGTGATTAGTGAAGTCCAGTGTTCGATACTCCAACGAGTGAAGCGGAAGGAAGAAGGGGCGGCTTTACGTGGATTCATTCCACTGCTACGCGCAAAACAACGTGAAGTGACATTATAAAGTAACATTATTATTATTATTATTATTTATTAGGAATCGTATTGCAGTTTACGGAGTTCCATTCAAGCTATTATAATTTGTCACCCTGCCACGCTCGGGAATTTGATGTTATCGACACATTAGGAATCACTCTTGGAATTACTGCAGAGAATATTGAGATGTTATATGCTAAAACGTACGCACTACCAAAAGGAAATTTGCCCTACACGTTTTTACATCGATTAAGTCCACCTTCCTCCACAAAATTTATGCTGTTAGCTCGGTGCAATACAAAAAACGAAACATTTGCATCAAATGAAATTAAAGCAGAACCGATATTGGATGTGGGAAGACCACGTTACATATTTCCCGGGGTTCCCTCCTCTATGCAAACCTCGCCCCAAGTAGCTAGCACATGTTACGGACACAGGTGTTTGCCGTTTTCTTGTAGTCGTATGACTTTAATGGCAGTGCAATAAATAACATTCAATATCACAACGTGGTCATGTCAAAAACACGCTCGCTTGCTTCTGTTTCAATTCCAGCTCCTCGCCGTGTTTTGTTTTTATGTTTCCTCGACAAAACAAGGTAGCGTCTACAGCAACCCGCAACATCTCGGTTTCCTGGATACTCGCACGCACCAACTGTGGAAACTAGCAGCGATAGTTGAACATCTGAAGTTTCGTGGATTGGATCTACCATGATCATAACACGCCCAACTCAATCACACTCTTTTTACTTTCTCTACTACGTATAGTAAGTAGCGGAAGTATTGTATTCCACCCAAAAATTAGATACCAAGATTTCACCGGAAATATATGTTTTGAGACCCCCTTAATCCAAAAAAAACATTTTTGGAAACATGTCCGTGTGTGTGTGCGTGCGCGTGCGTGAACAGCATAACTCAGAAACGAACAGTCGGATAAACACGAAACTTTATATTTCGGTTCAGTATCTTCCAGAGATGCGACACGAAGGTTTTCGAGAAAATCCCCCACTCTAGATTACCCTTTACGTGGAACATTTTACGAAAATTTTAATTTTCTCAAAAATGGCTCTAACGATTTTGATTAAAAGATCATATGTTTAAGATATTTTCATGATAAATAAAATGTATATCTCGAATTTTCTGGGAAAATCTCCAAAAGTATTCTTCATTGTGAACGACTTTTGCATAAGTGGTAAACCATAAGAGATAGACAAAATTTTACTACACAAAAAATGTAGATAGCGTTAAAATACACAATTTAAGTCATACACATTTTCGAGATATTGCTTGTTATTCCCTTAAATCTTCCAATACGTATAGTTTTTCTCAAATGGAAATACGTTATTCATTTTTTTTGTCCTGGTAATTCAAAGAGAATGGAATACCCCGCACAGCAACCAGCTCTTAAAATATTTGACTATCTCTTAAACCCTAGCAATTCCCCTTGCATCTACAAGAAAATTAGCAATAAGATTAACATCTCGATATCTCGATTAACATGAAGCATATGGAGAAAAAGCGCTTGTAAAAATAGTTTGTAGAAGAGTAGAGAAAGTCATGTGAGTGTAACACATCACTTGTTACTTTCTCTTTCACTTGCATATGCATGAATATGTAATTTTGTTTTGAGATCAGAGGTGGGGAAGACATCAGGTGTTTAATTCATATGACTTTCTCTACCCACTACTGTTTATTTCCACATATATCTTCTATAAACTATTTCTCCTCCTCCTCATATCACCATCATCATTATTAGCAAGGCAGGCGTCCTTCTCATACGTCATTTAAACATCTACGCCGAGCTTGTCCAATGTCTCGTATTCCTTTTGGAGTGCATTGTAGTCCTGTTGTGTTATATTTGTCATCAAGTCCATTCTCTATAATATATGTTCATGACATACTACCTTGTTTTGATTTATCCTTTGGTATAAGTTAAAAGTCTGATATGTTACATTCACACGATTTCTCTACCCTTTATCGCGTATTCTAGGTATACGAATTATTCTTATGAAAGCTTATTTTTCTATCTACTTCATTATAATCGAGGCAAACCTTTGCAGAAATAGCTAAATTACACATTTCCTATAGATACAAAGGGAACAGCGATTGTCAAATGTTTAAGAACAGGGAGCTATATGTTGGCCTTAAAATTCCATACTCTTTCCTTGGCATCGCCAGAAAAGTGAATGTCGACAGAATATTAAAAGAAGGACCAAGTATTGAACAATGCGAACCATTAATAACGAATTACTCGAAAACGGCTTATGTCACAAAAAATGTATTTTAAATAAATTATGGCCCTTTGGCCTTCTGTTCCTCTCAACCACGTAGAAGAAACCTGAGTAAAATTTTACGATCACATTGATGGTACACAATAATATCTAAAGGAACACAAAACAGAGATAACACAAATATTAGAGGAACAGTAAAGTTAAGTTAATTGAAAATATAGAGAAACTAAGTTAACAGTAATGAATATCTTAAAAATATATACATACACTATATATACAATGAAAATAATATTTCTTCTAAGTTAGCAATTGTTTTTCAACAATTGTGTTTTAAATATATCTAAAATTTTGTGTATGTTTTGGTCTATTGCTCAATGTTTATCAATAAATTATACAAGATTATATAAATTTCCTTCCGAAGAAATAGGACTTCACAGGCTATTCTCAGAAAATTCAAGATATACGTTTTACTTGCTATCTAAATATCTTCAATAGGTATGTTTTTAAAACAAAATCGTTAGAGCCGCTTTCAAAAAATAAACAATTTCAAAAAATCTTCTATATAAAGCATGGATTGGGTTAGGGGATTTCCTTTAAAACCTCCGTCTCGCATCTTTGGAAGATATTGAACTTAAATACCAAGTTTGGTATTTATCCGACCTTCGTTTTACTTTCTCTACTACGTATAGTAAGTAGGGGAAGTATTGTATTCCACCCAAAAATTCGATACCGAGATTTCACCGGAAATATATATTTTAAGACCCCCTGAATACAAAAAAAGCATTTTTGGAAACATGTCCGTGTGTGTGTCTGTGAACAGCAAAACTCAGAAATGAACAGTCGAATAAACACCAAACTTTGTATTTAGGTTCAGTATCTTCCAGAGATGCGACACGAAGGTTTTCAAGAAAATCCCCCCACCCCAAATTACCCTTTAGATGGAAAAGTTTTCGAAAATTTTATTTTCCCCAAAAATGCCTCTAACGATTTTGATTAAAATATCATACGTTTTAGATATTTTCATGACAAATGAAATGTATATCTCGAATTTTCTGGGAATTTCTCCAAAAGTGTGAACGACTTTTGCATAACTGGTAATCCATAACAGATAGACAAAATTTACTACACAAAAACTGTAGATTTTTGTTGCGTGAACCATTTTCGAGATATTGCTTGTCATTCCCTTAAAATGTTTCAATACTTTTTCTCAAATGGGAATTCGTTATTCACTTTTTTATGTCCTGGACACACAAAGAGAATGGAATGCACCACATAGTAACCAGCTCTTAAAATATTTGACTATCACTTAAAGCCTACGAATTCCCCTTGCACCTACAAGAAAATTAGCAATAAGATTAACATCTCGATTAACATGAAGCATATGGAGTATAAGCGTTTGTAAAAATAGTTTGTACAAGAGTAGAGAAAGACATGTGAGTGTAACACAAAAGATTTTTTTAGTTATGCAGTTCACTGGCACAATATCTTTTTCTAAAAATGCTTTCTTTTTAGTTATTTACTTATTCAGGGGGCCTCAAAACATATATTTCTGGTAAAGCCTCAGTATCAAATTTTTGAGGGAATGCAGTATCTTCTCTACCTGCTATGTACATGGTATTTAGTTTTTGTCTGATGGTTTTCACCGCCATTTCTTATGTGGTCTTAATGGGCGCATCCAGCAACTGTTTTCAGAAATGTTATTTCTGCAATTTATATTTTTACTTTCTCTACTATATATATATTTCACCGAAAATACATGTTAAAAATAAGATTTTTAGACAAAGGTGCGCGTATAAGTGTCTGTCTCTATATACCTTGCATAAGTATTAAAGGTTAAGCGATAGACGAAAACGTACTGCACAAGAAATATAAATCTTTTAAAACACAATTTATTTCAAATAACCTTTTTTGTGGCGTCAGCCACTTTCGAGATATCCGTAATTAATGGTCAAAATTCTTCAATACTTAGAAATTCTGTTAAAGTCATGTGGATTTTCTGCTGTTTCTCGCGAGGTCATGGAAAGAATATGGAATTTTAAAGCCGGCGTATGATGTTCATTTCTAAAAGATTTTACTGTCGCTATTCCCTTTGTGTGTATAACTGAATGTGAAATGCCGCTGTTTCCGGAAAGGTTTATCTCGATTACAAGGAAATAGATAAAATTAAACTTTCGTAAAAATAGGTTTATACCCAATAATAAACGATAGAGGGTAGAAAATCATGTGAATGTAACATTTTCTTTATTTGTTTATAATCGTTCATGAAGCTAACGGATATCTCGGAAAAGGCTAATGCTTCAAAAAAGGTTATTTGAAATAACATTGTGTGATTTAAAGAGATCTACATTTACTGTTTTAGTTACACACACACATATGGAGGTTTTCTAAAGGTGCCTGTTTTGCATTCAGAGGATATCAGAACAGGTATTTCCGGTGAAACCTCGACATCCAATTTTCGGGTTGAATGCAATACTTCCTCTACTTACTAGGTACATGGTGGAGAAGGTAAACGTGACATTTCTATATCAAATATATAGCAGAAAGAGTAATAAGCTTTATATGTATCTTTTGTAAAAGAGGTATAAAAATCTGATGTGTTACACTCACATGACTTTCGCTACTCTTGTACAAACTATTTTTACAAACGCTTATTCATGTTAATCGAGATGTTAATCCTATTGTTAATTTTCTTGTAGGTGCAAGTGGAATATGGTAGTATTTAAGCGATAGTCAAATATATTAAGAGGTGGTTGCTATGTGGCGCATTTCATTCTCTTTGCATGTCCAGGACATAAAAAAAATGAATAACGAATTCCCATTTGAGAAAAAGTATAAGTATTGGAAAATTCAAGGGAATTACAAGCAATATCTCGAAAATGGTTCACTCAACAAAAAAAATGTATATGACATAAACTGTGTATTTTAACGCGATCTACATTTATTGTGCAGTAAAATTTTGTCTATCTCTTATGGTTTACCAGTTATGCAAAAGTTGTTCACAATGAAGAATACTGTTGAAGACATTCCCAGAAAATTCGAGATATACGTTTCATTTTTCATGAAAATATCTTAAACATGTGATATTTTAATCAAAATCGTTAGAGCCATTTTTGAGAAAACTAAAATTTGCGAAAAATGTTGCATGTAAACGGTTATCTGGGCTGGGGGACTTTCTTGAAAACCTTCGTGTCGCATCTCTGGAAGATACTGAACCTAAATACCAAGTTTGGTGTTTATCCGACTGTTCGTTTCTGAGTTATGCTGTTCACAGACAAACACAGACATGTTTCCAGAACTGCTTTTTTAGGGTTCAGGGGGTCTCAAAACCAGTGAAATCTCGGTATCGAATTTTTGGGTGGAATACAATACTTCCCCTACTTACTATACGTAGTAGAGAAAGTAAAAATTAAATATACCACATCAGTATATATACAGTGTATACTTTGACAGGATTACTTCCCGTCTTGCAATGTGCAGGTGTAATACATCTACGATGCAAGCGTTAAGACCGATCGGTGCTACTCAACTGTTGTGAAACTTGTGCTCATTGTGTACAGAAAGTCTCATGTACGGAGGACTCAATCTCCTCTAATTGAGACTTTACTTACCTGTACGGGATTGCAATTTGCTAATTGCTTTCCCAGGCAAGATACGGTCCGCTAAGCACTAAACTTTTAACAGAAATTAAAATACTCCGAGCTTGTGCGACAAGTGACGCAACCAGTCTTGCCAACTTCAAAAGGTTCTTGAGTATTCGCTAAATAATGGCGAGAGCAAAGGCAGAACGAAAGGTCTACATCAAAAGGCAGGAGTAGAGAACAGGGTTCAGCTGGGCGTGAAACTAAACCTTTCATCTAAATAACATTAGCTAAATCTGCTTCTCTCCGAGCTAATTCCATTCGATCCCAGTATGTAAAGGAATACAGACAGACAAGTTCTTGAAATCATGTTTCTGTTGATGCTCTCGTGACCTCTGAAAAATACACGCTAATTTATATACCTGGAGCATCGGCTATCTTAAGAAATAGAGCAAGAAAAAAAATTCTGATGTGTTACACTCACATGACTTTCTCTACTCTTGTACAAACTATTTTTACAAACGCTTATTCTCCATATTCCTCATGTTAATCGAGATGTTAATCTTATTGCTAATTTTGTTGTAGATGCAAGGGGAATAGGGTAGGTTTTAAGCGATAGTCAAATCGTTTAAGTGCTGGTTGCTACGTGGTGAAATTCATTCTCTTTGCATGTCCGGGACATAAAAAAAAGAATAACGAATTTCCATTTGAGAAAAAGTATAAGTATTGGAAAACTTAAGGGAATAACAAGCAATATCTCGAACATGGTTCACTCAACAACAAAAACGTATATGACATAAATTGTGTAATTTAACGCGACCTACATTTTTTGTGTAGTAAAATTTTGTCTATCTCTTATGGTTTACTGGATGCAAAAGTCCTCCAGAATGAAGAACACTTTTGGAGACATTCCCAGAGAATTCGAAATATACATTTCATTTGCCATAAAAATATCTTAAACATATCATATTTTAATGAAAATCGTTAAAGCCGTTTTTGAGAAAATTAAAATTCTCGAAAAATGTTTCATGTAAAGGGTGATCTGGGGTGGGGGATTTTATTGAAAACCTTTGTGTCGCATCTATGAAAAATACTGAACCTAAATACCAAGTTTGGTGTTTATCCGACTGTTCGTTTCTGAGTTATGCTTTTTTATTCAGAGGGTCTCAAAACGTGTATTTCCGGTGAAATCTCGGTATCGAATTTTAGGATGGATTACAATACTTCCCTTACTTATTATACGTAGTAGAGGAAGTAATAAAGTAACCGTTCCAGGATGATTTGAAACGATGTAATACATTCACACGAGCAGCTCTACTTATATGTACATATAAAATATATATATATATATATATATATATATATATATATATATATATAACCGGGTGAGTCTTCTTAGCCTGCGGATTGAGAAGTTATGCAGTCCCGGCGTTGTACACGCTATTCCGTAAACCCTGTCCACTGCATCAACTCGTATCAATTTCGGCCTAAATGATTGCTTTGCACAGCTGTGGATGCAGTGACTTGAATTCGTAGCGCAATAGTGTGCCTTCAGTGGTGAAGATCTCAGGTTCAAATACTACCACTTGAAGATAGTTCTTATGTTTAGTAAATTTAACGAGAACTGATAGTTTGGCATGGAAATGTCGTTTCAGTTAATTAGTTTAATTATGTGAGTTTCATTAAAGTACAAATTGTTACTTGCTAGAATATGCTTTAATGAACATAATAAATAAATGCAAGAAATGAATAAAAAAAAACTCATGTATTCGTATGTGGCATGATTTGAACTTCCAATCTTCACTATGACTTTGCAGCACGTTAACCACTATGCTACTTAAGCACATGAACATCGAGCTGCACCATAGCCCTAATCAGCGGGCTGGTGAATGCTGTTTCAGCACCTGCATTTCGCATCGTCTGTAAAATACAGGAATGCCTAGAGAAGGCAGGTTGAGAAGGCTCATATATACAGGGTGGGCCGTCGAGGTCGTTCAGTATCTCCAAAACTAAGCGTTGTAGAAAGGAATGTCTTGAAAAAATGTTGCTTGATATTACAGGGGAAAGTAAATGCCATTAGTAGTGTTTTATTTCGAGGACGTTGTGATGATCATTTAGAGTCAATTTAATATTTTTTAAATGGGAACCTACCTTTCTTATTGTGTTTTCTCAGTCCTCATAAAAAATTAAACAACGTTTGTATAAAGTACTTTGCAACTGTTCTTACACCGACGTAAATAACAACGAACATTCTGAATGATTGTATACGAAGAGCGCAATGAATGATTCGACCATCCATAGTGATCATTTGAGGGTCAAGCTACCTTTCGTAATTGGAAAAAAATAAATATTTTGTTTCCTTATTTCTCATTGCAAAATAAACAGATTTTTATACACCGTTTTCTAATGCGAAAACAACATACAAAATATAGGTTCCCATTTAAATAAATGAAATTAACCATAAAATGATCATTACAAGATCCTCCAAACAAAACACGACTAATGGCGTTTACTTTACCCCATAATATCAAGCAACTTTTATTCAAGACATTTCTTACTACAACGCTTAGTTTTAGAGATATTGTACAGCCTCAACATGAATGGTCCACTCTGTATATATAATATGAAGCTGTGCGTCATTTACGGGTTTATCCTGAAAATACGGACTAAAACTAGCATACCAATGAAACTGCTAACTCTCCTCAATGTCGCAAAAATATTAAATTCTAAAATTACTTCGTTGATTGCCAAAATATTTACAACATTTGGCTGCGCTATGTTCGTAGTCACCTATATTTGTTGCAATCATAAAGAAGAATACGTAATCACGGTATTTACGATTTGGTAACCGTGTTACCGAGTGTTTATCTGCTAAAAAGAAGAAGCTGCCACAAGTTTAAACCTAAATATGCGCTTAAAACTGAATTATTTTGCTCTGATCCTTTTGTTATATTGGTTTATATGTTTTATTTTTTGAACTTGAATGTCCGAACTAAGAATAGTATACCAATCGAAGATGTACAGTCTCTTCAGTGTCGCAATAAATGTTAAATTTGAAGAAGTTATTTTATTGTAGCTCCACGTATGGAAGCCAATTTGAGAAGATGGTTTGTTACGTTATTTGCACCACGCTTTGCGCGTCAATTTAAAGTAGGTTGTATTGAAGGAGTTGTATTATATTTCAACTGTTGGAGAGCCGAACACTTGAAGTAGTTGCAACCGCACGCATGTTAAATAGTTTCCGGTACCCTTCGCCCCAAGTGTACTTTCAGGTGGCCTTTGCCTCAAGTTTAAAAAAGAATATTAACTTTGTAATTTGATGTTTCTTTAGATATTATATATTTATGTTTGCCTCGGCTGCGTCAGTATTATTGTTAGAGACATGGATTTCTTGGCAGGGTTGTGGTGTAACAAAAATGCAGGCTTACACAGATTATAATTTTACTTCACTCCTTTTATTAATGCTTGACACGATTTAAATAACACTTCACTGCTATAGAGAGCTGTGATATTCTTTTTATTAATTAAACACACTTTTTAACATGAAAACCTTTTTTTTGTCTCACACGAATACGTATTAAATCTATCGAGGACACTTTTTGCATCTGATTAGGAACACTGTTTGCAGGCAACTGAAGTGATTTCGATCTCCTAAACTTGTAAATTTCTGTATTTCAAGTCTCTGATTGGCTATTCCTACTCCAATAGAATACCTTCATTTAACTAAAGCTTTTTCTGTTTGTTGATTGGCTATTTTTATAAACTGTCACTAAAATTATATTATTGTTGCTCCAATAATGACTAGTAGCATTATTAAAAATTCTTACTCATTATTGGCTCAAGGTTACCTCATTGTTAACTCTTTGTTAGCAAATTTTGACCTATTTCTCACAGCTCCTACATTATTAAATTACGTAATGCATTCACATAACATTATTGAACATGTTTACAATAATATAAGTATATGCAATGACTGTTACATGCATTTTACAAATTATTACATACACATAGTGCTTCAAGGCGGGCTGTTATTGAATTTACATATTATATAAGTTGACTGAAATAATTTAAGTGTTAATAATATATGTTGTTCATAGCGCTGTAACTTTGTTACCAAATGTTTATCCGCTAAAAAGAAGACGATGTCTAAGCATAAAAGTTCTTATATTATTTTGCTCTGTTCGTAGTGTTATATTGGTTTGTTTAATAATGAGTCATCCTTTAAGAGGATGTCCACGGCGGCGTGGTATAGTGCTAAGGGATTCTTCAACAGCAAGAGCCAGAATACGAATGATTGTACAAAATATCATGAAAGACATGTAAATCCCTTAAGCCGCAACAGCATTCAAAATTAAAACTCTATTACAGAGTGAAACTTTACTTACAATATTGTGCTTTAAGTTATGTACAATTAAGTATATGAACATTCTTGACAAATAGTTTCTGCTTTCAACATTACAGTCCTTAATTCGCTGTTGAAGTTGCGATTTGCTAGTAGTATATACCTAGGTACGAGTATATAATCTGAAGCTATGCATGAATTTACGTATTTATCCTGAAAGTACGGACTAAGTGTAGCATACCAATGCCGACCAATTCTAAAATTACTTCGTTAATTGACAATTGTTACATGCTGTGTAGGGGCCTAAAGGTTCACATGAAAAATTAAATTAATTTATACATGTAAGGGACGTATAGTCGCTTGGCTGGGGAGGACCGAAACGTGGTTTGGAGGTTAAGAGGAAGGCGTGGGTTTTCACTGTACAAAATCCGTAACATAAATCTACTTACATGTTCCTAGCTTTATTTCCAAACGTTTGGGGTTCCTTAAATATTTCCTTATTAAATATTAAAGGTGAGGGGAGATGTCCACCGATCTAAGGTCGACTTGCACGCGCAATCCGTTTTCTCGTAAGAGAGTAGCTATATCCCCACCACTCGTGACTAGCAAAAACTGCCAGACAGGAGTGACGTCATCCCAGTCGCAAACAACAATATGTCTGGTAATGACAATGAAAACCACCAAATTATTAATACGCCACAATATTTGCAACATATGCATCTAGTTCACAACAATTGGCTGTCTTTATTACATAGCCACCTATATTTTTTGTAATCAAACAGAAGAACACGTTGATCACAGCGTTTGTAACCATGTCACCAAATGTTTATCCGCTAAAAAGACGATGGTAGCATAAGTTTTAAACCAAGTATGTTTCTAAAACTAAATTATTTTATCCTGTTCGTTGTGTTGTTGCAAAATATGCGTCGTATTTATTTACCAGCATTTATTTACCATTTACGTGTTGATCAGAGCGTTGGTATCCACGTCGCCAAATGTTTATCCGCTAAAATAAAGGGAGCCACAAGCATAAAAGTGTTATATTCTTTTGTTCTGTTCGTTGTGTTATATTGGTTTGTTTAATAATGACTCATCGTTTTAAGAGGACATACGGTGGCGTGGTGTAGTGCTAAGCGATTCTTCAACACAGAATACGAATGATGGTGCAAAATATTTGTGAAGACATGCAAGTCCCTTTGGCTGCAACACTATTCAAAATGAAAACTGTTTGCAGAATGGAAATTTATTCCTAATATTCTGTTTGAAGTAATGTGCAATTAAGTATACTTACGAAACTTCTTGATAAATACGTTCTACTTTTAACAATTAGTCTTTAATTCGCATGTAAAGCTGCTAGTTTTTATATAAAACGTAATTCTTCTATCCACGTTACATCGGGGATGTGGATGAGAAACGGAGGAGGATTTCAGGGAGGAAGGGATAAGACGAGAGAATACGAAGAGTGGTCCCTAACTTTTCCAGATCAAACATCCACGGCCATTACTTTGATGGCCCTCTGTTCTCATGGACAAGTTCGGAGAGAAACAGCTCTGTATTAAAAGCACACACGCATATGCCGCACACCATCGTTCATGCCGCCCAACATTGCAAGATGAAACCAAAGAAAGAGAGGAAATAACAGAAAATCCGTGGTAGTATAACACAACCCAGTATTCGTTTGCCAAGCTGGAGAAAACGCATAAAATACCAATGGGAATCGAACCCATCACCTCCAGAACGTGAGCTTCAGATGTTACCGTCTGCTCTATCGCAATGGATTCATTTTAAGTTACTCAAGATATGCTTATACTGATTTAAAACTATGCAGGAAGCGTTTAATTATAACTTGAGCAAATAAGCTCTTGCGATGGAAAGAAAAGGGGGCAAACATAACTCTCTCTACCCACTTTTCTACAAACTACTCCTACAAAACCTTATTCTCCTATCTACGTCATCGTGACCCAAATAAACTTTTGCAGAATTTTTTTTATTACATGTCTGGTAATAGGTAAGAGATAGGTACTCGAGCTGAAGCGTTGCTAATATCTTTATAAAAATCTGATGTATTACATTCACATGAATTTCTCTACCCTTCTAGCGCTTATTAGCAGGTGCAGAAACCATTCTTACGAAATTTTATTTTCCTATCTACTTTATTTTAACCGAAATAAACCTTTCCAACAATAGCTACATTATACATTTCGTTATCGATACAAAGGGAACAGCGATAGTCAAATGTTTAAGAACTGGACGCTATATGCTGGTCTTCAAAAGAATGACTAAGAATAAGAATGGCTTTAAAAGAACGGCTGTTTTTAACAATTCGAACCATTAAATATTGATGTCTCGGAAATGGCTTATGCCACAAAAAAGGTTATTTGAAATAAATTGTATGTTTTAACGAGATGTACATTTCTTGTGTGGTATGTTCTCGTCTATTGCTTAACGTTTACCAGTTATACAAGATAATACAAAATTCCTTCCGGATGAAGAGGATTTTAAAGGTTGTTCTCAGAAAATTCAAGATTTACATTTTATTTGTCATGTACATATCATTAATATATAATATTTTAAACACAATAGTTAGAACAATGTTTAAGAAAATAAAAAGTTCGAAAAATGTTCCATGTAAGGGATAGTTTGGGGTATAGGGATTTTCATAAAAATCCCCTTGTTGTATCTTCCGAAAGTACTGAACCTAAATACTAAGTTTGGTATTTATCCAAGTGTTCGATTTTGAGTTATGCTGTTCACAGACACACAGATACACCGATAATTTTTAATAAATGCTTTTGATTTCAAGGGGCCACAACAGATGTTTCCAGCGAAATATCAATATCAAATTTTTGGGTGGAATGCAATAGCTTCCCTACCAATGAGCACTGTGTACTGGTAGAGAAGGTAAAAAAAAAGAATAGTGACAGCCCTTGAAAGGTTATTAGGTATCTGAAAATTTAAGCTCATACCGAACACTATTTCAGATATAGTTAATGCCGCAAAAAGTGATTTAACATAAACTGTGGGTTTCAACACGAGATCTATACAATATTTTGGAGGTAAATGTTTTATCTATCTCTTACGGTTTACTAATTATATTACAAAAGTCATCAGAATGAACAAGATTTCACAGGCTATTCGCTGAAAATTCAGACATAGATTTTATTTTTCATGCAATTATCTTTAACATCAAATTAATCCAACATTATTTTAATCACAATCGTTATATCGTTATATTAAAACCCATACATAACTCATCTATGTTGGATGCTTGGGAAAAAATATTCATTATTAAAAGCAATTCACAAGTTTTAAACTTTGAAATTCCGCCGTTGGATGATGTAACCCGCCTTCTGGTTCAACCTCAGAAGAAAACAGACCAAGATGGACCATCCTACTTCAAGTTTCACCACACTACAAGAGATGTCAGTACAGCAGCCTTCTGCTTCACCTTCAACAGGTATGAAAACTACCACCTGAAGTCCTTCCAATCGTCCACATGGGTACATACATACATTTTGTGCTTTTGGAGCAAGATTCAGTCGTCTCCGCTGATGATGAGGCCTTGATAGCCTCGAAACGATCGTCCATCTTTTACCATCATGATGTAAGTGAAGGCTTTTAATATCATTTCTACCCATCAATTGACTCTTCACTGTTAGTATTGTCCTATTTCAACATTGATATCCTTATATTCATGTTTTAAGAAAATAAAAGGTGGGGTAGTTTGGGGAGAAGAGATTTTCTTGAAAACATTTGTGTTGTATCCATGGAAACAAAGTTTGGTATTTAACCGACTTATCGTTTTTACTTCCTCTACCACGTAACTAGTAGGTAGAGAAGGTACTCTATTCCAACCACAAATTGAATACAGATATTTCACCGTAAATGCGTGTTTTGAGGCCCCCTGAATTCAAAACGGTTTTAGAAAAATGTCCGTGTGTCTATGTTTCTATTTGTGAACAGCATAACTAAAAAAACGAAAAGTTGGAACAAAACCAAACTTGGTATTTAAGATCAATACCTTCCAAAGGTGCGTAACGAAATTTTTCAAGAAAATACCCCTAACATTACTACCCTTTACCTGGAACATTTTTCGAGATTTTTGGATTTTCTAAAAAATTGCTCGAGCGACTTTGATTAAAATGCCATATATGAGAGATATTTATATGAGAAATAAAATGTATATCTTGTTTCTTTTTTCAGGGAATAACTTTTGAACTCCACTTCATTCGGGAGGAATTTTCTATAATCTTGTATAACTGATAAATGTTATGCGATAGACGGAAATTATTCACAAGAAATGTAAATCTCTTTAAAAAAAAGTTACTCCAAATAACTTTTTATGGCTACAGGCATTTTCAAGATATCCATTATTAATGGCTCGAATTGTTCAATACTTAACCATTCTTTTAAAGTCCTGTCAACATTCAATACTCCGTAGAGCTCTGCGGACCCCACTCGCGGTACTTCTGACGTTACTAGAAGTACGCTGGGCTGAACATTCGAGCACATCCCGAATAGGGAGTTGTTCGGATTGGGTTGGACTCGGCCGGACAGTGGTTCCCGATACCCATGGGGTACGTCTGGCTGGTTTTTCCGCCCAGACGGGGTTGTGAGACGCCTCGATGTTCTGCGGCACCAACCATGAGTGAGAGTTGATAGACGGCATGCTAGATTGCTGTCGTCCCTACCGAGGTTATCGGTAGTCACCCTTTTAGCGTGACACGCATAAGTGGCGTATCCACTTCCAGTCCCGCGCAAGTGGGGGGGGGCTTTTTAGGAAACAAGGTATTGGCCTGATGGGAAACCCCCACGGTTGGAGAGCCCCTCGGATGGCGCTAACCCTGGGTTATTAGGAGGGGGCTTGAGCTTAGGCTCTTGCCCGGGTAGACCTTCGAAGCAACTGTTTCTCGCGATTCATTTGAAACAGTATGGAATTTTATTTCTGCATAAGTTTATTTGGATTAAAATGAAGTTAGCTTTAGAAAGACTAGTGTGTATACCCACTAATTAAAGCTAAGGGTAGAGAAAGTCATGTGAATGTATCACATCTGATGTCTTATGCTGTTCACACACACACACACACACACACACACACACACACGCACACAACTGCTTGTCTTAGATCAGAGGATTTCAAAACATGTATCTCCCTTCATTAGAATACAATATATTCTCTATCTGTGAAGAAGTTTGTTTTCTTTACGTTGTTTGCTACTACGTATGAAAAGCCGATTTGAGAAGGCTTTTTGGTAGTAACTTGTTTGCACCACGCTTTGGGCGTCAATTTGAAGTAGTTTGTATTGAAGGAGTTGTATTATATTTCAACTGTTGGGGAGCCGAACTTGTAGTAGTTGCAACCGCACGTATGGTATCCGGTTTCCGGTAGCCTTCGTCCCAAATGTACTTTCAGGTGGCCTTTGCCCCAAATTTAAAAAATATTAACTTTGCAATTTGGCTGTTTCTTTAAATATTATATATTTATGTTTGTCTCGACTGCGTCAGTATTGTTGTTAGAGACATGGATGTAGGCTTACACAGATTACAAGTTTTAATTCACTCCTTTTTATTAATACTTGATACGATTTAAATACCACTTCATTGATATAGAGAGCTGTGAGATTCTTTTTATTAATTAATTACACTTTTTAACAGTAAACTTGTTTTTCGTCTCACACGAATACATATTATATTTCTTGAGGACGCACAAGCAACGCCTCCAGTTATGAGCACTGTCTGAAGGCGACACGTCTGGTTATGAGCACTGTTTGGAGGCAAATGAATTGATTTCAACCGTCTAAATTTGTAAATTTCTATATTTCAAGTCTCTGATTGGCTATTTTTACTCCAATAGAATACCTGCATTTAACTAAAGCTTTTTCTGGTAGTTGATTGACTATTTTTTTAAACTGTCTCAAACATTTACAGCTCCTACATTATTAAATTACGTAATATATTCATATAACATTATTACACATGGATACAATAATGTAAACATATGCAATTGCTGTTACATACATTTTACAAATTATTAGATACATATTGCATCAAGGCGGGCTGTTATTTAATTTACATATTATATAATTTGACTGAAATCATTTAAGTGTTAAAAATACTGCCTCATCTGCCATAATTTAGAAGTAGACATACTAAAACATATTAAAATAGGCTTCAACCACCCTTTTAGGATGCTCTAGGCAGTAGAACTACCATCGGTAGTCTGTATTTTTCACGGTTCTTAAGTATCTGAAAGTATTTTGCACCTCTCTTTAAAGGACTGAAATAGGCATTTGCCTTTTAATGCGAGGTGTGATGATTGCACGTTTAGAGCACAGATTATTTCCGTCTTGACTTCCTATTTAATGTTTTACAGAAGCCGAAGAAGGAATTTCAGTTCGTTAGCCCGTTCTCTGTATTTTCTGGGGAGATTAGGAATGGCCTTTGTTAACATAACATTAGTAAAACGAGAAAAGTTTGCACAGCAACACAAACTTTCTTAATGATTTCGCCTTTTGCTTCTTCGTTTGTTTCATTCTTTTTCCTGATTTGTTAAACAAGTATTTGCATCTAAATATCTCAATTTTGTTTTCTGTAACTTCGATACATAAATTACAATTTAAAATATTCATAAACATGTTATTCGGCTTTGACTTTATATGGTTTTCTACTAACGTTATTTAAGATCTTTGTAAAATATTCACGAAGTGCAATATCAATATTGGATTTTCAATCTTTTTTACAGTTTGATGAAGTAATACGTTACATTCCCCTCAAAAATATCAAATCGAAACCTTGCAGGAAATGCATGTAGACTCCTTGAATAATAAAAAAGAATTTAAAAATAAAATAAAAATTAAATAGTAAAAACGTTACACGCACTTATGTGTGTGAATTGTATAACTTAAATAGAAAAGTCGAATGAATACTACACTTTATTAATTCCGAATTTTTCAATGAGGAACGTGGAGATTTTCATAAAATTTCTCTTAGCCCAATTACCCTTTACAGAGTCAACTATTCACTCCTACATTATTTTCTAACAAATATGATTTGGATAAAAATATGTTTTTAGTTCACCATGTACATAATAGGTAGTACACATACTGCACTCCACCTAAAAAATTCAATACAGAGTTTTCAACGAAATCCAAATAAAGCGTTTTTGGAAACATGTCCATGCTGGTTGTTTGTGTATGTCTGTAGCTGTGAACAAAAAGTTCATTATCTTCCAAGGATTTGCCGGTCCTCGTAGCCGTAGTCGCTGGAGTGTGTAGCTCCAACGCTCCTCCAAGCTCAGGGTCACGGGTACGAGTCCCGCCATGGGCATGGGTGTTTGCGTGTGTATGTGTATTGTGTAATTGCGCTGATAAGTGATAACGAAAACAGTAAAAACACAGTATCATAAACTGGGTAAAATAAGGCAACCTTTTTTTTAACAAAACAAAAACACAAGGAATGTGACATAAAGATTTTCAAGAAAATCCTACCACTCTAACTACACTTTACATGGAAAATGTTTCCAAAATTTTGATTTTCTAAAGAATGGCTTTGATTAAAATACCATATATGAAAGATACTTACAACACAAATAAAATGTATATTTATAATTTTCTAGGAATAGCCTAGGAAGTCCTCTTCATTCTGAAGCAATTTTTATAAAGTTGTACAACTGGTAAACGTTAAACGGTAGACGAAAACGTACCACACAAACATGTAGATATTTTTAATACATACAGTTATTTAAAATACATTTTTGTGGCATAAGCCATTTCAGGGGTATTCATTATTTAAGGTTCGAATTATCAATACTTTTCATTCTTTAAAAGTCCCATCGATTTTCAGTTGTTTCTCGCGATTGCATGGAAACGGTATGGAATTTTAAGGCTAGTGCATAGCGTCCAGTTCTTAAACATTTGATAATCGCAATTCTCTTTGCATTTTAACGAAATCTGTTATGTAGCCATTTATACAAAGGTTTACTTGTATTAAAATTTAGTGGATAGAAAAATAAGCTTCAGTAAGAATAGTTTGTACGGACACCAATAAAGATAGGGGGTAGAGAAAGTCATGTGAGTGTACCTCATCTGATTTTTGAGATATCACCGTCGTCGTTTTCTAATGCTCCCCCTAAGGGGGTAACCTCATTCCACCAAGCGATGACGACCCATTTCTGAGATGGAGGCACGCAGCGGGCGGGGTCCGTTGCCTTTGATGATACGGTGGACTCCGAATCACGTTGTGCCTTGGGGACACTTCACATGAGCATGTTAGAGGTGAAGGTGTGGATAAGGCCGACTTAAAACCTTCACCCCAAAGCAGGAAATCGAATCTCAGACCCCCAGTACGAGAGCTGGAAACGAGACCGCTGCTGTACCCGGATGTCCTAGTTTTGTTATATTGACTTGAATAAAATATACCTTGAAATTTCTGTAAATAACTTTGAAGTCATCTTCATTCATAATGACTTCTGTAAAATTATACATAACTGGGAAACCATAAGGGACTGATATAAACTTACTGCAGGAAAAATCAACTTTGTTATAGTAGCGTTAACCAAGTCCGAGTTATTCGTTGTTATAGTCTCGAGAGTAACAACAATGGCGGAAAACGACAAACTTGCAAGGGTAGGGAAAACGAGTGATCACAAGCACGTGATGTTTTGGCTCGAACTGGAAGACACATTGTTTTATTGTTACGTATGTATTAAAAGGCCATATTGTGGCGTGTATGTGTGAGTATTGTCACGCCAGACACATTATTGCGTCGTTTTAAATTAAATTGAGTGTTATTTATGGACGCTCTTTAACTACTATGGTTCTTAGCGTCCCATTCTATATTGGGCGTGAAAGATCGGTAATTTTGCTCAAAGGCCTCTTTATCAGGCATGAGGTTCTTTTACGTGCCGTAAATCTACGACACGGGACCACCGGCTTTACTTCCCTTCCGAAGGAAGCCATGCTAAGGATTTATACGCCCGAAAAAAATCCATCGCCCTCCGCCGGGGAACCGCGACCTTGGGAACTAGAGGCACGGTACCATTAGTCCACGGAGGACGACTTTGCGTCGTTGGCAAGTGTTGTTGGGGTAATTCTTTCGGCTTTGTGTTTGAAGTTCGTCTGGCGTGGCGACTCGCCACCTTCTGGCTGGCGGTCCTAGCCAGAGGTGGAGAGAGTGGCGGAAGTGAGCGCTGCTTCTTTGTGTGTTGAGTGTCACTTTTAGTCGAGTGTGGATTCTGAAAGGTTGTATGTGAAGTTTGTGAATGTAGCTTCCTGTGTGTAATATTTCCCCTCAGTTTCTTACTTTGTTTTGTGTGCGATGTAGGGGCACCGCGCTTAACCGAATAAACCACAGGTATTGTGATTAATGTGGAATTCTGTGTATTTTGTTATAATTAACCCACGCCTGCTCTGAATGCTGCCTCTGCAGCTATGCCTCCCAATGTACATGCTGAGGTAACTAAAATTTAATATCTAGCTGTAAACCTTTTGGCCAGTATGTAAAATATATTTATAATGTATGTGAAATAAAACATATAAATCTTGAATTTTCTGCGAGTAGTATATGAAGTCCTCTTCATTGTATAGGGACTTACCTAGATAAAATGTATATCTCCTGAAAACACACAGTTTATTTCAAATAGATATCCGTTACTATTGGTTTGAACTTTTCAATACTTCATTTCTTGAAGAAGTGTCCTCATCTAGTTGTTTCTCGCGATGTCATAGAAAGAGTATGGAATTTTAAGGCCAGAATATCGCGACCAGCTTTTAAAACTTGACCATCGCTTCGACCTACTCTACCTCTCTATACCCAAACGAACGAAATGAGTAATGAAATTATATCCGTATTGGAGTTGTATATTACAATTACGTAACATTACACTGCAAGTCATGCATTCTAGAATAATTATTATAAATAGATGTAAAAGAATTAAAACTTACGTACTCTAATGTGCGGCATTAACAGTCCATTTGTACCACAGCTGTCCTTACCTACAACAAAAGAAATCGGGGTTACATTAGTATATAAAGAAGTTAAAAAAGTGGGTTTGTCACACAAATAGAGCAAGAGGGAAGAATGTAATAAATTCATGAGAGCTGAACACTGGGCTTGCTCTTAATAAAATCAGTTCGTGAGATAATGTTTCTCATTCAGTGAGACAGAATTAGTAGATTGATACAAGGGGTAAAAGTAGGGTTTGTTTCGCAATCCTACGAGTAAAATAAAACCATATACTATTTTTACTTTCTCTACTACGTATAGTAAGTAGGGGAAGTATTGCATTCCATCCAAAAATTCGATTATGAGATTTCACCGGAAATACGTGTTTTGAGGTACCCTGAATCCAAAAAAAGGCACTTTAGAAAAAGGTCCGTGTGTGTCTGTGAACAGCATCACTCAAAAACGAAAAGTAGGATAAATACCAAAATTGCTATTTAGGTTCAGCATGCTTCAAAGATGCGATAGAAATATTTTCAAGAAGATTTCATAACCCCAGACTATCCTTTACATGGAACATTTTTTGAAAATTTTGCTTTCCTCAAAAATGATCTAACGATTGTTATTCAAATATCATATGTTTAATATATTTTTATGGCAAACGAAATGTATATGGTGAATTTTTTGGGTATGTCCCCAAAACTCCTCTTCATTCTGAATGACTTTTGCATATAAGGTAAACCGTAAGAGATAGAAAAAAATTTACTACAACAAAATGTAGATCTTGTTAAAATACATAATTTGTCATATACATTCTTTTGTCGAATGACCCATTTCCTAGATATTGTATATTTGTTTTTATTTTTCAAAACTTATACTTTTCTTAAATGGGAATTCGTTATTCACTTTTTTTAATGCCCTGACATGCAAAGAGAATGAAATGCTTCACATAGCAAGCAGTACTTAAAAGATTTGGCTATCGTTGAAAGCCTACCATATTCCTCTTGCACCTACAAGAAAAAATGAGCAATAAGATCTGCAAAGGTTCATCTCGATTAACATGAAGCATATGGAGAATAAGCGTTTGTAAAAATAGTTTGTACAAGAGTAGAGAAAGTCACGTGAGTGCAACACTTCAGATATTTTTAGACCGCGCTCGAATTTGTAAAATATCAATGACATGATATTGATTCCTGAAACTAACGGAGATCCCGTTTAGAACGAGATTCTTGAAACAAGAGAAATTACGTTAAAAAGCGATATATCAGATGTTTTTTTTTTTGATTAGATAGTAATCATTTTCAGTTAAATTATTTTCAACATGCTTTACACCAGGCAATGAAGCGACTAAAATTGCTATATCATATTCTTTCTGGATTTTTTGGATAAGTTTGTGTTACTCTTAATGCTGTTTCTGTAATTTCACCTGGCTCTTCTATTTCAGTTTCCTCTGATTTCATAATTGACCGTCATTTAATCTTTATGTAGGTTATACTAGAGAAAAGTATAACGGTTAAATGAAAGAAAGCAGAAGGCTGCCAGTATAACTTAAGGTTAGCTCTACAACGAATTGCGATAAACTGAAGTATAATAATTTGTATTGTGAACAGTTATTGCGAGCGCCATGAGAAATTAATCGTGCAAAAAGACATAATGAAAAGTAAAACCTAAACAAGCTAATCAAATTAATAAACATGTGCAAATACAAAGAGTAATTTCCATGTGACTGGGCTTGAAACCAAAGTTGGTCATAATGGAGTGGTATAAAATGTTTATCGCACTAGTGCGATAATGTAAATCTTCTAAAGCCTCTACTTTGAGGCCATGGTGTCTAAAATAGTTATTTATTATACACTTGTTAAAAGTAGGGTTTTATTTTGCAAGTAGGAATGTTTACAAGTAGCAATTCTACGAGCAAAATAAAACACTTTTAACATGCGTGGCGTACATTTTTCTTAGACAATCCTGAATTTTGTAAAATAATAATAACGTAATACTATTTTCACTTCAGGCCTATAACCAAATAAGAGAAATGGCGCCTAGAGGAAGAACAGAAGTGTGGACTGCCTCTGTGGTCAGGTGGTTAGCATGTCAGCCTCTTAATCCGTAGGTTTCAGGTTCCATTCCCACTGGAGGGCGCCTGGATTATTCATTACCCTCACTAGATTCCGGAAGTATGAAAGAGAGGTAAATGTGTGTATGTGTTAATTTAAAGACAGCCCAAATATACGCAATATTAAACGAATGAACACCATTGGCATAGCAATTGTTCCAAAAGCGAAAAGCCGATATTACCGTAGATGTTAATGTGGCATATAATTGAAAAAAGAAAAGAAAAAGAAAGAAAAGAGACATGAGCAGCGAGAGTGTAGTAAAGTTAAAGGTATACTTCACGGGCAGCGCACAGCAAGTAAGCCGTAGCGGCTCTTTTTGCTTCCAACGTGACCCCTCGGAGGGCGGGATAAGGGGAGAGATCCGAAGGGTAACCAGACCGGATGCGAGGGACGCAGGCATGTACGGGGCCCCTAATGTTTTCAGATTGAAGGCATCCGGCGCCGCCCGGTCCTACTCATATACAACCCAACATCCAACACTCTTCTATCGGATGGAGCTCAATCGGGGGAGAGGCCTAACTGAGTAGTTCCCGCAACGACGCCAGGGAAAAAACCTCTACAGAGCGCAAGCCACCGTCCAGCCGCAAACCGCCAAACGCCGTTGTCTGGTCCTGATACAGATAAGGAAGATGATGGGTACTGGAAATGAAGCGCAGGAAAGTGGTAGAAGCTGAATCACCCCAGCATTCGCCTTTCGAATCGAGAAACCCCAAAATTCCATGGGTCAAGTGGACGGTCACTGGGGATCGAGCCCGGGACCTGCCGACGTTGCCTCCTGAGCCATTCCCGCGGTGCGAGAATAAAGTAGATGTTGTGTTGATTCGCTAGCAGTTCTTACCTTACAATGAAGCGATTATATGCTATATCCTGAAGTTTTGCTTTCTCTAATACGTATAGTAAATAGGGGAAGTGTTGTACTCCACCCAAAATTCGTTGTCGAGACTTCAAAGGAAAATATATGTTTTGAAGCTCTCCAAAATAGCACTTTTATAAGAAAAAATTGTGTGTGTTCTGAACAATGTAATTCAAAAGTAAAGTCGGGAAATTACGGAACTTCTATTTAAGTTCAGTACCTTCCAAAGATGCGGCAAAATGATTTTCAAGAATATCCCTCGCCTCCAACTACCCTTTACATGGAACATTTTTCGGAATTGTTTATTTTCTAAAGCATGGCTCTAATAATTTTGATTAAACTACCATACTTAAAGATATTTATATGAAAAATAAAATCCAAATCTTCAATTTCCTGGGAATAGCCTGTAAAGACTTCTTCATTCGGAAGGAATGTTTGGTATAATGCTTTATAAGCGTTAAGCGATAAACGAAAAGGTACACCTCAAAAAATGTACCTATATCTCTTTAAGGCACATAATTTATTTCGAGTAACTTTTTTGTGGCATAAGCCATTACTGAGATATTCGTTATTAATGGTTCGACTTTGTCATTCCTTTGAAGTAGATTTTCAGTTGTTTCTCGGGATGCCATGTAAGGCCGGGCATGGTGGCCAATTTTTAAAACCGTATCCTTTGCTTCAATATCTGCTATTAATTCTGCCTGCCAGTTGCTACAGTGGTTGGGTACAGGATCTTTCTCTCAGGGTATGCGTGGGCGTAGTGTGAAAGGATAACACCACTTTAAATTGACTGAGAAATTTAATGTGATCTAATACTTGAGCTACTGAAGCAAGTTGCCAACCGTTTGAAGAAAAAAAGTTTAACTGATTAAGATTCGTAGCACTCGAAACTGATACAATTGAATTATTATAACTGCTAACTTCTGCAGTATCTTAAATAACGGTTTCTGCAATAAAAAGAAACTAGAAGCGTAACGTGAATCGTTAAAATGCTTACCGGGAAAACCCCTCGCGGCTACCAACTGCCGATCACAGTAAAAGACTGTAATCCCAAGCATGTACACGAAGAAAAGAAAGACAGACAAGACGATAACTTTAGCAATACATTCTCTTTTATTACTTAAGCTCAGTTTACCTTAGAAGTATCCTACCAAGGTTCCTTCTCGCGCTGGGCCAATCTTAAGCTCCTACATAGGCGTCTCTGACACTTACTACGGGCTACCTCCCGGAATCTAAGAATCTTTCTCTTTTCCAGAATTTCTGTCTATGTGAACTCTGCAAACGTTATGAAATTATAACCTCAACTGCATCCCAGAAATCGTTACACTAACGCGTTCGCTCCTCAGCTATTACTATTGCTATTGCTCGCTAATTACCTTTTGCACGGGACAAATCTTTGCACTAAATGTTATTACATTATACATTGAATTAAATGTAAGGAAATTATTTATTGCAATTATTTATCTATCTTACTATCACTTCTCTATTTAATTACTTATATCTTTCTGTTAATATTTACGGCATTACATGGAAAGGGTATGGAATTTTAAGTCGAGCGTAAAGCGTTCAGCTCTTAAACATTTAATTGTCGCTCTTCCCCTTACAATCTATAAGAAATGTATAATGTAGCTATTAACTGCACATGTTTATCTGGATTAAAATGGAGATAGAAAGATAAGACTTAATAAGATGTAAATGTAAAGCATCAGATATTTTTGTTAGCAATTTTAATATTATTCTTACGGCATCTTCCAGAATTTTTAATTCATTTCCATCTTTATTCATCCTTCCGAAATTTTATTAAATTATCATATCATAGACAAAAGAATTAACGATTCAGATTAAAGAAACCACAAGGCTGCCAACACAAGGAATAGATCAACTGGACAACGCATTGCAATAAATTGAAGTATGACGATTTGAATTGTCAACAGATAATGCGACCTAATGTGATCTAATGAAATGTAAAAGCTAATCAAACCAAGTCGATTTATTAAACATGTGCAAATACAAAGGGTAATTGCCATGTGATTGGACTTGAAATCAAAGTGCTAATCATAGAGTGGCATAAAAGTTGTATGTACTACTGCGATAGAGTACAACAAGTTCTACTTTTAATACTAGATGTCTAAAAAACACTATTTAATAACTATTTATTACCATCTTAGGGCAGATACATATGTACGTAATCATGCTAGAGATTTGAAACATTTTTATTTTTAGTTACTCTACCGCCTAATCAAAATCAAAAGAACTATTCCACCCAAAAATTCCAAATATAGATTTCACCGCAAATGCGTAGTTTGAGGTCCCGTAAATCTCAAAGTATTTTTAGGAAAACCTCAGCACGCAGGCATCTGTGTGCTCAAAAAGTAAATGCCCGATAAAGGCTAACTTTGTATTTAAGTTCAACATATTACGAAGAAATTACACCAAGATTGTCAAGAAAATATTCCCAACCCAAGCTAGCTTTTATATTAAAATCTTTTTCCTTACTTTGTATCCATTATATACATATAAGAATGCTGTATCTGTTTGAATTATACTTTCACACATTTAGTGTGTATTGAATTGTCTGAAAATAGCCTGCTATATACTCTTCATTCTGAATAGATTTTATATAATTTTCTACAAACTGATAAAGCGAAAGAGATAGACGAAACCTTACTACACACAAAAAAACTGTAGTTCTCGTTAAACACACAATAAATATTTTATGATTTTAATCATTTCAGAAATGTTTAAGTTTTTTGAAGTGCTCATTGACCATTCATTTGTTTCTCGCGATGCTAAGCAAAGAGTATGGAATTTGAAACCAGCTTATAACGACCCAATAAATATTTGACTATCACTTCAGCCTTCTGCATCCCCCTTGTACCTACATCGAAGTGTGTAATGAACTAATTATGCAAAAGTTTATCTCACTGAACTGAAGTAGACCGAAAAATAAGCTGTTTTGAGATGGTTGTGGAAGATATGAAAATACATGTTTTGAGGTACCCTGTGTGCCTGTGTGTATGTCTGTGAACAGTATAACTCAACGATAAGTCGGATAAACACCAAGCTTGATATTTAGGTTCGATATCATCCGAAGATGCTACACGAAGATTTTCAAAAAAATCCCCCACCCCAACTAGCCCTTATATGGAACATTTTTTCGAAATTTTATGATGTTTTAAAAAATGGTTCTAACGATTTTGATTTAAATACCATATAAGAAAGATATTTACATGACAAATAAAATATGTCTTGAATTTTCTGGGAATAGCCTATGAAGACCTCTTTATTCGGAGGGAATTTTATATAATCTTGTATAACTGATAAACGTTAAGCGATAGACGAAAATGTAGTACACAAAACATGTAAATCTCTTTCCAACTAATAATTTATTTAAATTAAGTTTTTCTGCGGCATTAACCATTTCTGAGATATCCGTTATCACAGTTTCGAGTTGTTCATTTTTTGGTCATTCTTTTAAAGTCCTTTTACCACCAGTTGTTTCTCGCGATTGCATGGAAACAGTATGGAATTTTAAGGCTAGGGTATGGCTTCCAGTTCTTAAACATTTGACTATCGCTTTTCGCTTTGTATCTATAACGAAATGTGTAATATAGCTATTTCTGCGAATATTTTTTGGATTAAAAAGTAGTAGACCGAAAAATAAGCTTGAGTAAGGATATTTTATATGCCCACTAGTAAACGAGAGAGGGTCGAGAAAGTTATGTGAATGTATCATATGAAATTTTTTAAAAATGTTCTGAAACTTTGGTTTTTATATTACGTGCCTAATTTTGGTGTCTGGGTGTTAAAACTCGCCATTTGAATCACTAAGTGAGTATGCTTATAGCTTATAAACAAACATTCAGGAGCGGCGGTGAAAAATCTCTCATACCTGTTATGAAATAGGTTTGGAACGCCAAAAGAAATATTTACATTACTTGCTTTCCACTCGAGGCCGCTACTTAGTGTGATTTTGACCTATAATTACCGAGCGATGTGGCGCTGCGGTAACGTGCGCGACTCGCATTCGGGAAATCCTGAGTTCGATCCCGGGACGACCACTCACTTGTATAAATTAAATTCAGTTTTATTTATGGACGCTCTTTAACTGCTGTGGTTCTTAGCGTCCCATTCTATATTGGGCGTGAAAGACAGGTAATTTTGCTCAGAGGCCTCTTTATCAGCCTTGAGGTTCTTTTACGTGCCGTAAATCTACGACACGGGACCACCGGCTTTACTTCCCTTCCGAAGGAAGCCATGCTAAGGATTTTTACGCCCAAAAAATCCATCGCCCTCCGCCGGGTTTGAACCCGCGACCTTGGGAACTAGAGGCTAGCACGGTACCATTAGTCCACGGAGGACGACAACCCAATTGGACCACCGGTATTTCGCGGCTTTCCCAGGTCGACAGATGAATGCTAGAGTGGTTCATCATCTACCCTGGCTCTCCTGCCCCGCATTTCCTGTAGCTATCATCTTCTTTGTCATTTGCTTCAGGGTTCTAGGATCAGACGACGGTGTTCGGCGGGTTGCGGCAGGACGGTGGCTGTGCGCCCTGTATAGGTTTCATCCTGACGTGGTCCAGGGACTGCTAGGCTGGAACGCGCCTCTGGGTGCTTTCGTGCCAGAGCTCCTACGGAGAATTCACGGAGGCTCGAGGCCTGATAGACTGGGATCGGGCGGAATTGGAGGCGTTCAATCTGGAAAGCATTAGGGACCCCGTCTGTGCTTATGCCCGTCGTCATCCGGATCTGGTCGCCCTTCGGGTCTCTCCCCTCATCCCTCCCTCTCTTCCTCCCGGGAATAAAAGCACAGGGTGCCGGCTGGCCTGCGTGGGGTGCTCTGACCGGTTTCGGGGGCCCCTCCGTTCATTCATACCTTTCCTTGAACGATAATATGTATACTGTCTTGAGGATATAACTACAGACAAAACGAGAGAGCATTCGTTTTTCTTTGGATGAAGAATGCTTTTGGAGCACGTCTATAGAGTAACGTGATGTATGATTAAATGTTTTGTGATGTTTTGGAGCACCAGGAAGTAACAATAATTAACTCTCTGGCCTTCTCTGCAAATATTATTACTTTTGGTATTTTCCCGGAGATGGCTCATATAAGCATTCCTTTTGTGCAAACTATCGTTTGCAGATTTACGATCACATCCGTAGACATTTGCCCCCTTCATGAGTGTGTTGTAAACGTAAATATGCCAACTTTATACGATGCACGCTTTTATTATTTTATACATTGTTCTGCTACTTGTATTTCTTTATTCGTAAAGGAAGCATATGCATTCCTTCCGATTCAAACATCGTAACAGATATTTCTGCCACATTGAGCAAACTTATTTTTATTCACAGTCATACTCTCTCTCCTCTTTAACTGATTACACGATTATTTGTAGAACTTATACCCCAACGACTTACAAGTGAATGTCTTGGGTCAGTAACCTTGAAGAAGTTGTTTTTGTTGTGATTGTTATAGTTGCCCCACGCTTTGCGCCAACTTGAAGTAGGAGTTTTGAAGGAGTATTATCGTATTTCAACTGTTGGGGTGCCGAACTTGTAGTAGTTCAACAGCACGTATAGTAAACAGTTTCCGGTAGCTTTCGCCCCAAATGTATTTTTAGGTGGCCTTTGCCCCAAGTTTAAAAAAAATGACTTTGTAATTTGATTGTTTCTTTAAGTATTAAATATTTATGTTTGCCTCGGCTGCGTCAGTATTATTGTTAGAGACATGGAAGTCTTGGCAGGGCGTGATGCGACAAGAATGCAGGCTTACACAGATTTTAAGTTTTAATTCAGTCCTTTTTATTAATCCTTAATACAAATTAAATAGCACTTCATTGATATCGAGAGCTGTGAGATTCTTTTTGTTTATTAATTACACTTTTTACCACGTAAAAGTATTTTTCGTCTAACACCGTCTGCAGGCAACTGACTAGATTTCAACAGTCTAAACTTGTAAATTTTTGTATTTCAGGTCTCTGATTGGCTATTTTTACTCCAATAGAATACCTGCATTTAACTAAAACTTTTTTCTGGTTGTTGATTGACTATTTTTATGAACTGTCACTAAAATTACATTAATGCTTCCAAAAATCACAAATAACATTTAAACTCTCAAACTAATTATTGCCTCAAGGTTACCTCATTGTTAACTCATTGTTAGGAACGTTTGACTTATTATTCTCACAGCTGCTACATTATTAAATTACGTAATGTATTCACATAAGATTATTGCACATGGATACAATAATATAAGCATATGCAATGACTGTTATATACATTTTACAAATTATTACATACACATATTGCTTCAAGGCGGGTTTTTATTGAATTTACTTATTATATAATTTGACTGAAATCATTTAAGTGTTAAAAATACTGCCTCAACATATCGAGGAGCAAGCAACTCTAGATCATACCATATCCAGGATGGGTGATCATCTCAATGTCTGGTGTGGCGGTGAAATACAAAGAAATGAAATGCAGTGACAAAAGGGACGATAGGAAAATTCGCGGATCAAATTATCCACCAGCATTCGTCTCGCGACAGAGAAAAACCGCAAAAGAAACTTTCGGCCAGCCGCGGGAATTTGAACCCGGGACCTTCCGGATGCGAGTCGCTCAAGCTACCGCGTAACCGCTACATTCATATTCACAATAGATAAAATACGCGCGTGTACTATGACTGACTGGATAGCCCGTCAGCAGCTTGTCTGCCATTAATCGATGACGTAACGGACGGCCACGTATAATACATGGCAACTTGTGATGTTCCAGAATAACGATTTGTAGATGGCCGTAACGCGTACTTTAACACTCCGCGAGTGGTACAGTTCTACATAATTATACATTTAGAATATCTATCATTCTTATTTGCCGCTTTTAAATGTTTGCCTGTTAGTATTATATTAAACTTTTATAAGTGGAATTTTCACATTTTTCAGTATATAATATACAAACTGTCCTGCATGATGAAGCCTCCATTCAAATAAATTGAAAATTGTACTGTTCTATATGTAAGCCTTTCTACCAATTTGTGTCATCAATTCGTTTGAAAGCCTAAAAAAAGCTCTTTTAGTACACGCTCTCTAAAATAGCTGCTTGTCGGGTGTTAACATGCCCTAGGCCGTTAAAGTTGTCATGGAACTCTTTAGTGGCATAATAAAAAAAATCCAGATGGCAGTGAACAGTAATACAAACTTCAACAGGTTTTTAAACAAAATAATTGATCATAAAATATGAAATACAGTCCAAGATTTGTTATTTTCTCTACTACGTATAGTAAGTAGGGGAAGTATTGTATTCCACCCAAAAATTCGATATCGAGATTTCACCGGAAATACATGTTTTGAGACCCCCTGAATAAAAAAAAGCATTTTTAGAAACATGTTCGTGTGTGTGTGTGTCTGTCTGTCTGTCTGTCTGTGTGTGTCTGTGAACAGCATAACTCAGAAACGAACAATCGGATAAACACCAAATTTGGTATTTATGTTCAGCATTTTCCAGATATGCGACACGAAGGTTTTCAAGCAAATCCCCCCACCCCACATTCCCCTTTACATGGAACATTTTTCGAAAATTTTAATTTTCCCAAAAATAGCTCTAACGATTTTGATTAAAATATCATATTTTAAAATATTTTCATGACAAATGAAATGTATATCTCGAATTTTCTGGGAATGTCTCTAAAAGTATTCTTCATTGTGAACGACTTTTGCATAACTGGTAAACCATAAGAGATAAACAAAATTTTACTACAAAAAATGTAGATCACATTAAAATACACAATTTATGCCATACACATTTTTTTTGTTGAGTGAACCATTTTCGAGATATTGCTTGTTATTCCCTTAAATTTTCCAATACTGGACATGCAAAGAGAGTGGAATGCGCCACATAGCAACCAGCGCTTAAAAGATTTTTCTATCGCTTAATGCCCATAAATTCCCCTTGCACCTACAAGAAAATTAGCAGTAAGATTGACATCTTGATATCTCGATTAACATGAAGCATATGGAGAATAAGCTTTTATAAAATAGTTTGTACAAGAGTAAAGAAAGTCATGTGAGTGTAACACATCAGATCTTTTGTATTAATCATGCCCTTTACTAGCATTTTTCACAATACAATTCATCATTTAAAAACAAATGTAGGTTAATATGGTTTTATCGTTTATCAGAAACTCTTCACAAAAATGAAAGATGGAAGCGACAATGGAAGTTACATGATAGTGACAAACGACAGTTCATAGCCAATTTGAAACTACTCCTCGAGAATGAAAATCCGCCACATATATTCTTTCTCATACTGCTACTGAGATGTTGCTGGCAGCATCTCTGATTCAGTGTTTCTGGCTCGGATTGAAATTTCCTTGGGATTTTCATCCATATTTCCAGTCACAAGTTTGTTGTTTAGAAACGAGCGCTCTAATAGGCATTGCCATTTACATGCGCAACTATTGTTACGGTCAAAGCTTCCTAGGAGGCGTTGGTACGGTTCATAGCTTACGATTTAGGCTGCTAAGAACACGTGTCAACAAATGACTGACTATGCCTTTTATATTTATACAGTACTTATATTTAATTAGTTTATTTTATTTAATATAACTTGGAGACTATTGTATGCACAACGTACTCAAAAGCTTTTAGCGGTTTCATCCAGTATTTCGGATATCTCATCTCAAATACTTAATTGGTCCACTTAAGCCTTATTTTGTGTAATTGATACATAAATAGCTATTTTGGTATTACTACGGAGTTATTCGTGAGGTAAGATGCTGTATTTGCTAAACTAAATGTAGTTAGGTACTGGCTGCGAATAATTAAAGGTGAGCAAACAACTCTGAGAGCAATATGTTATTATTGTTATCAAATGAACAACACAGAGCATCCAAAATGGTAGGCAGCAGGGTTACAACGGGAATTATTAAAATTGGCTTAAACGATATCTGGCAAAGGGGTAGTGAAAATACACACAGTGCCATGAAAAAAGTCAAAAGACGACTAAGCGATATAAACAGGCAGGAAATAGAATCTTAATGTAGACAAAGATCAACATTAGAGCTACATAAAGGGTGCAAAACTCGCAAGATTGTTGATGATGCTGGCAGGAGAATTTGCCCATTATGCGGGGAACAGGAAGACTGGACGCATATTTTGGCAGCTTGTGTGCAGACGAAGGGTATTAGGAAAAAATCTGATGTGTTACACTCATTTGACTTTCTCTACTCTTGTACAAACTATTTTTACAAACTCTTACTCTCCATATGCTTCATGTTAATCGAGATATCGAGACGTTAATCTTATTGCTAAGTTTCTTGTAGATGCAAGGGGAATTGCTAGGCTTTAAGCGTTAGTCAAATATTCAAGAGCTGGTTGCTATGTGGAACATTCCTCTCTTTGCATTACCAGGACAAAATAAAATGAATCACGAATTCCCATTTGTGAAAAAGTATAAGTATTGGAAAATTTAAGGGAATAACAAGCAATATCTCGAAAATGGTTCCTCAACAAACAAAAAGTATATGACTTAAATTGTGTATTTTAACGCGATCTGCATTTTTTGTGTAGTTAAAGTTTGTCTATCTCTTATGGTTTACCAGTTATGCAAAAGCCGTTCACAATGAAGAATAATTTTGGAGACATTCCCAGAAAATTCAAGATATACATTTTATTTGGCATGAAAGTATCTTAAATATATGATATTTTAATCAAAATCGTTAGACCCATTTTTGAGAGAATTAAAATTTACGAAAAATGTTCCATGTAAAGGGTAATCTGGGGTGGGGGAATTTTCTTGAAAACGTGTCGCATTTCTGGAAGATACTGAATCTAAATACCAAGTTTGGTGTTTATCCGACTGTTCGTTTCTGAGTTATGCTGCTCACGTACAGAAAGACACACACACATGGACATGTTTCCAAAAATGCTTTTTTTGGATTCAGGGGGCCTCAAAACTTATATTTTCGGTGAAATCTCGGTATGGAATTATTGGGTGAAATACAATACTTCCCCCACTTACTACTATATGTAATAGAGAAAGTAAAAATTATTACCGGAAGTATTTTTGGCTTCCAACAGACGGAGGGCAGCATGCTGGGACTTGATTCTAAACAGCCAGAACTGGCCAAGCTTGGGCACATACTTAATGACAGTACGTGTACCAAGAGATAAGGGGTTTATGTAAATTTTCTTTAAATATATGTGGTACTTGAGTACCACTTGTGCGTGTGTGTTTGTGTGTGTGTGATTCAGAGTGTTTTTCATTTTATATGTATGTATATAGTGTGGTGATTATAAAATAGTTGTTTTCTGGTCGATTCTGCAAGTCACATTTACAGACCAGGTATTTTTCTAGAGAGCATGTACGGTCTTATGATCCATGCGTTTGGTTATGCAATTAATGTAATACTAATTACTTAATGAATACCACTACTACTACTGTTTTGTTATTAAAAATTAAATGCTTCCTTCACTCAAAAGTTGGACTGGTATAAAAAGGTCTATTGTGTATTATTCTACAGAAATGAAGGTGAGAGCGTAAGAAGTACGAGAGCTAAGGAAAGATTTAAAAGTACACAAAGGTTAAGAATAAACCTTATGTATTATGACACGAGTTTATATATCCACAGCTATTTCCAAATGATAGATGCATATCGAAGATTTTATCTGACAAAGGAGTTGTAGAATCAAATTCATTAACACTAACATTTAATAACTCTAAAATCTATATTTATGAATGTTGGCAACTTTTTGGCCCTTTTACGCGATTGGGTATCCTTGGAAGTAAAAACAATGACTGAAACATTAAGTAGGCGGACGTAACTTTTGTCCACCACTGTACATGTCTTTCATCAAGATTCTGGTCACGACTGTACTGAACATTCAAGATGAAAATGAATATTCTTTGAATATCTCTTATTTCAGATTTTCCCTAAAACTTTCTTTTTTCTTTCCTCGCAAGAAGGAAAAGAAAGTCTTCTCCCCTTCTATCAAACAGATCGTCTTTAAAATAAAATAACAAGAAAGAACACGGAGAAAAAAGGGCCATCCTAGCCAACAATACGGGTGAATAAATGCAAATAAAACTCCCAGAGGGATGGAGGAGGGCTTCCTTGCTCCAGTTAGTTACGTTGGCAAGGGAAGAAACCAAATCATGCCGAATTCAATTTGAATGTTAAAACAACTTGTCTGATTATAGCCAAGACGGTTGCCTCGCGACGGAATACAGAATATTGTTATCTGCTGGTACATAGTGTGGTTTAAACCATGATCTTGTTCATCACATTATATCGTGATCATCATCTAGTCACATGCAACTGGGCGGCATGATTTCTGTGTTTCGTCCATATATTGTACATATGTATGCTTCATATTCAAGCTCTGTGTTATTCTTTTGTGCTTTGTATAAAGGCTCCAATTATGGTCAATCGAACAAAATAAGCTCACATGGTAGCAGTCCGTGGTTCCCATTCGTGTTTTTGCGGGTTCACATCCTGGCCAATCTGGCTGCTGTTTTCGTGGCTTCCTTCAATACAACGATTAAGAAAATAAACAAATAAAATGCTAGTATCCTATGCCAGAGTATCTATCCCAAATTCCCATTGTTTATTTAAAAATATTTAATAAAGTTTCTAGTACATTATTACTGCATAGAATACTTAGAACTAATACTAATAGCTAATACTTATACTAGTACAATCATATAAAACCAAATTAAATAAGTAAAACAGTTACATCTTAACCTAACTTAAACTCTAAACCTAAGGTAAAATAAAACACAAATCATATCAAAATTTCCCACTAAACCTTTATTTTATCTAAATCTTTTAAATTTTATTATTGAAACTTCTTTAATAAGCAAAATTCTAATACAATATATCCCTTTTCCTAGCGTCCAATAAATAGTTACAGCTGTAAATCCAAATATAACCCTAATGTTTCCACAACTACCCTTACCGAACCTAACTGTACTGGTATATTCCATACGCCTTCATCATGTTCCCCTAGCCTACATTAAAAGTTGTATATTTAATCCAAAATATTAATTTTGAAATTTCAAAGCAAATGCAAGTTTTGAGGTTCTCTGAAACCTGATGGTAGCCATTTTTATTTCTCGAGCACCTACTTCCAGTAGGTATAGGATGTATTGCATTCCATCCAAAAATTCGATATCGAGAGATTTTATCGGAAAGACACATTTTGAGCTCCTCTGTTTAAACAGTTACAGAAAAAAGTTCGCGGTTTGTGAAGAGCATATCTAAAAAACCTGATGTGTTACACTCACATGACTCTCTACTCTTGTACAATCTAATTTTATAAACGCCTATTCTCCATATGCTTCATGTTAATCGAGATATCGAGATGTCAATCTTATTGGTAATTTTCTTGTAGATGCAAGGGAAATATGGTAGCTTTTAAGCGATAGTCAAATATTTTAACGCTGGTTGCTATGTGGCGCATTCCATTCTCTTTGCATGTCCAGGACATAAAAAAAATGAATAACGAATTTGAGAAAAAGTATAAGTATTGGAAAATTTAAGGAAATAACAAGCAATATCTCGAAAACGGTTCACTCAACAAAAGAAATGTATATGACATAAGTTGTGTATTTTAACGCGATCTACATTTTTTGTGTAGTAAAATTTTGTCTATCTCTTATGGTTTACCAATTATGCAAAAGTCGTTCACAATGAAGAATACTTTTGGAGACATTCCCAGAAAATTGGAGATATACATTTCATTTCTCATGACATTATCTTAAACATATGATATTTTCATCAAAATCGTTAGAGCCATTTTTGAGAAAATTAAAATTTTCGTAAAATCTTCTATGTAAAGGGTAGTCTGGGGTGGGAGGATTTTCTTGAAAACCTTCGTGTCGCATCTCTGGAAGATACTGAACCTAAATACCAAGTTTGGTGCTTATCCGATTGTTCGTTTTTGAGTTATGCTGTTCACAGACACACACACAGACACACACACACACAGACACACACACGGACATGTTTCCAAGAATGCTTTTTTTGGATTCAGGAGGTCTCAAAACATGTATTTCCGGTGAAATCTCGGTATCGAATTTTTGGGTGGAATGCAATACTTCCCCTACTTACTATACGTAGTAGAGAAAGTAAAAACGAAACGTCGCATAAATACCAGGCTTTGTATTTAAGTTCAGCGTCTTCCAAGCATGCGAACGGACTCTTCAAGAAAATTCCTCCCAAATTACACTATACTTTACATGGAAGATTTTTTGTTATTTCATTATTTTCTTAAAACGAGCCCAATGATTTTGTTGAAGATATTTTATTTCAGATATTTACATAACTGATGAAATAAATATTTTATTTGAATAGCCTGTGAAGTCGTCTTTATTGCCATTGAATATTGTATAATTTTGTATAACTGGATAAACAGCTTCTGAGATGTTCGTTATTGGTTTGAATTTTTCCGTACTCATGTTTTCTTTTTCTACTATGTATAGTAAGTGGGGAACTATTGTATTCCACCCAAAAATTCAATACCGAGATTTCACCGGAAATATATGTTTTGAGACCCCCTGAATCCAAACAAGCATTTTTGGAAACATGTCCGTGTGTGTCTGTGTGTCTGTGAATAGCATAACTCAGAAACGAATGGTCGGATAAACACCAAACTTGGTATTTAGGTTCAGTATATTCCAGAGATGCGACTGGAAGGTTTTCAAGAAAATCCCCCTAACTCATATTACCCTTTCCATAAAACATTTTTCGAAAATTTTAATTTTCTCAAAAACGGCTCTAACGATTTTGATTAAAATATCATATGTTTAAGATATTTTCATGACAAATGAAATGTATATCTGGAATTTTCTGCGAATGTCTCCAAAAGTATTCTTCATTGTGAAAGACTTTTGCATAATTGGTAAACCATAAGAGATAGACAAAAGTTTACTGCACAAATACACAATTTATGTCATATACATTTTTTTGATGAGTGAACCATTTTCGAGATATTGCTTGTTATTCCCTTAAATTTTCCAAAACTTTCTCTCAAATAGGAATTCGTTATTCATTTTTTTATGTCCTGTAATTCTCTTTGTCTGTCAAAAGATCGTTTCCGCAAATGTTTATCTCGATTAATATGAAATAGTTGGAGAATAAGAGTTTGTAAAAATAGTTTGTACAAGAGCAGAGAAAGTCATGCGAGTGTAACATCAGATTTTTCATTTGTTTTGTCCTAGTAATGCAAAGAGAATGGAATGCGCCACATAGCAACCAGCTCTTAAAATATTTGACTATCGCTTAAAGCCTAGCAATTCCCTTGCACCTACAAGAAAATTAGCAATAAGATTAACATCCCGATTAACATGAAGCATATGGAAAATAAGCGTTTGTAAAAATAGTTTGTACAAGAGTAGAGAAAGTCATATGAGTGTAACACATCAGATTTTTTAAGGTGCCGTCGCTATTCAGTTGTGTTTCGCGACATCATAGGAAGAATATGGAATTTCAAGGCCAGCGTATCATAGCAATCGCTTTTAAATACCTCACTATTGATGTAGATAGACAAATAGGTCTCGTACGAACGGTTTGTAGAAGTTATATTAACGTAAACAATACTGGTAGAGAAAGCCATGTGAATGTAACACATCGGATCTTTTTGTTTTCGTTTTTTACTTCGGTTACTTGAGGTAAACGTCTGCAGAAGTAGTTCCAGTATACATTTTGTTGTAGATACAAGAGGGATACAGAACACTGAAGCGATATCAAATCTTTAAAAAGTGCTGGCCTTGTAAGCTTTGGAGGGCATCGCTCGAAACAAAAGAATGGTGATGGATGGGACTGAAATACATTGAGAAATTTGATTATTAAGAAAAGGCCAGGAAGGTCTGGAAATCATAAAATATTACAAATGTAAAGAGAATAACAAGAAAAGTAAAACGCAGTTGTTTTGTACGGATAAACAGAGCAGGCAATTCTGTAAGAAAATACTTTTTGTAAATAGAGAACAAACCGCGAAGAAACGTAAATATAATGAAATAAGAATTTAAGCTTGATAGCTGTAAAGAACAAAGAACGAGTGGAATAAGAGACAGGAGAATAGAATGGTGGGTGTACAAGAGAAAGGTGGAGAGGCTATGCAGACCGCATTACATTAGGAACCTCAGCACCAGATGTAAGGTCCCTTCTTCAACTGACCAAACAACTTTGATTTCCCTGCTATTGTCTTCATTCCTTTGTTACGTCGTTTTGTTGTGTCCCTCGCTTTTATTGACTTGGTCCCCTTCTTTGTTCTTTTCTTTACTTCTTCCATGACAATCCGGAAGTCGTCGAGTAATCGTCTTCACACAGCAACTTCCGGCTCTCATGGACAATACCTTAATCATGACCAGCGCATTCTGTGAGCAACGTAACCTCTTTTATTGTTTTAGACTGCCGTTGTTCAAGTGCACTTAAGCTCGCTGTCAGTCCGATAATAAATTAGGTACCACAGTTGTAGCATCGTTTAAAACCAGAGCTGTATAGTACCTGCTATCATTGGTAAAATTGATTAGATTGGTAATCTGAATGTTTTTAAGAAATATGAGCATTTTTGTTTTGAAAATATGTGTTAATTTCTTCATAGCAATAGTATTATATCTTTATCATATATTCCAAGGAAACAAATTAAATTATTTATCTGTTACGTAATTAAATATGTGAGTAGCAATATTAATAAAACGACTGCTGAAACATTTTGAATGATATTGACTTGAGTTATACGTTAATGGAAAAATAACTGAACTGATTCTTGCAAAAGAAAGCAAAAATATCATTAAATGCTCTTGAAAACACATAAATAATATTTTATGCCACAATTGTGACGTTTCCATTCCGAGCTGCAACTACTCCTAAAATTAAACGACCTGTTCATCAGACAATTGCAGCCGTTGATTCTGAACTGACAACTGATTCTTGTATCGGAGCTTAACCGAAGCCAGATTTTCGGTTGTTTTGGGTTATTCGACCGGCATGCTCTTTTAGGATATAGAATGTGCTTATTCTATTGTGGATACACCCCCGGGAGGAGGCCTCAGGAAGCAGGCCAACAGAGACGCGAGAAGTCCCTAAATATTTCCAGTTTGAACACCCGCAGAAACTCGAGAGAGGGCGACGAAACGACCCTAACGGGCGGGACAACACACCATAGCGTCAACGGGGAGAAATCCTTCCAACGCGCAAGCAACTACGCCATCTCCCCGACACCACCAGTACTGATGGACCCGAAGAAATCTGAAACATGAAAGGGAGAGATGAAATGAGAGGATGCATTCGCCTAAGGACACCGGGAAGTGAATTTCAGCAAAAATATCGATTTTTTGTTTTCTATTCTATAAAAAAGTACAATTCCTTAGCTTTAAAATGATATATATATATATATATATATATATATATATATATATATATATATATATATAACATGGTATGTTACACGATTAGTAAGCTAAGATTTTTGCCTAGAGACAAAAAACCAGCTCAAACAATTTGTGACGAGGCTAGGCCCAAGAAGAAGGAGAGAGGAGCTGAAAATAACCACAGTGATGAGGAATATGGAGCTGGCATGTTCTGACAAAGTGAGTAAATAAGCAAAAACTGCGCTTTCAACTTTCGACTCAATTTCCAGTAACTTCATTTTTTAACACTTCAGATACACTTTTCTCAAGAACTACCAAAGCTATCGTCATGACATTTTATTGTACATGTATAGCTACCTAATGTATCTAGTGAACTAACCTTTTCTTGGAATATTAAGTTTAAAATGGATAGAAAAAATAGTAACTGGTAAAAAATATAGGTCATTTGTGTCATTAGATATGCAACATTTTTTTTACCTTCTCATAGTTATGGTATCCAAATTTAATTTAGTTCAGGATCTCAAGTTATATGTTAAGTATCACAGAAAAAAAATGGTGTCTGTACAATCAACTCTAAGGAAGAAAAGTATACCTGAAGTATGAGGTACAAACTTTTTTGTTAGAAAACATGGTGAGACTTATGCCACTTTTTCATAAAAGTTTTTGAATTTATCCCAAATATTATATACTAATTAAATGCAGAAATTCTTGTTCTCTAAGGCTTTCAAATTTCATTCTAATCCAGCAAATTTTAGTAACAAAAACTGAAATTGAATTGTACGCATAACTTGGGTATGGCAGAAATGCAATCACTTCCTGGTGTCCCTAAGTGACCAGAGAAAAACCACATGGTCAGTGTGGACCGTAACCAGGAATAGAACCCGGGACCTCCCGAATACGGGCCACAGATACTGCCGCCTGAGCCATCACACTTGGTGTCATGCCTTCTACTTTGCTTAAAGATAAAGATAAGTCGCCTGGTGGTTATGCATAACGGTGAGCGTTACAGTAGTGAAGGTTGCGTGCATTATACTATGTTTAATGCAGTATCACATAATGGTTTTCGGTATTATACCAGATGGCCCAAACCGCGCCTTATTTCAAACATGTAGATATATTCGTGCGTTAAAGAAGTTGCAGAACTCAACGGCGCAAAGTTCAAGTAAACACAGGTCTGGGGAACTGGTGAATTAGCCTGCGCGACGTTTGCTTTTTCTTTCTTTTTCTTTTTTTTTTAGTATACATTTATACTAACTACAATGGTGTTATCGGTGGCCTTTCCTTTGGAACGTATTGCCTCTAGCTTAGGTGTTAACCCGTATTCGCTTGTCTTTGGATTTCTAGTAAACTTTGGACTTTAATCATTAGATCGCACAAACTTTCACACTTCCATTCATACATCCAGACTCTAATTGGGAATAATTTTGGTTGGAGAAAAATTCCCATCCCCAGCCGGGAATCGAACCTTGGACCTCCACCGATAGAGCTACGGGGCCAGCCGAGCTTCGTTCTACTCTTCTTGCTTATAAGCAAAGACGGTGAGCGCTACGTGCTACTGAGAGGCACTTCCCTGTAGTAGAGTAAACATCCGTACTGACAGACAAAAATAGACCAAAAAGGTCTTAGAATATTTTCCATTTCAGTATACTGGCTTTATTTTGGAAGGAATAAACTCACTATTTAGACTGGACAATAATTAAAATGCATTTATTTGACCTATCCGTATCCACGCATAGCTGTTTTTCAAATTGTGTTTACGCTGTTATTGCCCAACATTACGAACTATAAGTAACAAACATAAGAGCATACAATGTTTCACTGCGATTTTTTTGCTTGCTATTTTAAATGTTGATGTTACTATTGGGCTTTAGGATGCTAATGCGACAGTTCCCCACTGACCTCGTTTACTTGGAATTTCCCCTTTCAGTTCTGCAACTCTTTTAACGTACGAAGGGTTATTTGCACACGTAAAATACGTCACGGTTGGGTCACCTGGTACAGTAGTTTTTACACGTCTAATCATAGGTATTCCCACAAGAGGTTATGGACTTATCTGATGAAACTCCTAAACACCAATGGGATTTATTAAGAATATTTCATATAGTTATATACGTACAGGAATGAGAAACTAGTAAACCTCAAAGTTAAGATAAGCTAAAAGCAGAACACAATCAAGACAGTTATTTGAAGAACTCAATTCATTTGGAAATTGACACTAATGGAATGCCATTGAGTAAAAACACAATTTTGAAAGTTGAATGACTGCTGGTTTTAGGAAAGGGAAACAGAATTAGATGCTGAGATCGCAATAATGGAGATGGATGGTGTAAACGGTAAAGGTACGGACAAGTTTACCCGCGAGTAGCCACTCTTTTACTTCTACTTTACCACGACCCCTGAGTGGGAGGGATGAGGGGAGAGAACCGAAGGGAAACCAGATCCAGATGACGACGGGAAAAGCATGGACGGGTCCATAACGTTTCCAGATCGAACGCATCCGATGCCGCCTGGGCCCCCACACACGCTTCGGAGCCCCCAGGGTTCTGGTAGGGACCACTCGGAGTCGGGTCCTAACTGAGCCATCCCGCATCGACGCTAGGAAAGAAACGACTGCATAATAGTTGAGGATGAATCCACTGGAGGCGCTGAAATAAACATCCGGGTTGCGGATGCACGGTTAGCTATAAATATACAGTTGCGCACACGCCCTTGGTTGCTTATAGTGGAGCTGGATTGGGTCTTCGTGGAGGTTTAGTGAGAAAGGAAAGCAACTACGTGTGATGGATACAAGTTTCGTTTCCTTCGAACTCTAAGGAGTGAAATTCAACAATGGCCATGCCGTAAAAAAGATCTGAAAAGCATACCTGGCGAATGATGTAACAGGTACGACTCGTGAACAGAACACTTCTCACAACCATGGACCTGATGGTGTCCACTCTATACTAAGGCAGACAATGAACAGCTCTTTGAAACCGTAAAGCGTGTATGCTTAATTCGCTTGCACTGCAGTGACCTCGGTATGTTCCGCTAGCTCACTAGCGGTGAATGACCCGCTCAAGGCTAGCTTTATGTGCTGTGAATGTCAACTGTTAGTTGCTGCCTTATGTTCGTGCTGTAAATCTAGTGTTTGTTCATTATGCATTTCAAAAGGAAAAGCTTATTCAAACATCTGTGTTGTCTGTGAGTTACTTTAAAGTATTTTTACTTTCTCTACTACGTATAGTAATTAGAGGAAGAATTGTATTCCACCCAACAATTCGATACCGAGATTTCACCGGAAATATATGTTTTGAGACCCCCTGAATCCAAAAAAAGCATTTTTGGAAACATGTCCGTGTGTGTGTGTGTCTGTAAACAGCATAACTCAGAAACGAACAGCCGGATAAACACCAAACTTTGTATTTAGGTGTAGTATCTTCCAGAGATGCGACACGAAGGTTTTCAAGAAAATTCCCCCACCCCAGATTACCCTTTACATGGAACATTTTTCAAAAGCTTTAATTTTCTCAAAAATGGCTCTAACGATTTTGATTAAAATATCATATGTTTAAGATATTTTCATGACAAATGAAATGTATATCTCGAATTTTCTGGGAATGTCTCCAAAAGTATTCATTGGGAACGACCTTTGCATAACTGGTAATCCATAAAGGCAGACAAAATTTTACTACACAAAAAATGTAGATCGCGTTAAAATACACAATTTATGTCATATACATTTTTTTTGTTGAGTGAACCATTTTCGAGATATTGCTTGTTATTTCCTTAAATTTTTCAATACTTATTTTCTCAAATGGGAATTCTTTATTCATATTTTTGTCTTGGATATGCAAAGAGAATTGTGCTGCACCTAGCAACCAGCTATTAAGAGAGATGTATGTGCTTAAAGGCTACTGTATTTCTATATTGCTCTTGTAAATATATATTACCCTTAAATCTACAAGAAACTTAGAAATAAGATAGAGTCTGCAAATGTTTATCTCGATTAACATGAAGTAGATGGAGAATAAGCGTTTGTAAAAATAGTTTGTACAAGAGTAGAGAAAGTCATGTGAATGTAGCACATCAGATTATTTTAATATGGAGGTCACCGAAAAATGCAATGCCATAGCCCGGATTTGAACACGGTTCTCCAGCTCTCCGTACGGTTACTCTAACCATTGAGCTACTGTGACAACATGGTGGTGGGACATGACGTTTCCCAAAGTTGTTTCCCAGATAGATCGCCAAGGCATCTCAGTGGCGATGGTAAGTTTCTTGGAAACAACTTCAGTCAATTGGGGAACTTAATGACCCACCTGCATGTTGTCACTAAAAAGCATAATTAATTTCAGGTAATTGTATATAAACTAAAAAGAAATCCTTAACAAACCCATAAGTACCCAGTATTAAAGTACTTGCGATGGCAGCTCGAACTGTGGGACAATGTCAGCTTCTCACAGTAGCTCAATGGTTAGAGCAACCGCACGGAGAGCGGGCGAACCGTGTTTAAATCTCGGCTGTGGTATCGAATTTTTCAGTTGACTCTATATTAAAAAGTTGCCAAGACCAAGATAAGGTCTCTAAAAAGTATAATTAATTTGAATTAATTTTATATAGAATAATTAAAAAGAAAATTCTTCTTATTTTTTCTGTTCTCGTTGTTTTAATTATTCCATTGAAATGCTTACAAAAATTCACGCTTGAACAAAAAATGTTAATGTTCGATACATACGTAAAGACCGTATCGTGTAGTCAAGTGTGTAAAAAATTTCAGAAGACATTTCCTGGCATTTCAGCTCCAAATAGAAATACAGTCAGTAGTCAGGTTAATAGTTTAGGACAACGGGATCGGTAAACGCTCAACCTAAGACGCGAGAAAAAAAATGTGGAAAAAATTGACGAAATTGGCGCATCATACGAAAACTCTACAAAGAAGTCTCTAAGACGTGTTGCACAACTGGGCGTTTCGAAAACCTCTGTTCATACAGATCCTAAACTTTTAAAACTGAAAAATAGTGACTACTATTAAAAAATTTCAACCTCGCGATGACAGCAATGTAGGAATGTCTCAAGGTGGATGAACACCACTTATAACAAGGTTAGTAATATTATAGTGCATGTTACTATTACTCATGAGTAGGCTTTGGACACGATTACTGTTTCGTTGCACTTTGACTGGAAAACACTTACGTGTGCTGACGCAGCCACGCTACGTCCATCAAACAATGAAGCAATACCTTTGCCTCACGGTTGCTGCTTGTCTCCTCCTAGATGGTTCTTCTTTTGCCACGGCTGCTCCAGCATGAAAGCTTAATTTCAGGGTCTGCGTAGGTGTGTACAATGAAACAAGAACGCTGTCTTAGAACACATTTATTCACTATTTAAAATAATACTGCGGTTTGCCAATCACTTGTAAATGCATACGATGATACTTTGTCTTTACCAAGACCGAAGAATATTAACTACAGCTAAGCGTTCTACCCTCTAGCATGTTCGCCGCCATTCTTCACAACTCGACGAGAATGTCGTCCCACACTCACCGATCGCTCAGGACATACTGTCTTTACCCACGCTGCACAAGGAAAAGCAAGCTACTTATTTCCCCTACTCTCCCCTCAAACTCTCTTCACAACTCGGCGTCCTGAAGCCTAGAGTGGCCTTCATATCCCGGCCAGTGCAACTGCACCCATGAATTCCAAGAGAAACTGGCTTCAGCTATTTACCCTTTATACCTGGGGCTGGTCCCTAATTAGCCAAACTGTGCCTGTCTTGTCTTTCTGTCGCTTTTACAGTCAACAATTTTCACAATGCTTCTCCTTTTTATACATACACTGATTTTAAATATATTACTTATTTTATATCGCTATCCTTCTCAGAATATTATGATAATTATTGCCTTTATAATTTCGGCTTCAGTGCACAGGGTTTCACTGAGACCTCCCCCTCCCCAAGCACTGCCAGTCATCACTCTAAGCAAGCGATCAGTATATATATAGCCTGTTCTGAAGTTGCGAAGTCCAGCCGTTGATAGCTGACAAAACATGCAAAAAACAACCAGTAAGAAGAGTATCTTACTTGTAAATAAATATGGACGTGAGTATTTTGATGTAAGAGGGGAAAATATAGTTTGTAAAGTATGCCACATTGCAAGATACTGTAACCACAGAAACCACGAACTCGTGTAGCCAAAACGAAACATACAGGGATTCATCTGACTTGATGATAAGCACAAATACCCCATTTAATAAGCTGCAAAATGCTGCTTTTAAAACGTTCTGGAGAAATTTACAGCTATGATAATTCCTTGTGAGTTTACTTTACGCAGATGTTATTTGTCTTTGTAAATGGCAATACCAGAGTTCTTGAAAAAACTTGTCGATAATTTGACACTACACTTTACAGAAGTAGAAAAATATTCGGGTGCTGAAGTAACACAGCAGAAACTGAAGAGGGTTTTAGATAAAAACCCAGGATATGCAATTATGTGCCGTATTAGGCATTAATAATAATATAATTAATGTTAAGAATAACATTACTCTAAATAATAAAAATACATGTATTTCTCAAAGGTGTGTGACGATCGTCAGTTTCGTTTTCCACTAGTAACATCACATGATGTGGAACGGAGCTTTTCAAGATATAAACATTTTTTGAGTTTGAGAAGACGTTTTGCTTTTGATACATTCAGAAAATATATTGTAATCTAATGTAATACTTATCCGCCAGTTGATATTTATTGTTTTGTTCATCTTATTTATAATTTGTAATAAAAGCTTAAGTTTACTACAGAACTGTATACCCACCTTTACCTATAGCGTACACAGTACTCAGCACAGCACATACTCAGTAGCGCACGAGACTACTGCCTCTCTCCTCTCCGCTCGCTTGTAAACAAAGTAGTAGTATAATAGAAGTTAACTTAACCTTAGGTCAAGTCCGAAACCTGCTCATGAGTATGTAACGCGAGAGTTTTAAAATGGAAAACTCCTGTGTACTAGACAGCGCGCGGAGCACGCATACACGCAATCCCGGCCGGAGCATAAGACGAACGCTGTGTGTGTGTGTGTGTGTGTGTGTGTGTGTGTGTGTGTGTGTGCGCGCGCACGAATATATCAAATCAAAGAGGTGATTCCAGTTTATAAGATTGTCAGAAAGCTATAAATGCCATTTTTTGTCAATTTTCGCAATGTAATATACCCTTAACTAAAGGTTTTCTTTCTTATTGGTATCCTCTGTTTCAGTTGTATTACAGCACATATTACTGATGCTACATGCAAAATTTTCAGAAAATTAGAACTGTAAACGTTCTTCCAAAATCTTCTGGCGTTATGTATCTTCCTCCTTAACTACAGTGCTAGGTAATATTTATTTATAAAAGAGTGCAAACAATACTATATAGTAATTCCTGGAAAAACTGCAACACTGGATTTGAGTACTATAAAACAAAATATGACCTCCCGGTGTGTTAACAGAGATTTAGAGCCCTCGCTTATTAACCAAAAACCCGAGGCGTGAAAAATGCTTTCCTTTAATTACCTCAAAAAAAAAAGAAAAGGGCCATATCTCATGATTTCCCGATAGGGTAAAAAGAGTGATATTTTCCGTTCCTCGTGAAATTTATTGCCGTACATCTTGTGGATGGAGCAAAATGTATTAAAATTGAAATTAACGAGCGCTGCAACTGGCTCGGCAAGTAATTAAGGAATATACCGAAGACAAATACCTACCGCCGGTATGGAGCTGTTTTTGTTTTCATGTGTCCGCCTGGTGTGCATAACTTGCAAATACCATATCAATATTGCATGATACAGTGCAAACATTTTATAAATTAAATAATAAAGTATTCATTTATGTAATATTTGTACAAAACATTAATTATACAGGGTGTATCAATAAAGCATAACAGGCGAATATCTCATAAATAAATAAAAAAATCTGATGTGCTACACTCGCATTACCTTTTCTACTCTTGTACAAACTATTTTTACAAAGCTTATTCTCCATATGCTTCATGTTAATCGAGATATCGAGATGTTAATCTTATTGCTAATTTTCTTGTAGGTGCAAGGGGAATTGGTAGGCTTTAAGCTATAGTAAAATATTTTAAAAGCTGGTTGCAATGTGGAGTATTGCATTCTCTTTGCATTCCCAGGGCAAAAAAAATGAATAACGAATTTCCATTTGAGAAAAAGTATAAGTATTGGAAAATTTAAGGGAATAACAACCAATAACTCGAAAATGGTTCACTAAACAAAAAAATGTATATGACATAAATTGTGTATTTTAAAGCGATCTTTATTTTTTGTGTAGTAAAATTTTGTCTATCTCTTGTGGGTTACCAGTTATGCAAAAGTCGTTCACAATGAAGAATACTTTTGGAGACATTCCCAGATAATTCGAGAAATGCATTTCATTTGTCATGAAAATATCTTAAACATATGATATTTTAATAAAAATCGTTAGCCAATTTTGAGAAAATTAAAATGTTCGAAAAATGTTCCATGTAAAGGTAATCTGGGCTGGGGCGATTTTTTAAAAAACCTCCGTGTCCCATCTCTGGAAGATACTGAACCTAAATACCAAGTTTGGTGTTTATCCGACTGTTCGTTTCTGAGTTACGCTATTCAAAGACACACACGGACATGTTTCAAAAAATGCTGTTTTTGGATTCAGGGAGCCTCAAAACATATATTTCCGGTGAAATCTCGGTATCGAATTTTTGGGTAGAATGCAATACTTCCCCTACTTACTATACGTAGTAGAGAAAGTAAAATGGAATGTAGGAGATAGAGACTATTAGTTGGCATCAATGGGACCGTACATAGACTAAAAGGCGCTCGCGTGTAATTCTCGTATACAAGCGCGCACAATTTTTCTCTGGGTATAATACTGGTACATACACGCCTGTTAATCCTTTGCGATTACTGGTTCTGAGGTAACGTTGGCGGCCGCGTTACAGCACCTCACAGATTTACTGGCACAAGCTTGAACGTAAAAGTTTTGCTCTGTATCGAGCCGTTCCCGGCTAAAGTTTTATTACAGCTTCCCATGCGGCAGGTTTTTATGTCTTATTGTTTGTGTCGGCGGGCGTAGCAACACGGTGAGGGCTGAAGGAATCTCACGTACAAACTGCGTGAACGTTCTTATGGTGTATAAGCATTGTTTTACGTTTGATTATTTCACAGAGAGATACGCCATCTGATATGGAATAATAACGTGTAAGAATATGTTAGATATCGACCAACCAGAGCCATTATTCATTGCAAAATTATCGATATTCATTTATCTCCTCGTATTGCTATAAAGCAGCTCGCTGTTTTATACAGGGTCTTTCATAAATAAGGAATAATCCAAATACAACTAAAATAACTTTAAAAGGAAAATTTTACAGTAACCAAATATTCAGTCATTGTACAAGTGTGACGTCATCGACAAAAATTTCATGCAGCAACCAACCTACTACTTTTTCATGATTTTTTTTTAAACGTAATCATGCTATTTAATTGCATAAACAATTTCATTTTAAAGCCGGTTATCGAGACCCAGGAGGGAAAATAGTAATAATAATAATAATAATAATATAGATCGAAATCAAACATAACGACAAAAATGTGCTGAAAAGAGATAAGGGTATAAACAGAATCAATTTATCAAATAAAAAGACGCCTCTCCGTAAATTCATACTAGAAAGGGGTTTTGTTGAAAAGGCAGAAAAACAATTTTTGTTTTACTCGAAAGGGAAGCAGATGTACCTGTTATCGGCGACAAGAAGTCTACCGGAAGTTTCGCTTTTGTACTTTGGCTCAGACGTGAAGTTTACAACGGTTTCAAAGCTTAGCAGGGTCAGAAAGTATACGTGTTTTATCTACGATCTAAGAATATTCGTGGGAAGATTTTAAAACTCAAAATAAGCTGTAATAAGCAGACGTGAAAGTTGTCAAGTGGGCGTAGCCAATAATAAAATCATGAAACAAAAATGATAGCCAATCAAAGATCGCGTATACATCACATGATACGTTTGAATTTAAAACGGAACGACACGTAAGAAAGGTGGGGGAAAATTCTAAGTTTGGCGAAAGGCGTGAAAAAAAGAAAAGAAACGCCGAGACACATTCCGGTACAAACTAACCACGAGGACGGCTGATGAAACAAAATAAGAAGAAAATAAACAGAAAGTTTGAAGTGTGAAATGATGTGAAATGTAGGCAATTCGAGGGCTAGTCGGAGGAACACATAAGTAGCGACTTCGAAAGTGACGACAATAATAACAGTGGTTTTGACGACGAAGGTGGCGGGTCGACCAGATAGGAATCTTCGTGACAGAATAAAGGAATAATAACTAAATCTTCGCCGGCAGCATTATTAATATTTTCAAGGCAGTGTCACCACCCCTGAAAACCAGAACCTCAGCTCTACCAGAATAAGTTCCTAATCCCTGCCATCCAACAATCAAACCCGGGACTCTGAGCCACCTGCAGCGACAGCAAGGAACAACACAGATGTGTCAAAGGTCAGCGTCAATTTCTGTAATAAAACGGTTTGGTTGCTATGGGAACAGATCTCTCCCCACTTGATTACTTTTTATGGGGATATTTGAAGCGTAATCTTTGTTACGAGACCTGCTAATACGGAAAACTTTGAGGCAGTATTTTTAACACTTAAATGATTTCAGTCAAATTATATAATATATAAATTCAATAACAGCCCGCCTTAAAGCAATATGTGTATAATATAATATAAAAATTATGTAATAGTCATTTTACTAATGTTTATACCATTATGTACATGTTCAATAATGTTATATGAATGTATTACGTAATTTAATAATGTAGGAGCTGTGAGAATAACAGGTCAAAAGTTGCTAACAATGAGGTAACCTTGAGGCAATAATGAATTAGAAAGTTCAATAATACTACTGGTAATTCTTGGAGCAACAATAATGTAATTTTGAGACAGTTTATAAAATAGCCAATCAGCAAACAGAAAAAAGCTTAAGTTAAATAAAAGTATACTATTGGAGTAGGAATAGCCAATCAAAAACTGAAATAGGGCAAATTGTACAAATTCAGAAGTCAGTTGCTAGCAGACAGCGTTCCTAACCGGACGGGAGACGCGTCCTCGAGAAGTTTAATACGTAATCAGTGTGAGAAAAAAAAAGTTTATGAGTTATAAAGTGAAAGTAATTAATAAATAATCTCACAGTTCTTTATATCAGTGAACTGTTATTTAAATCGTGTCAAGGATTAATAAATGTAGTGAAGTAAAAATTATAATCTGTGTAGACCTACATTCTTCAGCCGCACCACGCCTCGTTAAGATATTCATGTCTCTACAAATTAATACTGACGCAGCCGAGGCAAACACATATATATATATATATATATATATAATATTTAAAGAAACAGTAGAAATACAAAGTTAATATTTTAAATTTGGGGCGAAGGCTACCGGGTAGCATACGTGCGGTTGCAAGTACTTCAAATTCGGCTCCTTAAATCACCCTTCCTCAACTTACAAAGGAGAATCAGGAAAGAATGTAATAAACATCATCAGCAGTGGTTGAAAATGTCCAATAAGAATTCAAGCTTCGACTTAGCCATTGCCAGATTGTAAATGGGGAGCATTTTGAACACCGTATTAAATAATAATTAAGTTTAATTTGTTATAGTAATTGTGTCAATTATGGAACAAATTGTTAAACAAGCCAACAATAAACCTGCAGGATGGTTGTGGGGGGGTTATTGAAAAGTTTCGCGCCACATCGTTTGAGAATACTGAACTCAAATATTATGCTAAATATTGTTTGGTATTTATCCAAACTTTGTTTTTGAGTTATGCAGCTCAAACACACAAAAAGGGACCCTTTTAATTTCTCTACCACGTAGGGAAGTTATTGCATTCCACCCAAAAATTCGATACAAAGATTTTACCGAAAATGCATGTTTTGAGGCCCTGAATCCAAAAGAAACATTTTTAGAAAAAGGTTCGTCTGTGTGTGTGAACTCAAAAACAAATAATCTGATAAATACAAAACTTGATATTTAAGTTCAGCATCTTCTAAAGATGTTACACAAAGATTTTCAAGAAAATCCCCCCACTTCCAACTCCAGTTTCCATAGAACGTTTTTCAAAAAAAATTATTTTCTAAATAAGTTTCCTTAACGATTTTGGTTAAAATTTCATACATTAAAGATATTTACATGGCAAATAAAATGTATATCTTGAATTTTCTGTAATAGCCTGTGAAGTCCTCTTCATTCGAAAGGAATTTTGTATTATCTTGTACAACTAGTAACATTAAGCGATAGACGAAAACGTACTACACAAAAAATGTAGATCTCTTTAAAACACACAATTTATTTCAAATAAATTTTTTGTGGCATTAGCCATTTCCGTTGTTAATGGTTTGAATTGTACATTCCTTTGTTATTCTTTTAAAGCACTATCGACATTCAGTTGTTTCTCGCGGTTGAATGGAAAGAATGTTTAATTTTAAGGCCACTATATAGCGTCCTGTTCTTAAACATTTGACTATCGCTATTTATTTTCACTTATAACAATATGTCTTATGCAAAGTTTTTTCTTCATTAAAATGCAGTAGGTAGAAAAATAGGTTTTCGTAAAAATATTTTTATAATTATTAAGAAATGACAGAGGATAGAGAAAGTAATGTGAATGTACTGTATTGCATTTTTGGCTGGAAACTAAATACTTCCTCTACATGCATGTGATTGGTAGAGAGATAGTTCCTTTTGTCTTATTTCTGTAAAACTGTCCAGCTTTTTATCACGTTATTTACCTTGCTATGAAATGTGATGTCTGGGTATTAATACAAGAAGAATTTAATTATGATAAAATTCCCAAGGCCTACTTATGCATCTCTAAATTTCACACGAATTTAATTAAAAGAATAATGTATACTGGGGCTGCAAATGAAGATGTTGGAGTACCAAGATGCACTGCAAGAGTAACATGAAATCGTTATTAGGATCTCTCATATCCCACTTTAATTAAATTTTATATTTTCTCGCATCATCTTGCATAATTACAGAACTGGTGGTGGGTTATTGCCCCGTACTAAGAGTTCTCACTTTTATTAAAACTGCAGCACGACAAGTGCACGAATTAAAAAAGAAGTAAAAAAAAGGAAAGAAAAAAGGAAGAAAAAAACCGCACAGTACATCGATTTCCATTGAGATCTGTCTTGAACGATATCTGGTGTCCAAACGGAGAAGTGTAAATGCTTTATTCGAAAATATCTAGCAATACACACTGATGAGGGAAAAAGGGCTACGAACGATAAAACGTGGAATTAATGGAGATAAACGAATACGTGAAGAATGGGAATCAACATGGAAGAAAATATGGTAAAAAGTGCCCTGTGGTCTAGTAGTTTTTACTTTCTCTACTACGTATAGTAAGTAGGGGAAGTATTGTATTCCACCCAACAATTCGATACCGAGATTTCACCGGAAATATGTTTTGAGACCCCCTGAATCCAAAAAAAGCATTTTTGGAAACATGTCCGTGTGTGTGTGTGTGTGTGTGTGTGTGTGTGTGTGTGTGTCTGTGAACAACATAACTCAGAAACGAACAGTCGGATAAACACCAAACTTGGTATTTGGGTTCAGTATCTTCCAGAGATGCGACACGAAGGTTTTCAAGAAAATCCCCCCACCCCAGATTACCCTTTACATGGAACATTTTTCAAAATTTTTAATTTTCTCAAAAACGTCTCTAACGATTTTGATTAAAATATCATATGTTTAAGATATTTTCATGAGAAATAAAATGTATATCTTGAACTTTCTGGGAATATCTCCAAAAGTATTCTTCATTGTGAACGACTTTTGCATAACTGGTAAACCTAAGAGATAGACAAAATTTTACTACAAAAAAATTTAGATCGCGTTAAAATACACAATTTATGTTATATACATTTTTGTTTCTGAGTGAACCATTTTCGAGATATTGCTTGTTATTCCCTTACATTTTTCAGTACTTATTTTCTCAAATGGGAATTCGTTATTCATTTTTTGGTCTTGGATATGCAAAGAGTATAAATCTGTGGCAAAGAGAATGGTGCTGCACGTAGCAACCAGCTATTAAGAGATATGTATGTGCTTAAAGGCTACTGTATTTCTATATTGCCCTTGTAAATATATATTCCCCTTACATCTACAAGAAAATTAGCAATAAGATAGAGTCTGCCAAAGTTTATCTCCATTAACCTGAAGTAGATGGAGAATAAGCGTTTGTAAAAATAGTTTGTACAAGAGTAGAGAAAGTCATGTGAGTGTTACACATCAGAAATTTATTTTTATTTTTATACTCTATTTTATTTTACCTCGCTTTAACTCCTTGGTCATATCGCGACGGATGTGTTGGTGGATAACTCTTAGAACGATATGTGATGTACAGTTAGCCATCTAGATCTCATCCCTGCAACCACCCGCTCCGTCAGTGTCGCAGAGACCCTAGCGCATAGCTACCGAATCTTCTGCTTCGTGCCGTGCAGACGGCATTAGGGTGCCGTCCAGTCCGACTGCCGCCCCCATACAAAGGCGGACAGTTAGCCCTCTAGGTCTCATCCCTATAACCACATGCTTCATGCCGTGCATATGGCATTAGGGTGCCGTGGTCTTCTAATCGCAAAAGTCCTACATTCATTTCCCGGTTCCTTTAAAGCCGCAGAAACGTTTGAAAGATTGGTGGGGAATAGACCCTATGTATAAAGACATAAATATGCAAAAATCCTTTAGTTGTTTTAGAGGTTTCGCTGAAAGCACACTAACAAACGCACGCCGGCAGGCACAAAACATTTAAAAAGTATCAATAATAATAATAATAATAATAATAATAATAATAATAATAATAATAATAATTAATAATAATAATAGCTAAATTTTAAATTACTTAAACTTAGATTAACATGTACTTAAGTATTCATAGGAGCTGAATTTGTGAACTTTTGGATAATGAAACAGGAACTCTGATCAGTAGACCATGAAGTTTATTGAGTAATCCAAAGGAAAGAACTAAATATAGTATATTTAGGTTGTTGAGTGAAAATCTGCACTCAAAAGCAATATTAATCCAACATTGAGGTCACAATTTCCATTTTCCGTATGCACTTTTAAAAAGAATTGTTATTTTATTGTTATCATTTTCTTCTTTCTGTTTACATTCCTCGTATGCAGGACTTACACACCCCAGGACCTACAAGCGGTGTCTGGAGCCGAAGGCCTGTCGAGGAGCAGATACTTTGGATCAGATAGAATATCCAGGATGGATGATAGCCCAATGCCTGCTATGAAAGCGAAGAAGCAGATGATGTGAAATGATGGTGGAACAGACGAAAGGAAAGGTGATTATGGAACAGTTAGTGAAATGAATGGTGGGGGAAGCTGGAGAACCCGGAGAGTACCCGCCCAGACGCCGCTTTATCCATCACAAATCACATATGCTGGTCCCTGGCATCGAACCTTTGTGAGAAGCGAACGGTCTAATCACTCGGTCACGGCGTCGCCAATTATGCTGTTATTTCTAAGGAAATTTAATACCTTAATAATTAATTATGGATCGTGATAAAGACTAAATAAAAGAGGGAAGAGAAGAATAAATGAAGCTAGAGGAAGATGCAACAAAGTCAAAGAGCCAAGGGAACCTAAGGGATGAAAAGTACAGGGACGGTAAAGAAAGAAAAATACGAGGAAGAAAGAAGATGGGAGGGGGATAAATTAATAAATGGAGTTAGAGGAGGCCACAACAGGCGAAGGATAAAAGAAAAGTTAGGAATAAACAATACACAGTGGAAATTAAAATGAAGATGAAGGAAGAAGGTTACGAGTGCAAGAGGAAATAAGTAATGAATAATATGAAGACGGTAAGGATAAACAGGACGAATGCGGATAGGAGAGGGAAAAATAATAAATGAGGCTAAAGCAGGTTATAAGAACGGCGAAGGAAACAGAGAACCTAAGGAATGAAAAATATGAAGTCGAAATAGCAAAAATCCGATGTGTTACACTCACATGACTTTCTTTACTCTTGACAAACTATTTTTACAAACGCTTATTCTCCATATGATTCATGTTAATCGAGATATCGAGATGTTAATCTTATTGCTAATTTTCTTGTAGATGCAAGGGGAATATGGTAGGTTTTAAGCGATTAGTCAAATCTTTTGAGCGTTGGTTGCTATGTGGCGCATTCCATTCTCTTTGCATGTCCAGGACAAATGAATAACGAATTTGAGAAAAAGTATAAGTATTGGAAAATTTAAAGGAATAACAAGCAATATCCTGACTATGGTTCATTCAACAAAAACAATGTATATGATATAAATTGTGTATTTTAACGCGATCTACATTTTTTGTGTAGTAAAATTTTGTCTCTCTCTTATGGTTTACCAGTTATGCAAAAGTCGTTCATAATGAAGAATACTTTTGGAGACATTCCCAGAAAATTCGAGATATACATTTCATTTGTCATGAAAATATCTTAAACATATGATATTTTAATCAAAATCGTTAAGAGCCATTTTTGAGAAAATTAAAATTTTCGAAAAATATTCCATGTAAAGGATAATCTGGGGTGGGGGGATTTTCTTGAAAACCTTCGTGTCGCATCTCTGGAAGATACTGAACCTAAATACCAAGTTTGGTGTTTATCCGACTGTTCGTTTCCGAGTTATGCTGTTCACAGACACACACAGACATGTTTCTAAAAATGCTTTTTTTGGATTCAGGGGTCTCAAAACATGTATTTCCAGTGAAACATCGGTATCACATTTTTGGGTGGAATACAATACTTCCTCTACTTACTATACGTAGTAGAGAAAGTAAAAAAAGAGAGGAATAAGGGAGAAATTAGAGGGCAGGAGAAGTAATAAGGTATAACATGGAGCTGAATACATACGAAGAAAGAAATTGCCAGGGTAAGGTTAAGTGAACAATGCACAAGCGGAGCCGAAATACAAAATAAGACGACGGAAGGATTTACGACGGCAAGAGAAATTAAGGAATGATCGACGAAAATGCAAAATAAGAGCAAAGGACGGAGATACAAGAATAAGGAAGAAGTGAATGAGGCTAGAGGAACCTGATATATCAGGTGAAGGGGAAAGAGACAGTAAAGGATGAACAATACGTAGCCAAAATACAAACTGAAGACGAAGGAAGAAGATACGAGAGGAAGAAAGCAACGAAAGAGTCTAGATAGAAAAAAATAAACACTGCCTCTGAGTGTAGTGGTTAGCAAGACGATAAAGGAAAACGAGAACGAAAGAAGACAGGAGAAGGAAAAGAACAAGAAATACGGCGAGAGGAAGAGAACCTAAGGAATGAACAATGCCGAGACGATAATGCAGAACGAGAGGAGGAAAGCGGAGGGAAGAGAGCAATAAACGAGGCTAGATGAAGCTGCCGCAGCAACAGGCAGGGCAAGCAAAGTTGGAACAACACAAAGTGTTGCTTCTAGGGAAAGTTTCATTCGCCTCTGGTGACCAACAACAGAACAACATTATTGAAATGGACGGTCCTTACTTACAACATGGCTTAGTGCAAACACTTGCACCAGAGTGCGGGACTCTCAGTATATATTATCATAGTGACATTATGAGGAGCAGGTGCGCAAACACAGGCATTTAATGGAAAACATTATAGTTCTTTAACAAGCTATTTCTTATATCTACCCGGTGGTTACAACTAAAGTGACCGTGTTTAGCGTGGCTCTGCACGGAATGTAAAGATGGTAGGAGCCTGAAACCTCGAAGATATACTAATTAAGCAATGCACTTGCGAATTATACCAAAAAGTTCAAAATCTTACCACAAGCTGAGAATATGGCGCTGTTACAGAATACGGTATCATCGAGGAAAATGGTGTAAAAAAACAAGCACGTTATATAAAGGTTAAAATATACGAGATGTTACTAAACTACAACTTCGAAATTTTTGCACCATTATAGGATGTCACTAAAATCTGGTTATATTCGTGTTCCTACGTTCCAATCATAACCGGCAATTCCTCTGCAAATATGCACCTGTAGGATGTACTGGGAAGGTTAGTTATATTGTATCTGTTACTTTGGCGCCGTGTTTTTATATTCGCAGGTGTAAAAACTTTGCACGCCGACCATTTAGTCACCAATTAACTCAATAATTATAATATTAATTATACTGTATTAATTATATAATTAAATTATACTACTGCCTATATTGATTAGATTATTAGGTTATTACCTATTAATTATTAAGTCTTAGCTTAGTAGTTAACTACAGCTTGTGTAAAACGTCGTAACAGTCCCCCACTCCTGAAGCATAGATGCGCAATAGCACTAACCAGCCCACTTGCATAATAAGAGAGGTGGAACCTAGTGGTGCGATAATCACAGTCACTATGAATTCTAGTCCCTTGCTCCGCTACCACTCTCACAACTTCTCATTTCTCCATTCTGGCGCATATGGAGTGTCACGACGTATTGCACAAGCTGTAGACATTTGATGTGTTTTTGCAGTTTTCGTGTTTGTGGGATTTTATTTTTAGAGGAGGATATGCGTAGAAGAAAAACAAGAAATGTAATTGTTTGGTTTAGATAAGTATACGCCGAAATCACATTAAAATGTAGCTATAGGTTATTCTTCATACTATTACAGTATCTACAGTAATTTACAACGTGTGTATCCACCGAACGGATGCCTCAGGCCGTAACGTCTGTGGTCCGTATTTGGGAGGTCATGGTTCCATTCCTATGATCGACCTTCCTGACCGATGGGTTTTTTCGGGGTTTCCCCGGGTTGCCAGGTGAATGCTGGGAAGGATCCTTACATTCCCCAAATTTCCTGTCCCTCCATTTTATTTCCATTCTCATTTCAGTTCACCCTTCATATGCTTGGTCTCTTTCAGAGATGCAAGTGTCGGCAGGAGGTCTCGGCATGTGCATGGCAGGGGAAAAGGATGCTCTAAGGAAACCTTCGTCCTCCGGAGTGCGAGCGGTCTCCGGCTCCCGGACCTCCCCAGAGGATTGTAAGCCTTAAGGGGAGGGGGCCGGCTGCACCAGCAAACACCCGGGGAGTTCAGATCTGTAAATGGTAGGGATCCTGCCCTCTACCTGTCATGCCTCCTGGTCCGGCTGCCCTCTGTCTCATCTAACCTCACCGGGGGCGCCCCGCCAGGAGCATAGGTACAAAAGATCTGCGTAGGTCGAGGTGCTAGGTCCCCATCCGTACCTAGTCCTATCCTAAGGTGTACCCAGGTTATACTTTATGGGTAATCAGCTAGTATGGTGGAGAAGGAAAGTGATGAACAAACCTTAACGTCGAAGAAAATAATATTACAGCGCAGTATATTTTATACAACAAGACTCATAATGCTAGCAAAAGACCGAAATAGTGTGTTCTTTTGTAAATAGGTTGCCTGTTGATTTCTCTGGTTGTATATTGTGGCATGTGAGGTGCTAACATTGTAAGAACACATATGGTTGGTAACAATGTATTGTGTTTACCTAGGTTGGTAATAGACCGGTAGTGACGTTATAGGAGAGGAAGTAAAACTGTTTTTGTCTTGTGTTAGCGTGTAGGACGCTCTATTCTAGCGTCACCAGTGAACAGTGCAGACGTGTTGTAGTCATGGCGCTTCGTCAAGCAGGAAGGTAAAATGTATCGTCTTCAATTGATATTAAATTCTTACCATCTAAGCTTATACTATTTGACTTCTTAATGTAGGTAGCTCCTTCCTTCCTGAACCATGATGATTTTATGAAATTTAGGTAGTTTTCAGGTAATTTAATCAGCTTGCCCCGTCGGACCTCGTGTTAGTTTAATGTGGTGATTTAGATTTCGGTACCATGCTCTACCCCCCGTAATTATGTGAAAATAAAAGAGGTTACGACAGTTGATGTGAGGTGCCAGGCATAATTTGATATTTTGGAGTGCAATTTTTTTTTCTTAGCCTTGAAAATGTAGTTCACGTAATTTGGTCCTCCACGTGTTCGATGGAACTTGTAACTTCCTAGTTTTGGCTTGATGGTAAGGGCTTCTCTTTGAAAATTGTGTTTTTGTGTTTTAAATACATATAAAAGTATTTCCTTAAAAGTCCCGTGTTTGTACTATTATTCTGAGCTCACTTTGAATTTTTTTTTACATTGTCTTCCTGTTGGCGGAGCGTCGTTAATTTTTGACTTCATTCTTCCCCTTACCATAGTTTAAATTCCTTTTTGTATGAGAAACTTTCTCCACTGTTCTTTCTAAGTTTCTCGTGTTTTAAAGTATTTTTGTGAATTGTGAGAATTTCAGTGGTATTTAAGAGGTTACGACAATATCTAGTAACTAAAGTTAGAACGTTGACCGCCCTGCATGTGACATTAGCCATCTTTGTTTTTAGTCACCTGAATGGTGACTACCACGTGGTTTAGGCACGTTTATTAGGAACTATGGTTACAAACCTGTTCAACATGACCTCTCAACTCTCTCAGCAACATTTTGCATCTGTAATACGCCATGGTTTACAATTTGTTTTTAAATTTGGTCCATTTACATTTAACTTTTATGTCATATCAGAGGCTTTGACTTGAGGAATAACTGCTGGCGTTATTACTCGCTGAAGTGTTGGGTTTTCTTAACGCTGTCTTTTTCTTCAGTATTTTGCTATTAAATACACGCATACATTCATTTCCGCATTTATACTTCCAGACTTCGTTTGGAATATGCAATTATTCTAATTAAAGAAAGATTATTCGCCCTAGCCGGGAATCCAACCCGGGTCCTCTGTGTTGAAAAGCCAGAACGCTGACCACTCGATCGGTCAACAGTTTCTCTCACCATATCTGGTGGAATCAGAGCGACAAAAGAACAGTTGTGGTAAGAATAGCTTGTTGAAGCTACTCGTATATCAAAATAGTATTGTGATTTTGTCCAGTGTTTCAGCTGTCACTCCTCTAAGCTCTAGCTGTCACGTTTTTTTTTTTTATCTAGTTCAACTTTCACTTCTTCACAATGTTACTTCACTAAGTTAAACTAGATCATTTCCAGTCACTTCACTTCTTTCGTATCACAGCCTCTTCTTCCAGATAGTTCACTTCACTCGGGAGTCGAACACAAGACCTCCACAATCTCTTACTCTTCAGCAGCACTCACTCCCCGTCACAGCAATCGTCAAACTCACTCGGAGAACGGCACTTTTCGTCCTAGCAGAAACACACTCGCTAACTCGTTCGCTCACTGACTGATTTTGCGAGAACGCTCGCTTATATAGCCAGTGAACTCTTCTACAGATCATTCCATCACCACCCACCTTCTGGAGCCGGGGGGAAGAAAATTCCAGAAAAATCTGGTTATCTGCTGATTCTGACTGCCGGCGCCGACCTCCCGATAAGCTTGGGCCATAGCCGCTGCGTCACTGTATACAAAGAAAGTGAAGTAGATGTAACACATCACAGCTTTTTGTTCGGGACCTCAAAACGGTATTTCCGTGAATCTCGGTATCAAAGTTTTAGATGAAATAAAATACTTTCTCTACTTAGTACAGGTAAATTACCGTCGTTTCTGATGCTCCCCAGCTGGCAGAATCCGTTGCTTCTGATGGTAGGGCAATGATGAGCTTAACGGTGGAATGAGGGCACCTGCAGCTTTTACCGTGGACACCAAACCACGTTGGGACTTGGAAATAGTTCACATGAGCAAGTCGGAGTGAAGGCATTCTTAGAGCGACTTAAACTCGCCTCCCCAGAGCCGGCAATTGAACCCGGACTCTCAGTGCGAGAGCTGGAAACAAAACCTCTGCGCTATCCCAGCACCCCGTAGGTAAACTTTAGAGATAAAAAGTTAGAGGGTATGTGACACATGCATAAACAGTATCAGAGATAATAGTTCGAATAGGTAAATACTAAATGCTTTGTTCCTTGCTGTGCATAGACGAATGAGAGGGTGTTCCTGAGTAAAAACACCGTATTCTATTCGTAACCCTTTAACACCGACCTCTGTATGGAATATGCGCAGTTTGTGTTTATACATTCTGCACGGGTCAAGCGTGAAGCTCTATTAAGTGAGGAAATTCTGCAGCAATTATATTTACGGGAAGCTGGAATTGCAACCCAAAATAAACACAAACAATATGGAATCTAAGCACGGCTTGGCCCTTTCCCACGAAAAGCGTGTGATCGTATCTCGGGTGTGTTTATGTGTTCTGCTAACCTCATCTGAGGGCAATATGCGTTTTACACACATACCTGTTGGGAAACGCAATCTGCATCAGGTGTTCAATATACCCTTTTTCACATAATATTAATTGTGTGAAGAGAAGCTCTTTTCTAAATTTGTTTACTCTCTCGGCTGTTTGGAGAGTAAAGCACTTTAACAGTGCAGCCAACAATATGTGCACAGGATACTTAGAAAATCTGCCTCAAACAGAACTAAGTGATAATAGTACAGGGTGGTTATTAGAGTTGTGGGCCGTAGGAGCGCGGCAACGCATTGAGGAATCGCGGCGGTAGCAGCGGTGAAGAGAGAAACAATACCTCCGCGCATAAAGTAATAGGATTTTACTGAAATCATAAAATTATATTCAAAACACTAATTTTTAAGAGCTTTTAGAATGGAATCGATTATAAATGCATCAAGATTTATTACTTACATAATTGGCACTATGGCATCCTTGGCAGAAAAACGCAATTATGCACGATTTTGATAAAAACGCATCCTGTTCTATGATAGTATATTGCGATACAAGTGCGGTTAGTGAATCTTTGCATAACAAGGAAGAAGTCTGAAAATACAACACGGAGTCGAGTTTACACAAAGCACTAGACACATGTGTATTGCACACTATTTTTTATTTTATTTACCACGTACATATAAGGTAGAGAAGGTATTGCATTCCATCAAAAAATTCGATACCGAGATTTAACCGGAATTACACGTTTTGAGGTCCGCTGAATTAAAAAAAACATATTTAGAAAAAGGTCCGCGCGCGTGCATGTGTGTGAGAACAGCGTAACTCAGAAACGAAAACTCGGAGTTTGGTAGGTATTTAAGTTCAAAATCTTTTAAAGATTTATTTTGAGAAAAATGGCTCTAACCAGTTTGGTTAAAATACCATACATTAAAGATATTACATGATAAATAAAATGCATATCTTAAATTTTCTAGAGAACAACTTGTAAAGTCCTCTTCATTCGGAAGGAATTTTGTATAATCTTATATAACTGATAAACGTTAAGAGATAGACGAAATCGTACTACACAAAAAATGTAGACTTCTTTAAAGCGTACAATTTATTTCAAATAAGTTTTTTCGTAGCATCAGCAATTTCTGAGATATCCGTTATTAATGCTTCAGACTTGTTTTTAATTCCCTTCGATTTCAGTTGTTTTTCAAGATGACATGGAAACAGTATGGAACTTTAAGGCCAGCATATAACGTGCAGTTTTTAAGCATTTGGCTATTGCTGTTCTCTTTGTATCTATAACGAAATGCGTAATACAGCTATTTCTGTAAAGGCTAATCCCGATCAAAACGAAGTAGATAGAAAAATAAACTTTCGTAAGAATAATTTGTAACGAAAGTTATGTGAATGTAACACGTTTTTCCGACGAATAGTGAATAACAGAAATACTTACTCGAAAATGAAATTTATCACTGTCAGCATTTCAGCCGCATTATTAAGGTCGAACGCGCTAGGTTCTGCGAACTGGTGATTGGTTAATCACTCTTGATAGTGTTGGCCAAGTCAACATGCAGAGCTATTCTGTAACTTCGTTGTTAAGAATGCGTCACACACTGGAGTGAGTAATCGAAAATTCGTACTGTCTGTGATAGCATGTTGTTTTCACACGACACGAGCGCCGGAATACCGATTACCGAATGCATTTGTTAATTTTCCTTGCCAAGATATAGACAAAGCGTGCTGTGTAAACTTCACACGAAAAATATAAAACATATGTAGATTTTTAAAATTCGCACCCAGTACTTAGAATAGCAAGACAGATCTTCTTGTACTCCAAACAATTAGATTTGTTAGGGGTAAACTAGCCAAGCTGTTGAACAGCTGTGGCAATGGCCCTGTAAAATGAATTTAATTTTAGGTTAGGAAAGACATAAAAAATCTGATGTGTTGCACTCACATGACTTTCTCTACTCTTGTACAAACTATTTTTACAAACGCTTATTCCCCATATGCTTCATGTTAATCGAGATATCGAGATGTTAATCTTATTGCTAATTTTCTTGTAGATGCAAGGGGAATTGCTAGGCTTTAAGCTATAGTGAAATATTTTAAGAGCTGGTTGCTATGTGAAGTATTCCATTCTCTTTGCATTACCAGGACAAAAAAAATGAATAATGAATTTGAGCAAAAGTGTAAGTATTGGAATAACAAGCAATATCTCGAAAATGGTTCACTCAACAACAAAAATGTATATGGCATAAATTGTGTATTTTAACGCGATAAATTTGTCTATCCCTTATGGTTTACCAGTTATACAAAAAGTCGTTCACAATGAAGAATAATTTTGGAGATATATGATATTTTAATCAAAATCGTTAGAGCCATTTTTGAGAAAATTAAAATTTTCGAAAAATGTTCCATGTAAAGAGTAATCTGGGGTGGGGGGACTTTCTTGAAAACCTTAGTGTCGCATCTCTGGAAGATACTGAACCTAAATATCAAGTTTGGTGTTTATCCGACTGTTCGTTTCTGAGTTGTGCTGTTCACAGACACACACGGACATGTTTCCAAAAATGCTTTTTTTGGATTCAGAGGGTCTCAAAACATATTTCCGGTGAAATCTCGGTATCGAATTTTTGGGTGGAATACAATACTTCCCCTACTTACTATACGTAGTAGAGAAAATAAAATCAGCAACGCACTTTCCTATTGTTTTGATGCAAGTTTCACTAATTCATATCAAATCGCAATAATTACTTAATCTTCTTTATTGTTTTTGGCTTTTAATTATGCTTTTAAAGAAACCAGTAGTCATGAAGATTTTTGTGAAATTTTAATGTATACAATCAAACATATGTAGGTACTTATTCTTTTATTCATGATTTGGGAATGTTCAGCTTTAGTTCAGTTCTATGGAAATGCTCATGCATCTTAATTTTTGAATGAGAATTATTATTGGTAGCTGATTATATAGATATTATTTTAGGTATTCATCAAGTGGAAGGTCGTAATGAAAAGAAAGGTTAGTTTTAATAGTTGTATTATGCGGAGGAATCAAGTGTTACATTAACCTTCATACGCAAATTTACTAAGTATAAATAAGCTTTAGTATAAATTCAGTTTTCTATTGTTAGAGAAGCTGGTAAACAGTTTTCTGCTGGTCACTTCTTAAAGCAATTTGGAAATTATCTATCATAAAATATTTCTGAGAACGAAAACGTATCGCTGTACTAGCCCAGTTTTCAAAAGCACTCAATTTCTAGCCTGGATCTAAAAATGGGGAAAATAATTTCATGTATCATGAAAATAAACACAAGATTTATCAAAATTTGAACCTAAAATTCTTAAATCAATAACTGTTACTTTTTATTACGATACGAGATTATACAACACGTATTATCCTATTAAAATTCGTCTCTTAGAAGTTAATGTTGGGAGCATCAATTTCCAATGCTATCACGCGAAACATTGCTTACTCAAGCGTAATCAGCTACATTTGTATTTCGCGCTAGAACGAAGAAATAAGCATTTGATAACTAAAATGTCAAACTTCTATCGGTCTTTTCCTCTTACGACAGTATTAAAACGTCTATGAAATCTGTTGTGTAACAGCGCTAGTATGAGGGTCTGGAGGTTTGTTGAGTTCAACAACCAAATATTTATTCTTAACAAAGTTTGTGTTACAGAATGCCGATAAATTGCTTAGCGGCTTTAAAAATTTGTTGAGCCTTAACAAAACGTTACGAATAACCTTAAATTAAATTAAATTTAGTTTTATTTATGAGTGTTCTATAAATACAATGGTTCTTAGCGTCCCATTCTATATTGAGCGTGAAAGACTGGAAAGTTTGCTCAGAGGCCTTTTATCAGACTTGAGGTTCTTTCACGTGCCGTAAATCTACGACACAGGACCACCGGCTCTACTTCCCTTCCGAAGGAAGCCATGCTAAGGATTTTTACGCCCGAAAAAATCCACCGCCCTCCACCCGGAAACTAGAAACTTGCATGGTACCCCTAGACCACGGAAAACGACACAGAACAGCTGATGGCTGCTTCCACCAAGAGATATATATATATTTAAACATTGCGTGAATTAAATCGTAAGGAAATGTCAACAAATAAAGGGAGGTAAAGACAATACTTAAGGACATGGTGAAATTATTAAGCTAAACATTCTCATTCGCCTAATTCTTGAAAATATGTTTATGTAACATATATCGTTAACTACCAAAATTTTTACTAATGTTTCTCTGCCACGTGCACAGGAGGTAGAGAAGGTGTTGCATTCCACCCAAAAAATCGATACCGAGATTTCAACGGAAATACATGAGGTCACTTGCATTCCAAAAAAGCATTTTTAGAAAACAAATTTGTGTGTGTGTGTGTGTGTGTGTGTGTGTGTGTCTGTGTGTTCGTGCCTGTGAGCGCCCACCTGAGTCTGTGAATATCCTAACCTAAAAAACGAAAAGCCGGATAAATATTTAGGTGCAGTACCTTCCAAGGATTAAACAAGGAGATTTTCAAAACCGCCCCCTCCCCAAACTATCCTTTACAAAGAACATTTTTCGAATTTTTTATTTTCTAAAAAACTGGCTATAACGATTCTGATTAAAATACTATATATTAAAGATATTTACATGAAAAATAAAATGCATATTGTCTTGAAATAGCCTATCAAATCCTCTTCATTCGGAAGGAATTTTGTATAATCTTGCATAACTCGTAAACGTTAACGGATAGGCGAAAACATACTGCACAAAAAATGTAGATCTCTTTAAAACACATAATTTATTTCAAATAAGTTCTCTTGTGGCATAAGCCATTTCCGAGATATATTAAAAGTTCGAGTTGTTCATTTCTTGGTCATTTCTTAAAGGCGTGGCAGCATTCGCGATTGTATGGAAACGGTATGGAATTTTAAGGCCAGCATATAGCTTTCAGTTCTTACATATTTGACTATCGCTGTTTTGTTTGTACCTTATTTCTGCAATGGTTTATTTGGATTAAAATAAAGTAGAAGGAAAAATAAGCTTTAATAAGAATAGTTTGTCTATCCGCTAATAAAGATAAGAGGGTAGAGAAAGTCATGTAAATGTATCACATCAGAAATTTTTTATATATATTGTGAGGCAGTATTTTTAACACTTAAATAATTTCAGTCTAATTATATAATATATAAGTTCAATAACAGCCCGCTTTAAAGCAATATGTGTATGTAACAATATATAAAAAGTGTATATTACAGTCATTGTATATGTTTATATTATTGTATACATGTGTAATAATGTTATGTGAATGTATTAGGTAATTTAATAATGTAGGGGCTGTGAGAATATTAGGTTAAATGTTGCTAACAATGAGATAACAATGAGGTAACCTTGAGGCAATAATGAGTAAGAAAGTTTAATGCTACTTGTGATTCTTGGAAGCAATAATGTAATTTTTGTGACAGTTTATAAAATAGCCAATCAACAACCAGAAAAAGCTTTAGTTAAATAAAGGTATTCTATTGTACTAGGAATAGCCAATCAGAGACTTTAAATACAGAAATTTACAAATTTAGGCGGTAGAAATCAAGTCAGCTGCTTGTAGACAGCGCTCATAACTGGACGCGTTGCTTGCAGCCAGTGTTCCTAACCGGACGCGAGATGTGTCCTCGAGAAATTTAATACGTTTTTGTGCGAGAAAATAGTTTAGTGTTTAAAAAGTGCAAGTAAGTGCAAGAATCTTACAGCTCTCTATATCAGTGAAGTGTTATTTAAATCGTGTCAAGAATTAATAAATAGGAGTGAATAAAAATTAAAATCTGTGTAAGCCTACATTCTTCAGCCGCACCACGCCTTGCAAAGAAATCCATGTCTCTTACAATAATACTGACGCAGCAGATATATAATATTTAAAGAAACAGTCAAATTACAAAGTTAGTATTTTTACATTTTTGGGACGAAGGCTACCGGGTACCATAGATGTTGAACTACAATACAACACCTAAAATAAAACAGAATCAATTGGATACTATTTTTTTGACGAAATTACTAAGCTGCGCTGTATCTTTGCTCAAAGTTTGCTGGTGTTTCTATGAGGCAGTGTTTGCGTAGCGAAATTATATTAATGTAGTAAGTTTTGCCAGGTCATTAAACTTGTGGTGAAAGAATCATGTAAAAGTAATGTAATATAACTTTCAATACAATTTTGATAAAAATAGTATGATATATAAAGGAGGGTCTGTCGGGAATGCATAACATTTTTGTTAACTGTACCTATTCCGAGGATCTTGTTGACATTTTTCAGCTTAGAAGGTTTTCTCATTAATGACTTTCTTTTCCAGGGTAACTAGCTGGCGCGGTAGAAAGAGATAGGTACGTCTGAAGAAGAAAGTGTGTCTTCTATTTAAAAGGCTCTATTGTGAGAGTTGAAGCCATTAATTCTATCTTCCCCTTTTGTGTCCACGTGGCCCCTTTTAAAAAGAAGCGTGGGCCTATTAGAAGTTCCCAATATCGAGGAGAGCAAGTTTCGCATGGTTTAGCAAGATTAATGAGCAAAGTGGAGTCTGGGCTGAAGATAAGGCAGCTCCGGGCGAGAAACACGATAACACCTTGACAGCGTCTTGTCAGACTTTCTGCTGTCTCCACTATATCTTGTTCCTGCTAGCAACGATTGTTCCTTCCTGACTCCTCCACGTTTCGTATTTCATCTGTTGCGTGCATAGGACATGGAACCAATACAATGAAAGATGAAGATCAACATAACCACGCAAGCATAAACTTAATCGATATGCTGTCTTTCACAGAGACAAACGGAAACATAATCAGCAGCCAACCGCAAAAATGCGTGAAACAGCTGAGCTAATATGGCAGCCTACGAAGCGACCACCGACAGTACGCACGACAAAAGAGGTTATGCATAGCATCAAAATGAACCCCGTTAATGATATCCATTTCTAAACTTTATAAAATTCACAATCTCTGTTTAATTATTTGAAGTTTTAGTACATCAATTAGCGTTTAATCTGTATTATGTACACCAATTTTCACACTTAAAAAAAAATTCTGATGTGTTACACTCACATGACTTTCTCTACTCTTGTACAAACTATTTTTACAAACGCTTATTCTCCATCTGCTTCATGTTAATCGAGATAAACATTTTAAGACTCTATCTTATTGCTAATTTTCTTGTAGATTTAAGGGGAAAATATATTTACAAGGGCAATCTAGAAAAACAGTAACCTTTAAGCACATACATATCTCTTAATAGCTGGTTGCTAGGTGCAGCACCATTCCCTTTCCCACAGATTAATACTCTTTGCATATCCAAGACAAAAAAATGAATAAAGAATTCCCATTTGAGAAAATAAGTATTGAAAAATTTAAGAGAATAACAAGTAATATCTCGAAAATGGTTCACTCAACAAAAAAAAAATGTATATGACATAAATTGTGTATTTTAACGCGATCTACATTTTTTGAGTAGTAAAATTTTGTCTAACTCTTATGGTTTACCAGTTATGCAAAAGTCGTTCACAATGTAGAATACTTTTGGAGACATTCCCAGGAAATTCAAGATATACCTTTTACTTGCTATAAAATATCTTAAACATATGATATTTTATTCAAAATCGTTAGAGCCATTTTTGAGAAAATTAAAATTTTCGGAAAATCTTCCATGTAAAGGGTAATCTGGGGTGGGGGATTTTCTTAAAAACCTTCGTGTCGCATCCTTGGAAGATACTGAACCTAAATACCAAGGTTGGTGTTTATCCGACTGTTCGTTTCTGAGTTATGCTGTTCACAGACAGACAGACACACAGACAGACATACACACGGACATGTGTCCAAAAATGCTTTTTTTGGATTCAGGGGTCTCAAAACATGTATTTCCGGTGAAATCTCGGTATCTAATTTTTGGCTGGAATACAATACTTCCCCTACTTACTATACGTAGTAGAGATATATACTTCCTGATATATTTAACTTTTGTATCACATAAAGTAATTATTTTTTAAAAATACTTTCTAACTAAATCCTTTACTAGTGTATTAAAAATTGATGAGATTCTTTCTAATTATTCTGCCTTTTTGGCAGAAAATATATGTTAAATGCAGGACTCCAAATGTTTTCTTAAAAATTTACGCAATATGAAATTATTGTTTAATAACATCACAGCTAAAGATTTTAACAAAATTTCACCTCATTCATTTGTGTGCTGATATTTATTTGGAGGTACACAACATTTGTAGATTAATACCGAAAGGTACATTGTGTAGAACAATTTGTAAACGAGGATGTGCCGACAAATCAAAACTCCAGAAAAGATATTTTACGAAGATCTGACGTGTTACTTTCACATAACGTTCTCTATCCTCTACCGCATATTAGTAGATATACGAAATTATTCCTACGAAGGTTTATTTTCCTATCTACTTCATTTTAATCGAGACAAACATTTCCCGAAATTGCTACATTATACGTTTGGTTATAGCCACAAAGGGAATAGAGATAGTCAAATGTTTTAGAGCTAGATCGTATAAGATGGTCATACAATTCTATACTCTTTGCATGCAAACTCGAGATATAACTGAAAATCGACAGGACTTGAAAGGAATGGCTAAATATTGAACAATTCGAACCATTTATAGCTTAAATCTTGGAACTGGCTGATTCGACAAAAGAAGTTACTTGAAATAAACTATGTGTTTTAAGAATATCCACATTTCTTGCGTGATAAGTTTTAATGTTTACCAGCATATACAAGATTATACAAAATTTCTTCCGAATAAGAGGACTTCACAGGCTATTGCCAGAAAACTCAAGGTATAAATTTATTTGACATGAAAATGTATCTAATATAAGATATTTTAATTAAAATCGTATGAACTAGTTTTTAGGAAATAACAAATTTTGAAAAATGTTCCACACAAAGGGTATTTTGGTGGGATTTGCTTGAAAATCCCCGTTTCGCATTTTTGGAAGGTACCAAATTTAAATACCAATTTTGGTATTTATTTATTTATCCGTTTCTCATATTTTGAGTTATGCTATTCACACACACACAGATGTATCTTTTTTCTAAAAATTCTTTTTTGAGTTTAATGGACCTCAAAACATATATTGCCAGTAAAACATCGATATAGAATTTTTGGGTGTAATACATACTCGTATTCTCCCTACTTACTACACGTAGTAGAGAAAATAATTATAACCCTAAAATAACCATGTTTCTGATGCTTTGTTGTATAAAAGCACTGAATTCATATACAAGCCCTCCATCATTTTCTACTCCTCTGCAGCTAATTTAGTATTTGAAGATTCCTGAGGACATTTATTGAATGGTTTGTTCACATTAATGTGGGCGAAACGTATTATTACTTATAGTAAGTAGGGGAAGTATTGTATTCCACCCAAAAATTCGATACCGAGATTTCACTAACAGTCGGATAAACATCAAACTTGGTATTTAGGTTCAGTATCTTCCACAGATGCGACACGAAGATTTTCAAGAAAATCCCCCATCCCAGATTACACTTTACATAGAACATTTTTCGGAAATTTTAATTTTCTCAAAAATGGCTCTAACGATTTTGATTAAAATATCATATGCTTAAGATATTTTCATGACAAATGAAATGTATATCTTGAATTTTCTGGGAATGTCTCCAAAAGTATTGTTCATTGTGAACAACTTTTGCATAACTGGTAAACCATAAGAGATAGACAAAATTTTACTACACAAAAAATGTAGATCGCGTTAAAATACACAATTTATGTCATTTAAATTTTTGTTGTTGAGTGAACCATTTTCGAGATATTGCTTGTTATTCCCTTAAATTTTCCAATACTTATACTTTTTCTCAAATGGAAATTCGTTATTCATTTTTTTTGTCTTGGGTATGCAAAGAGTATTAATCTGTGGCAAAGAGAATGGTGCTGCACATAGCAATTAGCTATTAAGAGTCATGTATATGCTTAAAGGCTACTGTATTTCTATGTTGCCCTTGAAAGTGCAAAACAGGGGGAACATATTAGTCAAATATTTTTTATACTCAGAAATAAACGAATTGCTGTGATTTTGTGAATCTTCTATCGGCTTTTGCTTCAAAGGAATGCTGATTTGAACCAATTTCGTTAAAATCGTTTCATTTTATTAATTGAGATCTTATTGTTTGTTATAGTAGCATTTTAAATATTCCTGTTTTAGTTTATATTTTTTGTTTAAGGGCTGTTTCATTTTATTCATTCATATATTATTTGTTATAGTACCATTTTCAGGTGTTTCTGTTCTGGTTTCTGTTTTTTGTTTACTGGTTTACGTTTTAAAACTTTTCATAATGCCTAGTAAGAAACGAACATGTTTTAATTTTAATGTTAAGAAGTTGTTTTCCGTGAAAGCAGCCAAAGTGATTGCTGGCACCTTGAGCCAAAATAACGACATATTTGGTGAGGTTAAAAACACACAGTGCACAAGCAACTCGGTGATGGCGTTATGTTTTTCAACTGTAATGAATATTTATGCTTGGAGTTCTGAAGTAATTGATATAATTCTTCATTTAGACAATGATTCACACTTAAAAAATCAATTTCAAATTATGATGGTGTTATGCCATATCTGCCTTACTTGTGCGCTGATTAGGTTTGGCTGCAGGATATTGTAATTGATGATGCAAAAGTAATCTGCAATGCAGTGACAAATAATTTTGCATTACAAGGGATCATACAGAGGGATTTAGACAGTGTGTTAAAATTTTTTCCAGTGCTACCACTACGGTGTGTTTACTGCACAGTTAAAATCTATAGCTCTTATTTTTATGTCCTGGACATACAAAGAGAATGGAAAGCTCCACATAGCAACCAGCTGTCAAAAGATTTGACAATCGCTTAAGGCCTTGCTCCTACAAGAAAATTAACAGTTAGTTTCTACAAATGTTTATCTCGATTAACATGAAGTAGATGAAGATTAAGCGTTTGTAAAAAATCATTTTACAAGAGTAGTGAAAGTCGTGTGAGTGTAACACATCGGAATTTGTTTACTAAAGCTAGGCTTACAAGCAGTCATTGAAATTTCTACATAATATACTTTGAAAGGTGGCACAGCTATAAAAGCTACACGGAATTAATGTATAATGTTAACGTGTTTAATAACAGTAAAATACACATTTAGAATTTTGGCAACTTTTGTCCTTTTTCCACAGACGTGGGAGGACTAAGGACTTAAACTCTCAAATAAGCATCATGTACAATCACAATTTGATTTGCTGCAAGTTTTACACATATTCCATGATTCCTGGCCCGTGAACTTGAGCAGAAAGGCACCGAGCGAGGTAGCTCTGCATTCGGGAGGTCCCGGGTTTGATTCCATGTGGTCATGAGTTTTTTGTTGTTTTCCCTGGTTGATAAAGGCGAATGCTGGATTGGTGTATTCTACGCATAGTGGATGGAGCCACCGAGCCCCAGACCTCGCAGCCGTACAGAATTAGTGGCGGGATGATCGCCCGATACAGGCGCAGTTTAAGGTGGGTAGGCATTGTAGAGTGGAAGATGGGGTACAACTGCCGAAGGGCGACGTGACCTAGGCTGGCCTTAGCCTTGACATAAGGAGTGAATGTGAGGCCGCGGTCGAGCAGAACCCCTAGATATTTGGCGGATCGGACCCAAGGGATCCTTCTCCGCCTCAACCGCAGGGATCTCTCTGGCCGCCAGCCATGAACCTTAGCGAGCAGAAGGGCTGAGCTCTTCTGCGGGCTAATGGCCATTCTCCACCTTTCACTCCATCTGCCGATGGCCTGGAGCTGTCTCTGTAGTGGAGGGAAGCAGTAACGGACATTCTTGTTCTGTGCCAATATGAGGACGTCGTCGGCATATTGGCACGTAACAGTGCTGGGTTCCATGGGGAAGTCAGACATGTAGGCAGCGAGAGTAACGGCGACAGTACACTGCCTTCCGGTACCCCGGCCGCTATGGGTCTGACTGAGGATAGCCGCCCCTCCACCCGCATCCTGAAAGTGCGATCCCGTAGGAAGCTGCCAATCAGGGTGAGGTAGGGGGGAGGGAGATTTGCTTCCTTGAGCTTGTACAATAGCCCCTGGTGCCACGTTGTGGAGAAGGCCTTTTCCACGTCTAACAGCACTGCCATGGTTTTGAAGTTTTCCTGGAAGCCCAGGGCAGCCTTCTCGGCCAATCGCAGTAGCTGTAGGGTCGTGGAATGTCCCCGACGAAAACCGAACTGATGATCCGGGAGGAGATGCCTATTCTACCGCCTCCCCAAGGACGCCCATGGTCCATAACTGCCACTTCATCCTATCTACCATACGCACCCCAAGTTAAGCAGCATTGAGACGGGCCACGGCTGGTTGGGTGACCACTCAGCCGCACCACTCAACTGCTTTCCTTGGTACCCTCACACCAAAATACCCATTCCCATCGGCCCCCGCTAGAAGGCACTGCTTAACTGACGGTCCAGCAAGCGGCCGCCAAGTTAAGCAGCATCGAGCTCGGTCACCGTCTGGTCGCTTGTCCGCCCAGGCGGTATCACCGAGAGCCAATAGCAACACAAGGGGCCAGCAATCGCCATCATCATGTAGACATGGACAAAACGCTTGCTATTAGACCAATCTATATCACCGCACGGGTAAATCCGTAACTAAACGGATAGGTACCGTGGCGATTAACCTTCCGCCCGAGTTAACTCGGGCGACCTGTTCTTGCTCCTGGCTCCTGGTGTATTCTACCATGGTTTTCTTCCTCCATTTCCTCTCATTTCATTTCACTTTCATGTTTCTGGTTGACCTCAGGGCTGTTGTTCGGTCGCAGACGGGCAAATGGAGCAAAGGTTTGGAAACGTTACTCCAAGCCTACTGGAGGGGCGTCTTCGAGCAGCCCTCCCGTGGCCGGGTGGTGACGCCTGGAGCTGTTAGGGAACTATGCGCGTCTCTGTCCATTTGCGTCGGCTTCGCTCTACAACCGGTGTGTCTCCTGCGGTTTACTCAACTCATCCGTTCCTCCCGGGGGTGTACGCACACTTGAGGTTCGCAGTGCTGTGTGTCCCCTCCGTTCAATAGTCTAGTCCAGTCCACGGTTAAGAAAATCTGAAACAAGCTTCTATGCTTACGATGTGCTTTTGTCTAGGTTTGATTGTGAATGGCCCCATAGTCTTTTATTTTATACCCGTAGAACCACAGCTCTGCTCGCGTTACCGCAAAGATTTTACTCCACCTCTCTCCCTCTCTTATGTTCTACCTTTGTCTTTATCTCCATCTCTCACTATTTCATCCCTCCTTCCCCTCTCTTTCTCATTTCTTCCTCTCTACTCTCTCTACCTCCGTCTTCCCTCCCACTGTGCAATGAATTTGTTATGTGATGTTTCGAAAACCGGTAATAAAACTCCATTTTTGAAGTATTAATAAATGTTAAGACTGTCCCTGTGGCTCAATGATCAGCGTTCTGGCTCCTCAACTCAAGCTCCTTGGTTCAATTGCCGGCTGTGGTTGGGGATATTTCTTTAATTAGAACCATTTCCAGCCCTTAGAGTCTGTAAGCGTGCATATGAAAGCTGAAATGTTCATCAAGATTTTTCGCACAGTTATAGCACGAAAATAATTTTCCATAAATTGAAAATCGAGTCTAATGCTAAATTCCTCATGTAATGAAAATGCCAAAACTTTAAACCTCTAAATGTTGCATATTATAAGATTAAATTCTCTATAAATTTAAATATTTCTTGTAAAAATAAATATGTAATCTTTTAATTGTTTAAAATCAATTATGAATTAAATTATTAAAAACGTCATTCCAAAATAATACTTCATAACCCAAAAGTCCCTAAATCTCGTCAAACTTCAAAGAGCATTATACCGAAAATCTGAAAGAAATTCAACAAAAATTACATAATGAGTGGAGCATTTTCAAGCGGCAAAAACCTAAGGAAACTAAATTACTGGAAATCTAGGTTTTAATAAAGTCACGTGTTATTTGCAAACGCTTTTTTAGGTCCGTTTAAACATCGCGTTTAGGCATTTAAATGGCTAGATAGCTAAAGGCATAGATTCTACAATATTTAAAGTTATTTTTTCAAGAACCACTGATGCTTGAAACCAAAATTGCTATTATATTTCCACTTTATATACTAGGTGGATTTCAGGCGATGATTTCATAACCACGCTTTAGCGAACCACTTTCTTTCAACTGTACAATACTGAATATTGGAGAATGCTATTGGGTGTTTCAAGGACAAGGTGCTGGTGTTTAACGCGTACTATAGGTGGCGATAAACAAAACCCTTTGTCCCAAATCCACTCCCTCTCAATTTATTGCGGCATATTCCAAACAAAGAGCACCAAATTTTTCATCAGGAAAATGCACTTTGGTCGACCTAAAAAACCTTTTGTATCGAGAGCACGGTTTTTTGTACTCGAACAGTTCTGTGTAGAGCGGATTTGAAGAAAGCTCTTTGTTTTCAACAGCATTTGGATTGCGGGGGGGGGAGGCACTCTTGTATGCAGTTAACGCCAATGTGTGTGTGTGTGTGTGTGTCTCGATGCAGTGAGGTGCATAGGTGGCGCAACAGTACATGGCTTCTCCATCAACATTCTCACAGGGGTGTACACACAAAAAAATGTTGCGTAACATGCAAACGACATTCTGTACCCATTATATTTAGCTGATAATTATCCTTTGTAATATTCACATTTAAAAAAAATCTCTATGCTATCCGCATTAAACACAATGAAAATATGCAATTAAATTGATTCAAAATAGGCACTACAAACTTGCTTACGTGCAAAAGGTGGAAACATCGTTCAGCTGTTTATATCACAATTTCATTTTTACTTTTTCTACCACTACATAGTAGGTAGAGAAGGTACTGCATTCCACCCAAAAATTCGTTACCGAAATTTTACTGGAAATACATGTTTTGAGCCCCCCTGATCCCATAAAAGCATTTTTAGAAAAAAGTTCGGTGTGTGTCTGTGTCTCTCTGTCTGTCTATGAAAAGCATAACGCAAAAACAAAAACTCGCATAATACCAAACTTGGTATTTAGATTCAGTACCTTCCAAAAATGCCACACGAAAATTTTCAAGAAAATCTCCAACCAAAGCTATAGTTTACATGGAATATTTTTCGACATATTTTGTTTTTTAAACACGGCTGTAATAATTTTGATTAAAATACCATATATTAAATATATTTACATTCAGAATAAAATATATATCTTGAATTTTCTGGAAAAAACCCGTAAAGTCCACTTCATTCCGAAGGAATGTTGTATAATCTTGTATAACTGGGAAGCGTTAAGCGATAGTCGAAGATTTACTGCACAAAAATGTATATCTCTTTAAAAAACACAACTTATTATAAATACACTTTTTGTGGCATCAAGTATTTCCGAAATATCCGTTATTCTTGGTTCGAATTTTTTAATACATCGCTATTATTATTATTATTATTATTTATTATTATTTTATTTTTACTTTCTCTACTACGTACAGTAAGTAGGGGAAGTATTGTATTTCACCGGAAATACATGTTTTGAGACCCCCGGAATCCAAAAAACACATTCATGGAAACATGTACGTGTGTGTGTGTCTGTGTCTGTCTGTGAACAGCATAACTCAGAAACGAACATTCGGATAAACACCAAACTTAATATTTAAGTTCAGTATCTTCCAGAGATGCGACATAGGTTTTCAAGAAAATACCCCACCCCAGATTAACCTTTACATGTAACATTTTTCGAAAATTTCAATTTTCTCAAAAATGGCTCTAACGATTTTGATTAAAATATCATATGTTTAAGATATTTTCATGACAAATAAAATGTATATCTTGAATTTTCTGGGAATGTCTTCTAAAGTATTCTTCCTTGTGAACGACTTTTGCATAACTGGTAAACCATAAGAGATAGACAAAATTTTATGCACAAAAAATGTAGATCGCGTTAAAACACACAATTTATGTCATATACATTTTTGTTGTTGAGTGAACCATTTTTAAGATATTGCTTGTATTCCCTTAAATTTTCCAATATTGTTTCTCAAATGGGAATTCGTTATTCATTTTTTTTATGTCGTGGACATACAAAGAGAATGGAATGCGCCACATAGCAACCAGCTCTTAAAATATTTGATCAACGCTTAAAGCCTAGCAATTCCCCTTGCACCTGCAAGAAAATTAGCAATAACATTAACATATCAATATCTCGATTAACACGAAGCATATGGAGAATAAGGGTTTGTAAAAATAGTTTGTACAAGAGTAGAGAAAGTCATGTGAGTGTAACACATCAGACAAAACATAACTCAGCTGCAATCAACAGTTCATAAACGTTAAGAATTTACAGTGTTAACTATTTACATTAACATTTTAGATAAACCATAATAAAATTGTTGACAATTAGAGCTAAAGCCTATGGTACAGTTATACATCCTTAATGAATTCAAGTATCTTCAGGTGCCTGAGCGCTGTAACCAAATCTGTGGAGATGCCGTGAAGTTTTCTTTCTCCCTTAAACTTGGATCATTCGGTGATGACATGTTTGATTGTGAGAGGTGTATTGCAGTTTGGACAGATGGGTGAGCCTTCTCTGGTAGCAAGAAGGAGTGTGTCAATGAGCTGTGGACGTAGTCTTGTTAGTGCTACTTATTCTCTTTTTACGGCAGGCATCGCAGTTGAGACTGTTGCAGGGTTTTCTGTTTTCGTGAAGTGTGGTGGGTGGTAAACTTGTCCAATGTAGTTTCCAGCGTTGCCTCAGACGGTGTTTAATGTGATGAAACAGATCGGTGTGTGTGTCACTGGTATTGAATGGTAACTGACTGGGTGTTTGGTGGCTTCTTTCGCAGCTGCGTCTGCCGTTTCATTGCCGGTTATACCCATATGGGCTGGTAACCAGCAGAATATCACTTCTTTGCCATGATGTTGCAGGTCTGTATATATGTTGCGAACATCCTGTACTAATGTATGGGTTGTATATCTGTTCTGAAGAGCTTGCAATGCACTGAGGGAATCTGGAGTTCATCATTGAAGGAGGTTATGTATTGCAAAGTCTTTTTAACAGCAAATATTTCAGCAGACAAGATTGGGAAGAATTGAGGCAGTCTGTATAGCATTATGTGATTTGGATAGACAACTGCACTTCCTCATTTATCCTCTAGCACGGAGTCATCAGTGTATAATTCTTTTAAAGTCTTGTCCTGTAGTTGTTTCTCGCAATGTCATGGAAGGAGTAGGGAATTTTAAGGCCGGAGTATAGCATCAAGTTCTTAAACGTATGACTGTTGCTACTTCCTTTGTATCTTTAACGAAATGTGTAATGCAGCTATTTCCGGAAAGTTTTATTCTGAAATAAAATTCAATATGTAGAAAACTAAACTTTCGTAAAAATAATTTGTATAGTCAGCGATAGAGGGTAGAGAAAGTCATGTGAGTGTAAGACAAAGTTTTATTGCGTTCCATTCAAAAATTCAATAAGGAGATTTCACCGAAAGTACATGTTTCGAGGTACTCTGAATACAAAAGAAGCATTTTTAGAAAAAGGACTGTGTATGAATATTATGACTCAAAATAAAAGTTGAATAAATATCTCCAAACTACCGTTTTTATGGAAAATGTTTAGTTTCTCAAAACTTGCTCTAAAAATTTGATTAAAATACCATATTATAAGAAATTTACATTACTAATAAAACGTATATATGGAATTTTCTGCGAATAACTGGTATAGCATATAAGATAGACAAAAGTTACCACACAAAAAATAGTTTGTCAAATATTGTTATTGACAGTCACCTATAGGGGTTTATTGGCAACATATTACGACATGTGTTTTAAAGTTTTGGCTGTCGCCTCACCCTCCTGTACTCCTCTTATACCTACAACGAAATGTGTAATGTAACCATTTCTGCAAACGTTCATCTCGATTGGCAGTAAGCAGATCGAAAAATAAGGTTTTATGACAATAATTTGTGGAGGAATGGTTAGGAAAAATCATAGGAATGCAAGACATTCGATTATTTTTATGGGAGTTATAAGCTCTTTAAAGATGTGTAGTTTTGGTGACATCTTGGTAGTAAAACTTTCTACCTAAGGGGTTGAAGCCGGAATTATAAAGGCAATAATTATCATAATATTCTGAGAAGGATAGCGATATAAAATAAGTAATAATATATTTAAAATCAGTATGTATAAAAAGGAGAAGCATTGTGAAAATTGTTGACTGTAAAAGCGACAGAAAGACAAGACAGGCACAATTTAGCTAATTAGGGACCAGCCCCAGGTATAAAGGGTAAAATAGCTGAAGCCAGTTTCTCTTGGAATTTATGGGCACAGTTGAACTGGCCGGGATGTGAAGGTCATTCTAGGCTTCAGGACGCCAAGTTGTGACGAGCGTTTGAGGGGAGAGTAGGGGAAGTAGTAGCTTGTTTTTCCTTGTGCAGCGTGGGTAGTCAGTCTGTCCTGAGCGATTGATAGCACGGGACGACATTCTCGTCGAGTTGTGAACATTGGCGGCGAACATGCAAGAGGGTAGAACGGTCAGCTGTAGTTAATAATCTTCGGTCTTGGTAAAGACACAGTAGCATCGTATGCATTTAAAAGTGATCGGCAAACCTTAAGTTTTATTTTAAATGGTGAAAATAAAAAGTGTTCCAAGAAAGCGTTCGTGTTTCTCTGTACATACACTCACGCATACCCAGTGATTAAGATCTCGTGCTCGAGCAGCCGTGGCAAAGTATAAAAAAACAACTAGGAGGAGAAAAGCAGCAACCGTGAGGCAAAGGTATTGCTTCATTGTTGGAGGACGTAGCGTGGCTGCGTCAGGGTAGAGAAGGTAGATGCATGGGTGGATTGATTGATGAAATATCTTCACTGGTGTTAAATTATTTAAGTTATTATTCAAACACTTAGCGCAGCTCATTGACCATACATGCCTATTTGTAATACATATTTAAGGCGAAGAAAAGAAAGTAAACATAAAGATAAACTGTTTCGGTTAGCTGAACAATTTCGATCTGGCTTGGGGCACCTTAGCCAGAAATTGCCCATGCCCAGGAAATGCAACATGCCATTCTTCTTCATGCTGCATTGAAAAGAAAAGATGGTGCATTTATGACAATAAAAACTGGTTTGGTTTCAATTTCTGCTCTTAAGCATCACCATATTTGAAACACTAACATTTCCAACCAGAGCTCACAGAATGGATGGCAGCTAAGTAATCCAACCTCTCTTTCCATCTTTCTGGAGGAGTCCTTTAAGACTTGATGGCACACAAACGTGGAGACTTGATTTTTTTTCTATGGACACCCCTATTACCGCAGCCACGAAAGTAAGCCACCGACATGTTCAACCCCCAAAGAAACAGAAGTGGCTGCAGGGGGTGAATGTTGAGGGAGTTTGCAACTGCTTTTCCCTCCTCAAAAAAAGTGATATCGATCCATGCACCCCCTCTATATATCGCCCTTTCGAACTGAGCCACTTAGCTTTCCTGCTCCGATAAAATATCCTCTTCCATACCAAAAAGTGGAGATGAAAAGGAGGTAGCTAACCCTTTTGTGATATCCAGGGTCACGGGGCTTTTTGAAACGTTGAGTTGGGGGGAGAGTTAGTTAAAAATCCGTGTGTCAGTACCAGATGAGGGTGAAATCAAGTAACAAAAAGGTTACACGCAGATTTTCCATTGTCTCTGCACCCACCGCTTGTAGCAGAACTTCATATTGGTATACCGGTGTAGCCTTATGTAGGCTGCTTGAAAGAAAACGAGAGATTGGTCCGTAACGTAAAGACTGGCGCGGATAAAAGTGGTCCGAGTAAGTATAGAGTAAATGCAGACAAACGAATTGCTGAAATGGACTCAACATTTATTGAAGATGGTCATAGTCCCCCCCCCCCTGTAGCATCAATACACAACTATACACGTCTCAACATATTCAGATACACCCGGCGTAAAGTTCCGATATCGATGGCGGCAACTTCAAGGCTTATGTTGTTTTTCAGTTCCTGTACCACGTGTAAATTTGTTTCATAATAGACTTTGTTCTTCAAATATCCCTATATTGTTAGATCCGCTGGAGGCTCCTTACATGCGCCTGTTGCGCCCACTTACATGTAAACTTCTTTGGGTTTTGAGTAATTCTTTGGTGAATCTCCTCAATAACTCCTGGTGTGCGAACTGAAGGAATTCTTTATCGTTCAATTATACCTTTTCTCAGTCTAGCAAATGAAATAAAATTGAATTGGGGTAAAGAGGCATGTATACTTAACCTAGGAAGAAAGGAAAGATCAGGAATGGCATGGTTTAGACTGGGGGCTGGAGGAATCAGAAAATGACTGACAATTCTGGCAGGAGAATCTGCCCCTTCTGTGATTTGGATGAGGACTGGGTACATATTTTGGCGGAATACGTACAGTGGGAGAACCAGTGAACAATTAAACTCAAAGAAAAATTCCTAAGTCCTTTTAGAAGGAGATTGGCGTGTTGGTATCTACCGGATGACCAGAGGAAGTGGCAAAACATGGGCAATTTCTTGGCTAAAGTGCGCGAAGCTAGGTCAAATTTGTTGAGTTAATCAAACGTAATTTATCTCTATTTTCCTCTTTCTTGTTTTCTTTTCTGTTGTTTACTTTGTCACCATACCTTGTATCTTAAATGTGCATGTACGGTCAGTGACACATGCACTAAATACTTGTATAATAACTACAATAATTTGAAACTAATAAAGATACCTTATCTATCTACTTTCATCACACATCCCGTAGCCGGCCATTTTTAAACTAATTTCTGTATTGCGCTCTTTGCCGCCCTCTACCCGGAAACTTGTCCCAAAAATTTCGCAGGTTTCCTTAGTCGAACTTGTTTTCGCCTAGGTTTTCACAATTTGAATTCTTTCCTGTATCGAGAAGCCATTTTCCAGAATGCGAATAGCAACGTGTATACGAACTGATGAAATAAAATTAAATGTTGAAAGAAGAATGCCAACTATCGAGTATTCATGTTACATAAAATTACCAATTGTTGTACTATAGCTCGATTCAGTTTTAACAACCAATTTTATTCAGAAATTGATGTTAATACGCAATGGAAATATCGCATTTGCATTCAAACGGGAGACGGGCCACTTTTATCTGCGCTACCCTGTACACTGCTATGAGACGCATGTCTCAAGCTCGGGGAGCACTTCGGGAGAAAAGAGGAGAGAATGCGTAAAGGTAAACAAAAGTCAGTACTAAAAACTAGGCCCCATATTTTAATGACCTTAAAATGTTCAAAAATGAAATAATAATTACAAAAACACCTAAAATTGAGATGCATTTAATTTATTAAAATTAGAGTACCCTAAGTTAATACATGGACATAATAACTGCTATATGAGTAAACAAATTAGGTATGGGAAAGGTCCCTAATTTGAACCGCCTCTTAAATTGAACCGCTCCGATATTTTGCAAACTGGTCGACAGATGGCAATATAATCTAGCTGAAGGTAGTGTGTACAGTTAAGAATGCTTGGAGTTGTTGACTTTGCATTCTGAGCTGTGGTTTCAGTTGTATGAAGTGTTGTGTGTTTTTGGTGCTTCAGAAGTAATATTTGACTCATCTAGCTAAGTTTATACGACCAATCAGATAAGTGTGAGATGCTCTATATATTGCATGTTATGAAGTGTTTATTTAGCAACAATATTCATGCATACGTTTTTTCAAGCAATGTCTCTCCTAGTCACATAAATGCTAAAGCTTCCAAAAGGGCGTTTGAACCCTATATTGAACTGTTCCAATTTAGGAAACCTATTGAAGTTCTAGAATTGGTCAACTGCGAATAGTATATCGTCTGAATAAATATCCATATAATATGCTAAAAAAATTATGTTAAAAACAGTGGATGATATGAATATGTGAATTGTCTGAAATGGACATGATCCAGTGTATAAGTTGTAGGATATGGCTTCACCAAAAGTGTGCAAAAGTTAGTGCCAAGAAGAAAGTGTTTTATTGTGAAGACTGTGTATAATTAGACTCTTTTGTATGAGAGTAAAAATTAGTAAAAGCTCTATATTCGCAAATAATACCTATTCCAAAAACTATGTGATTGTCATTATATAAGAATTGAAAATTGAAAGGAAATTGCTATTGTTATTACAATTTTGTTGCTGATAGATATTTGTTTTGAACGTACAATAAAATGTCTATTTTGTGTAAATAAAAATACTTTTAAACCTCACAGTAAGTGGTTCATTTTAAGACACAGGTGGTTCAATATAAGGACCACGTTCCTAATTTGAACCGATTTACACCATCTGTCTTTTTAAATGTTATTTAATTGGTAATTTTATTAATTTTAAATTGTGTTGAGGATATTGATAGTGCAAGGATTTGTCATTTTAACGCTTGTGTTTCTGAAAAATTTTATTTGAAATTATAATTATTATTTACTATTTAGACTCAAGTGGATCAATATAGGGACCTGTCCCCTACAAGAATACTGATATGAAATAATTTAAAAAATTATTTGTTCCATATTCTTGTATGATGAATCTGAAAAGAAAATTATCAAAATTGTTTTTGAAGCAGGTCTTGCAAAATTATAGCATTAACTCTTTTTGAGTACTCAGATTATACAAAATCCATTGCAAATGAAGAGGATTTCACAGGTTACGACACGATACAACGACATGTACAATAGCACTGTACGCACCCATTAAAGCGAGAAAGGTAAAACTGACCTGCCTCATCCCTACTTTGGAACATGAATTCACAATTGTAACGATGCCTCCTCCTCTGACAACAGCCGCCCCTCCACACAAAAGCAACCATTTCTAGACCAACCTTAAAATAGGAGTGATTCTTTTTCAAGAATGCGAGTAAATTCTGTTATTTATCAGTCGAATATTGAAATTTCCGATGTGTGAAAATGTATTCTTAAATGCCAATCATATAATAGTGTATTATGCAACAAGACTATAATGGTAGTAATTAAGTTGTGAATATGCTTATGAAACGAGCGATAGCGAAATTTACTTATACTGAATAGAACTAGTAATGTATTCCACCAAAAATTCGATACAGGAAAAAATACTTTCCGGGTCCCTGAACTTCATAAAAGGCATTTCTAGAAAAAGGTCATATGCCCGGGCCTGTAGTGTTATTCTATTTTTTTTATTTTCTCAAAAACTGCTCTAACGATTTTGATGAAAATGCCACATGTTAATGATATTCATTTCATTCATTCATTCATTCACTGTTTAACCTCATCTTATGTAGGACTTACACCCCCAGGACTTACAGGCGGATGCCTGGTGTCAGAGGCCCGTCGAGGAGCACACACTCATGGAGCAGAGAGAATGACCAGGATGGGTGATCAGCCCGATGCCCGGAATGGGATGAGGGAAGTAGACGAAACGAAATGATGGCGAAATGGATGAAAGGAAAGGTGACGATGGAGCAGTTGCTGGAATGAATGGAGGGGGAAACCGAAGAACCCGGAGAAAACCCGCCCGGACGCCGCTTTGTCCACCACAAATCCCACATGCGGGTCCCTGGGATTGAGCCCGGGAGAGCGGTCTAACCACTCGGCCACGGCGCCGTCGATGATATTTATTTAACAAACAAAATGTTAATATTGAATTTTCTCGAATAGGCTGTGAAGACCACTTCATTCTGAAGGAATTCGTACTATAATTTTGGATAATTAGTAAACCATAAGAGACGCACAAAATCGTACTACGCGAAGTACGAAAATCGCATTACAATCAAGATCTGTATAAAATAATTTCTCATGACATTAACATTTTCGGAGATATTAGTTGCTAATGTTTTTAATACTTCAATAATTTATACATTTTTAAATACAGTCATTCTTTTATTTCTCATGTTGTCGCGTTTCCCTACCCATTTCTTAACAAAATATTTTTACAAAAGTATATTCTTGTATCTATTCGTACTAATGGAGGTAATGGGAAATAATTTTATTACGTATTTCCATGTAAGTGCAAGCGGAATAAGCGAATACAGTAAGTTTAAGCCATACTCAAATATTTTAAAAAACGGGTAGATGTTTTTCTAAAAACGCCTTTTTGGAATTCAGGGAAACTCAAAACGTGTATTTGCAGTGAAATCTGTATTTTTGGGTGGAATGCAAAAGGGAAAAAAAAGGATATTGTAGTTGAAATAGTATAAAGTATTTGACAATTGAAACCTATAATAAAGCAGGGATGCCCAATCTTAGGAAGTTTCCCTTTCCACTCGTGCTGCCAAGGACTCAGAGTTGATTGGTTTAGCTTGTAAATCTCTTCAAATATAGCAGATTGAGCTTCATTGAAAAAGAATATTTCGGAAATGGCTAATACCAGAAACTTTTTATTTCACATAAATTCTGTGATTTAACGAGATCTACATTTTTAATTCGGTAGTTTCTTTTTCATCTCTTACGGTTTGCAAGTTAAAAAAATCTGACGTGTTACATTCGCATGACTTTCGTACCCCCCCCCCCCATCGTTTATTAGCGAGCATACAAATTATTCTTAGGAAGTTTTATTTTCCTATTTCATTTTAATCCAGATAAACCTTTCCAGGAATAGCCGCATTACACATTTCTTATAGAGATACAAACGGAATAGCGATAGTCAAATGTTTAAGAACAGGACGCTATATGCTGGCCTTAAAATTCCATACCCCTTCCATGATATCGCGAGAAACAACAGAATGTCAACAGGAATTTAATATCTAGGAAATGGCTGATGCCACAAAAGGTTACTCGAAATAAATTGTGTGTTTTAAAGGGATCTATATTTTTTGTGTAGTACGTTTTTGTCTATCGCTTAACATTTACTAGTTAATAAGATTATACAAAATTCCTTCCGAATGAAGATGACTACAAAGGCTGTTTCCAGAAAATTCCGAATGTACATTTTATTTGTCTTGTAAATATGCTTAATATACGTATTTCAATTATCATCATTACAGGTGTTTCTCTGAAACTCAAAACAATTTAAGTGTCCCATGTAAAGGGTAGTTTGGAGAGGGGGATTTTCCTGAAAATCTTTTTGTCGCATCTTTGGAAGATACTGAACTTAAATACAAAGTTTGGTATTTATCGATATTTCGGCTTTGAGCTATGCCTATCACGGACACACGGACACAGACATTTTTCTAAGAAATGTTTTTGTTTGTATTCAGGAGTCCTGAAAACATGTATTTTGGTGAAATCTCGACATTTAATTTTTACTTTCTCTACTACGTATAGTAAGTAGGGGAAGTATTTTATTCCACCCCAAAATTCGATACCGATTTTTCACCGGGAATACATGTTTTCAGACCCCCTGAATCCAAAAAAAAGCATTTTTGGAAACATGTTCGTGTGTGTATGTGTCTGTGAACAGCATTACTCAGAAACGAACAGGCGGATAAACACCAAACTTGATATTTAGGTTCAGTATCTTCCAGAGATGCGACACGAAGGTTTTCAAGAAAATCCCCCCCACCCCAGATTACCCTTTACATGGAACATTTTTCGAAAACATTAATCTTCTTAAAAATGGCTCTAACGATTTTGATTAAAATAGCATATGTTTAAGATATTTTTATGACAAATGAAATGTTTATGTCGAATTTTCTGGGAAGTCTCCAAAAGTATTCTTCATTGTGAACGACTTTTGCATAACTGGTAAACCATAAGATATAGACAAAATTTTACTACACAAAAATGTAGATCGCGTTAAAATACACAATTTATGTCATATACATTTTTTTTGTTGAGTGAACCATTTTCGAGATATTGCTTGTTATTCCCTTAAATTTTCCAATACGTATCATTTTTCTGTCCTGGTAATGCAAAGAGAATGGAATGCGCCACATAGCAACCAACTCTTAAAATATTTGACTATCGCTTAAAGCCTACCATATTCCCCTTGCACTACAAGAAAATTAGCAATAAGATTAACATCTCCATATCTCGATTAACATGAAGCATATGGAGAATAAGCGTTTGTACAAATAGTTTGTACAAGAGTAGAAAAAGTCATGTGAGTGTAACACATCAGATTTTTTTAATATAATGCATTAGTTAATTTTTATACCTACTATAAACATGGCAGAGGAAGTAAAAAGAAATTCATTCGGATGAAGAAGATTTTATAGGATATTCCCAGGAAATTCAAGGTATACATTTTATTGTCACATAAATATCTTAGTATTTTAATGAAATTCGTCAGCCATTTTTGATAAATTAAAAAAAATTCCATATAAATTTGTTTGGAGTAGAGGAACTTGTTGGAAATCTTCGTGTCGCATCCTTGAAAGCAGCTGAACTTAAATTACCAACATTGATATTTAACCGAAATCTAGGTATCGAAGTTTTTAGTTGAAATCAATACTTCCTCTGCTTACTGTAAGCAAGGAATAGAGGAAGCAATAAACGTTACAGGTTAGAGCATATCCTCTGTATAACGTTTACAAGAGTTTTTCTTAGTCCGGAGCGGAGTTCGATCCCCATGTCATGTTTCTAAAGACCGAACTGTCGTTACAGGAAACGCGATGCAGTTTTTTTCCAGCAGCATGTAAATCCACAAGAAGGTATAGCACATACATCGCCCCCAACAAAAACCCGGCGCGCGATTAAACCCATCATGAATATTTATCAGGTGGAAGGGCCAGTATGACCCTTTCTTGTTTTATGGGGCAATAACAGCGTATTTATACCCCCGCCTCGACTGCACAAAGTTATGGCTATGACGAAGGTGTCAAACTGCGTCGGTCACGGAATTCATTAACGACCTAGCGCGTGCCGGATCGGAAACCAAGGTATCCTGATTGCAAGGATAACCGCTAATGCTATCTTACTCTGTCTATACGATGTCTGCCTGGTATTAGAAATGCAGCGGATAAAATCACTTGTTACAAAGTTGTCATACGTTATATGTTCTCTGACAATGCCTTGGTCTCCTAAAGCTCAGGATTACCCTTTCCCCTCCCCAACAATCACAACACTTTCCCTACTCACTCTTCTACACACTATTCTTTTATTTTATTTGGCAGGGATGAAAAATGGCATTATAAGGGGACTAGAAATACGAAGGCTATCCCAGAAGTACCCGACCTAACAAAGAAAACACAAACATTTTGCAAGAAAACATCTTTATTTCTCTACATAGTCTCCTTTCAGCTCGATACACTTTTCCCAGCGATGTTCAATAGCCTCGATACCCTGTTTATAGTGAGAACCGTCGAGTTCTGCAAAATAGGCATAAACTGCCAACTCCACTTCTTCATTTTTGGCAAATCCTTTACCACCAAGCCATTTCTTCAACTTTGGAAATAGAAAATAATCAGAGTGGGCTAAATCTGGCGAATAGATGCATGAGGAAGCAATTTGAACTTTAACTCATTGATTTTGGCCATGGTGATAATGGATGTGTGAACTGGTGCATTGTCTTGATGAAACAAAACCTTCTTTTTCGCTAAATGCGGCCGTTTTTGTTTGATTTCGTCATTCAAACGCTGCAATAAGTTTGCATAATACTCGCCATTGATTGCATTTCCTATTTGAAGATAATCAACGAAAGTTATCCCACGCGTATACCAAAAAACTGAGACCATGACCTTGATGCAGATGGAGCTGTTTTCGCCTACTTTGGAGCTGATTCTCCCTTTCCAATCCACTGTTTTGACTGTTCCTTCGTCTCAGGTGTGAGATGATGGACCCATGTTTCATACATGGTTATGAATCCACGCAAAAACTCGGCTTTATTGCATCGAAACATCGCCAAACACTCGACTGAAACATCTTCACGACGCTGTTTTTGTTCTATTGTAAATAAAGGCGGTACCCATCTTGTGCACAGCTTTCTCATGTTCAAATTTTCAGTCAGTATGCAATTTACAGCACTTTTTGAAATGTCTGTAATATCTGCTAGCTCGCGCACTTTCGTCGAGGGTCATCCGATACCATTTTGTTGATTTTCTTCACTATTTCTGGAGTGGTCACCCCATTTCGTCGACCACTGCGATGTTCGTCTTGGCAACTCGTACGGCCTCGCTTAAACGCTGCTACCCAATATTTTACTGTTGTAAACGAAGGAGCAGACTCCCCCAGAGTAGAATATAGCTCAGCTTTAATATTAGTTGTACTAAGAAGGTATTGTATCACATAACGATGGCCAGTTTTATCCATGTTTACAAATTCGCTGAGAGAGTTCACTATTGGTGGGTGCCAAACAATTACTAAACAATGCTGTATCGTCAAACTTCAAACTTAAGCTTTATATAGTTGGTACTTTCTACCATAGTCATTTGTATGAAACAACAACCGCTACGTATATGTCAGGTCGCGTACTTCTGGGGCTGTCCACGTACCAAACGTTAAACATTTCTCCTATTTAGGAGTAATGTTTAATTGAGAGGAAAATGGAACAAGCATCTCACAGTAACTAACTATAAAGCACGAGGACAGTTAAATGAACTATTACGCACCCTCACGCGTATACTTGGTTTACCGTAAGATACATTATAAAATACGTATAACTCTATGATAAAGTTGATTTTGTTATACGGAAGTGAAATCTGGGGATGGGAAGGAGCAGAGTGTGTAAATAAAACGCATGTAGCATTTTGGAAAAGAGTTCTTGGAGTTTCACAAGGCACATGGGGTATTGAGCGAGGTGGGATGTTATAAAGACACAATACCCTGTAAAATAAGAGCAGTGAAGCACTGGACGAGGCCGATGCAGGGAGATAAATTCACACTACGATCCAAATGTTATGAATACCAGCGAGAAAACCTATCTCCTAAGTTTTGAGCAGCTGAATTGGAAAGTGGTTTGAGGAGAATAGGAATGGGTCAGTATGACAAAGCTGAAACAAATGACAAGAACGTATGGAAAGGCATCAAAATAAGACTAATATACATCAGCCGAGAGGAAATAGAATTGGATTGTAAAATTAAACCTTCTCTAAGTCTAGCAAACGAAATAGCGTTGAATTGGGGTAAAGAGGCATATATACCTAACTTAGGAAGATGGGAAACATCAGGAATGGCAGGTTTAGACTGGGGCTGGAGGAAAAACAAAATGACTGACGATTCTGGCAGAAGAATCTGCCTAGTCTGTGTTTGGATGAGGACTGGGTACATATTTTGGCGGAATGCGCACAGTGGGAGAACCAGCGAACAATTTAACTCCTGCTAGAAGGAGATTGGCATGTTGGGATCTACTGGCTAGCCAGAGGAACCGGCAAAATATGGGCAATTTCTTGACTAAAGCGGGCGAAGCTAAATCAGATTTGTTTAGTTTGTCAGAGGCAATTTATTTCTCTTTTCTTTTTCTGTTGTTCCTATTGTCACTTTACTTTGTATCTTAAAATACGTATGCCTTACGGTACATAACCGATGCACTAAGTACTTGTGTAATAACTTAAAGAATTTGAAACCACTAAGATACTTTATCGATTTATTTTATTTCTTTAGGGTTGCTTTAACAACTTGATTATATCGCAACTATACACAAGTTCACAATCATGTATGCTACAAAGCTGTAGTTTGGAGGTAATAATGTTATAAAATGTAATCACCATCATCATGATCAGGGCATAAATCTTGTGGCTTGTTCCGTCTTCAAGGAAACTAATCTGTCCGCCTCATTCGCGGTCGGCCAACATTCCTTCTACCCATTGGTTTATGTTACTTTCTCTATCGCGTACCTAGTAAGTAGAGAAGATATTGCATTCCACCAAAAATTCGATACCGAGTTTTCACCGTAAATACATGTTTTGAGGCATTCTTAGGAAAAGGTCCGTATGTGTGTGTGTCTGTTCCGAGCATAACTGAAAAACAAAAAATAGAATAACACCAAGCTGGATATTTATGCTCATTAGCTTTCAAAGATGCGATACGAAGATTTGCAAGAAAATATCCCTTTCCCGAACTACCCTTTACATAGATAATTTTTAAAAAGTTTTGATTTTCTAAAAAGTAGCTAACGATTTTGATTAAAATACCATATATTATAGATGATATTTACATCAGAAATAAAATGTTTAACTTGAATTTTCTAGGCATAACCTACAAAGTACTCTTCTTCGGAAGAAATTTTTTGCAATCTTGTATAACTTGTAAACGTTAAACAATAGACCAAAACCTGCTACACAAGAAATGTAAATCTCTTTAAGACACACGATTATTTCAAATAACCATTTTGTGGCACCAACTAATTCCAAGATGTCCTTATGGTTCGAATTGTTCAATACTTAGCCATTCTTTTCAAGTCCTGTCGATTTGCAGTCGTTTCTGGATGTCGTGGAAAAAGTATGGAATTTAAAACCAGCGCATAGCGTTCACTTCTAAAACATTTGATTTTCGCTGTTGCCTTTGTATCTATAACAATAGGTGTAATACATATCTTTTCGGAAAGGTTTGACTCGATTAAAATGAAGCAGATAAACTTTCGTAAGAATAATTTGTATATCCACTAAAAAGCTATATATGATGGAGAAAATCATGTGAATGCGAAACACATTATTATTACTATTATTTATTATATTATTTGTAGTGTTCTATCCTCAACTATTTTGTTTACATGATCATGCCATTTTAGTTTTATTCCATTGTTATTTCATTTAGACCCTGATGTCGACCTCCGTGGTCTAGTCTTACCATACTAACCTCTACTTCCTGAGGTCACGGGTTCAAATCTGGCGGAGGTCGATGGCTTTCTACGGCGTGAAAATCCTTAGCATGGCTTCCTTCGGAAGGGAATTAAAGTCGGTGGTCCTGTGTCGTAGATTTACGAAACGTAAAAGAACTTCAAGCGTGTTAAAGAGGCCTCTGAGAAAACATTTCAGGTCTTTCATGCCCAATATAGAATGGAACATTAAGGACCATAGCAATTAAAGAACTACACAAATAAAAAAACTCAAATCTCCAACTCTCTTCTAATGTCCTTGTTCCTTTTTTACTTTCTCTAACACACATTGGTAGAGAAGTTATTGCATTGCACCCAACAATTCGATACCGAAATTTCACAGAAATACATCTTTGAGGCCCCCTGAATTAATAAAGAGCGTTTTTAGAAAAAGGTCCGTTTGTGTGGATGTATGTTCGTGAACAGAATAACTCGAAAACGAAAAGTTGGATAAATACCAAACTAGGTATTTAGGTTTAGTACCTTCCAAAGATGCCACAAAACGATTGCCAAGAAAATCTCCCCGTGATCTTCGTCACGGTGTTAAAGTGCTTAACTCCATGGTGACCTATGAGTCAGGGGAACATGTGAAGATCACTTGGTGAATATGGAGGATGCGAGATAACTTCCCAGTTGAATCTTCTGAGCTCCGCCTGGTTCAAGATTCAACTTGGAAGTTTTCTCGTATCCTCCGTATTCACCGGAGCTTGCCCCAAGTGATTTTCACATGTTCCTCCAACTCGAAGGTAAGCACTTTTAACACCGATGATGAAGTCAAATCAGTGAACAACTGTTTGTGAGCACAGGACCCGACCTGGTACAACACTGGCTTGGAAAAACATGTGTCACGTCCATACACTTTCTTGGAAAAACATGTTGACTATGTAGAAAAGTAACAGGAAAATTTTACAATGTAAATAAAATTAATTCAACATGATCAATTGTGTGTAATGATTTTTATAAAATAGGGAAACTTACTTATTGGACGTCCTCGTACAAAAGTTACTCAGAATGAAGGGGACTTCAAAAGCTATTCCCCAAAATTCAGACATACATTTCGTTTGCAATGGAAATATGTTAAATGCATGGTATTTTAATAAAAATCGTTAAGGTCGTTATTCAGAAAATAAAAAATAACGAAAATTTTCCATGTAAAGTCTAGCTTTTATTGGGCGGATTTTTTTGAAAATCTTCATGTCACATTGCTTGGAATATGCTGAACATAAATACAAGGTTTGGTATTTAACCGACTTTTTGTTATTGGGTAAACCTATTCACAGACACACATGGACTTGTTTATAAATTTTTTTCGATTCAGGAAGCCTCCAAACCCATATTTGGGGGTGAAATCTCGTTATCAAATTTGTGGGTGGAGTATAATAGTCCTCTACTTGCTATAGGAAAGCAGTAGAGAAAGCAAAACGCTTTGACAAGAGTGGGTGGAGAAATGTGATGATATTTTAAATGTATGGAACATTCCTATGGTATATGAGCCCCATTCAGATGAGTGATATGTTTGATAGAGGTGTAATGGACAAGCCCTCTTTGCCTGTGACCTCACACCGAGTGGTTCCTGGCTCTTCTCCAAGTTGAAGTGTGGACCCCTCTGACAGGAGTAGTTCTCAAATCATCCTCGAACCGAGTTCACAAGATAATTCATGGGAAAGAATTATTTCGCTCCATTTCCCAACGCGGTCTATCTCTTATTCATTCAACCTAATGTAGTATACAAGCTAACGATATGCAGAGAATCAACTAGATACAGAATGTACGGTAGTATAACAAAAGCATATTAAACAAAAACAGTGAATAACACACAACAGGGATATAGCAGTTTTGTCTAGCTTTATTTATAGAGGGCATTTTGGTGATTAAGGGGGCGGGTGAAGAAGGTTATATTAGGAGGAGCCAAAGTTGAAGTAGTTGCAACCGCACGTATGGTAAAAAGTCTCCGGTAGCCTTCGCCCCAAGTTTAAAAATATTAACTTTGTAATTTGACTGTTTTTTTAATTATTATATATTTATGTTTGCCTCGGCTGCGTCAGTATTATTGTTACATACATGGATTTCTTTGCAGTGAGTAGTGCGGCTAAGAATGTAGGCTTACACAGATTATAATTTGTACTTCACTCCATTTATTAATTATTTAAACGATTAAAATAACACGTCACTGATATAGAGAGCTGTGAGATTATTTTATTAAATACTTGCACTTTTTAAACACGTAAACTATTTTCGTCTCGCGCTGAATACGTATTAAACTTCTCGAGGACGTGTCTCGCGTCCGGTTAGGAACACTGCCTGGTAGCAACTGACTTGATTTCTACCGCCTAAATTTGTAAATTTCTGTATTTCAAGTGCTGATTGGCTATTCCTAATCCAGTGGAATACTTTTATTTAACTTAAGCTCTTTTTTTTTTTGTTTGTTGATTGGCTATTTTATAAACTGTCTCAAAAATTACATTGTTGTTGCTCCAAGAATTACCAGTAGCATTATTAAACATTCTAATTCATTGTTGCCTCAAGGTTACCTCATTGTTAGCACTTTTAACCTATTATTCTCACAACTTCTACATTATTAAATTACGTAATACATCTACATAAAATTATTGAACATGTACATAATAATATAAACGTGAATACAATGACTGTTACATGCATTTTATATATATTATACACATATTGCTTTAAGGCGGGCTGTTATTATATTTTATATTATATAATTTTACTGAAATCATATAAGTGTTAAAAATACTGCCTCACGGGACAGATTGATTCAAATTTTACGTTCCTTTTTGTACTAATGTTTGACGGGTTATTTCAGAATTCTCATACGATTATGAAATTATAAACAGAACCCACAGCTCTGTTCACGTTGATGCTTAACATGCGGAGATTTTTCTCTTCTCTTTTCCTCTCTCACTTTATTCCACTCCATTTGCATTTAACTCCCTCTTTGTTCCTCCTTTTTTCTTCTTCTCGCACAATCTCTCTATGCAACTTAGATGTAATGTTATGATTTCAGAACTGGTAATAAAACCACTTCTTCTAGGATGTTTCTAAAAATTAAAACATAAGTAAAATATACACATCTTGTGTCTCTTTTTATGCTTGTTATATGATCGGAACCATACTACTTTTTAATGGTAACTAGTTTACGTACACTCGGTCAGTTTCCGTGAGCGCTCGGGACAGCCAGACTATTCACAAGTGTATATTCTTGTAGTTGTTATAATGGGGAACACACAACTAATGCTTCCCTCTCTTTCCTTCACTTCTGTCACAGTGTTGCTACTCAAATAACGAAATGTTGGAGCAATATTCCTTCAACCGTTATGTGGTGTTTATTTACTAGAAAGTCGTACCGGTAGAGGCAACCATGACATTAATTTATCGGTCGTGAGGAGGTTTATTACTAGGTAGTCAATTTTTATAACCACAAATTTCATCAAGATTGTAATTATATTTGTAAGAAATTAACTAACACAGGCAATGCTATTTAACTCTATTACATAAAACGAGTTATAAAAACAGAAGATACAATCCACTATGGAGAATCGAACTGAAGCTGCTTGTGTAGAAGTAGCTTAACACTGCTCCATGCCAAGCACGGTGCGAAGGTAGCCCAAATCATTGCCTTGTTATAGTTTGACAAAGCAGCGCACAGAAGTTGACGGTTGTGAACCGCTCACTCGAAGGACTTGGAGAAACTGACTGAGACCGGCCGCTTTTAGTGTTATAACTTTCTTGTAATTTCTTAAATACTAATCCTATCGAAATTTATAAATAATAAAAGTTGTTATAAACACATGCTTGTAAAATTTTGATAAAAACATATTTTTTAAAAGATCTAATATTAAGTGAGATATTCCTTAGTATTTGAATTTCCGCCCCATTAGAGCATCCCGCCTTTTGGGGGAAGTAGAGTTGTTTATTTATTGGTCTTAAACATTTTACATGTCAAACTCGTACATCGCACGGGTCAGATAGACAGAACTTACTTATATAGTTCATCTGTTTAAGATCATATTCATCACACTGATCTTTAAAGTTAATGATGTTTATAAGAAATTGAAGAAGTTATTTTGTTGTAGGAGTTGTATTGTTATTTTCCCCATGCTTTGGGAGCCAATTTGAAGAAGTTTAATTTTATGGTGGTTTTGTAGCAGTTGTATTGTAGTTCAACTGTTGGGAAGCCGAACTTGAAGTTAGTTGCAACCGCACGTATGGTAAAAAGTTTCCGGTGGCCTTTGCCCCAAATGTTTAAAAATATTAACTTTGTAATATTGACTGTTTCTTTAAAAATTATATATTTATGTTTGCCTCGGCTGCGGCAGTATTTATATTTTTTAGAGACATGAATGTCTTAGCAGGGAATGGTGCGACTGAAGAATGTAGGCTTACACAGATTCTAATTTTACTTCACTCCTTTTACGAGTATTAATGCTTGACACGATTTAAATAACACTTCGCTGATATGGAGAGAGATGTAGGATTCTTTTATTAAATACTTGCACTTTTTAAACACGTAAACTATTTTCTCACAGAAAATACGTATTAAATTTCTCGAGGACACATCTCGCGTCCGGTTAGGAACACTGTCTGCAAGCAACTCGTCCAGTTATGAGTGCTGTCTACAAGCAACTGACTTGATTTATACTGCCTAAATTTGTAAATCTTTGTATTTCAAGTCTCTGATTGGCTATTCCTAATCCAATAGAACGTCTTTATTTAACTAAAGCGTTTTTCTGGTTGTTGATTGGCTATTTTATAAACTGACATTATTGTTACTCCAATAATGACTAGTAGCATTATTAAACTATCTTACTCATTATTGCCTCAAGGTTTCCTCATGGTTAGCAACTTTTAACCTATTATTCTTACAGCTCCTACATTATTAAATTGCGTAATACGTTCAGATAACATTATTACATATATTCAATAATATAAACATATACAATGACTGTAATATACCCTTTTTATATATTTTTACATACACATATTGCTTTAAAGTGGGCTGTCATTATATTTTTTTATTATATAATTTGATTGAAATTATATGAGTTAAAAATATTGCCTCAAAATGAAAAGAAACAAAACAGATAAACTAACAACACAAACAAAACATACAAATGCCCGTTCCTAAGCCACTAATCCTACCCTCCCACTTTTGACCCTCTTCCTTACACTCCGATCTGAGCTGCATAACCTTTTGTAAAAAATGTACCATTCGCTTCCCCCTCCCAACCAGCAAGGTTCAACAAGCTTGTAATCCTCTCCTTGATTTAACAAAGGAAGCTGACAGATACTTTTTCCTCAACTGTTTTGTCTTAGTACAATGCGCCAGAATATGAATCCAAGTTTCTTCCTCTCTACACCAGGGGCAGATTCCTATGCCTTCCTCGTTAATAAATTTGATCGCTCGCCATGATCCCAGTCTGAGCCAAGCAAGTCTTTTTTTGCTGGCTCTACTTCTGGACAAAATATATTGTTATATACCTCATTCTGTTTTTAGTTTCGACTTCTCATTAAATTGTGACAGCGTCTGCTGTCGATCTATATCTGCTGTCGCTTCTGTAATTTTCTCCACATATTCAATCTATTTCCAGGTCCTTCAAACCAAATTTTACCCATCCATATTCTCTCCAGCCCTCTCTTGATGTTCGCTCCCACGTCTTGTCCCTCCCATTCTAAGCTCTTCTTTAGAGTATACTGTTCTCATAAGTGACTGATTCCCTCTCATTATTCTAATCCAATATTTGATCGTAAAGTACTTATATGTATTGTATTGCTGTATGCACCATATTCTCTAAAAATACCGCAGTTTGCTCCACTTCTTCCCACACCCAAGATTCCTTTTAGAAAACGTATTCTTGCTTGGTTTAGCCTTACCGTGGGCTCCTATCCCCAGATTTCCGCCCCATACCTCATTTAGATCTAACAACTACCCCATATATTGTCTCTGGCAATTTTACCGGTGTATCTGGGATTCTGCTCCGAGTGCGCAGAGTTTCCGCAGCATCCATTCCTGCCTTGAGTTTCGTAACCTCAATGTATTTAGTCCATCTTCGTTCATTGTAACACTCAAACCTAAGTATATAAGACTCTCTACACTGTTCAGTTCCTCCCCTACATAAGTCCAGATCTCTGTTCGCTGTATACCGAGCTATTACTTTCTCTACTACGTATAGTAAGTAGGGGAAGTATTGTATTCCACCCAAAAATTCGATACCGAGATTTCACCAGGAATATGTTTGGAGAGCCCCTGAATCCAAAAAAAGCATTTTGGAAACATGTCCGTGTGTGTGTGTGTGTGTGTCTGTGAACAGCATAACTCAGAAACAAACAGCCGGATAAACACCAAACTTGGTATTTAGGTTTATATTATATGTTAAGATATTTTCATGACAATAAAATGTATATCTCGAATTTTCTGCGAATGTCTCCAAAAGTATTCTTCATTGTGAACGACTTTTGCATAACTGGTAAACCATAAGAGATAGACAAAATTTTACTACACAAAAAATGTAGATCGCGTTAAAATACACAATTTATGTTATATACATTTTTTTGTTGAGTGAACCATTTTCGAGATATTGCTTGTTATTCCCTTATATTTTTCAATACTTATGTTCTCAAATGGAAAATCTTTATTCAGTTTTTTTGGCTTGGATATGCAAAGAGTATTAATCTGTGGCAAAGAGAATGGTGCTGCACATAGCAACCAGATATTAAGAGAGATGTCTATGCTTAAAGGCTACTGTATTTCTATATTGCCTTTGCAAATACAAAACAAGGGGAACATAGTACGTCTTAACCGATAGTCAAATATTTTTAGAACTGGTCGCTATGTCAAAAGATCGTTTCTGAAAATGTTTATCTCGATTAATATGAAATAGATGGAGAATAAGAGTTTGTAAAAATATTTTGTACAAGAGTAGAGAAAGTCGTGTGAGTGTAACATCAGATTTTTTAAAAATATAATTGTTTTTGTTTTATTTACATTAACGACCAATAGCCATTCGTCACAATAAGTCTGAAGTCTGTCTAGTTCCTTTTGCAACCCTTCCGCAGTAGTAGAGAACAGTGTCAATTCATCTGCATATAAAAGTACTGGGATCCGAATATTACCGATCTCAGGGGCCTCCACGTTTTCTCCTAACAATATATGTACTACGTCATCCACAAAGATTAAAGAGGATGGGTGATAAAATATAGCCTTCCTAACACCTTTATGGCACTCCAAGCTCTGTAATTAAAGTGCCACATACCTTATTTTTCTAAGTGGAGGTAAATATATGTTAAAATCCCTTTTTACACACAAACACAAACGGAAGTTTTTATATTAAAAACGTTGGACTTAAAATACTTATTTTGCCTTCGCGTATACTCAAAAAAATAATTTTATGGTGTAATACTCATGTCGAGTTGGGTAGAATACATAATTACTCTATCGTGCAACACGACTCTTGTGGTCGCGTGTTCAATCCCGTGTACCTACCAATCCGCCTGAGGTTTTTTCGTGATTTCTCTCAGGTGCTAGGTAAACACCGCATTGAATATTGTAACGCCCTACCTTATAATGGGTAAAGACATTACAATTTGGGAGCATAGCGTGAGTAAGGGTTGGTGAGCAATTATGAATAGCAAAACGCAATTAACAAAAACGATAACATAAATTTATTATAATAAACGAGTAGACAATGAGAGTGAGCAAAGCAAGCCATTTTTAGGATTAAGTATTTGAGAAAGATCAGTTTCTGGTTACCTAGTACCTTAGAGCAGATGTTACGTTGGATGGCATACCCAAAGGTGGGGTTGATCTGGGCAGCGCCTCCGGCCGCACCTGGGTTGTTCCTATCAAGACTGCTGTTGTTCACACACACACACACACACACACACACACACACACACATGGACCTTTTTCTAAAAATGCTCTTTTTGGATTCAGGGTTCTCGAAACATCTATTTCCAGTGAAATACAGTTGTTGAATTTTTCGTGGAATGCAATACCTTCTCTATCTACTATGTGTGTAGTAGAGAAAGTAAAATGTGTTACTGGGGTAAAACCATTTCACTAGCTTGAATAGTTCTGGGGATTGCTGCTGCAGAGGAAGAAGCTGTTTGATTTTCATCAACTACAGAGCCTTCCTTTTGACTCTTGGCCGGCCTCACGGGATTTTCTTGACACCGGGAAGCACGCTGTTTTCCGCGGATTCGGATGTTCAAATTCAAGCGCATAGTTTGCTCATGTAAATTATAGCTACTGTGCGCACATACCTTCGAAAGAGAAGAGTTGGAAATGATGCCCTTACATCAATTGTGCCGCCTTACATCTCGCTCACCTTTTAAGAAAATTTACATTGACTCTGTAATTCTTTAAGACTATGTAAATAAAACCATTCTTCGTCCGTAAAAAGAACTAAACGCAGGCAAGCAGAGGGATCATTAACATCATCCAACACCAAATTGTAGAAATTAACTCTCCACATTATCGTGTAGTTGCAATTCCTGAATTACAATTATCTTATAGGGTTTTAACTAAAAGTTTAGTACCATTACAAACTGAGGTTTGAGAAATTCCCGATTCTCGTGGAAGCTTTCTTAGATATTTCTTTGAACTTTGTTCTAACTTTACTCTGATGGCATCGAATTTTTTTCTCTGGACACTGCGATTTACTTTCGGTTTCTTATCAAGAATAGATCCTGTTTCACTAAATCTATTCGCAACATTATGAATTTCTGCGTGAGGCGCACGAACAGCAGGGAATCTCTCTACAAGAGTTATAAATAAATGTTTGGAATTAATTGTTCTTCCACATAAGCCGTATGTTGGACAAGATTGGAAAGGTAGAATCAGACTACTGAAAAATTCAGTGTCAAAGCCGGGAGCTAATTGTTGGTTAGAGCAACCGAACGGAGACCACAAGTTCTGTCTTTCAAAGCCCAGCTGTGGCATTGAACTTTTCAGTCGTCTGATTCTACCTTTCCTAATAAATATTTTGTTTGTTAACGGCCCAGTCAATTGCGAGGATCATATCAGCGCCGCAGGTGTGCCAGAATTTCGTTCCACAGGAGTTCTTTTACATGCCAGTAAATCTACTAACATGCGTCTGTCGCTTTTAAGTACACTTAAAACCTATTAGCCTGGGTCAGGTTTGAACACGCGACCTTGGGATCAGAAGGCTAACGCATGGCCAAGTAAGCCACCAAGACCGACCCTACAAAAATTGGATGATGCATAGGAATCACATATGATGAATTCCTATAATATCAGAGAAATTGTATAAGTTAGTTCCTATAGTTTTGTAAGTTGGTTAAGCCTGAAGCATTCGGAAAATGGTTAAAAATCTAATGCGTTACACTCACATGACTTTCTCCACTCTTGTACAAAATATTTTTACAAACGCTTATTCTCCATATGCTTCATGTTATTCGAGATATGAGATGTTAATCTTATTGCTAATTTTGTTGTAGATGCAAGGGGAATTGGTAGGGTTTAAGCGATAGTCAAATATTTTAACAGGTGGTTGCTATGTGGAGTATTCCATTCTCTTTCCATTACCAAAAAAAATGAATAACGAATTTGAGAAAAAGTATAAGTATTGGAAAATTTAAGGGAATAACAAGCAATATCTCGAAAATGGTTCTCAACAAAAAAGCTGTATATGATATAAATTGTGTACAATTGATCTACATTTTTGTGTAATAAAATTTTGTCTCTCTCTTATGGTTTACCAATTATGCAAAGGTCGTTCACAATGAAGAATACTTTTGGAGACATTCCCAGAAAATTCGAGATATACATTTCATTTGTCATGAAAATATCTTAAGCATATGATATTTTAATCTAATCGTTAGCCATTTTTGAGAAAATTAAAATTTTCGAAAAATGTTTCATGTAAAGTGTAATCTGGGGTGGGGAGATTTTCTTGAAAACCTTCGTGTCTCATCTCTGGAAGATACTGAACCTAAATACCAAGTTTGGTGTTTATCCGACTTCGTTTTGAGTTATGCTGTTCACAGATTCACAGACAGACAGACACGCACACATAGACACACACACGAACATGTTTCCAAAAATGCTTTTTTTTATTCAGGGGGTCTCAAAACATTTATTTCCTGTGAAATCTCGGTATCGAATTTTTGAGTGGAATACAATACTTCCCCTACTTACTACACGTAGTAGAGAAAGTAAACATGCTGTATTCGTTTTGTGTTTAAGATTATAACATTATCAAGCAGGCATTAAGGCTTGGTCAAACAAGTTTAAAATAGATATGTCAGGTTGCAATTTCCAATAACATCTTCACCAAGAAAGTGCATTCCAAAGAATTACATACCAGCAAAAAGCTACTTAGAGGTTAAAGTCGCTGCACTCTGATTACAGTCAGCAGTCAGTCACCCCGTTCAATCTTCATTACATAAAAGTATGCATTGATGTCTGTGAAGCCTCAGGATCAAATATTAGGTGAATTTTGTGACACATATGCAAGCGAGGAATGTACTTTCCCAGATATACGTGGTCTTCCTTTTCTACACTCTGCAAAGTGGGAGGAACCATTTTATTTTTGTATAAATTCACAGAACCCGGCAGGGAATACAGAGAGGGAAGAGAACCGGTTAGAAACATCGCAGTGCAGGTCAAACATTTCCCCGTAATACGACCACGCGTCGCGAAGCATCTGTATATGTGCTGAAATTCCACACCAGCAAGATTGTTTTTGTTCATAGATGTACGGCAAACAAAGGTATTTGAGTTTACTATTACGTGGCATTATGCTGCTAATATTTATAAAAAAACAAAGCGAAAGCATTAAATGAAAATGTTTTGCTCAGCGTATGTAGAAGTATATAAATGCCTCTCGGGAATACCAATGCACGCTACTGTACAGCAAGTCAATAAGAACGGAAGGCTACAGAAAACGCACAAAGCTACAATGTTGTTGTACCACAATAAGGCAGCATTTCTACAGTGCAATGTTTGTATAACGGCAGTTTGCGATGGAAGAATGTTTTCGAAAGCCAATTTACTCGACACATAGCCATGCCGTAATTACCCAGCATACTCTTTGTTAATGGAATATCGGGCGTATGCTGCCTAGCGTTAAATATTAATTGTTACCTTCATAATACTTGTTGTTAACCGGAATTCATTACCGGGTAATTACAGCTAGCGTAATTGAGGGGGGGTTGCATTGTTAGCTCGCCAGCCAGCAAACAGCAGCACTGCACCAAAATCACAGTAACAGCTCGATATAGCGCCTACTACAAATTCTTACCTCCAAATACTTTTCTGCTTTTGAAGCTACGAACTGATGCACTGTTTTCTAACGCTTATTTATAGTCGGTAGAGGAAGTATTGCAATCCACCTAATACTTTAATACTGAGATTTCGAATGAAATGCAAGTTTTGAGATTCCATAAATACAAAAAAAAAAAGTCTGATGTATTACATTCCCGTGATTTCTCTACCCTCTATCGTTTATTACGTAAGCCTATATGTGATAATCGAGATAAACGTTTGCAGAAATAGCTACGTTACACATTTCGTTATAGATACAAATATTATAACGAAAGTCAAATGTTTCAGAACTGGACGGTATATGCTAGCCTTATACACTTTTTCCACAGATTCCTAGAAACACCTGAAAATCGACAGGACTTTGAAAGTATGACCAAATATTGAACAATTCGAACCATTTATAACAGACAACTCGAAAATGGGTGATGTCACATAAAAGGTTATTTTAAATAAATTGTGTGTTTCAAAGATATCCAAATTTTTTGTGTAGAACGTCTTCATCTATGGCTTAACGTTGAGAAAAAACTGTATTGTTACGTTATTTGCACCACGCTTTGGGCGTCAATTTGAAGTAGGTTGTATTGTTGTAGGAGTTTGCACCACGCTTTGGGCGTCAATTTGAGAAATGTTTGTTGCTGCTACCTATGAAAAGTCAGTTTGAAGATGATGTATTATATTTCAACTGTTGGGGAGCCGAACCTGTAGCAGTTGCAACCGCACGTATAGTAAACAGTTTCCGGTAGCCTTCGCTCCAATTTTTAGAATATATTAACTTTGTAATTTGACAGTTTCTTTAAGTATTATATATATATTTATGTTTGCCTCGGCTGCGTCAGTATTATTTTTAGAGACACGTTTCTCTTAGCAGGGTTGTGATGCGACAAGAATGTAGTCTTACACAGATTATAATTTTACTTCAATCCTTTTATTAATGCTTGATACGATTTAAATAACACTTCACTGATATAGAAAGCTGTGAGATTCTTTTATGAATTACTTGCACCTTTTAACACGTAAACTATTTTTCCTCTCACACGAATACGTATTAAATCTCTCAAGGATGTGTCTCGCGTTAGGAACACTGAACTCTAAACTTGTAAATTTCTGTATTTCAAGTCTCTGATTGGCTAATCCTAATCCAATAGAATACCTTCATTTAACTAAATCTTTTTCTGGTTGTTGATTGGCTATTTTATAAAGTGTCACTAAAATTACATTAATGTTACTCCAAGAATCACAAGTAACATTTAAACTCTCAATCTCATTATAACTCAAGGTTACATCATTGTTACCTCATTTTAGCAATTTTTGACCTATTTCTCACAGCTCCTACATTATTAAAATACGTAATACATTCACATAACATCATTGCACATGGATACAATAATATAAGCATATGCAATGACTGTTACGTACATTTTACAAATTATTTAATACACATATTGCTTTAAGGTGGGCTGTTATTGAATTTATATTTTATATAATTAGACTGAAATCATTTAAGTGTTAAAAATACTGCCTCAACGTTTACCAGTTATACAAGTTTATAGACATTTTTTCTCAATGAACATTACTTCATAGGCTATTCCCAGTAAATTCAAGATATACATTTTATTTAGCATGTAAATATATTTAATATATTGTATTTTAATCAAAATCGTTAGCCAGTTTTGAAAAAATAAAATCTTTCGAAAAATATTCCATGTAAAGTGTGGTTGTGGTGGGGGATTTTGTTTCAAATCTTCGTGTTGCATCTTTGGAAATACTGAGCTTACACACAGGAACCTTTTTCTAAAACAGCTTTTTTTAGATTCAACAAAACGTGTATTTTCGGTGAAATTTCAATATCAAATTTTTGGGTGAAATACAATACCTTCTCTACCGATTATGTACCTGGTACAGAAAGTCAAGATGAACTGTCTCTCACATATTTAGCCGGGCTGCGAATGGCAGCTCTGCTATACATCTTTGCTGGCGGTTTAAAGGCTGGTTCACAACCAACGAGAAAGGTGAAATACATGTATTCAAATGGAAGTGTTCACAACCGACGGGAAGCGTTCCCGGGCCCCGGGAACGGGAAAGAAGAGTTGCCCAACTTTTAACTTTCTCGTTCTCGTTCCCGGGCACGGCATAATAGATCCCTATTGTGCATATTAGACAGTTCGGTCTAGAGATTATTCTAGGCGGTCGTGACATGAAACAGCCACTAATGCTCTCTATAGTCGCTAGCTGGAAACGTGAAGCTGGAAGGAATTTAGTAAAAGTACTTTCTAACCTCATCCCGACACCCGCAAATCTAATCAGCGTTGGTTCCTCTGGTGAAGGGGTCATTTTGTTTATATGCAACTCAAAGCTGGCTATTACCTAAAAAAAACAATGTAAAAACTACAAAGAAGAGCTAAAACCGGTGGAAATGAAAAAAAGAACAATAAACAATTTTAATGTATGCCATTAAATAAAGGAATGAAAGATTGCTATAAGTAGTGGAATCGGATATGTAATGGATATGCATTTAGATAATGTTTATTCTGTCGAATTTTGACGTTAGCTTGGCTAATTTGGAAGTAAGTAAAAATGTCATTGATCAGTTATTTTCACTTTGTGATCGATATGCATTCCCGTTCTCGTTACCGGGTTTGTTGTGAACCAATATCTTGCATGGTGCATTGCTTCCCGTTCTCGTTTCCGTTCTGGTTACCGTTCTCGGGCGGTTGTGTACCAGCCTTGAAAGTTAATTTGCAAAAAAAAAAAAAAAAAAAAAGTGTTTTCGTTATTGCTTTAAATCCAGAAATGTTCAATAACTCGCTGGTCCGTTTGCTGTATATGAAATAAGTATCGCCGCAATACCGGTGTCTATTAAGGATTGCAATTAGGAATCCATCGCACAATTCAAAGCCAGCATACGATCCGGTATTTAAACATGTGACTGTGGCTTCAGTTTCCTGTATCCCTCTTGTAAATGAGCGGGATAGCTCAGGCGGTAACGCCTGTGGCCCACGTTCAGGAGGTGTCTGGTTCGATCCCCGGCAACAGCCCATTCTGACCCATGGGTTTCTGCGGAGCTTTTTCCGGGTCGTTAGGCAACTGGAATTGTTTCTTTCACCTCCGAATTTCCTGTCCCTTAATTTTCGTTCCAATAATCATTTCATTCATCCTTCACCCAGTTTGGTCTGTTTCAGGGTTGGAAGCTTCGGTGCAGCGTGACAGGGAAAACGATGCTCTCTATGAACTTTTTCGCTCCCTCGGCCTTCGATTGGTTGCCGGGGAATAACAACTACACCCAAAGGGGGCGCTGGGCTCTATGGGGATAGGGTCCGTAGTCTGCCTCTTCCATTACTGGCCTCTATAACTGGACTCTGTAGGGACCCGGAATCAGTACAATAAGCTCATTCCTGGGTAGGTGCCGAATCCCCTTCGCTTCACGATCCAATCCAAGTCAATTCGTCTTGTATCTAATACGAAATGTACAATTAAGCTTTTCTGCAAACATTTATCTCGGGTAACATGAAGTAGGTAGAAAAATAAGCTCTTGTATGAATTACTTGTTGAAGATATGTATATATAAATTTTAGTTAGTGGAGAAAGTCAAGTAAATGTAACAAGACGGATATCTTTCGTTATTATATTTATGTACGTTCGTACTTAGTCTAGCGCACTACACATGAATCATGTATTGCCTTTTTTCTGGTTACCATAGTTCTATACGGTCATTCAACAAGTGTGTCCTATCTTTGAACTAAAACACGTTCTATAAATGATATAGGTTTATTCCTTTTTTATTTTGGAACATAATTAATGACATTACGCGTGGAAGAGAACATCAGTTAAGTGACCGACGCGACTTCGTTGGGTTGCGCGTATACGGTTGACCCAATTTTCAATGACAGAAGAACGTAAATTAGATCCAACTTTACGAATAACACGCGTGGCTTGTTGACATAAACTCGAGATTTAACATAACCCCACAAGAAGTAATCCAACGGCGTTAAACCACATGACCTCGGGGGCCAGTTAACATCATCACCACCACGGGAAATGATGATACCTCTGAACTTCTCCTTCAAAACATCGATTGTTTCGAGAGCAGTACGATATGTGGCACTATCTTGCTGGAACCACATGTTTCTGAGATCCATACCATCCAATAAGGCCAAAAATAGTCCCTTATAAAAGCCCGGTATCTTTCTCCATTGACAGTTAGAGCTTCTCCATCTTCATATGGACCAATGATTCCACCATACCAAAATCCACACCACACAGTAACCATATGGGGATGAAGTGGTCGTTCTTGAATCTGCATTGGATTGTGATTGCTCCAATAGCGGCAAGTTTGTTTGTTAACATAACCATCAATCCGAAAGTAAACTTTACGCAATACACGGAAGGTTTGGCGAACAGATGATCCATTTTGATAATAAATTTTCACAATTTTTACGCGTTGCTGAATGCTATAACGTTCCATGGCTATTTGTCAATAAAACTGTAACCACATCAAAAACGTGACTGCTGTAACTTAGTAACAACGGCAGCTATCACATATTAAAGATAGGATACTCTTATTGAAAGATACTTTAGTTACTACCGCATAACACGCATACGTTTGTGTAGGTGTTTATTCCGTAAGTCGTGGGTTCAAACCCGAGTACCGGCTAATCCGCTTTTTTCGTTTTCTTTTGCGATTTCCCAGGATTGCCAGGTAAACACCGGATTGGATAAATAAAAATAGATGCTAGAGGAAGGCGACTATACAACTCACGTCATATGTCCAGCATAACAACGACTACGTTTACACCCAAAGAACAGCCTATAGTTCCACATCCCGCCAATGTTCAAGAGCAACAAAATGAATAATACCTACAGGAAGACGATTACGCAACTAAAACCATCTATCAGCAAGTTCTTTAGGGAGCTCGCAAGGAAACAATAAGGCCATCTTTCTGACACAACTTAACTCGGTGAAACAAAGGACCTACACTAACAGTCGCGACACGACCAAGAAGTTAAAATGGCGGTAAACAACAATAATACATTGCATTACAAATGCGGTAAGTGCATAATTAGAAAACGATATTCTTCAATGTACTTAACGCATGTGTATTACATATTATTTTTTTCTACGATAGTGCATAATACAAACAGTACTTACGCGAAAATAAAATTAATAATTTACTAACAACTGTTGCACATGGGGGTTCCAGTAGCAATATCATAAATATGAACTTCGGTGGCGAATTCGTGATCGGTTATCCACGCCGGGTTATTAACCTTAAATCAATAACTTTCAGCTCATAATTAGCTGCTGCATTAATTAAATCGTAAGTTAATATTAACAAATAAAAACAAAGAAAAAAAACCAGATAAGATTTATAGTAAAAGTTAATTATCAAATATGACAATATTCCATGTCTGCAATAATAAATATATAACAAATTAGATGGTTTAGTATAGTTCATGCACATGCATGCAATAAAACACACAAACACTCAGGTAGATTAGGTTACCAGCATTCAATTCAGGAAATTCAACTTTCCACCATGACAGCAATATTGTCGTACCGAGCGGGATGGCTCAGGTGGAAACGTGGCCAGCATTCGGGGGGTTCCGGATTCAAATTTCTTAGGTGAACCAAACTCACTGTCTTTTTTTTCCCCGTGGTTTCCCTCAGTCGCTAAAGTAAATACTGGATTAGATATTTATTACCAGGACACAGCGTTCCACCTTAAGTCTAAAACAATAGTAAAACATGCAAAAAAGATGGTAAAACGAATTCCCTGCCATCTATCCATAGTTAATGAAAGCAGGTAGAGTGGACTGCATCCTAGTTACAACTGCCCGGGATGTATGGAAGCAGAGGTACAGTTGCTGTACATATGCCTCCGTGGACATGTGACGAAGCAAGATAGTGTGGTACAGGGATGAGATCTAGAAGACTAGCACACCGATCCACAAGGTATCTCCTGAAAGATCCATTCGCGTGAAAAAATGATTCTTTCAGCCACACGTATTGGGCACCAATTTCAAGAAGTTTTGTTGCTGCTACGTATGGAAACAGTTTGAAGAATATGTACTATGTTGTATTGTTGGGGAGCCGAACTTGTAGTAGTTACAACCCACGTATAGTAAACAGTTTCCGGGAGCCTTCGCCCCAAATGTACTTTCAGGTGGTCTTTGCCCCAAGTTTAAAAAATATTAACTTTGCAATTTGACTGTTAAATATTTATGTTTGCCTCGGCTGCGTCAGTATTTTTGTTAGAGACACGTTTCTCTTAGTAGGGTTGTGATACGGCAGGAATGTAGGCTTACACATAATATAATTTTACTTCACTCCTTTTATTAATACTTGGTATGATTTAATTAACACTTCACTTATATAGAGAGCTGTGAGGTTCCTTTTTATTAATTAATTACACTTTTTAACACATAAACTTATTTTTCGTTTCACACGAATACATATTATATTTCTTGAGCACACTTTTTTGTCTGCTTAGTAACGCTGTCTGCAGGCAACTGACTTCTGAATTTGTAAATGTTTCTCCTTTTCAGTTACTGATTGTCTAATCCTACTCCAATAGAATACCTTCATTTAACTAAAGCTTTTTCTGGTTGTTGATTGGCTATTTTATAAACTGTCACTAAAATTTACATTATTGTTTTCAAGAATCACAAGTAGTTTTGTTAAACTCTCAAACTCATTATTGCCTCAAGGTTACCTCATTGTTACCTCATTCTTAGCAACATTTAACTTATTATTCTTACAGTTCCTACATAGTTAAATTACTTAATGCTTTCACATAACATTATTGAACATGTTTACAATAATATAAGCATATGCAATGACTGTTACATACATTTTACAAATTATTACATACACATATTGCTATAAAGCGGACTGTTATTGAATTTACATATTATATAATTAGACTAAAATTATGTGTTAAAAATACTGCCTCACGCGATATGATCGTGTAGTTAAAGCGACATAAAATAGTAAATAGGGGGGGAAACGCATTATCATCGAAAATAATCTTTTAAAGAAACGTTTTACTTAAGTTTTAATTTTTATTAGCATCCCATATAAATCACTTTCATTGACGTTTTTCAAAACATCACAGGACGCATAAGGTGCACTTAAAAGAGGAGACGTAAGGGTGATGGGGAGAGCGATAATGACAAGTAGAGCAAATGGGAGAGTAGAAGAAAAAGGAAAGAAACGTTAGGGAGAGAATGGGTGAGACAAGATTTTCTGAAATTACTGTGGGTCCTTATAAATCCTAGTGCATTAGAAATGGAAGGCTAGACGCACAATTGCGACCTTATATAAAGATTTCGATTGCAGTTTTTCTGCTTCACATCACTCACAATAAGGCTAGAATGAATTGCTAGTTGCATGCAATTTATGAGAGTGCGAAATAAATAAACGGCAAACAAATATTTTAGAGGAAACGGCGGCGTATCGACACATACAAATGAATGTTGCTAGAGCCGGACCAGCCATTAATGAAATGGGTGTCACCTAGCACGCCCCATCATTCAGACTTAACGTCTTTAATATACTGGCCATATCTCTCAACATTACAATGTGGGGAAAGCGCAGTATATTCAACCGTTGGCTTACAGGTCTATTACCTTCCGTCGTGACAAATTGATTTGTAAAGTATTCTGTCTTTACTTTCTCTATTACTAAACTATTGCATTCCATATCGAAATTGATTTCGAGATTTCATCAGAAATACGTGCGACTAAAATAAATAAAAATATTCTGGTATGTTCCATTCACATAGCTTTTCCTACTCTCTTTGCTACAAACTATTCTTTGTAATACGGAAGTGAAATTTGGGGATGGGAAAGAGTAGAGCATGTAAATAAAACACAGGTAGCATTTTGGAAAAGAGTTCTTGGAGTTTCACAAGGCACATCAAATTCGGTGGTATTGAGGGAGGTGGAATGTTATGAAGACACAATACCTGTAAAATAAGAGCAGTGAAGTACTGGCAGGCTGATGCAGGGGAATATCTCCACACTACGATCCAAATGTTATAAATACCAGCGAGAAAGCCTTTCTCCTAAGTTTTGGGCAGTTGATTTGGAAAGGGGTTTGAGGAGAATAGGAATGGGGTCAGTATGGCAAAGAGCTAAAACAAATGACAAAAACATATGGAAAGGTGTCAAAAGAAGACTAAGAGACATTAACCAACAGGAAATAGAATCGGATTGTAAAATTAAACCTTCTCTAAGTCTAGCAAATGAAATAAAACTGGGGTAAAGAGGCATATATACTTAATTTAGGAAGAAAGGAAAGATCAGGAATGGCATGGTTTAGACTGGGTGGCTGGAGGGCACAGAAAATGACTGACGATTCTGGCAGGAGAATCTGCCCATTCTGTGATTTTGATGAGGACTGGGTACATATTTTGGCGGAATGTGCACAGTGGGAGAACCAACGAACGACTAAACTGAAAGAAAAATTCTTAAATCCCTCAAGAAAGAGATTGGCATGTTGGGATCTACTGGCTGACCAGAGGAACTGGCAAAAAATGGGCAATATTTGGGCTAAAGTGCGCGAAGCTAGGTCAAATTTGTTCAGTTAGACAAAGGTAATTTCTCTCTTTTTTCCTTTTTCTTGTTCCTTTTTGTTTTGTTTTCTTTTACTTTTTATTTTTTCACCCTATTGTATCTTAAATATGCATGTACGGTCAATGACCAATGTACTAAATACTTGTGTAATAATTTCAATAATTTGAAACCAATAAAGATACCTTATCTATCTACTAAAGGTTATTCTTTTATCTACTTCTTGTTAATTGAGATAAGCTTTCAATTAACATGAACACATTTCGTTGTAGGATACAACAGATAAAGTGTGCCATTTTTAAAGAGGTGGCGATGGTATTGGATTGGCAACGGAGGTGCCTCGGCACTGATCCACATAGGGAATGTTGTAACTACGCCCACAAGGGAGGAAGGATGAGGCGAAAGGAGTCATCGGGTGGCCGGAACCAGGAGTAAGGGTACAGGAATGGCAGGTTCCCTAAATTGCCTGATAGAGACTCCCGGCAGACGGACAGGCAGACCGGGGACTCTCAACACACAGGGGGATCAGCGCCTCTCAAGGGGGTTTGGATACCCCAAGCAGCCAGCCGAAAGCCCAGGGACGGAGAGAATCACAAAGAGCATCCTTTTCCCTGCCACACTGCACTGAAACACCATCGCCGACACTTTCAACCCTGAAAGAGACCAACGGATAAAAGATGAAGTGAAATGAGAATTGAGATGAAATGGAGGGACAGGAAATTCGGGGGATGTGAAAATCCTTCCCACCATTCGCCTGGCGAACTGGAAACCCCCCGAAAAGTAAGCGTTGTACAAAGAAATGAATGGGATAAAACTTGTTTGATATAATGGGGAAAGCAAATGCCATTAGCCGTGTTTTGTTTGGAGGACGTTGTGATGACCATTTTAGGGTAAATTTATTTTTTTTAACTGGCATCCTAAATTTGTTTGCTTTATCGCTTCTCATAAAAAACTAAAAAATATTTGTATAAAACACTTTGTAATTGTTCTTACACCATGTAAATAACAACGAAAATTCTGAATGGCTTTGTACGAAGAGCGCAATGGATGGTTGGACCATCCATAGATGGTCATTTGAGGTCAAGTTACGCATCGTACTTGGGAATCAACGTTTTTTATTTTGTTTCCTTTCATAAAATAAACAGTTTTTATAAACCATTTTAATGAGAAAAAACAACATACAAAAAGGTAGGTTTCAATTTTAAAAAATCTGATGTGTTATACTCACATAACTCTCTCTACTCTTGTACAAACTATTTTTACAAACTCTTATTCTCCATCTATTTCATATTAATCGAGATAAACGTTTGCAGAAACGATCTTTTGACATGCAAAGAGAATTACATTTTACACATAGCGACCAGTTCTAAAAATATTTGACTATGGCTTAAGGCGTACTATGTTCCCCTGATTTTGTATTTGCAGTAGCCTTTAAGCATATACATATCTCTTAATAGCTGGTTGCTATGTGCAGCACCATTCTCGTTGCCACAAATTAATACTCTTTGCATATCCAAGACCTTTTGGCCCTCACCCCAGCATATAACATTATCGTCATCTCTATGCAGTTATAGCGCTGGGACGAGTCTTCGAGCCCGGAAATCTTGAGGACTTCGCCGAGTCTCTATGGTCTATTTGTCTGTCTGCAGCCTGTAGACTTCTGTGGTTCCTTCACTTCGTCCTTTCCTCCTGGGAGGTGGTAGTCACAATAGATCTAAGGTAGGTCGGAACACTCGAGCTGTCCGCCTTTGTTTATAACCTATAGTACTAAATAACTGTATTGGGGGAGGGAGAGATGCATTAGCCGTCCTGATTCAGTTTTCTTTCAGTTCACAATATACAGAACGATTTGTCTTGTAAGAATCCCATCCTCCGAAAAAAGGGAAATGAAAACATTACAAACGATTTTAACTTCACTTAGCAAAATTGCAGCAAGTTTCGTCAAGAAAACAGGCACAGTTTAACAATAATTATTGTTTCCTTGTTACCAGAAGCGAAACTTCTTTTTCCTGTGCTTTTTATCGAAATTTGTATATTTGCTTGTTATTCAGATCTCTTTCATTTTCCTCCTCTGTCTTTTTATTATTTTCTTCGTAACAATTTAAGACGGAGATTGTCCTAAAAGAAGCGAATTTCTTCCTCTCATAAGAGGGCAAAACTTTTACCCCTGGAAAGTTTAAAATCCCAATAGAAATATCGCAGTAAAACACAAAAGAAAACTTGTGCCGCGTAAGAACAAAACGTGCATTAAGTAGGAAATATCCGCAGGGCGGCGCCACTGTCTTGTGCAATTACACTTTGTGTTACTGCTTCCGATATTTCTTTGTTATGTAACTTGCCTCGGCTTTAACAACAACAAAAAATGTATTGGACAAAGTGAAAAGCGAGAAAAACTTGCATATTGAGACCCTAGGTGAAAAAAAAGGATACAGAAAAGTGTATGTAAGTGTACTAGGTTAATTATTCATATAAAACAACGCTTTTGTACCGATACACTTCCTGATAATCATGAAAAATGGCATGTGTTACATTCACATGACTTTCTCTGCTCGCTCTTCCAGAAGCTACTGTCTTCTATATACTTCTTGTTAATGGAGATAAACTTTCATTATACTTAGGCGCATTCGTTGTAGGCACAAGAAGAATACAATAGGGAAAACCAAAGTCAGGTTTTTAAAAATCTGATGTGTTCATTCACATAATTTTCACTACCCTCTATCGTTTATCAGTGCGGATACAGATTATGCTTACGAGAGTTTATTTTCCTACAGACTACTTTATTTTAATCAAGATAAACCTTTGCAGAAATGCTATATTACACATTTCGATAGCGCAAAAAGGAAACAGCGATAGTCAAATGTTTAATAACTTGACGCTATATGCTGGTTTTAAAATTCCATACTGTTTACATGCAATCGCGAGAAACAACTGAATGTCAAAGAGACTTGAAAAGAATGACCAAGTATTGGACAATTTGAACCATTACTAACGGATATCTCTAAAATGGATTATGTCACAAAAATGTTACTTGAAATAAATTGTATAGCTCAAAGATATCTAAATTTTTTTGTGTAGTACGTTTTCGTCTATCGCTCAACGTTTATCAGTTATACAAAGTTATATAAAATTCCTTCTTAATGAAGAGGACTTCACAGAACTATTCCTAGACAATTCAAGATGTATATTTTATTCGTCATGTAAATATCTTAATATTGTTACATGCTGGGGTAAGGGCCGAAAGGTTTCCAGAGAATGAATAAATTTAGTTCACCCCAGCACGTCGCTACAGCAAGAAGACCGGGTCCTTGGTGTGTAGAATTTAGAGGAAGGCGTGAGGTTTTACATTACATAAAAACATTACATAACACACATTACCTGGAATTTATTAACAAACGTTTGGCGACCCCACATTATGAACTAGGAAGAGAGGATGGAGGGAGATGCCCCCGAAGCCGTGGACTGACCACACGCAGGTCTTACTACAACGATCACCCCCACACAAGTGAAGCTATCTATATCCCCCCTCCAACCGTGTCTAGACACGCCAACCAGGGTTGGCGTCATACCAGACGATTTCAAACAAAGCCCTCTCTTTGGCGTGGTCCGCTCCAAAAGGAGGGATTGTTAAGCCGAAACATAAAGAAACCCAATAATGCTATGTCTAGTAGCAACAATGCAACACAACAGTGCGTCGGGTAATGACAATAAACTTACTGATACGCCACAATATGAGGCATTTTAATCCAAATCTTTAGATTCACTTTAATAAAATCAAACATTTAAAAGGGTAGTTTGGGGTGGGACTATTTTCTTGAAAATATTTGTATCGCAGCTTTGGAGGGTATTAAATTTATATACCAAGTTTAATATGTAACCAATTTTTCATTTTTCAGTTTCACTGTTGACACACACACACACACACACACACACACACACACACACACAGACTGGATTCAGGCAGTCTCAAAATGTATATTTCCAGTGAAATCACAGCATCGAATTTTTGGATGGAATGCAATACTTCCTCTACTTACTATAGGTAAGTAGTAGAGAAAGCTAAAAAAAATCTTATGGGTTGCAAGTGACTCTCTACCCATTCTTCTTCTTTTTCTTCGGAGTACCCTCCTCCTTAGAGGACATAAAAGCTAATGCCTTGTGCCAGTAGCCTATCGAGGAACAAGCAAACTTTGGATCATACGAACACAGCTAGAATGGGTGAAGAACAAGAAAATGAAACATAGTGATTAATTGGATAATAGGAAAAATCAGGAATCAAATTATCCATCCCAGCATTTGCCTATGACCGAGGAAATCCCCGAAAAAAGCCTTCGGTCAGACTTTTCGGTCACGGGGTTTTAAACTCGAGATCTCCCGAATGTGGGCCGCAGACGTTTCCGCCAGAGTTATCCTGATGGATTATAAACCATTCTTACAAACGCTTTTAAGAAAAATGTTCCTTAAACATTTCGCTGTACGTATATGAAAGAAACAGTAGAGAAAGTAAAAACTGTATTTTTTCCTATGAAGATGTAATTACGACTACTGTACAATGAATATATGGTGTCTTCATATTTATTCGGCCGTCGTTGCCAGTCGGTCTGCGCATGATGTCAATGGTTTGAAATGAGTTTATCACCAGTACCTTTAACACAGGACTAGCGAAAAATAAAAGGTGTGGATATCTATAGTTTCGAGGTCACCTTAGTGAAACGGGACTTGTATCACAGCTTTCCAGTATTTATATTTGGAGCTTCTATCGCTTGCGCATTCTCAGCATGTAGTATACTGAAAGATAATTCAAATAAATGGAGTGTTTTTTGGTCGTAGAGTGTCTTGAATAACTTTTTTAATATAAAACAACTGAAGTCACCTCTACGAACTTAATAATGTTTTTAAATATTTTAGTTGTTTCTTCTATTTTTGCTAATAAAAACAACTAATTTTTTATCATGTTTTGTGCCTGACTTAGCTCGAAAGTAGCAAATCCTGTGATCGGTGGTCACTTCCATCGCGTGTAAAGAATGCACAAAATGTCCTTTAAAAAGCAGTTCTGCAGTACCGCAGTATATCAACCTGTTTACGAAGTCGGAAAAACGCATGCGATTTGAGGTTCAATGTTGCACCTCCCCTTTTACACACACACACACACACACACACACATAAATGTGAAACTGTATTTGTTTCTAGGGAAAAAGAGCAAAGAATTTGTAAATTAAATTTAAGGAGCAAAAGCGTTGGCAATACTACATTTAGTAACGAATCAGAAAGGATATCAAGAATACCTCTCTTCCGAAAGTACGAAAACGCAGAATCAGATAACTTGCCCATCTTGAGATTGAACAAGGTACATTAACCACGTTATTAGCGCGAATGTGATTGGATGGCCACTTTAATGACACCGAAAATGGGCCCATGCTCATAAAAATGTTGTAAACGTGAGGTTATACGACCACCTCGCAACGTTATTGTCTGAGATATGTTTAATGGCTTGGATATCACTTCTCCGCAATTGAAAACTATTCTAAGACTTTACAGAACTCTTGGAAGGCACTTTATTATAGTTTACAAGATATACGGAATTTAGAGTGATTTTTTAAAAATAGAAAAATTTAATGTGTTACATTCACATGGCTTTCTCTACCCAATGTATCGTTCATGGCTCATACATATTATTCTACAAAGTCTTGTTACTTACTCTACTTTTTAAGTATTACATTCCACCAAAAAGTTCAATACCGATATTTCACCGGAAATACATGTTTTGAGGTGCCCTGAATACAAATAAAACATTTTTGTAAACATGTCCCTATATGTGTCTGTCTGTTAGTCTGTGAATAGCATAACTCAAAAGCCAAAAACTGGATAAATACCAAAGTTGGTACTTCAGTTTACTATCTTCCAAGGATGCGACACAATGATTTTCGAGAGAATCCCCCATCCCAGACTACCCCTTAAATGGGAAATGTTTGAGTTTCCCAAAAATGGCTCTAACGATTTTGACTAAAATATAACATGTTTAAGATATTTTCATGGCAAATTAAATGTATATCATGAATTTTCCGAGAATGTCCCCAAAAGTCCTCTTCATTCTGAATGAATTTTGCGCTACTGGTAAACCGTAAGGGATAGACAAAGTTTTACTACACAAAACTGAAGATCTCGTTAAAACAGACAATTTTTTTGTGGAGGGAGATTCTTTGTTATCTGTTTGAATTTTCCGATAATTATACTTTTTCCCAAATGGTTATTATCTTTTTTATGTCTTGGTCATGCAAAGAGAATGAAATGCTCCACATAGCAACCAGCTCCTTCAAGATTTGACTATCGTTTAAATTCTACCATATTCTGCTTGCACCTACAAGAAATTTAGGCAATAAGTAAATGGTTATCTCGATTAATATGAAGTAGATGGGGAATAAGCATTTGTAAAAACAGTTTGTATAAGAGCAGAGAAAGTCATAGAGTTAAACATATTAGATTTCTTTTCTGTCTACTTCATAAAAATTTGTATAAATGCTTTCATTACATATTTTTATGGGTACAGAAAACAGGCTCAGAGGTCGCTGTATGCTTAAATCAAAGGTGTTTCAATGGCACCGCGTGAAACATCTGAATAGTAACAACTGACGCAGTAATTTGTATCACAAATTATGTAAATGTCAAGAGTGATTATAGTGTGAATATGCATTATTGTGTGACTTCAACAACATGGTATGTCTGAACATACTAAAATCAATATTTTGTGTCAAGGAAATAAATTTTCTGGATTATGTAGTTGATGAACGAGGTATAAGACCTGACCAGAAGAGAATAGAAGCAATAATGAAAATTCCACCACCAAGGAACGTAAAGCAAATTAGACGTCTCTTAGGGGTATTGAACTTTCAGAGTAAGTTCGTACCAAGGTATTCGGCTGAAATAGAACCACTGCGGCAGCTACTCCGAAAGAATAATAAGTGGAGATGGACAGAGGATCATCAAAAATGTTTTGAGAGAGTAAAAGAACTTTTTGCTAAGTCCATATTACTCGAGAGGCCCAGAGAAGATTTGGAATATGAGATTTATGTCGATGCATCAATGCAAGGATACGCCGGAACTTTAGGACAGAGAGACATCAACAATGACTTTCACGTCATTAGTACAGCTTCTAGAGGACTTACAAACATTGAGCGGAATTTTTCGGTGACTCAATTAGAAATTGGAGCACTATATTTTTCATTGATTCGTTTTAAAACCTATATTTATCAGCAAAAGGTGAAAGTATATTCAGAATATCAGCCTAACTTTCATCCAACGGTGTAGATTATGTAGTGGAAAACTTGCTAGATAAATTCATGCAATATCTGCATTGGATATTGAGATTATACACATTTCTGGCAAAAATAATACCTTCAGTGATTTGCTATCAAGATTCTAACTACAACCCACAAATTCCCTAGAATATTGAAAGGCCTAGAAATGAAGTCAAAGTATTGACAATTGAAATTCCTTTAAGCAAAGAAATGATAAGAAAATTGAAAAATATGGGGGAAATTCAAAATGAGGACGCAAAATTATTTGAACTAAAAGGAAATGCACCATTAATTAAGGAGGCAAAGAAAGAAATTGTAGCAATTCGGAATGGGACATTATACAAGAAGCATGGAAAATAAATGCCTAGTTGGAAGCTAATGATTCCGAAAAGCATGGAAAAGGAACTAATTAAAAATTTTCACGAAGGGTTAGCACACTCAGGGACGGACCGGACAACTTCTATGATTTTAGAAAATTTATACATATCCAAATTGCGTCAGAAAGTTCGGAAATTTATATCGTACTGCAACCTGTGTCAGAAGGCAAAGCAAATAAATGCAGCATATGCATTTGAGACTAATTCGGTTATAAGGGATAAGCCGAGATGCGTAATTAGTATTGATATTCATGGTCCGATGCCTCCAAGTCAATTTGGAAACAAATATATATTTGTCTGCTATTATATATTCAGCAAATATGTAAGAATTTACCCTTTGAGAAAACCTACAGGTTTAGCATGTTTGAATAGACTACTCAAGTCATATGTGATAGAAGAAGGGCCGATACAATCTGTATTGAGCGATAATGCTTCGTACTTCACAGGAAATAAAATTATGGAGGGACTGAAAGAAAATGGCATTAAACAATATTTTTCGTCAAGATACAGACCGAATTCCAACCCAGTGGAGAGGGAAATTAAGGAAATTTCGAATTATTTAAGGGTGCTGTGTCATCGAAAACAAACCCAATGGTATGGATACGTGAAATTCGTTCAGAATCTACTCAATGAAACAGTAAACAATGTGACAGTATAAAAACCATGTGAACTTAAGTTAGGAAAGAAGATAAATACAATATGTAAGAAAATTCCAGAAGCCATTCCGGATGAGCACTCGATACCACAAACAGAAGAAGAGATGTTCCGACAAGCATTCGAGAGGATGAAGAAAAAGGCCATAAAAAGAAAAATGAAACATGAAGAAAAGAAAAGAAAGGAATGGAGGATCAAAATAGGAGATTTAGTTTTGGTTAAAACCAAGAAATTGTCTGATAAAGCAAATAAACTTTATTGGCGAATGTTTCTAAAATATCATGGACCATATGAAGTTGTCGAAGTATATGGAACAAACACACATGAATTATGTAACCCAACAACTCGAAAAGCTATTGGAAAGTTCCATATTGAGATGCTGAAACCATACAACAATGAGGATAAAGAAGAAACAGAAACCAAAGATGATAAAAAGTAAATTCAGGATAGTTAAAGCTGAACTGCAGAACAAAGTATTGGAATGTAAGAGGGTTAATTATGTATGTATGTTATAAGAAAGGAGAAATAAATTCTGGACATAACTAAATGTTTAAAGGGAAAAATAACATTTTCTTAGTAACTGTAACAGCATTTGAAATGAAGCATGTAATAATTAAAACTTAATGTTATATTAAAGTAAAAGTACTTAGGTATAATTCAAATAGTATTTTAAATATAAAGTACAAAACAACAAAAATGGGGTAAAATAATTAAAACAAATACTTATGTAGCAAACAGATAATGTGAAACAGTGTCTAGATTTAAGAGATGTAAATATATTTGTGTAGAGGGTGAATATTTTGATAAATATGTTTAATAATTACAAAAATTCTTGAATGAATTAATTTTTGTCAACAATATAAGAAAGTAAACCATTTTGTAACAGTAACTAAATAATTCAGGGTACAGTATATGCTATAAAAAAATTGTAATGTCAGATTAATGTCTAAACACATTAAACCAGAGCCAGTAAATAGTGGCGAGATAAAGGCAAAACATATGTCGTGTGTTAAATACGTGTGCAGTGTTAAGTGAAAGTGATAAATAGCGTGTGTTCCAAGATTCAGGGGACTAAAAACCCGATTATAAAATTTCCAAACAAGTTGTAAATATTTATAATTATGTTTCTAGTGGGGCATATGACGCAGTAATTTGTATCACAAATTATGTAAATGTCAAGAGTGATTATAGTGTGAATATGCATTATTGTGTGACATTGATTTGAGATGTTTGTTGATTGTAAGCATTGTCGAGAAGTGGGTTTATACGGCCTCACTGAAACTGACAATAATAGCGTGCAATAATGTAGCGAGGGGGTGAGCTGTTTATCATTATTAGAGACGAGCAAATGACGTAATATTGGCGCGTTTTTTCTTAGAATTTGCTGGAACATTTTTCCCTAGAGCATATGTTTTCGTAATTTTCATTGGATATAAAAATAGACGCTAATGTTGGCGCGTTTTATTAACCAATAGCAGCTCGGTTATAATCTTTAGGCATATCGGGGTGTAGGAGTATAAAAAGGGCTAGGTCAGAGTCAAATTCGTTCAGTCCATTGGAAACATTTGTACATTACACGTCGTCTTCAGTCCATCGGAAAGATTTGTACATTACCCGTCGTCTTCAGTCCATCGGAAAGATTTGTGCATTACACGTCGTCTTCAGTCCATCGGAAACATTTGTACATTACACGTCGTCTTCAGTCCATCGGAAACATTTGTACATTACACGTCGTCTTCAGTCCATCGGAAACATTTGTGCATTACACGTCGCTGAGTTCAACAGAAAAAGTCATGGTGAACACATAGCATAGTTTATCGATTTGCAGTGTACGCGTAGCAAAGTTATGAAAAATATAAAGTGTAGTTGAAGTTGAAGAAGTGTAGTTTTCTTAAAGGAATTAATAATGTTCAGTAAAGAAGTTATTATAACAGTTTCAGTTTGGCGAGTGTCAAGATTAATATGTGAAAGTGCATAATATGTTATGACAATAAAAGTGTAAAACAAATTCTTCATCAGTGTTATCTTTGGATAAAAGACTCCTTTCCGTTTACACACCTGTATAAGATAAGTGCTCGACCCTAAAGATTATAGCTAGCCGGAGGACAGTGAAGCCAAAATTAAACACAATAACAGGCGCTCAGTAAAAGATAACATGAAGTGACCGCGACAAATTGTCTTTCATACGTGCGGCAAATAAACAGTAGCATTCTTTCAAACAAACACTAATACCATAGCAAATTGGCCACCACAACGTGGAGCTAACAAACTTAACAAAGAATACCGACACACAACGCTTTTAAACTATGAGAATTACATTCACATAGTTTTCTCTAATCATTACCTTTATTCTAATAAATTCTCTACGAACTATTGTTAGCTTACTCATCTTCTGCATAAGTTAAACGTGATAAACGTTTACATAAATTGTTTTAAGAATGGCTGACATCTGGATGAACGTGGAACTTCAACTCGGGAATATATAATAAGACAGCTATAGCTGTAATATCCCGACTGCGATTTGGGCATATCAAATTGGCATCCTCTTATTTGTTAAATATAAGCTCTCCACCAAAATTTGAAACATGTAAAACAACATTAATAGTAGTACATATTATACTAACATGTCCAAAGTTTGAAAATCAACGTTGTCAGTTTGGTATGCCCTGAAGTATTTCTGCAGCACTCAATGATGCAGCTTTCATCCAGAAAGTAATTAGTTTTCTTAAAGGAATTAATATACATCAATATATTTAACCAAATTGTAACCTGCACATGTATGTATACATAATGTATAAGTGTTATTATTGTAATCCATATTGTAAACAACTTACATGGAAGGTCGTGATAAGGCCTAGGAGGGCTAAAAGACCCTAAATAAAACTTAATTAAAGTAAATAAATAATTGTATTTTTGGGGGGTTCCATTTATATGCCGCCTTTAACACCTAGGATCATATCGGCGGTTCTGCCTTTGGAATAATTTTGCTGTTGTATGGCTTTAGATTTGTTTACGTTGGTTTTTCTTTATAATCACTAAATTTACACACAAACATTTACACTTTTACTCATAATTCAGAGAATGGAAAATAATCCTGACAAAAGAAAAATTTCATTCGAACCCGAGACCTCATGCTATCCACCAGACCGCAGTCAGTAACTTTTTTTTTTCATTCATTTCTGGAGCCTCTGTATCTTCTATGGTCATATAGGGGGCTTTGACTGAAGCATTTTATGGTTTGTTTACTCTTTGAATGTTTAGATTAGGTTAATGTAGCTTATTTTCATACCCACATTCTCATCTACTCTTCCAGACTCTATGGTGGGTAGGGTATAATCGTTATTAAAGAAAAATTCCCACCACTCGGTACCTCCGGGTAAGAATCAGATCATTGTCCATTTGACGACGGATGCAGTAGAGGTTTTTATTATACATTTTGTTATAGGTACAAAGGCGATATCTATACTGAAGTGTTTAAAAGCGCGTCGCTAAATGCTGGAATTTCTACTCTTTCCATAACATCGCGAGAAACAATTGAACGGCGACAGCACTTTTAAATAAAAGCCAACGTATTGAAAAATTCAATCCAACAATAACGGATATCACGGAAATAGCTAATGCCACAATAAGGGTTATCTGAACTAAATTATGTGTCGTAAAGAGACCTTTCAATATTTTGCAAATATGAAACATTGTTATTCTATGAAGTGAACGTCCCAAAAATCATACATAACCATAATGGAAACATATAAATATTACTCCTAGTAATGGCTTATGCTCTGTAGAAATGCTATAAAATATGCACCACTGACTGTTTCATATTGGGATTTTTAAGTGTCCAGTGGAATTTTGCAACCAATTTATTTGACATTTTAATCACATATTCGTTGAATATAATTATATGGGAATTAATTTGCATAGTCCTGTGTACCTAACTTTCGGAGATAACAGAATTTTCCTACTAAAAAAAAAGAAGCATGAAGAGCCATACGTGAAGAAAATGTTGCATATAGTTCTTCAAATGTAGTTCTTTTCAATCAAATATAGTGAAACCCGCCCAAATCTCGCACTGAATAAGCCGGAATCCTGTAAATTTCGAAAATAAGTTTCCTGAATAATAGAAATGCCCAACGTGGGAATGGAAACAGTCTGTAACTGCTTGAAACGTATGTATGCAGTAATAAAACGAATTTGTCTTGGAATATACTGTACTTTCGAGGAAACTGCATGTGTAGGTCATTAAGGTAAATACTATTTATTTGTAAACGTGTATACCGGAGCGGAGACCACGAAAACAAAAGAAGGGGGTTACAGTTGCAAGTGTGTGTCCTTCAGTGTTGCCTGTTGCTTCGAAGGAGCATTACGAGTATATTTTGTGATAAAGAATGCCGAGTAAAAATGTGGAGCTTCCGTCAAAGAGTATAGTGAAAATTATCGAATTAAAGCAAAAGTTGAAACAAACTGTGAAAGAACTAATGCCTCCGGCTCAAATGTGCAAAACGCATATCTACGAAGGTGTAAAAAATAAAGAGAGCATAATGAGAGATAAATTAAAATAGTGTATGTAATATACATAATATGTACATATTTACTAAGGTGAGTGAGTTTTAATAAAATGCACGATATTGAAACTTTGGGCTTGGTGTTTACGAATAACTATTCATTGAGAAAACACGTGATACATTCACATGACTTTCTCTATCCTCTAGTTTATTAGCAAGTATGCAAACTATTGTTAGTAGTTTTTCTGTTTACTTCATTTTAACACAGATAAACCTTTGCAGAAATAGCTACATTATATATTTCGTAATAGATACAAAGAGAACAACGATGGTCAAATGTTTAAGAACTGAACGCTATATGCTGGCCTTAAAATGCCATACTGTTTCTATGTAGTCGCGAAAAACAAGTGAATATAAAGAGGACAAAGTATTGAACAATTCGAACCATTAATAATGGATATGTTGGAAATGACTTATGGCACAATAAAGGTATTTAACATAAACTGAGTGTTTAAAGGGATCTACATTTTTGTGTACTACGTTTTAGTCTATTGCTTGGCGTTTACGTTATACCAAATGAGAATGAATGAGAAGTTCACAAGCTGTTCCCAGAAAATACAAGTTGAACATTTTATTTTTCATTTAAATGTGCTTAATATATGGTATGCTAATCAAAATCCTTAGAGCCATTGTTAAGCAAAATATAACATGTAAAGGGTAGTTTCATCAGTAAATGAGATCTTGAAACTTTTGGTTTCGCATCTTGAAAGATATTGAACTTAAATACCAAGTTTGGTATTTTCGTATTGAGTTATGATGCTGACACACACACGAACCTTTTTCTAAAAACACCTTTTTTACTATTCAGCTGGTCTCAAAACGTGTATTTCCGGTGAAATCTCGGTATCCAATTTTTGAGTGGAATACAATACTTCCCCTACTTACTGTAGATAAGCAGTAGAAAAAGTAAAACGAGATATTTTTTTAGAAATATTGTAGAAAACATAGTGCGGACCTGCATTAAAAATGTTTCTATTTTGTAAATATCCTTTTCCCTGCTTAAACAAATTCACTACCGAGATTCCTGGCTACTTAATAGTTTAGAACTTAAAGTCTACATTAATACATATTACTAAGAGAGAAAGTTTGTGTGTGTGTAATTTTAAAACATCTATGTGTTACACTCACATGACTTTCTCTACTTTTGTACAAACTGTTTTTACAAACGCTTGTTCTAGATATGCTTCATGTTAATGGAGATATCGAGATGTTAATCTTATTGCTAATCTTCTTGTAGATGCAAGAGGAATTGCTAGGCTTTAAGCGATAGTCAAATATTTTAAGAACTGATTACTATGTGGGGTATTCCATTCTCTTTGCATTACCAGGACAAAAAAAACGAATAACGAATTCCCATTTGAGAAAAAGTATTGGAAAATTTAAGGGAATAACAAGTAATATCTCGAAAATGGTTCACTCAACAAAAAAACTGTATATGATATAAATTGTGTATTTTAACGCGATCTACATTTATTGTGTAGTAAACTTTTGTCTATCTCTTATGGTTTACCAGTTATACAAAAGTCGTTCACAATGAAATATACTTTTGGAAACATTCCCAGAAAATTCGAGATATACATTTCATTTGTCATGAAAATATCGTAAACATTGATATTTTAATCAAACTCGTTAGAGCCATTTTTGAGAAAATTAAAATTTTCGAAGAATGTTCCATATAAAGGGTAATCTGGGTTGGGGAGATTTTCTTGAAAAGCTTCGTGTCGCATCTCTGGAAGATACTGAACCTAAATACCAAGTTTGGTGTTTATCCGACTGTTCGTTTCTGAGTTATGCTGTTCACAGACACACACACACACGGACATATTTCCAAAAATGCTTTTTTTGGATTCAGGGGGTCTCAAAACGTGTATTTCCGGTGAAATCTCGGTATCGAATCTTTGGGTGGAATACAATACTTCCCCTACTTACTATACGTATTGTATAAAACTACTTATTTCATTTCATAAACTACTAAACGATTAAAAAGGTTTTACAAAGCCTTTGAACTTGAATACGAACGCATTGGAATTATAAAAGAATTGGTTGCGAATAAGGCTTTGACTTTTAGTTGGCAGTGCCATAGAGTAGGATATATCCACAGAATATGCATGTAAAATAAGACAAATGTCGCGGATAACGCATTAAAAGCACAATATATACGTAGATGGTTACGATTTAGCAATTAAGACACAGCGAAACAAAATACAGTCGAATCCGTTCATAATGCTAGATACACCTTGGATACAAATGACAAAATATTTTAATAACCCATTGTGAGGAATGATGTAATACACTTCTTTGGCAGGACTTGCTAAATAATTGCACAAACAGAGAAAGGTGCTAATATGAATCAATATTTTTAATTAACAAATAAGGAATTCTTTTTCTCAGTGGTCGAAGATTACGAGTATAAGAGGTTAACTTGGTGTTCTGGGAGTGCGCAATCTATATATTCACTAGCTTCACCTCTATTTCGTTGTATATGTTAAGGATTTCTGTACTATATGAAAACTGTGTACCTTTTATGTTATTAAATTAAAATTTAACCTGCTAATCATCAAACAAGTAACTCGAGCATTCCAATATATACTGTTCCACAACCAAAGGTGTACCTATAGGCTATGCAGCATTTCCAGAACTTGGAAGACTGTCGGGGAGTTAAAGGTACGTTTCCCGGAGGGACTCCTGGAACCTGGGCAGAGCACAGCGGCCCATTGTGCTTATAATGTGTCCCTGGGAGGGAGGGAGAGATGAGGGGAGAGACCCGAAGGGCGACCAGATCCGGATGCCGACGGGCGCAGGCATAGACGGGGTCCCTAATGTTTCCAGATAAAGGGCATCCGGCACCGCACGGTTCATGTCCACAACTCACCAAACTCCAGTGTCTCCCGGAGCGGGACCCCACTCTGAGGAAAGATCTGAGTGGTACCGCAGCGACCCAAGTAAGAAACCTACACAGAGCGCATACCGCAGTCCGCCGAACACCGTTCCCTGGTCCTACAACCCTGAAATACATAACAAGGAAGGAGGTAGAAGATGAACCACCTTTCGCCTGGCGACTCGGGGAAACCACGAAAAACCCGTGGGCCCGAGTGGGCGGTCCCCGGGGATCGATCCCGGGACCTCCCGAATGGGGCCATGGACGTAACAGCCTGAGCTATCCCGCTCGATAGAGGTTAAGGAAGTCAGACGTTTCACATCCTTTTGCGTAAATATCAGGGAATTTCTCATCCGTTATTAGGAATAGCCGGGTCTCTACGAAATTAAAATTATAACGAATAAAGCAGAGATTACTGTACCATAATTTCATAAAGAACAGGGGGAAGTGAATGAAGGGAACAAGGGACTCTGAAATGGTCAAAAATCATCATTTTTTGTTTTAGGCGCTAATAAAATCTATTATTTCCAGTTTCAGAATATATATATATATATATATATATATAATTTTGAGGGGTTAACAGGTTTATAAGGCATTTAAATACCACTTAAATTCTAGTCTGCGTTCCTTTAAAGCTGTCAAGCCACGTCCCTTTTTTAGAACATTTTTGTATCTTTCAAGAAAGAACGACTAAATCATGACCAGCGAGCAGTTCAGAAATTAAGAAAAGAGGCCAGGACCAAGGGAAACAAAAAAAAACTGCAGAAATCCATGAATGAAGGTGCAGATGATTATAATCCTGGAATGTATTGTGGAAGTGTGTCAGAATTTGAATGTTCAAACTTTAGATTCAGTTTTGGATATTTATATACCTTTTTCTCAGAACGTATGTGAGGTAGAGAGCTGAAATTTTCAGTACATGTATACAGCACACATTTAAATACTCTGAACAACAATCATAATTTTTAATGTATATTAGTGATATTAAGAAAGTAATAACACTAAAAATATTACACATTTTTTTACTTTTTTGACTTTACAAATAATATTTTTTCAATTTCTAGTGAACTGATACACATAACTAAATACTTAAGGTTCAGAAGATAGTTGATTATACGAAGAAAAAGCACGCAAAAGTGTAATTTTGTATTGTAAATAATACAGAGAAAAAGGTACATGAATTCACATGTTTTAAAGTCAATTTTATTTTTTTTCTGCGGAATGAAATCATTTTTACGGACTCAACTACATAAGCTATCAATGCAAACAACCACTTGAAATAACTGTCATTATTTATAGAACAATTGATAAAAATGTCCGGAAAAACCATTGAAAACTTAAAAGCAGCGGTAATTTAACACACTTAAGATGTAATTCCCATGTGTTTAGACTACGGTGTCCCCTGAAATTAATTCGTCATTCCAGTTTTGAAAGCTACCCGTGAACATCGGGCGGTCAGCTAGTCAGTAATATATTGATTGAAATTTGATTAATCTGGAGCAAAGCTGATCTGGTTTATTTTTTAAAAAAAAATGTAATTAAAACTTGTGCTTACGATAGTACATAAAGAAAACAAAACACTACCGTGTCATAAGAAAAGGCGGCAGCTAATGAAAACGTCAGGTTTGCGGAAGGCTGTGACAGAGTTTGTAATATTTTCTGTAGAAGGCTGCGGAATTTTTATGAGTTTCGTTTTCCTTCCTCGGCTAAAAAACGTTTCGGTAATGTCAACTGGCTGAGAAAAGGGTTACGTGTGTACATACAAATGAAGCAGCATTTTTGTGAAATTCTGGGCTTACTCGGTTCGTCGCGAATACCAAAGCGTTTCGTGGTTGCAGCGCGGAGCATCTTGTAAAGAAAGCGGTGCGTTCAATCACAAAGTGAAAAGTGATGCATGGGAAATAAATTAAGTGAAAGCCACACTGAAATTTCTAACCTCTACATTTATTATCAGATTCTAGTAAATTGTTGATCCTAGTAAACTGGCCACAGTAATAATTTACTTTAATCATTGAATTCAAATAATCATACTTTACTGAGAAATCAAATTATTTGCTCAAAATTAGAGACAACGAACCTTAATGTAGCTTACAATGTAGCAAAATGTCTGTTTAATGGAATTGAGGAATTAATTTAATAATAGTATATTATGCAACAAGACTAGAATTGTAGTAATTAGAACCGAGTATGTCTATGCAATGAGTGGTAGCGAGTTTCATATTTTCATACGAGCGTTTTAATTACCATAATAGTCAAGTAGCATAGACTGTGTTTGGTCGAGCACACTATAATTTCAAAGCTTAAAGTTTTTACAAAAATATCTTACCTTGTTAATTGTGTGTAATTAAATGCTGATCGGGTGGCAGGATCTTGAGCATGTGGCGGCTAGCGCAAAAGATGGCAGTATTGTTTAGTCCATACTGATTTACTGATTTTTGCAGGTAACGTGAAATATCCATATTAAAGCAAAAGAAATGAACTCCATTTATTTAAATATTAAAATTACAATGGAAAGAATTTATTTTAAATACACATTTCATTGTTTATTAGGGAATGGATACCAGTGGACTGCTGCTTTGATGGTGATGTAAGGTATGGGCGAGCTTGCGCGCCGCCGAGTAAGATCATTACGTGTCTTGAAGTATAATGGATGCCATTATAGTTCAGGTACGTCACATGTAATCAACATATTATAGTATGGTCGACTAAAGAATATCTTTTAGAGTTGAGGTATAAATAAACGTTTAAGGTCTGATTTTCAAAATATTCTTCTTTGTTTTGAGGTAAAAACATTGATGTGCTACATTCACACGACTTTCTCTACCTATCCTTCTACAAACTATCCTTACAAAGGCACATTATTCTATCTACTTATGTTAACCAAGATAAACTTTTGTGAAATGGTTTCATTACACATTTCGTTGCAGGTACGAGAGGAAGCCAGAGTCAAATCTTTAAAAACGTCTTGCTGTATGCCGGATTTGAAACTCCATATTTTTTGTATGACTACAACAGAACAAATATTCGTACATTAAAATGTTTTCTCTCACCAGTCTTCTACTTTTCTTACAAAAGTTTATTCTTCTTTCTACTCGTAGTTTATGTTAATCCAGATAAACGTTTTCAGAAATAATTTAATTACACATTTCGTTGGACAGAGGAGGGTGAGGGATAGTCAAATGTTTAAGAACTGGATGCTACTGGGTATAAAACCTGAGCGCTCGCACGGCGTTGTGCGTTAGAGCCAATACCGGCTGACTTTTCTCACTCCCCACACCCTGCACTCACGACAGGCTTTCTGTCCTTCAATTACCACGTAGTCATTAAGTAGTCCACTTTCATTTCCGAAGATGGGAAGGCAGTTATCTTTAGAACAACGTATATTTGTATTTAAATATGAATCGCATTCGTGAAGAATTCATCCTAAGTTTGAGACTAATGGTTCAGTGCAAAAGAAGAAACACATGCTTAGATGTATAATGTTAACAGAAGACGCATTGGACAAATTTGGAGAAAATATTAACCATTCGCCACGAAAATCACTGGTGTTTCAGCGACTTCTACACATACAGCATTTGCTATGACGTAAGAGTAGTTTTGTTATATTTTAAAACAGATTTAAAGGAATGCAGATTTAAGTAGCGAAGACAGAGTCCGGGAAGGCCGGCAGTGGCATGTCGTGCTACCCAGATGCAACACTTCGTGAGAGCGGTCAAGTTTTATACCGAAGACACGTATATACTAACTTTGAAATTCACTCTTTGCAAGAGAGAGAGAGAGAGAGAGAGAGAGAGAGAGAGAGAGAGAGAGAGAGAGAGAGAAAGAAAATGAAAAGCAACTTTGCATTTGAAAATATCCAATGTTACTTACATGACCTTCTATATCCCACTACTACAAACCATCCTTGCAAAGGCTACGTATTTTGTGTTTGTTAATCGAAATAAACGCTTGCAGAAATGACATACATTTCGTTGCAAGTATAAGAGGGATACACGGAATTGCAGCAATACTCAAATGTTTAAAAATTGGATTGCTAAATGCTGGCTTTGAAATTCCACTCTTTGGATGACTACGAGAACAAATTTGAATGTTACATTCACATAACTTTCTCTACCCTTTATTATTTTAAAACTATTCTTACTATTTCATGCTAATGGAGATAAATGTTGAAAAAAAAATAGTTTTATCACACATTTTGTTGTACATACAAGGGGATACAAGATACCGAAGCAATGCTCAAAGTGTTAAGGCGGCGTATATATGCTTGAAATTCCTTAGTATTTCCAAAACATCCCAAGAAACAACTGAACGTGACAACACTTCAACAATTACGATGTATTCAAACTAATAACAAAAATATCTCGGAAATGGCTGTTACCCCCAAAACAGGCTACTTGAAATAAAAGATCTACATTTTTTGCGCAGTATGCTTTCGTCTATCTCTTATGACTTACTAATAATACAATAATAATCCTGTGGCGCTACAGCCCGCGAAGGACCTGGGCCTGCCAACCCACTGCCGGCCTTACGCCCACGTGCGCACGGCAGAGGTGGGCGATCATCCAACTGATACGGGGAGGTGATGTGGAAAGCATCACGCATACCCCAGCCGAAAACTTAGCTCGCGAGGCCAGGACCGCTGCCCATCGCAGCTCCTCACTTTCCTCACCATGCTGAGTGGGCACCGGTCCTATACCCGGGCCTAAAATCCGCACCACCCTGGGTGGGATCGAACCCGGGCGCATTCCGTGGCCGGGAACCAGAGCAGAACGTTCCAGCCCACTGCGCCACGGTGCAGGACTATGACACTAGTTATATGAAATTATCGAAAATTCCTTCAGAATGAAGAGGTCTTCACAGGCTATTCCAGAATATTCAAAATATTCTTAATGTCTTAAATGGTAGAACTATTTTTGTGAAAATAAAAACAATAAGAACTTTTAACGTAAAGGTAATCTGGAGTGGATGTTCAAAGTCTTCGTGTCGCTCCTTGGAAGATACTACATCTAAATACCAAGTTTTATATTTCTGACTTTTTGTTTTTGAGTTATGCTGTTCATATACAGTCTCTGAAATTTTTTTATATCTATAAATTCAGGGGAGCTGAATATATGTATTTCCGGTGTGCAATATAGAATTATTAGGTAAAAGCAATATCTCCTCTAGCTACTTAAATGCTAAAGAAATTGAAAATATGGAAACGAAGTATAAAATTTAGGCAAATCTGTGTCTTAGAATAGGAAATGGAGTGCACAAGGCAAAAGTCCATAAGGGCTGTACTGTTTCCATAAGTGTAAAATCATTACAACAGCCACTTAGTAATTACAAGCCATTAAAATTAAGCATTTCATATTGCCCCTCGTTCCCCTATAATACACTGGATCCCTGACCGTGTTGCCAGGTGACACAATTCTGTCATGAGCTAATCTCCATGAACTGGCGGGAGAAGTTAGATTCCCACAGAGGTTCTGCCGCAAGTTAAACCCAAATTTATTGTTCCTCCTAGAACAATCAGACAATTCCGGCAGAAATTATCGATTCCGGTTAGAACTTGTCGCACCCCATACGTTCCCGTTGTGGCGAGAGATAACTCCAGCACACAGGGAAAGAGATAGCGATGGGAAATTGCAAATTTTCCCGCCAGTCAAGCACAAAAGCCGTATAATGTAGTTGTTGGTGATTATGATGAAGTGAAGGTGGCGGAAGTCGAGTTTAAGATGCTCTGTTGCCAAGTCAGCATACCGCCAGAGATAGCGCACTGAGCAGTGGCGAACTCGCTGGTATCCCAATTTGTTTGTAATTATGTTGAATGAAGGTGGCAGAAGTCGAGTTTAGGATGCTCTATTGACAAGTAAACATACCGAATGCGCTCCGAGCAGTGGCGAACTGCCTAGTATCTCAAGTTCTTTGTGATTATGATGAAGTGAAGCTGGCAGAAGCTAAGTTTAAGATGCTCTGCTGCCAAGTCAGTATAGCACCATAGGTAGCGCGCCGAGCAGAGGTGAACTGCCTGGTTTTACAGGTTGTTGGGAATAATAATGAAGTTCAGGTGGCGGAAATCAGGTTTAAGATGTCATGTTGCCAAATCAGCATACCACCAGAGTTAATGAACCGAACAGTAGCGGATTAGCTGGTAGTATAAGTTGCTGGTGATTATGATGAAGTGAAGGTGGCGGAAGTCGAGTTTAAGATGTTCTGTTGCCAAGTCAGCATACCGCCAGAGATAGCGCACTGAGCAGTGGCGGACTCGCTGGTATCCCAAGTTGTAATTATGATGAAGTGAAGGTGGCAGAAGTCGAGTTTAGGATGCTCTATTGACAAGTAAACATACCGAATGCGCTCCGAGCAGTGGCGAACTGCCTAGTATCTCAAGTTCTTTGTAATTATGATGAAGTGAAGGTGGCAGAAGTCGAGTTTAGGATGCTCTGTTGACAAGTAAACATACCGAATGCACTCCGAGCAGTGGCGAACTGCCTAGTATCTCAAGTTCTTTGTAATTATGATGAAGTGAAGGTGGCAGAAGTCGAGTTTAGGATGCTCTGTTGACAAGTAAACATACCGAATGCGCTCCGAGCAGTGGCGAACTGCCTAGTATCTCAAGTTCTTTGTAATTATGATGAAGTGAAGGTGGCAGAAGTCGAGTTTAGGATGCTCTGTTGACAAGTAAACATACCGAATGCGCTCCGAGCAGTGGCGAACTGCCTAGTATCTCAAGTTCTTTGTAATTATGATGAAGTGAAGGTGGCAGAAGTCGAGTTTAGGATGCTCTGTTGACAAGTAAACATACCGAATGCGCTCCGAGCAGTGGCGAACTGCCTAGTATCTCAAGTTCTTTGTAATTATGATGAAGTGAAGGTGGCAGAAGTCGAGTTTAGGATGCTCTGTTGACAAGTAAACATACCGAATGCGCTCCGAGCAGTGGCGAACTGCCTAGTATCTCAAGTTCTTTGTAATTATGATGAAGTGAAGCTGGCAGAAGCTAAGTTTAAGATGCTCTGCTCCCAAGTCAGTATAGCACCATAGGTAGCGCGAAGAGCAGAGGTGAACTGCCTGATTTTACAGGTTGTTGGTAATAATGATGAAGTTCAGGTGACGGAAATCAGGTTTAAGATACCCTGTTGCCAAATCAGCATACCACCAGAGTTAGTGCACCAAACAGTAGCGGATTAGCTGGTAGTATAAGTTGTTGGTGGCTATGATAAAGTGAAGGTGGCGGAAATCGAGTTTAAAATGCTCTGTTGCCAAGTCGGTATATCGCCAGAGATAACGTGCCGAGTAGTGGCGGACTGGTTGGTTTCACAGTGTTATAGGAATAATGACGAAGGGAAGGTTGCGGAAGTCAGGTTTAAGATGCTCTTTTGTCAAACCAGCACTCTGACAGATACAAACAGTGCGCCAAGCAGTGGCGAACTGGCTGGACTGCCAGATTGCTGGTGGTAATGATGAAGTGAAGGTGGCAGAAGCTAAGTCTAAGATACTTTGTTTCAAGTCAGTAATGTCGCCAGAGACAGCTTGCCGAGCAGTGGCGGTCTGGCTGGGTTCACAGTTTGTTAGGGATGATGAAGGAAAGGAGCGGAAGTCAAGTTTAAGATATTCTATTGCCAAATCAACATACAAACAGATATAATGCGTTAAGCAGTGGCGAACTGGCTGGTATGCCAGGTTGTTGGTGATTATGATAAAGTGAAAGTGACAGAAGTCAAGTCAAATTTAAGATGCTCTTTGTAAATTCAGCGTACCATGGAAAATAGCGCGCCGAGTAGTGGCGGATTGGCTGGTGTCCCAGTTTTTTTTGTTGATTATGATGAAGTGAAGTATAGGAACCGTGCTGTGTTGCCAAGTCAACATGCGCCAGGTAATGGCAGAAAGGCGGTTATGCAAAGTTGTTGGTAATTATCATGACGTGAAGTGGCGGATGTTCAATTTTCAGTTGCTTTGTTACCAACTCAGCATCGTGCGAAAGACAGTCCATGGTGCAGGATGGACTGGTTGCTATCAGAAGTCGTGAATGATTATGATGGAATGAAAGTGATGGCGGTCAAGTTTAACATGTTCTGTTGCTATATCAACATCCTTTGAAAGAGCCTAGGACAGTAGAAGATTGGCCATTCCAATTTGTGGATTATCATGGAGTAGAGACAGGAAAATGATCAATCATAGGTCCATATATACAGTTCCAAACACAGACCTCCAAAGTTGCACTAACGCGTTCGTAAGTTTCGTGTTAGTGTAAAACAATATGCATATGATTTGAGGCCTTGGAACCGTGCTATTCCAAGTGACAAAAAGGGGTAAATGCCCACTAGAAATCGTCCGGATCAGGTATAATTGTACTACATAATAATTAATTAGCGTTATGGAAGCTAATCCGATGATAACGATTTTAATAATAATAATAATAATGATGAGGAGGAGGAGAAATTAATTTAATGTGATTTAAGTGAGTGGTGCTTAAAAAGTATTTAGATACAAAGCGGCTCATGTTAACAGTATGTTACAAATTCGTGCGTGCATGGCTGAATGTAGGATGCGAGTGAAAGAGCAAAGGAGGGGAGCATGGTATTGCGCTTGGGAATATTAATTACGCAAACAACAACGGACCAACAGTATTTTGAAATTACTATTATGCGTAAATACTCGTGGACGAGCGGTTCTTTGGAATCTAGTATTTTTTTGGTGCTGGAACTGTTGCTGAAAATGAACAATTTTTCCCTAAATCTATAAAGAAGTTGAGGTCCGATGTCATTTCCTATGTTGCAAGTCAGAGATTCTAAAATTTATGTTCTGATTAGTTAAAGAAATGTACAGTTGATTTAGATAAACTTTGTTCTTGAAAAAACGATTTTTTCGAGTTCTTACAGGCTGTATATTTATTCTGATGCTTTTGGAATGACAGACCCGGTTTAATAATTTTGTAGTAAAGGTTTAATATTTACTGGGTTGTCCTCGGTCACCATGATTATCTTTGCAATTAGTTTTCAAAGGATCTAACTAGTTTGCATAAGCTTTTTAGCAATTAAAGGGTATGCTGCGCTATTTTAGGAACATCTAGCTTTAAAGAAAAATCTGTGCTGACTTTCTGTATTCACTCTTCTACAAAACATTCCTTTTAAAGCTTATTTTTACACCATTTCTTTAATCGATATAAACTCTCATCGCACATTTACATATTTCGTTGTAAGCAAAAGAAGAATGCAGTAGTCAAAGCGATAGTCAGATTTCTTAAAAGAGGATTGCTATGTAATGGCTTTGAAATTCCATGCTTTTAGCATGACAACGAGAGAAAAAAAATCTGATGTTACACTCACATGACTTTCTCCACTCTTGTACAAACTATTTTTACAAACGCTTATTCTCCATCTACTTCATGTTAATCGAGATGTCAATCTTATTGGTAATTTTCTTGTAGATGCAAGAGGAATATGGTAGTTTTAAGCGATAGTCAAATATTTTAAGCGCTGGTTGCTATGTGGCGCATTGCATTCTCTTTGCATGTCCAGGACATAAAAAAATGAATAACGAATTTGAGAAAAAGTGTAAGTATTGGAAAATTTAAGGGAATAACAAGCAATATCTCGAAAATGGTTCACTCATCAAAAAATGTATATGACATAAATTGTGTATTGTAACGCGATCTACATTTTTTGTGTAGTAAACTTTTGTCTATCTCTTATGGTTTACCAGTTATACAAAAGTCGTTCACAATAAAGAATACTTTTGGAGACATTCCCAGAAAATTCAAGATATACATTTTATTTGTCATGAAAATATCTTAAACATATGAGATTTTAATCAATATCGTTAGAGCCATTTTGAGAAAATTAAAACTTTAGAACAATATTCCATGTAAAGGGTAATCTGGGGTGAGAGATTGTCTTGAAAACCTTCGTGTTGCATCTCTGGAAGATACTGAACCTAAATACCAAATTTGGTGTTTATCAGACTGTTCGTTTCTGAGTTATGCTGCTCACAAACACACACACGGACATGTTTCCAAAATGCTTTTTTCGGATTCAGGGGGTCTCAAAACATATATTTCCGGTAAAATCTCGGTATCGAATTTTTGGGTGGAATACAATACTTCCCCTAATTACTATACGTAGTAGAGAAAGTAAAAAGGAAATAACGACTTACGCTTGAACAAACTATAAGTATATCAAAATTTAAACCAATAAAAAAGGGTATCTCTGAAAAGGTTAATACCCACAAAAAAGTTGTGTATAAGTTGTGTGGTTTAACGAGGTCTACATTTTTTGCGTACTAAGATTTTGTCTATATGTCATGGTTTCCCAATTACATAAGTCATTGAGAATAAAATGAACCTCACATTATTCGTAAAAAATGTGTATTTCATTTGTCATGCAAGTATCTTAAACATGTAATATTTTAATCAAAAACATTTTTGAAAAAATCGTAAATAACGAACATATTTTTCATGCAAAGAGTTGTTTAGAGCATGTGATTTTCTTGAAAACCTTCGTGTCACATCCTTAGAGGACATTAAACTTAAATACGAAGTTTGGTATTTAACCCACTTTTCGGTTTTTAGGGTATGCTTTTCACAGACACAAACAGGTTTGTTTCTAAAACATGACTATTATTATTATTATTATTATTATTATTATTATTTATTAGTATTATTATTCAGGGAGTCTCAACATTTCCGATAAAATCTGGACATGTAATTTTTGGAGAATGCGATTATTCCTCTACCTACTATTGGTTAATAGTAGAGACAGCTAGGATCTGCACGTATACTTTTCCAGAAGTTCTTATTCTGCGGTTGCTTCTCTCATGTAATCGATCGCGGCAGCCAGTACGCCACTGTACGCAACAGCGCCCCGCAGCTGTGTATCTGATTGACGGTACCTAATTAGAGACAACCATTCATTAAGATCGAGATAACGCTGAATGTGCACACTGGATCTTGAAAAGACGGCAAATTGCCGTATGAACCTGATGTTGGTGGTTCGTATGCATTAGACGCAGTCAAATGGGGAAAAGACTTCATTCTCATTCACATTAATGTAATAAACATTAATTAGCGATATTGCGTAATATGCATAAAAGAAATACTCTTTTAAATACAAATATAAATCGTGAGATCAGACATTTAGACAAAACGCATTAGTAAAACCCCATATTTGAGCATTAAGGTATAAATTAAAACCGTAACTTAGCTTAAAATCACAAGTGAAAAGCTCGGATAAGTGCTATATAGAATATGAAAGAATACCAAGCATATTTATAAAAAGAGCAATAATAATTCATAATGGAGAGGACTCCATAAGCTATTCGCAGAACATTCATGATATAAATTTTATACATACAAATATCTTAAACATATATGGTATTTTAACCGAAATCATAAAGTTATTATTTAGAAAATAAAATTAACGAAATCTTTACTTGTTTGGGTTGTTTAAAATCTTTATATTGCATACTTATAAAATGTTGAATTAAATACCAATTTTTGGGGCCTCATAACCTGAATTTCCGGTGTAATCTCAGTCGAACGTTTGGGTGAAATACAATACTTTCTCTACTTACAATAGGTAAGTAGTAGAGAAAGCATATTTTTACTTTCTCTGCTAAGTATAGTAAGCAGGGGATACGGATTTTTCACCGGAAATACATGTTTTGAGGCCCCCTGAATCCAAAAAAGCATTTTTAGAAAAAGGTCCGTGTGTGTGTGTGTGTGTGTGTGTGTGTGGATGTGTGTGTGAACAGCATAATTCAAAAACGAAAAGTATTGGTATTTAGGTCCAGCATCTTTCAAATATGCAACACGAAGATTTTCATGGAAGTCCCCCAACCCAGACTACCCTTTTACATGGAACATTTTTCGAAAATTTTGATTTTCTCAAAAATGGCTCTAACAATTTTGATTTAAATATCACATAATTAAGATATTTTTATGGCAAACGAAAGTGTATCTTGAATTTTCTGGGAATGTCCCCAAAAGTCCTGTTCATTCTAAATGGTTGTAAAGTGGTAAACTGTAAGAGATAGACAAAGTTTTACTACACAAAAATGTAGGTCTGGTTAAAATACACAATTTATGTAATATACATTTATTTTCTGTCGAGTGGACCATTTCCGAGATATTCCTTGTTATTTGTTTGAATTCAATACGTATACTTTTTCTCAAATTGAATTCGGTATTTTAGTTTTTTGTTTTTTTAGGTGCAAAGAGAATTGAATGCTCCACATAGTAGCAACCAGCTCTTAAAAGATTTGACTATCGTATAAAGCCTATCCCCCACGAGAAAATCAGCAATATCTCGATTAAAATGAAGCATATGGAGAATATGCGTTTGTAAAAATAGTTTGTACAAGAGTAGAGAAAGCCATGTGAGTCTAACACATCAGAGTTTTCATCTGAGGATGAGTTTCCAAAAATGGAAAACTGTGTCGACCTCATTTCAGTATTGTGAGACTTATACTAAATGCATAGATGTAGAAATACGAAATTGTATATCCAACCTAAAAATCAAAATTTATAACAAAAATAATCGCGTTTATTCACTGTTGTATGCCTTGAGGCAGTATTTTTAACACTTAAATGATTTCAATCAAATTATACAATATGTAAATTCAATAACAGCCCGCCTTAAAGCAATATGTGTATGTAATAATTTGTAAAATGTATGTAACAGTCATTGCATATGCTTATATTATTGTAAACATGTTTAATAATGTTATGTGAATATATTACGTAATTTAATAACGTAAGAGCTGTGAGAATAATAAGTTAAACGTTGCTAACTATGAGGTAACAATGAGGTAACCTTGAGCCAATAATGAGTTTGAGAGTTTAAATGTTACTTGTGATTCTTGGAAGCATTAATGTTATTTTAGTGACAGTTTATAAAAATAGCCAAACAACAACCAGGAAAAGCTTTAGTTAAATGCAGGTATTCTATTGGAGTAAAAATAGCCAATCAGAGACTTGAAATACAGAAATGTACAAGTTTAGACGGATGAAATCTAGTCAGTTGCCCGCAGACAGTGATTATAACCGGATACATGCTGCGTCCTCGAGAAATTAAATACGTATTCGTGTGAGACGAAAATAGTATGCTTATTAAAAAGTGCAAGTATTAAATAAAAGAATCTCACAGCTCTCGATAACAGTGAAGTGCTATTTCATTTGTGTCAAAGATTCATAGAAAGAGTGAATTAAAACTTAAAATCTGTGTAAGCCTACATTCTTGTCGCATCACGCCCTGCCAAGACTTCCATTGTCTCTAACAATAATACGTATATTAATAATACGAACCAAACATAATTATTTAATACTTAAAGAAACAGTCAAATTACAAAGTTAATTTGTTTTTAAACTTGGGGCAAAGGCTACCGGAAACCTGGTACTATACGTGCGGTTGCAACTACTACAAGTTCGGCTCCCCAACCGTTGAAATATAATACAACTCCTTCAATACAACATCATCTTCAAACTGGCTTTTCATACGTAGCAGCAAACAACGTAAAGAACAATTGTACTTCAAATTGACGTCCATACGTGGAGCTAAATAAATAAACAACTCTAATAAAACAACTTTTTCATCCCTAGATGTAGATCTTAACACAAGAGCACAAAAATTAAAATATTAAAAATGAACGTTTAAAAGTAAATCTGCATCAAAAAGTATCTCATTTCAGTACAAGTCATTTCAGTATACGTAAATACTGACACGTTAAAACCCGAGGGATGGCCGATGCTCACTTGCCACTCGTGCGCCCTCTGCTTTAAACTCCTTGGACAACATTCGCTTAAAGGCACAACGGAAATGGTGCCCTCCAAGAAAATGTTTCCGAAAAGGGAATCAGTGGAGAGGAAAATAGAATCCTTTTTAAACACATGCCTTGAGGGAATTCGCAACATGCATTCATTGGGATGAGATTGGATTTATATGGAAATGCTGTTCGCTATATCTTATTACCTGGCCTTTTGCTTTATGCTTCACTTTCAAATTGAATGTTGCGTGGGCTCCTGGTTGCCAATATGCTGAATATAGGGCGCTGAGTTCAAATCCTGTTTCGTATAGGGTGGTTTTATCTGCCTTCTCTATGCCCATACGTAATATAAATACAAATTTCTGAAATACCACACTGATTTTGAAAAATACATATCACCATGACCTCTATCATAATAGGTAGAGATGGTATTGCATTTCATCCAAAAATTCGATACCGAGATTTCAACGAAAATACATATTTTGAGGCCCTTGAATCCAAAGCATTATTTTTAGAAAAATGATGTGTGTGTGTGCGCGCGCGCTCCTGTGAACAACATAACTCAAAAACGAAATTTTGGATAAATACCAATCTTAGTATATAAGTTCAGTACCTTTTAAATATGCGACAAGAGGATCCCCCATTCCAAGCTACCCTTTTACGAAATTTTTGATTTTCTGTAAAATGGGTATAACGATTTTAACTAAAGTGCATTATATTAAATACATTATACTTACATCTTCTTCTTTCTCTGTTTACCTGCTGGTATGTAGGACTTTGAGGCAGTGTTTTTAACATTTAAATGATTTTAGTCTAATTATATTTTATAAAATTCAATAACAGCCTGCCTTAAAGTAATATGTGTATAAATAACATATAAAACATATATTTAGCAGTCATTGTATTACGTTTATATTATGTACATTTTTAATAATGTTATGTGAATGTAATAAGTAATTTAATAATGTAGGAGCTGTGAGAATATAGGTCTAAAGTTGCTAACATTGAGCTAACAATGAGGTAACCTTGAGGCACTAATGAATTGCAAAGTTTAATACTGCTAGTAGTAATTATTGGAAAATAATGTAATACTTTAAAACAGTATATAAAATAGCTAGTCAACAACGCAGAAAAAGCTTAAGTTAAATAAAAATGTTCTATTGGAGTAGGATTAGCCAATCAGAAACTGAAACAGAGCAAATTGTACAAATTCAGAAGTCAGTTTCTTGTAGACAGTGTTCCTAACCGGACGCAAGGCGCCTCCTCGAAAGTTTAATACGTATTCAGTGTGAGACGAAAATAGTTTACGTGTTATAAAGTGTAATAAATTAATAAATAATCTCACAGCTCTCTATATCAGTGAAGTGTTATTTAATCGTATCAAGGATTAATAAAAGGAGTGAAACAAAAATTATAATTTGTGTGAGCCTACATTCTTTAGCCGTAAGTAAAACGTATTTCTACAAAATTAATACTGACGTAGCCGAGGCAAACTTAAATATATATATATATATATATATATATATATACAATATTTAAAGAAAACATAAACTTGGTGCGTGAGCCACCGGAAAGTGAACTTTGGGACAAAGGCCACCGGAACTTTGTACCATACGTGGTTGCAACTACTTCAGGTTTCGGCTCCCCAACAGTAGAAGTATAATACAACTACTCCTAAAAATAAACCAATTTCAACATCCCTCAGGTGTTACAAGCGGGTGATGGGGTCAGAGGTCTGTCGAGGAACAGACACTCTGGATCAGTTAGAAAATCCAGGATGATTGTTCAGCCCGATATGAGAGCGAGGAAGAAGGTATGAAATAATTGTGAAATGGATGAAGGGAAAGATGATGATGGAGCAGTTGGTGAAATGAAGGACGGGGGAAACCTGAGAACCCGGAGAAAACCCACCCATATGCTGCTTTGTCCACCACAAATCCACATGTGGGTTCCTGGAATCGAATACAGCGGTCTAACCACTCTGCCACGGTGTCGCCACCATATATTTACGAGAAATATGATGTACATCTTAAATTCCTCGGAATAGCTTGTGAATTCCTTTTCGTTCAGAAGAAAACTTATATGGTCTTGTATAAATGGTAAACATTAAAGGATAGACGAAAACGTACAGTACAAATAATGTAGATATCTTTAAGACACACAATTTATTTAAAATAATGTTTTTTGTGGCTTCAGCCATATCCGAGACATTAATGGTTCGGATTGTTCAATACTCAAGTGATTCTCTTTATTTTTCCATTTTTTTTTTTGGAAAGGGGTGACAGTTGTAGAGTTGGAAGGGAAGCAAGAGTTGGCTTATTTCGCCTGGTGTGGTAAGGAAGTCCAAGTGGTAGATAGGAATATTAATAAGTGAAGGAAAGGACGGTGGAGTCCCGCATAAGCACCTCCGTCATTATACGTAATGTGGTTACTGCCGGCGGTGCGGTCAGGCGCATTAAATAGGTTCAGGTGGACAGTCATGGCACTAGTCCCTGACTGTCACCTGGGAAGTCTGGGGTGAACATTTGGTTGGGGTATGTACGATCTGCATTGTTTTGTGAGTTTTCAGCGGTTGTAGCGTCGTTGTGAGAGCGGTTGTCGAAGTAAATGTTTCCATAAACGTGCCTATTAGTGCGTTGCTTTCGTCTAATTTCTGGTAGTTCTCCTCCAGTAGCTGGAGCTTCTGAAGAACAGTGGCTTCGGATTGCTCATGCTGGCCCAGCGATGGCGGACTCTAGGGCTCCCAGTCGCGTGGGCCGGTCGTTGCAGCTGCTGTCTGTGGCGTCATCTGGTTCCATGAGGTGAGTCACCGGGCTTTGCTTGCCCTGAACGTTCTGTCGAAGTCGCAGGAACTGGGAGGCAATCGCTGAGAGGTGTCGGATGATTGTACGATGCTTGGCCTCCATTGCCGCAAGGCGTGAACTCGAAGACCGTTACAACGCCTCGAGGCGGAGGCCGAGGTCCCGCAGGCTGTGTTGAATACTCTCCACGGAGTTCTGGAAGTTTGATGCTGTGGAAGCGCAGGAAGGCACGTGTTGATGGAGTGAAGCTGAAGTACTTGAAGTTGCTGACTGCTTGGTGTGGATTGGCGCTGATGGTGTTGGAAGGTTTTGTGGCTGCGCTGGTAGCGTTGTTTGTTGATGTTGAGTTCATTCTCTTAAAGTCCTGTCGATTATAGTTGCTTCTCGCGATGTCATGAAACAAAGTATGGAATTTGAAGGCCAGTATATAACACCCAGTTCTAAAACATTTGACTATGGCTATTCCCTTTGTATCTATATCGAAATGTGTAGTGCAGTTACTTCTGCAAAGGCTTATCTCGATTACAATGAAGTAGATAGGAAAATAAACCTTCGTAAGAATACTTTGTATACGTGCTAATAAGGATAGAGGGTAGAGAAAGTCACGGGAATGTAACACATCACATTTTTCCCCTATGCACTTGGTCTTAATCGAGATAAAGGTTTGCAGAAATAGTTTCATTACAATTTCATTGTAGGTACAAGAGCGATACAGTAGTTTGAAGCAATAATAAAATGTTTAAAGGGCGCGTCGTTATATGCTGGCTTTAAAATTCCATACTCTTGGTATGAGAAACAAATAAATGGAAATTCGACACTTAAAAAAATTCTGATGTGTTACACTCATATGACTTTCTTTACTCTTGTAAAAAATATTTTTACAAACGCTTATTCTCAATCTACTTCATGTTAATCGAGATATCGAGATGTTAATCTTGTTGCTAATTTTCTTGTAGATGCAAAGGGAATTGGTAGACTTTAAGCGATAGTCAAATATTTTAAGAGCCGGTTGCTATGTGGACCATTCTAATCTCTTTGCATGTCCAGGACGTAAAAAAAACGAATAACGATTACCATTTGAGAAAAAGTACAAGTATTGGAAAATTCAAACAAATAACAAGGAGTACCTCGAAAAAAGTTCACTCCTCAAAAAATGTATGACATAAATTGTGTCTTAACGAGCTCTACATTTTGTGTAGAAAACTTTTGTCTATCTTTTATGGTTTACCAGTTATGCAAAAGTTATTCAGAATGAAGAGGACATTTGAGGAAATGCCCAGAAGGTACATTTTATTTGCCATAAAATATATTAAATATATGATATTTTAATCAAAATCTTTAGAGCGAAGTTGAGAAAATCAAAATTTACGAAAAATGCTCCATGTAAAGGGTAGTCTGGGGTGGGGATTTTCTTAAAAATCTTCGTGTCACATCTTTAAAACTTACTGAACAAATACTAAGTTAGGTTTTATCAGACTTTTCATTATACTGATCACACACACACACTCACACTTAGACACACCATGGACCTTTAAGTGCTTTTTTGGATTCAGGGGATCTCAAAACATGTATTTCCGGTGAAATGTCGGTATAGAATTTTTTGGGGAAATGCAATACTTCCCCTACTTACTATACGTAATAGAGAATGTTAAAAATAAGGATTAGGTATTCGAAAGTTCGAACAACTAACAATGAATATCTCAGAATTATTAAATGCCAGAACATTTTAACGAGATCTACTAGATACTAGAGATTGTCTCTAGTAATTTTTGGTATATCTGAGTTTAAAAATTACACGAAGTACACAAAATTCATTCAGAATACCTAGGACCAAATACGCTGTTTGCAAAAATACCAAGATATACAGTTTATTAGGCGAGTCTTCTCTTTTTCTTACATTGAAGTTTTTGTACAAGAACCTGTTACGGATTCAAAGCTGAATTTTCTAACCATTGTCTCCTAGAGCGACCCAGAGATCGTTTCCCTGTAGGGAAACTAATTAAGCAAGGCTTTAGGGATACTATTAGAGTACATTCGATGTATATGTTTCTTCCAGTTGTTGAGGTACTGTTGGATGTATTGGATTACAGGTAAACTTGTAGCTCCTTTAGCACATCTTCATTGAGTTTGTGGAAAATGTATTCTCCATCTACCTCATATTAATCGAGATAAACATTTGCAGATTCTATCTTATTGCTAATTTTCTTGTAGATATAAGGAGAATATATATATTTACAGGGGCAATATAGAAATACAGTAGCCTTTAAGCATAGACATTACTCTTAATAGCTGGTTGCTATGTGCAGCACCATTCCCTTTGCCACAGATTAATACTCTTTTCATATCCAAGACAAAAAATGAATAACGTATTCCCATTTGAGAATTGAAAAATTTAAGGGAATAACAAGCAATATCTCGAAAATGGTTCACTCAACAAAAAAAATGTATATGACATAAATTGAGCATTTTAACGCGATCTACATTTTGTGCGTAGTAAAAGTTTGTCTATCTCTTATGGTTTACCAGTTATGCAAAAGTCGTTTACAATGAAGAATACTTTTGGAGACATTCCCAGAAAATTCAAGATATACATTTTATTTGTCATGAAAATATCTTAAAATATGAGAAAATTAAAATTTTCGAAAAATGTTCCATGCTAAAGGGTAATCTGGGTTGGGGCGATTTTCTTGAAAAGCTTCGTGTTGCATCTCTGGAAGATACTGAACCTAAATACCAAGTTCGTTTCTGAGTTATGCTGTTCACAGAAGACACACACAGACAGACACATAGACACACACACACACGGACATGTTTCCAGAAATGCTTTTTTTGGATTTTGGGGGTCTCAAAACATATATTTCCGGTGAAATCTCGGTATCGAATTTTTGGGTGGAATACAATACTTCCCCTACTTACTATACGTAGTAGAGAAGGTAAAAATTCGCCTAATGGGTTGCTGGCCCAAAGGGGTATGTTTGTGGGGTTCGATAACTTAATACCTTAAACATTAAAACATAAAGAAGAAAAAGAAGCTGTTACCTCACTGGTAACTCTATTTGTTTTCAACAGTTATCTGTTTGCATACATTTTAACTTTCTCTGGCACCTGCTTATATAGGTAGAGGAAGTATTAATTACACCCAAAAATTTGAGGTTCAGATTCTGTGGGAAATACATTTTTGAGGCCCTCTGGATCGAAAAAAATTTAAAAAAGTTTTCGCACGTGTGTGTGTGTGTGTGAACAGCATAACTCAAAAACGAAAATTCAAATAAATGCCAAACTTGATACTTAGATTTAGCATCCCTAAGGGTGTGATACGAAGATTTATTAAAAAATTGCCGTATTCCAAACTACCTCAAATGAAACATTTTTCTCGTAAGCTTTCGTTACTTTTCTTTTCTCAAAAATGGCTAATGATTTTGATTAAAATACCATACTGTGAGTGACTCAGGAAAATGGTTTTGTCCTTGAACTGCAGGCGTGCAGTGGACTAGGGTGCTTCCTGCCTACGATGCAAATAGCATAACACTAGCAACTCTCAAATATTCTCAACAAGTGCAGTTTCACATTTGTGTGGTAATAACTATATTGTTTTACATGCATGCAGGTTTTACAGGTTTACTTATTGAAAGTATGATCATAATCGTTTTGTTTGATGCGGTAATATAATGCATTATTGATGCTACTTCGCGTAATATTTATTGTTCTGGGAAAGAAAGGATAAGTACTTTTGGAGCAGGGTGTAAAACAGTAGAGCGAGAGGAAAGAACAATACATCGATGGCTCAGATGAAATTACGTCAACCTCAAGGTCATGGTTAAACTCCTGAGACAAACACAGTACATATGTTTAAGATATCCACACGACAAATAAAACATATATCTTGAAATATCTGCATATACGCTCCAAGGTCCCCTTCATTCTGAATGTCTTTTATATAATTAATAAACCAATCACAGACAAAAATTTACAGAATTAAATATGTGCGCCTTGTTAAAACACATAATTTAAGTCAGTTAAACTCTTTGTGGTATTAACCTTTGAAGTATTTGTTGCTATTGTTCTTAATTTTCTAAACTTTTCATGCATGTTTTCAAGTTCTCGTGCAACAGTCTTTTGTTCACCCATTTCTAGAGGCACCTTTGACTGGTACGGCCATATCGAGGCTTTGAAAACATTTGATTTTGTTTTACTCTTTCAAACTTTAGATGAGATTACTGTAGGTTTTCGTCATTTTTAATTCATTTTCACAGGCACATTCACACCCACACTACCAGACTCGACGGAGGAAAGGGAATAATCCTAATTAGATAAAAATTCCCATCCGGAATCGAACCCGTGACCTCCGGGTGAGAAGTCACTGACTACTCGATCACGCAGGTAGTCTCTTTTGTTTCTTGCAATGCCATTGAAAGAGTGGAATTTCAAAGCCGGTATATATCGCCCCCTTTTTAAATCTAACTATCGCTTCAACCTCCTGCATCCCCCTTGTAACTACAACGAAATGTACAATGAAACAATTTCAATTAACATGAAGTAGATAGAAAAAAAATTTCCGATGCGATACATTCACATGACTTTCTCTGCCCTCTATCGTTTATTATTCTTACACAATCTTATTTTTCTATCTACTACATTTTAATCCAAATAAACATTTGCAAACATTTTGTTTTAGATATAAAGAGAACAGTCAAATGTTTAAGAACTGGACGCTAAATGCTGGTCTTAAAATACCATACTGTTTCCATGCAATCGTGAGAAACAACTAAATGTTGAAAGAACTTTAAGAGAATGATCAGGAAATGAACAATTCGACGAACCTTTAATAACGGATATCTTGGAAACGGCTTAAACAACAAAAACGCTTATTTAAAATAAATTGTGCGTTTTAAACACATCTATATTTTTCGTTTAGTACATTTTCGTCTATCACTTAACGTTTACCAGTTTTACAAGAAGTACAAAATTTCTTCCAAACGTCATGTAAATTTATTTAATATATGGTATTTTAATAAAAATCGTTATTAGTATTTTTTAAAAAATCAATTTTTGAAAAATCTTCCATGTAAAGGGTAGTATGGGGTGAGGGGAGTTTTTTTGAAAATCTTCATGTCGCATCTTTGAAACGTACTGAAATTGAATACCAAGCGTGGTGTTTATCCCACTTTTTGTATTTGAATTATGTTGTTCACAGACATATACAAAAATTGTTTTGGTTTCGAGGCCTCAAAACATGTATTTCCGGTGAAACCTCGGTATCGAATTTTTGGGTGCAGTACAATACTTCCCCTGCTTACTATACGTAGTAGAGGAAGTAATAAATTTTTGTAAGAATAGTTTTTAGAAGAGTCGGTAGAGGAAATCAGGTGAATATACTACAGCAGGTCGTTTCACACGAGCTCATTGGTGACAAACCCGACTTGTGATGTAAAGAGTTGAGTGTTATTTTTGCATCATGCATGTAACATGTCGTATTTCTCATTTGAAATTATTTGTGGTAATAATCGGTAGAGAAAAAACGTTACTGAACGCACGTAAAATTTTTCGGGTGATCCTGGTTCTGAAAGAAAACAATGTAACGAAAAGCTACTTACGTAACTGTTTCACTGTACACGACGACGACGAAGACATAAGAAAAAGAATGGTGGACATCGCAAGAGAAAACGAATTACATCAGCGGTTGACATGGAGAGAACAAGACGACAACTTGGAGTTGTTGATTTAATAGAAACCACTGCTGCCAACAAAAAAGAAACTGAAATTGCCTCCGCACAAACTGTTGTCACCTGACGCCTCGCGAAAAAAAAACTTTTCTTTCCTCTGAGTTCAATGGAGTTCTTCCAGACGTGAAAAGAAGTGTAGTCAAAGGGAATTCACGCGCGCACCAGGTGACAACTTCCAGGTCGCAGCGCTTCGCCGATATCACTCATGTCTCAACAACTGTGTGCACTGAACCATGCATTCTGTAATCCGTTACAATGAGGCAATTAAATTTTGGATGGATAAAAGCCAAATGAAGAAGACCGTAGTATTACTGACAGATTAATTCCCGTTGTTATTTTGCATGTTTATAATGGATCGTTTCCGCAGCACTCTAAACAGCTGTCTGAAGCACGCAACAATCGTTATTTTATTGGCCTCACTTACCTACGTTTAGATTAAGTTGGATTACGTTCTGTGAATTCTGAACAGACCCTTTAACATGGAACATGGAAAGGAAAATACAATTTGGTTACATGTATAAAATAAACATTAAATATGAATATAGAACATACTACTAAAATAAACAAAGGTAAAGACCTGAAATTAAGCAATTACGATGTGTACAGTTAAAGAAACAACGAACTATGACTGCACCTACAGAGCCTACATACAGTGTCTTTCATAAGTAAGAAATAATTCAAAGAAATAAAATTAACCCATTTTGTAAAAAATGCTCGGACAAATTTTACAAAAAATGTCGGCCATAATTGTGCAGGAGTGACACACTTGACAAAATTTAACTGACAACATATTACGTTTTCATTCTTTCTAAAAAAATATTTATTGCATGAACAATTTCATTTGTTTCATACTAAAGGTTTGTTTGCTGTGGGAACAATTTAACTGTTGACTTGTTTAACATTTTCTCCACAATTTACACAGCTACTATAATAAATGAAATTCTAATTATTTAATAATGTGTCCAAAACGCTCCCCATTTATGATTAAACTGTTTCCATAGAAACCAATTATGTGCCTTGGGTAGCTCTCTACCACACACTCAAGGGATCTTGAATTCTAATTCTATAGACAATAGTAATTCTATACACACATTTGAGCGTGATTTCACACATTTTATTCCTATATGACCTATGCGGTTAAAGGACAAACTCACGTAAAATAATACTGATCTGTTACATTCACATGACTTTCTCCAACCACTTTTACATAAATTATTTTTATAAAATCTTATTTTTGTATCCGACAGGTTTGCAGAAGTGGTCTCACCAGACATTCGTTGCAGGTACAAGAAAGATACAGGATATAGGCGATACTAATACCTGTATAAAGAGGTTCTCTATATAGTGGCTTCCTATGACCATCAGCGACACACGAATGGCGCTTTGGCACTTCAAAAGAGTGTAAAGTATTGGGTAATTCAAACCAATCACAACGAATATCTCGAAATTGTTTAATGCTAGAAAATAATTAATAATTGGGATAAATTGTGTGCTTTAAACGGATCAACTTTCTTGTGTAGTAGTAGTGGTGGTATTTATTAAGTACTTAGTATTACATTAATTACATAACACAGTCGCATGGGCCATAAGACCGTACATGCTCTCTAGAAAAATACCTGGTCTGTATACGTGACTTGCAGAATCGACCAGAAACAACTATGTTTATAATCACAAAATTATATACATACATATAAAATTGAAAAACACTCTGAATCACACACGCAAATACACATGCACACACACATACTCACACAAGTGCTCAAGCACCACATATATTTAAAGAAAATTTACATAAACACCTTATCTCATAGTACACGTACTTCCATTAAATATGTGCCCAAGCTTGGCCAGTTTTGACTGTTCAGAATCAAGTCCCAGCATGCTGCCCTCCGTCTGTTGGAAGCCACAAATACTCCCGGTAATAATTGTTTCCTAATACTCTCCGTCTGCACGCATGTTGCCAATTATGCGTCCGTTCTTCTTGTTCCCCGCATAGTGGGCAAATCCTCCTGCAATCATCATCAGCAATCTTGCGAGCTTTCCATCCTCCCAACCTAAGCCTGTTTTATACCTACTTTCAAAATATATGTTTCCTTACCCCACCCAGTTTTTATTTCAATTTGTAGCTCCAATGTTGATCTTTGTCCACATTCACACTCTATTTTCTGCCTGTTTATATCACATAGTCGTCTTTTGACTTTTTTTCACGACACTGTGCGTATTTACATTACCCCTTTGTCAGACATCGTTTAAGCCTATTTTTGATAATTCCCGTTGTAAGCCCGCCGCCCACCATTTTGGATGCTCTATGTTGTTCATTTGATGACGATAAGATATTGCTCTTAGAGTTGTTTGGTCACCTTTAATTATTCGCAGCTAGTACCTAACTATATTTAGTTTAGCAAATACAGCATCTTCCCAGCATCCACAAGCAAGATTTCGTCCATCCCTTACGGTTTAACATTTTTACAAAAGCATACAAAATGCATTCAGAATGAAGAGAACTTCTCAGGATATTCTAATAAAATGTTAGATGTGCATTATATTTGTCATGCAAATATTTAAACGTATGGTATTTTAATAAAAAAACGTTTCGAAGTATGTATAGGTTACACAACTGAGTTAAAATTAAAATAAATTTGGTTTTATTTAAGGACGCTCTTTAACTCCTATGGTCCCTACCGTCCCATTCTATATTGGGCATGGGTAATCTTGTTCAGAAGCATCTTTATCAGGCTTGATGTTCTTTTACGTGCCGTAAATCTACGAACGACACGGTAGCACCGGTTTTAATTCTCTTCCAAAGGAAGCCATGCTAAGGATTTTTACGCCAGAAAAAATCCATCGCCCTCCGCCGGGCTTGAACCCGCGACCTCGAAACTACAGGCTAGCATGGTAATCACTACACCACGGAGGACGACATACAACTGAGTGGGCACACCTCGCACGATACAACCTACATTGTAGCTACCATCCCCCAGGAGGAAGGGATGAAGTGAAGGAGCTGCAGAGACACGCGGAAGTCTCTAACAGTTCCAGACTCGAAGACCCGTCCCACTGATGGAGCTTCCTAGAGAAGGCGATGAACGACCCTCGACCAAGAACTCTCTAGTTTCCTTTAAGCAAGCATCCGCGCCACTTGTCCGGCATCGCCATACACCACGAAACCTAGGGCACCTGAAGGACGGAATGAAAGGGAAATGATGGAAAGAAATCGTGGCACATGAGAAACCAACCCCAATATTGCCAGCCATCCAGGGAAAACCAGGAAAAATCCAAGGGCAGAATGGGTGTCGACGGGATTGCATGTAAAAGATAGTTTGGGGTTAGCCGATTTTCTTGAAAATCTTCACATCGTATCTTTGAATGATACTGAATTTAATTACCAAGTTTGGTTTTTATCAGAACTTTCATTTTTCAGTGACCTATATTGCCCACATAACACACGTCGGCGCAACCTTTTACTACAAACGTTTTATTTATTCATTCAAAACGTACGCTTCCGGTAAAAATTCGATATCGAAGTTTTTGGTGGAATTAAATTAAACAGTTTTACTTATGAACGCTCTTTAACTGGTTTGGTTCTTAGCGTCCCATTCTATATTGGGCGAGAAAGAACAGAAATTTTGCTCAGAGGCCTCTTTATCAGCTTGAGGTTCTTTTACTGCCGTAAATTTACGACGTGGGACCACCGGCTTTACTTCTCTTCCGAAGGAAGCCATGCGAAGGATTTTTACGCCCTAAAAAATCCATCGTCCTTCGCCAGGTTTGAACCCGCGAGCTCGGGAACTAGTGACTAGCATGGTAACCACTACACCATGGAGGAGGATTTTTGGTGGAATGCATTACTTCCTCTGCGTATTAGGTACGTATTGGAGAGATAAAAATACTTTTTTGGGATGTTTTGCGACCTGAAAGATGTATTTTTGAAACCTCTATAGCATATTTGTGGGTGAACTAAATACTTTCTCCGCGTGCTATAGCTAAAAAAGAGGTACAAATCACGGAGGGACCCCTGAAACCGGAACACCACACGTAGGCCAATATGGCCCTTTGTGCTTCGAACGCGACTCCTGAGGAGGAGGGCGAGACCCGAAGGGCGACCATATCCGAGAGACGAGGTGCACAAGCATGGACGGGGTCAGTTACGTTTCTAGATTAAACGCATCCGATGCGATCACACCCCGAACTCTCGGGGGTTCCCTTAAGGGAAGCCTGCTTCGTGAGCAGTCCGATCGACGCTAGGGAGAAACCTTCACAAAGCGTACCTCCACCGCCCAGCCGCAGCACGCCGAATATCATCGCCTGGTCCTTCAACCTTGAAACAGATGATGAGGACGGAAAATATGGATACCGGAAATGAGGGTCAGGAAAGTCATGTTAGAAGAGAAACCCTCCAGCATTCGACTACCGACCTGGGGAAACCACGAAAGACCCATAGCCAGAGTGAGCAGTCAACGGGAATCGAACCCGAAACATCCCTGATGCGAGCCTCGTACGTTATCAAGGAGTCATCTGGTTTGTTCTACGTACTGTAAGTGGTAAAGAAAGTAAAAATTTATAACAATTTTGTAATCATTGCTAAGCAACCAGTTACTTCCTATCCCTATTACTCAATGACTAGTTATTTTCCGTCCCTTTTGTATTACTTTTGTAACCAATACTGTAATGTTACTATTAAAAAACCAGAGTTTAAGGTACCATAATTACATATTCAAATCCGATGACGTTCCTGTTTCTTGTAGGATCCGCCACTGGCAGTAACAGGTCGGGTCACAAGGTGGCAGCAGTTAAGCAGTTTAAGAGGTCGTAAAACCAAAGCGAAGCGAAAGCCATAGTAGTTTTGTCTCCTCACAAAAAGTCAGCGAGAGAAGGAAGGCTTTTTCTTCTCCTTGGAGGAGGAATGCGTCCATGTAATTAGAACTGGAGTATGGGGCTTATAAAACCGACGGAGGAAACATTTTCAGCATCAGGGCCTTTGCTGAAATTAGGAAATTAAAGCAGAACGAGTTATTGTTCTCTGGCAGGGCTTTCTTGGAATTTGTAATAAAATCTTACGTTCAATATTTATACTTCTATAGCGGCTAGAACATTTAAGCAAGTCTTGAACAGGGGTTTAGAAAATAAGTAAATCCATTCTATATACTTTTGATTTTAATTTAAGTTAAGGGTATAAACGATCAAGCAGGCAATGACAAGAGAAAGTCTAGTTATTTTTTTTATTTTCTCCACTGCTTACCAATCGACAGTATTTTATTCCACCCAAAAGTTCAAAATTTAACCAAAAGTACATGTTTTGAAATCCATCTACAAAAATATATTTGTAACATTCACATAAATTTCTCTATCCATTCTTACATTCTTACACAAACTATTCCTACCAAATCACGTTTTTCTATATACTTATAGTTAATCCAGATAAACGTTTGCTGAAATAGTTTCCTGGTAGGTACACTAACGTGCACAAAAAGTGGGCCATTCCCCTAGATCGCAATATTGCTTTTCCCTGTGGTTCCCACCTTTGAATATTGAAATAATAGGAATAACTAATAATGTAAAATGATATTGAGAAATAGCAATATTGTATATTAACTTGTAATTAATATGAAAGCAAGCATGTAAGAATCAGTGCAATTAGATAACCAGGTGAGCGAGCAACAGGGGTAAAGTACACAGGCATATACACGCTAATGCACACAGGGTTTAAGCAACGTCACAGAAAATAGACAGAGAGGTCCGAGATTAGAGTAAGACAGAGATAGTGGTCTAATTTCAGGAAGACAAGGGAGTTGGAAAAACAGAAAGAGAAACAAGAGTTGTAAAGTGAGACGGAAGTAGTGGGTATTATCAGAGTAGTCAGAGGGAAGCCTGACTCCTAAAATTGAAACATTTTATTTTCAAAGCTAAGTATATAATCAATGAGAATGGTTGTTACAATACCTTCTCTAACTAATAGGTAGAGGCTATTCCCAGAAAATGCAAGATGTAAATTTTATTTGCAATGTAAATATCTTATATGTAGGTATTTTAATGAAAATCCTTAGAGCCGTTTTTTAGAAAATCAAAATTTTCCAAACATTTTCCGCATAAAGCGTAGTTTGGGGGGATATTCTTCAAAAGCTTTGTGTGACATATTTGGAATATATTGAACCTAAATACATAGTTTGGTATTTATCCGACTTTTGGTTTTTGAGTTATACTGTTTATAATCACACAGACGCATATAGACATACACACGGTCATTTTTTTTTAAAAAAATGCTATATTTGGATTCAGGTACCTCAAAACATGTATTTCCGGTGAAATATCGGTATTAAATCTCTGGGTGGAATGCAGTATTTTCCCTACTTACTATACGTAGCTTCAAATCGAATGACAGTTTCAGAGGTACCATCGAACAAAAATGTCTATTACGTTTCCTCTTTATATATTCGTATAGATTAATAGAAGAGTTACGAAAATAAAAGGATGGAAAAAATCACTTAAATGTTATACGTCAGAATTGTTTATAGCTTTTGTCAGATCGTCGGAGGATGTAAAAGGCTGCTTTTCTATAAAATATTCCAGCAGCAATATTATCAGAGTTTGGTTTTAGTTATTGCAACAAAAAGTTTGAATTTTGCTGTCCATCTGGTTGGGGAGGCTGTTGGTGACACATCGCTTTTAATTCCCGTATAAAATGACGGGTCTCTGCAGGTAGACAACTGAAGGGAAAGTTTACGTTCGGGAAAACAAAACCTGCAAATATTAACGCTTTTTAGCAGCCTGTAGAAAACAAAAACGAGCAAAATCGTGCAAGGGAGGAAGTAGAACCTTGCTTATAGCACGTAAAAAAAACCGGGGCGAAATTAACTTCTTAAGCTTCTGAAATTGGCAACCTCTGTGGTAAACAGTCGTGTAACTATACCCACTGTATATTGAAAATATAATATATCCTCTAATTTCGTGCCGTAAGTTATTTACCAGCTGATACACTGTATTACATATGTTTCAATACAAACAAGTAACAAAATTAAAAATAAATCTGGCGTATTACATTCAGATGAACTTTCTTTACCCTATATTGTTTATTAATGAGTATACAAATTATTTTTACGAAAGTTAGTCAAATGCTTCAGAATTGGACGCTAATCGCTAACCTAAAAATTACATATTCATTCCATGACATCCCGATAACAACTGAAAATCAATAACACTTTAAAGCAATATGTATTGAACAATTCTCAGTTATGGCATTGCCACAAAAAAGGTATTTGACATAATTTGCGTGTTTTCTCTACTACATGTAGCAAGTATTGCATTCCATCCAAAAATTCGATACCAAATTTCACCGGAAATACATGCTTTGAGGCCCCCCAGAGGCCCCACTGTGCCTGTGCGGATGTGTATCAGGATCAATGGATAAATACCAAACTTGGTATTAAGATTTAGTATCTTTCAAGGGTGCGATACGAATATTTTAAAGAAAATCCTCCCACCCCAGACTACCCTTTACTACCCTAACGATTTTGATTAAAATATAATATATTTAAGATATTTTCATGACAAATGAAATGTATATCTTGAATTCCCTGGGAAAGTCCCCAAAAGTCCTCTATATTCTGAATGGCTTTTGCATAACTGGTAAACCGTAAGAGATAGACAACATGATTCTACACAAAACTTTGTCTCATAAAAGTACACAGCTTATGTCATATACATTTTTTTTGAGGGAACCATTTACGAGATATTCCTTGTTATTTGTTTGAATTTTCCAATACTTATAGTTTTTCTCAAATATGAATTCGTTATAGGTCTTTTATGTCCTGGATATGCAAAGAGAATGGAGTCTCCACATAGCAACCAGCTCTTAAAATATTTGACTATCACTTAAAGTTTCTGCAAATGTTTATCTCGATTAACATGAAGTATGTGGAGATTAAGTGTTTATAAAAATAGTGAGCATAACACATCAGATTTTTTATGTATGCGTTTTGGTCTATCACTTAACGTTTACTAATTATGAAAGATTATACGAAATTCCTTCCGAATGAAGAGGACTTCACAGGCTATTCCCAGAAAATTCAAGACACGGATTTTAATTGCCATGCAAACATGTTTTATATATGGTATTTTAATCAAGTATTTTTAGGAAATAAAAAATTTCGAAAATTATCCGATACAAAGGGAGTTTCAGTTGAGATATTTCCTTTTAAATCTTCATATCACATGTTTAGAAGATGCTGAGCCTAAATACTAAGTTTTGTTAGTATTTTCCTTTATATTTTTGAGTTATACTGTTCACAGGCACACCACGGGCCTTTTTCTAAAAATAGGTTGTTTGTATTTAGGGGCCTCAAAATAGGTATTTCTGGTGAAGTCTCGATATTGAAGTTTTGAGTGAAAAGATTTTGGTACGTGGTAGAAAAAGTAAAAATAGAATTCCTGTTTATAAAAACAAAAGTATGTATATAATCCTTAATAATAATATAAATGCAGTGTTTAATTTAATAATTCTGAGTGTAGAAAAACCTTATTATCTAAACACCAACGGGAAAACTAGGAAGAAACATGAAGGTTCTTTTTCGTGAGTAATTATTCAACACATTAAGTTTTACTTGTCACGTCATTACGCTGTCCTGTTTCTTTGATTAAAACGTCGCAAGGAAAAGGCACAACTCGAGTTTCACAAGCCTGACCCACACAGAAAATTAGTTCTGCTTTCTTTCTTTGTTCTGGGCTTAATGCCGCGCCCTTCTGAAATTAAGTGAATGGCCTTTTCATATTTTGGATTTGGGGAAACTTGCTTGTGGAATCCAATCTGCCGGATGAATACTAAATCTGTTTAAAAGCTCTGGGCAAACATTTTCCTTGTGGCGAGCGGATAAAGGCTCTTTTCTTTGAAGATTCCTCGTCAAAATTAAGGAATTAATGAAACCCTAAATGAACCTTTGAACTGTGGTAAACCACCACAGCGAGGAATGTAAACGGATAGGGGAAGAACTGTTACATGGAAAAGAAGTCTTCAACTATTCGTTCGTGTGTAATGTAACTGTGATCTTGGACTGTTTCAAAACTCAAGGCCATACGTTTCTGTCCAGAAGTAGGCTGTCGCCCAGCTTCCTACATTCTTTCCCGCTTAAGATGTTTATAAACAAGCATTCGTTACATTTTTGTCAACTCAATTTACAGTTCTCAGTTTTTCCGAAAGCTTAATTTCAAAAATAGTTTCTAAAGCTTCTCCTTGTAGAGGAGAATGTGAGTTTTATTAGAAGTTTTGTATGTTCAAAATATTTTAATTATAGAAGAAGATATAATCCATAAATAGCTCCATAACAGACTAACCTGTGTTCGTGGCTGTCTGACTGAGGGACATCTCTGAAATTATGCATATTGTATTGGACCAGGATGAACGTAATGTCCCCATATCGAACCTATGTCTATCGTTTGGTATCTTCTACCCTCAACCTGTTCATCATTTCGCTATTCCTTCTCATCCAATATAACCACTAGTTTATTTGGTTCAGATTGGGATCATGCCGAGCGATCAAATTCGTTAACGAAGAAGGCATAAGAATCTGTCCCTGGTGTAGAGAGGAAGTAACTTGGATTTGTATTCTGGCGCGTTATACTGTGATGCAGTAATTTGTATCACAAATTATTTAAATGTAAAGAGTGATTATGGTATGAATATGCATTTTTGTGTGTCATTGATTTAAGATGTTTGTTGATTGTAATTATTGTTGGGAAGTAAGTTTACACTGCCTTACTGAAACTGACAATAATCGCGTGCAATAATGCAGCGAGGGGGTGAGCTGTTTATCATTATTGGAAACGAGGAAGTTACGTAATGTTGGCGCGTTTTTCTTAGAATTTGCTGGAACATTTCCCTAGAGCATATGTATTCATAATTTTCATTGGATATAAAAATAGACGCTAATGTTGGCGCGTTTTATTAGCCAATTGCAGCTCAGTTATAATCTTTAGACATATCGGGGTGTATGTGTATAAAAGGTAGGTTAGAGGTAAAGACCCCGTCAGTTCGTCGAAAATATTTTGTATGATACACGTCGCCTTCAGTCCAGCAGAAATATTACACGTCGGCTATCGATTCGCAAGTTACGCGTATAAGAGTTATGAAAAATCTCAAGTATGGTAAAGTTAATTATACAAAAGGTTGAAGTACGTGAATTAAAAGTGATCAGTAAGAAGTTGTTATAACAGTTTCAGTTTGGCGAGTGTCAAGATCAATGTGTAAATGTGATAGTTAATGTGTTCGACAATAAAAGTGTAAAACAAATTTCTTCATCAGTGTTATCTTTGGATAAAAGATTCCTTTCCGTTTACACAACCTGTATAAAGAGAAGTGCTTGACCAAAAGGATAATACCTAGCCGGAGGACAGAGAACCAAAATTAAATAAAATAACAGTAGCACTCTTTCAAACAAAAACTAATACTGCCGCAAATTGCTAACACCAGATGGAGCTAACAAACCTAACAAATGAATCACGTCACAAGATGGCTTCAACACGTTGAAGTAAACACACATACACAAACATTATAAATTTACCATCGCAAATTGGCTCCCAAAGGTGGGGCTCAACAACAAAATAAATATAACAGATAATGTTACTTCAAATTGGCGCCCATACGTGGGGCAGTTAAAATTATGTAACCACACAAAACAAAAGCAGCACAATATAAGATCTTCAAGTTCTAATAATTTACGTAAAAACATATTACGTAAGCACTATACAACTTCAACTGAGATAGTACAGTTGAAGAGAGTATCTGCAAGGTTCCTTTGTTAACTCAAGAAGAGTTAAACAAGCCTGTTGCACCTGCCGAGATGGGGAGGGGAGAAGAAATTGGTACATTTATACAAAAAGTTATGCAGCTCAGATCGGAGTGTAAGGAGGAGGATCAAGGGTGGGAAGGGGAGGGTTAGTGGCTTAGAGGCGGGTATTTGTTTGTTTTGTAAACAATAGCGTGTGTTTATGAACAACTATTTACTTTCTCTACTACGTATAGTAAGTAGGGGAAGTGTTGTATTCCACCCAAAAATTCGATACCGAGATTTCACCGGAAATACATGTTTTGAGACCCCCTGAATCAAAAAATAGCATTTTTTGAAACATGTCCGTGTGTATGTGTGTCCGTGTGTCGTCACGAAGGTTTGCAAGAAAATCCCCCCACCCCAGATTAGGCTTTACCCTTTTAATTTTCTCAAAAATGGCTCTAACGATTTTGATTAAAATATCATATGTTTAAGATATTTTCATGACAAATAAAATGTATATCTTGAATTTTCTGGGAATGTCTCCAAAAGTATTCTTCATTGTGAACCAGTTTTGCATAACTGATAAACGATAACACATACACAAAATTCTACTACACAAAAATGTACATCGCGTTAAAACACATATTTTATTTCATATACAATTTTTTTGTTGAGTGAACATTTTCGAGACATTGCTTGTTATTCCCTTAAATTTTCCAATACTTATACTTTTTATCAAATGGAATTTCGTTATTCATTTTTTTTGTCCTAGCAGTTCCCCTTGCATCTACAAGAAAATTAGCAATAAGATTAACATCTCGATTAACATGAAGCATATGGAGAATAAGCGTTTGTAAAAATAGTTTGTACAGGAGTAGAGAAAGTCATGTGAGTGTAACACATCAGATTCTTTTTTCGTTTCATTTCTTGTAAATATCATTAACTTTAAAGTATCTTGAATTTTCTGGAAATTAGCTGCGAATTCCTCTTCATTTAGAAGACATTTTGTATAACCTTGTCTAACTCGTAAACGTTAAGTGTTAGACTAAGATGTACTACACAAAGAATGTAGATCACTTTAAAACACACAATGGATTTCAAAGAAGTGCGTTTGTAACATAGGCTATTTCTGAGATATCCGTTATTAAAGGTTCGATTTTTTAAAATATAATTTATTTAAGGACGCTTTAACTTGGAGGTCATAACGTGACCAATGCATTCTTTACAAGCACATTAACACAAACAAGGCACACAATCGTGGCTTGAATTGTTCATTTCTTCTCTTAAATTCCTGTTAACATTCAGCTGTTTCTTGAGATGGAATGAAAACAGCATGGAATTAAAAGGCTAGCACACAGCGTCCAGTTCTTAAACATTTGACTTTCGTGTTCCCTTTGTATCTATAGCGAAATGTGTAATATATCTACTTCTACAAAGCTTTATTTGGATTAAAATATGCTTTAGTAAGAACGGTTTGTATGCCCACTAACAAACGATAGAGGGTATAGAAAGTCATGTCTCATCCAATTTTTACTTTCTCTACTACGTATAGTAAGTAGGGGAAGTATTGCATTCCACCCAAAAATTCGATACCGAGATTTCACCGGAAATACATGTTTTGAGACCCCCTGAATCCAAAAAAAGCATTTTTGGAAACATGTCCGTGTGTGTGTCTGTGTGTGTGTCTGTGTGTGTGTCTGTGAACAGCATAACTCAAAAACTAACAGTCGGATAAACACCAAACTTGGTATTTACGTTCAGTATCTTCCAGAGATGCGACACGAAGATTTTCAAGAAAATCCCCCCACCCCAGACTACCCTTTACATGGAACATTTTTCGAAAATTTTAATTTTCTCAAAAATGGCTCTAACGATTTTGATGAAAATATCATATGTTTAAGATAATGTCATGAGAAATGAAATGTATATCTCGAAATTTCTGGGAATGTCTCCAAAAGTATTCTTCATTATGAACGGCTTTTGCATAACTGGTAAACCATAAGAGATAGACAAAATTTTACTACACAAAAAATGTAGATCGCGTTAAAATACACAACTTATATCATATACATGTTTTTTGTTGAGTGAACCGTTTTCGAGATATTGCTTGTTATTTCCTTAAATTTTCCAATACTTATACTTTTTCTCAAATTCGTTATTCATTACTTTCTCTACTACGTATAGTAAGTAGGGGAAGTATTGCATTCCACCCAAAAATTCGATACCGAGATTTCACCGGAAATACATGTTTTGAGACCTCCTGAATCCAAAAAAAGCATTTTTGGAAACATGTCCGTGTGTGTGTCTGTGTGTGTGTCTGTGTGTGTGTGTGTCTGTGTGTGTGTCTGTGTGTCTGTGAACAGCATAACTCAAAAACGAACAGTCGGATAAGCACCAAACTTGGTATTTGAGCTCAGTATCTTCCAGAGATGCGACACGAAGGTTGTCAAGAAAATCCCCCCACCCCAGACTACCCTTTACATGGAAGATTTTTCGAAAATTTTAATTTTCTCAAAAATGGCTCTAACGATTTTTATGAAAATATCATATGTTTAAGATAATGTCATGAAAAATGAAATGTATATCTTGAATTTTCTGGGAATGTCTCCAAAAGTATTCTTCATTGTGAACGACTTTTGCATAACAGGTAAAGCATAAGAGATAGACAAAATTTTACTACACAAAAAATGTAGATCGCGTTAAAATACACAACTTATGTCATATACATTTCTTTTGTTGAGTGAACCGTTTTCGAGATATTGCTTGTTATTTCCTTAAATTTTACAATACTTATACTTTTTCTCAAATTCGTTATTCATATTTTTTATGTCCTGGACATGCAAAGAGAATGGAATGCGCCACATAGCAACCAGCGTTAAAATATTTGACTATCGCTTAAAAGCTACCATATTTCCCTTGCATCTACAAGAAAATTACCAATAAGATTGACATCTCGATATCTCGATTAACATGAAGCATATGGAGAATAAGCGTTTGTAAAATTAGATTGTACAAGAGTAGAGAAAGTCATGTGAGTGTAACACATCAGATTTTTTTTACTTTCTCTACTACGTATAGTAAGTAGGGGAAGTATTGCATTCCACCCAAAAATTCGATACCGAGATTTCACTGGAAATACATGTTTTGAGACCTCCTGAATCCAAAAAAAGCATTTTTGGAAACATGTCCGTGTGTGTGTCTGTGTGTGTGTGTGTGTGTGTGTCTGTGTGTCTGTGTGTCTGTGAACAGCATAACTCAAAAACGAACAGTCGGCTAAGCACCAAACTCGGTATTTAGGTGCAGTATCTTCCAGAGATGCGACACGAATGTTTTCAAGAAAATCCCCCCACCCCAGACTACCCTTTACATGGAAGATTTTTCAAAAATTTTAATTTTCTCAAAAATGGCTCTAACGATTTTGATGAAAATATCATATGCTTAAGATAATGCCATGAGAAATGAAATGTATATCTCGAATTTTCTGGGAATGTCTCCAAAAGTATTCTTCATTGTGAACGACTTTTGCATAACTGGTAAACCATAAGAGATAGACAAAATGTTACTACACAAAAAATGTAGATCGCGTCAAAATACACAACTTAAGTCATATACATTTCTTTTGTTGAGTGAACCGTTTTCGAGATATTGCTTGTTATGTCCTTAAATTTTCCAATACTTATACTTTTTCTCAAATTCGTTATTCATTTTTTTTATGTCCTGGACATGCAAAGAGAATGGAATGCGCCAAATAGCAACCAGCGTTAAAATATTTGACTATCGCTTAAAAGCTACCATATTCCCCTTGCATCTAAATGAATATTACCAATAAGATTGACATCTCGATATCTCGATTAACATGAAGCATATGGAGAATAAGCGTTTGTAAACTTAGATTGTACAAGAGTAGAGAAAGTCATGTGAGTGTAACACATCAGATTTTTTTATGTCCTGGACATGCAGAGAGAATGGAATGCGCCACATAGCAACCAGCGATAAAATATTTGACTATCGCTTAAAAGCTACCATATTCCCCTTGCATCTACAAGAAAATTACAAATAAGATTGACATCTCGATATCTCGATTAATATGAAGCATATGGAGAATAGGCGTTTGTAAAAATAGATTGTACAAGAGTAGAGAAAGTCATGTGAGTGTAACACATCAGATTTTTTTATGTTCTGGACATGCAAAGAGAATGGAATGCGCCACATAGCAACCAGCGTTAAAATATTTGACTATCGCTTAAAACCTACCATATTCTCTTGCATCTACAAGAAAATTATCAATAAGATTGACATCTCGATATCTCGATTAACATGAAGCATATGGAGAATAAGCGTTTGTAAAAATAGTTTGTACAAGAGTAGAGAAAGTCATGTGAGTGTAACACATCAGATTTTTCAACTGGCACTTCTTTATGTTCTCAATGTCAATTCACTGTTTTCAGGTTTTTTTTACTTCTCCTCTGGAGAAGTTCACTTAGTTCACACTGCCACTTCACTGATGTGAATAGTTCAATTCTCTCTGTCACTTCACTTCCTTCTTGTGAGGCAGTATTTTATATCAAAACACTGTGAATGCCAGAATGATTATAGTGTAAACTAACATTATTGTATGACAATGATTTGAGATGTTTGTTAATTATAAGCATTGTTAGGAAATAAGTTTACACGGCCGCACTGAAACTGACAATAGGACCGGATAACAATGTAACGAGGGGGTGAGTTGTTTATCAATTAGAAGAGACAAACAAATGACGTCAGAGTAGCGCGCTTTTCTTTAGAAATGGAGGGAATATCTTCCCTAGAGCATATGTGTTCGTAATTTTGATTGGATATAAAAATAGATGCTAATGTTGGCGCGTTTTATTAACCAATTGCAGCTCTGTTATAATGTTTAGGCATATCGGGGTGAGGGAGTATAAATTCTAAAGCCAGAGACGGGTAACGCACAGTTTAACAGAATCATTCACGAAGTTCACGTCGCGCAATTCTACAGAATCTCTCGCGTCGTAAAGTTAGTTACAAAAATGTGAAAGACGCGAATTAATAATGTGCGGCAAATAAGTGATTATAGTTACATTCGAAAATATAACAGTTTCAGTCTGGCGTGTATCGAGAGTAATATATATGAAATTAATAAATTGTGACGGCAATAAAAGTGTAAAAACAAATTCTTTTATTAGTGTTATCTTTTAGTAACAACTACTTTCCGTTTACACACCCTGTTCAAGAGATTTGCTCGACTGAGTAGTAATAATAGCTAGCCGGAGGACAAAGAACTTAAAATTCAAAATAATAAAACAATAACAGGCGCTCAGCAAATAAGATAGCACGAACGATACCGCGACACTTGACGTAGCGACGTAATGAAATACGCAGGACGGAGCCTCTTCTCTAGATTGTTGATTTCACTCGCTGAGAGTCGAACACAAGACGTCTCCAGTCTCTCCTACATTAGCAGTACTCGTTGCCCATCTTCACAAACTCGCTCGGAGAACAGCACTTTTCGTCGCACCAGAATAGCACTCGCTAACTCGCTCACTCACTGATTGAACAAATCAACTGACTCACTGCTCTCGCGAAAACACTCGCTTATATAAACTAGTGAAATCTTCCACAGAACGTTTTAGAATTACCTCAACACATGTTCTGGAGGCGGGGGGAAGAAACTTCCAGAAAATTGTGGTTATCTACCTATAGCGCATCTGATGCTTATGCCTGGCGAGAGCGTTGCTTATCTCTGTTTATTTTCAAATTGGCGCCGCCTCCTCCCAATAACCTCCGGCTGCAGCCGCTGTGTCACAATATTTAATTTTCTGTGAATTCCTCTTCCTTCTTATTGAATTTTGTACACATTTGTATAACTGGTAAACCATAAGGAAGCGTTAGCTATTTACAAGATATCCGCTGTTTTTCTTTAATTTAAAGACAAGATTAACTTTAACGACGAAAGAACAATTTTGTTGCTACCTAGCAAATGGTTTTGCAGTTACGAAGCAACACTGTGTATTTATTAAACCCGTTTACCCATGGAGTTTATCCAGGAAGGGTTTCTGTTGCTGTACAGGAAGCAGTTCATGTTTTATTTCTGATTCTCAACAAATGGCTGATGGTCAGGACTGTACGGTGCATGTACAAGCAGTTGTTGAATTTTTAAACTCCCGTTAAGCGGTTTCCGGGGGTGGAAAAAAACAAAAAGTCACTTAACATCAGGATGTGTACGAGTTTAAACGAAAAATTAATGAAAACATACAGGTGTACTTTTAGTGCTGTGGCATAAAGGTAAATTTTAAAGTAAACCGTATGTGTGTTGGGGAGGGGCGTTTCCTGCTAGATAGTTCTTCCTAACAACAGTTACACTAGGAGTTCCCAGAATGGGGAGTGTCTCTCAGGCCTTAAATCTATAAAAGGAATTATTTACAGGTGTCTTTAAGAATATCTTCACTAAGACGTTAATAAAAATAACTTATGTTTGCATTCACGCGACTTTTTTCTACTTAATCTTCTATACGTTATCCTATAAAAGCTTGTTCTTCTATCTACTTCTTGTTAATCCGGATAAACTTTCAATTCACATTAACACATTTCGTTGGAGACAGATTTTTAAAGAGCGTGTCTATGTGATGATTTCGAAATTCCATGATCCCTTGCATTGCCACGTGAGAAAAAAAAGAATAGCGACTTCCCAGAAACAAGTATAAATATTTGAAACTTCAAAGCAATAACAAAGAATTTTTTTCATTTTTTTACCTGATTACCAGGGGGGAATTCGGCAGTGCTCCAGTGAGGATATTGTACCTATGTTCAAAATGGGGCGCTCACGAGAGGGAGGAGGTGGGAGGAGACACCGGGCGGCCGGAACTAGGAGTGATGGCACAGCAATGACAGGGTCCCAACAGTTTCTGGATTGAGACGCCCCGACAGTCAGACGGGCAAACCGGGACCCCTGCCTCACTCAGAGGTCAACACCCCGCTCCAAAGGGGCGGTCTGGAATTACATGTTTCATGTATATTTTTTGTTCAATAAGAAAAGTCAATCACAATGAAGTTGACTTCACTGACTATTCCCAGAAAATTCAATATGTCAATGCATTTCATTTGTCATGCAGATATCTTAAACATGTGGTATTTTAATCAAAATCGTTAGCCATTTTTGAGAAAATAAAAAATAACGAAAATATCTCCATGTAAAGTGTAGTTTGCGGTTGGGGGATTTCTTGAAAATCTTCGTGTCGCATCCTTGGAAGATGCTAAATTTAAATACCAAGTTTGGTATTTAACCGAACCCACACACAAGGACCTTTTTCTAGTATTTCCGGTGAAATCTCGGTACCAAATTTTTACTTTCTCTACTACGTATAGTAAGTAGGGGAAGTATGTATTCCACCCAAAAATTCGATACCGAGATTTCACCGGAAATATAAGTTTTGAGAACCCCTGAATCCAAAAAAACATTTTTGGAAACATGTCCGTGTGTTTGTGTGTCTGTGAACAGCATAACTCAGAAACGAACAGTCGGATAAACACCAAACTTGGTATTTTAGGTTCAGCATCTTCCAGAGATGCGTCACGACGGTTTTCGAGAAAATCCTCCCATCCCCATGATTTTGATTAAAATATCATATGTTTAAGATATCTGCATGACAAAAGAAATGTATTGACATATTGAATTTTCTGGGAATGTCTCCAAAAGTATTCTTCATTGTGAACGACTTTTGCATAACTGGTAAACCATAAGAGAGACAAAGTTTTACTACACAAAAATGTAGATCGCGTTAAAATACACAATTTGTGTCATATACATTTGTTTTGTTGAGTGAACCATTTTCGAGATAATGCTTGTTATTCCCTTAAATTTTCCAAAACATACTTTTTCTCAAATGGGAATTCGTTATTCATTTTTTTTATGTTCTGGACATGCAAAGAGAAAGGAATGCTCCACATAGCAACCAGCTCTTAAAACATTTGACTATCGCTTAAATCTTACCATATTCCCCTTGCACCTACAAGGAAATTAGCAATAAGATTAACATCTCGATTAACATGAAGCATATGGAGAATAAGCGTTTGTAAAAATAGTTTGTACAAGAGTAGAGAAAGTCATGTGAGTGTAATAACACATCAAATTTTTGGGTGGAATGAATGCTTACTATCGGTAAACAGTAGGGAGAGGATAAAATGTCTTCCTACAAGCTTTTTAAACATGCTACCTAGAAGTAGTTCGCTTAATGCCGTATGATGGCTGTAGAGGTATCTGCTATGGCATTTGTTTTCTTTCTGTTAGTTTCGACACTTAAGAGTTTATCGTTCACTATTATTTCATTGTGTTTTTGCTAGCATGTATACTTCTGCTATGTTGGAATTTGAATACAAAGCCAACATTTATTTATTTATCTTGTCAGCGGGTAAGCATAAAGTCCTATTACTTAACAAGTGTAATAGAATAATACAAAAGATACCGTAAAATCACATTGCATAAATTGCATCCACTGGGTTTTTCCATACCCAGAGGTATTAATTACCGTGAAAAGGAACTATTGCTTAGAAGCTAGGAAATTGCAAACACTCACCGGCACATATGTTAATAATTTATTTTAAACTATTGTATTCGTTAACAGTTCTTTGATGAGCTTGCTTTAACATTTTACAGAATAATATGCTCAGATACAATATAATAAACTCCTTCGCCATCCTACATTTAAAGTTGCCATATCAATTTAGAATTCTCCGGTTGAATTTCAAAGTTTAACAAACAGGTTAAAAAATAAATTGGAAACAGCCGAAGGACTCACTCTTGGTGATTTACGCCAAAAATCTCGCTGTCACGGTGTATAGTTGTTAACGGCTTGGTCCTTGGTGCCTGCCCAGGAGTTGCTGGAGTCGTCCACGAGCGTGATGGCGCTGGCGTCAGTGGCGTGTAGCAAACCAGCCAATCATAACTGTACGTTGTGGAATGATGCCTTACGTCATGCATGACGATATGTTCTTCAAAGTTTCAGATGTTAACTGTCTCTGTCGATGCATGACGTCATCATTTCTGAAGCATTGTGACGTACTTTATGCTGGTTTCATAAGCCATGATCAAGGGGGAGGGGAAACGGCACAAAATTAAAATAACCATACATATTATACAGGATGATACAATGAAACCAGATGTTTACAATTATTTGCGTAAGTTAACAAATATATGTAATTAGTATCAATAATGCTATTTAATGCTAAACAGAAAAACATTGTATTTCTTCAACAAATTTCTGAGACGACAATCTGCCAAACTACAGTTACAATTACAATTAGCCCGTATATGTACATCCCTTTTGGACAAGGGCCGATTAGTTGTTCCGGGAAAGATCAACCTAGTTTATTGTCCTACTGGCAACGTCCAATAGTTGTTTCTAAGTTCCTTACTTTTTGGTATCTCGGCACACCTGTTACGTAGGTCCTCCTCAGCTGTCTACCCTGTGGACGCGGTGTCCTTTAATTCTGTCTTCATTGTTATGCCCAAGATTTTCCATTCCAGTTTCCTTTGGCAGATATCTATCACTTGCCTGTAAGGCAATATTTTATATTATAACATGCTGTGAATGCCAAAGTGATTGTAGTGTAAATTAATATTATTGTATGTACAGGATTTTAGATGTTTTTTTAGTCATAAGTATTGTTAGGAAATAAGTTTACACGGCCTCACTAAAACTGACGATAGAAGAGGGTAACAATAAACCGAGGGGGCGAGTTGTTTATCAGTAAGAAGAGATAAATAAATGACGTCAGGGTAGCGTGCCATTTTTAGAAATGGAGGGAATATCTTCGCTAGAGTATATATGTTAGTAATAGTGATTGGCTGACCAAAACAGACGCTAAAGTGGACGCGATTTGGTAGCCAATAGCAGCTCTATTATAATGTTTAGGCAATTCGAGGTGAAGGAGTATATATTCTCCAGCCATAAGCAAGTGTCGCACAGTTGCGAAAAATCTTTCACGAGGTACACGTCGCACAGTTCTGAAGAATCTCTCACGAGGTGCACGTCGCAGAATTAGTTACAAAAATGTAAAGTACGCGAAGTAATTGGTGCACGCCAACTATAACGATTATAGTTACATTCAGAAATATACTGTTTCACTCAGGCGTGTATAAAGGTTGAATATGTGAATTATTAATTAAGTGTGACGGCAATAAAGGTCTAGATTCAATTTTTTTTTATCAGTGTTATCTTTTAGCAACAACTCCTTTCCGTTTACACACCCTGTTTAGAGACTGAGTTATAATAGCTAGCCGAAGGACAAAGAACCCAAATTAAAAAAATAATTAAGCAATAAAAGCCCAACAAATAAGATAACACAAACCATTCAGATCTGCGACACCTGTGTATTTCTTATATATATTAAACTCCACTTTCGTGAGTCATATTGCAGAGCTGGTAAAATACACATATTAATTATTTGACCTTTCAAATTATATTTTAGAATTTTTTCAGGAGTATAAATTTTAGGGATCAGAATTTAGCCCATTCTGCTGCGATGCATGGTGCTATTACCTTGTCCATTGTGTTCTTAAAGGAAATGGTTTAACATAAATATGCAATTTTTGTACGTGTTCCAGAGGTTCATTGGCTGCTAATGTGATATTTACCTCTTTGCTGTTTGTCATCAACTTAGTCTTTGAATGGTTCATTTTTAGGCCTATCGCTGAACTCAGCTTCCTCAACCCTGTAATATGAGCCTTCAGTTGGTCTAGTGTTATGGTATGAGTATCGTGACATTAGAAACTTTTAGGTGAGATAGTTTTGTTCCGTTTATGCTTATACCGTAGTCTGCTGTGATCTTCCTAAATGTATCTTCTGGAAGTCTTATAAAGAGTTTGGGATTCTCCTTGTCTTACTCCTCTTTGTAGTCTGAACTCCTTCCCCTGTCTTTCTAGATGTATTCTCGCTGTGGTGTTTGAGTATAATTTCACCAAAATCTTGATGTATTTATCTTCTATTCCCCAACTTTTAGTGCAGCTGTTAATCAACCTACTTTGCACATTGCCAAATGATTTCTCTGTGAATATTGCCTTTACGATTTAGAAGGGAACAATCAAAATGTTTTCAAAAGATTTCGTCACAGCACATAATGTTATAATTTTCATTGGAGCTGTTCGTCACCTCTTTGGGAATCAACTCTCACGGAAAATGGAGAAAATGCATGGCCTCCAAGATCCCTATATTTGTTTGGGGTATTTAAAGAGTATTATTTATCAAATCTAAGACATCCGAAAACATATATACCCAACTCGTACATTTATTTTAACGGGAGCGTTCACAATAATTGGCGGGAAGATTTTCCGGGCCCCGGGAACGGAAAAGAATACTTGGCCAAGATTGGAAAGGTAGAATCAGATGACTGAAAATTTCAATGCCATAGCCGAGATTTGAACCACGGATCTCCCGGTCTCCGTCCGGTTGCTCTGACCACTGAGCTACCATGGCAGCATGCCGGCACGCCATTAAATTCTCCAGCTGACTCGCATTTTTCCCGGTAAACCACAAGGAGATCTCAAATTGTATTGAGATGTCATACCCCATGTCGACTTACATTCTTTGTAAGTACTTAAGTCCCGGGCTTTTAGTTTCAACCACTATTAGGTCAATTAATGGAAATAATTGTTCTTTCACACGAGCCGTGTGTTGGACAGGGTTGGAAAGGTAGAATCAGATGACTGAAAAGATCAATGCCATAGCCGCTGGATTCAGCTGGAGAATTTAATGGCGTGCCGACATGTTGCCATGGTGGCTCAGTGGTTAGAGCAACCGGACTGGAGACCGGGAGATCCGTGGTTCAAATTCCAATTAATTCCAATACTTGGCCAAGTTTTAACTTTCTGGTTCTCGTTCCCGGGACGGCATTTTAGATTCATATTGTGCATATTAGACTCTTCAGTATAGAGATTATTCTTGGCGGCCGTGACATAAAACAGCCGATGGTGCTCTCTGTAGTCGTAAGCTGAAAACATGAAACTGGTACTTGGACAGGTCCTGACACCCGCAGATCCATTGAGTGTTGGTTTTTCAAGTGAAAGGGTCATCTGTAATTTGTTTATATGCATCTCAAAACTAGGTACTGCCTCAAAACCAGTAGAAATTAACAAAGAACAATAAATAACTTTAATGTACGCCAATAAATAAAGGGATGAGAGCTTGTTACATCTAAAGGAAATGTTATGGATCTGCATTTGGATAATGCTTACTCTATCGAATTTTAACATTGGCTAACCCGCATTATGTTTGCTGAATTGAAAAAATATCATTTGTCAGTTAAAAATAAATGAAATGCGCAAAATCGACTTTCCACTTTGAAAATGATATGATCGTCGATATCCATTCCCGTTCTCATTTCCTTTTTGGTGACGGTTCTCGGATTATTGTGAACGAGCTTGAATATTTAGAACTCAATACTGAATTCTGGACAAAATTTCAAATAAAACTACTTTTTAAATTTTTCAATAAAATAAATGCTCAAAAATTGGAGAGTCAGGATCCAATATCGATTTTGCCTTTTGAAACTTGATTTTCTTGTAATGCTGTTTTCTTACATTTTCGCCGCTTTAAAATGTTCCTCGTAATGCAATTTTGTTTAAATTTCTTTTACATTCTGTGCCCTAAAGGTACATGCAGAGATTATTTTTTCCAGGAAAAGTTTCAATGTTGCACAAAATGTAATCTGTGATTGTGAATAATTACATATGAATAATAACATACCTATATAGTTAAACCTTTTCAAATTTTTATTGTGTAGGGCTTCTCCTGTGAGATTCGATTTTCACTATTAAATTTATTATTCAATTATTTTCTTGGAAAGTTAGTTACCTAGAAAATTTACTTTCTGCTATAATTGTACTGAACAAATCTGTGATAAAGTTTTCAAATAAACTGGTTTAAAATTGCAGAAACTGGCAGTTTCAATACCCAGCACTTTAGAAAAAACGTGATCTCTCTACCGCAAATGTGTGCATATTGTTAGTGTTATAAAGGAAATAAAACACCCTGCCTAAGTTCAGTTTTATAAACTTTTCTGGTTTTTATTGTAAATTCCTAACAAACATAAAATTTAATATTCTTTCTTTTAGCTTTATAATTAATTTGATACCAATACGATTACGCATGGTGCTATTGTGAAGAAGTATATTTTACCTCCACGTATGGACGCGAATTTGAGATGATGGTTTAAGTTATTTTCACCACGCTTTGGGCGTTAATTTGAAGTAGGTTGTATTGAAGTTGTATTATAGTTCAATGGGGAGCCGAACTTGAAATTCGTTGCAACCATACGTATAGTACCCGCTTTCCGGTAGCCTTTGCCCCAAGTTTAAAAAAAATATTAACTTTGTAATTTGACTGTTTCTTTAAATATTATATATTTATGTTTGCCTCGGCTGCGTCAGTATTATTGTTAGAGATATGTTTCTCTTTGTAGGGTGTGGTGCGACAAGAATGTAGGCTTACACAGATTATAATTTTACTTCACTCATTTTATTAATGCTTGACACGATTTAAATAACACTTAACTGATATAGAGAGCTGTGAGATTCTTTTTATTAATTAATTGCACTTTTTTAACACGTAAACTATTTTCGTCTCACACGAATACGTATTAAATTTCTTGAGGAAAAGTTTTTGGTCTGGTTAGTAATGCTGTCTGCAACCAACTGAATGGATTTCAACCGCCTAAACTTGTAAATTTCTGTATTTCAAGTCTCTAATTGGCTAATCCTAGTCCAATAGAATCACAAGTAGTATTGTTAAACTCTCAAACTCATTATTGCCTCAATAATGGTTGCCTCATTATTACCTCATTGTTAGCAAATTTTAACTTATTATTCTCACAGCTCCTACATTATTAAATTACGTAATATATTCACGTAAGATTATTGCACATGGGTACAATAATATAAACATATACAATGACTGTAATATACACTTTTTATATATTGTTAAATACACATATTGCTTTAAGGCGAGCTGTTATTGAATTTATATATGTTATATAATTAGACTGAAATAATTTAAGTGTTAAAAATACTGCCTCAATTGTCATTTAACCAAGCAAAAGATTTGCGATGAAGAGTACCTAGGTGTATAAGGATTTAGCTTACAAGGGATGCCTAGTCAGGGCGACTGTCATTTTCTCCAGCCACTTGTCACGGATACAATAGACAGGTGGACGTGTGCATTCCGACGCTGATACATGGTGGTCATAAGATGTACATCATGTAACTGAGATGTATAGCCTTGGGATGTTTTCTCCCAAGTCCATCAGCAGAAGCTGCGATTCATCATGTCACATAGAGCTGTTTACATGTGGACCATCAACCACGCTAACTCAAACATAGCATACTGCAGGTGGAAACTGCTCTTTCTGTTAACTGCCTGTTCACTTAATGGATGTGACTTTATCACTGCTACCTCCCACTTTCTCTGCCGCAGACATAAGGTTGCGTAAGTGTTGCATTCGATACAAAAATTATATATCGAGATTTCACTGAAATTACCCCTGAATAAAAAAACAATATTAGAATACGATCTCTCTCTCACTCTCTCTCTCTCTCTGTGCGTGTGCGTGCGCGTGTGCGTGCGCGTGAGCGTGCGCGTGCGCTTATGAACAGCATAACTCAAAAATGAAAAGCCAGATAAATACCAAAATTGGAATTTAGTTTCAGTACCTTCTAAAGATCCGACACGAAGATTTTCCAGAAAATCCCTCCATCCAAATCTACCCTTTACATGGAACATGTTTCGTCATTTTTTAATTTCTAGAAAATGATTGTAACAATTTTTATTAAAATACCATATATTAAGGGTATTTACATGCAAAATAAAACCTACATCTTTAGCTTTCTGGGAATAGCCTGTGAAGTCCTGTTCACTCAGAAGGAATTTTGCATAATCTTGTATAACTACTAAACGTTAAGCGACAGACGAAAACATAGGTATTACACAAAAAATGTAGATATCTTTAAAACAATTTATTTCATATAACTTTTCTGTTGTATCATTTCCGAGATATCCTTTATTAATGGTTCCAATTGTTCAAAACTTTCATTCTTTTAAAATCCTGTCGACATTCAGTTGTTTTTAGGAAGTCGCGTAAAAAGTACGGAATTTTAAGGCCAGCATACAGCGTCCAAGTCTTAATCATTTGACAATAGCTATTCCATTTGTATCTATAACGAAATGTGTAATGTAGCTATTTCTGGAAAGATCTATTTGGATTAAAATGAAGCAGATAGGAAAATAAACTTTTGGAAGAATATTTTTTATACACTAATAAGAGACAGAGGGTAGAAAAATTTATGATGTAACACATTAGATTTGTTCAGTAATTAATGTTCCTAAGTATTAGTCTGTATATTTAATAACTCGTTTTTTCAATTACCATATCTTGTTTCTGTTCTCATCTAACCGTATAACATTTGGTAAAAAGATAAAACTAACTGCACATGTGAAAAATCACAAACCATTGCAAAGGTGATCAAACTGTCATATATAATTCAGAATAGGTATTCATGGAAATGTTTTGAAACATCTCGTGTGGTTTTTAAAATCTTTTAACTTCGGACTGGGGTTAACTATTTTAGCGTTTTTTTGCATCTCATAATGTTTTTCCCGAACACAGTGGTTGTCATTCACGTTTAAATTTGTTTTATATCAGAATGGAGTCTTTTATGGTAATGTGGACTTTAAAAACGTGGAGTTGCATTTTGCCATGTTTGGGAAAGAGAAACAAGCATTGTAACTATAACGAAATAAAAGTCATGAATAATGAAAGAGGCCACTATACTGGCAGCTGGCAACGAGCCCAGAAACTGCAGCTTTCACACCGAGTTAACTCTGCATTATCAACCTCTCTGTCTGATGTTTCAGAGGCGGATAACCGTAGAGGCTTCCGTGGTTGTGTTCAGGGAAGAGGCCATGGCACTAGGTCTCTTAGTATGTAGCCCTGTATTTTACAATATTGTTTTCGACGATAGTCTTTTTTTATTCACTTCCTGTTCATAGTGTCATGGTGGAAAGTTGAGTTTCCTACATTCGGTACTGGTAGCATAACCTCCTGTGTGTTTTGTCTGTTTTACTACACATACATGCATGGGCTATATTAAATTCATTCAGTCTTTACGTATTTATTATTACAGACATGGAATATAATCAAATTTGATAGTATAATTTTACCATTTATGTTTTATCTAGGTGTTTATTTCCTTTCTGTTACCGAGCAGGGTGGCCGCGGTAACATGTGGGACTCGCTTTCGGGAGGTCCCGGGTTCAATCCCTGGCGAACGCCCAATATAACCTATGGGCTTTTAATGGTTCCTCCGAGTCGGCAGGCAAAGCTGAAATTATTCCTGTTCTCTCAGGCTCCCCTATCCCTCAATTCCTATACCCATCATCTCCTTCATTGTTATCTGTTACAGGGTTGTAGAACCAGAGTTCGGCGGGTTGCGGCTGGACGGTGCGCTTTGTAGATGTGTCTTCCCTGGCATCGTTGTGAGACTGCTCATTTAGAACCCGCCGGGTTCGGAAGTTCGTGGGTGGACCGGAGCGGAGTCTGATGCGTTCGGACTAAAACCGTTAGGAAGCCCACCCATGCTTGCGCCCGTCGTCATCCGGATCTGATCGCCCTTCGGTCTCTCTCTCTCTCTCTCTCCATCCCTCCCTCCCTCCCTCACCCAGGTATCATCCTCCATGGTGTAGTGGTTACCATGCTAGCCTCTAGTTCCCGAGGTCGCGGGTTCAAACCCGGCGGAGGGCGATGGATATTCTCGGGCGTAAAAATCCTTAGCATGGCTTCCTTTGGAAGAGAAGTAAAGCCGATGATCCCGTGTCGTAGATTTACGGCACGTAAAAGAACCTCAAGCCTCTGAGCAAAATTTCTAGTCTTTCACGCCAAATATAGAATGGGACGCTAAGGACCGTAGTAGTTAAAGAGCGTCCATAAATAAAAACAAAATCCCTCCAGAGGTCACGATAGAAGCAAAAAGGATTCTTGTGGACTACTTCCGGTGCACTGCCCGGTTGCGGGGGGACCCTCCGTTCGTCCGTACCGTTATGCTTTTACTGCCTTTTTATTTGTTAACATTTACTTTAGATTTAATTCATGCAGCAACTAAGTATGAGCTGTAAGTTATTTTTTATTTAAGTTTAACATTCAGATATGGATAATCGATCGCAAGTTCGCCACTAAGCTTAATGTTGGTGACCTTGCTAGTGGTACCATCATGTTCAACAGGTGGTAGTAATTAATTTTAGTCTTGTATAAGTATTATTTCTATTATTCTCTATAGTCGAAAAATTAGTAATTCAGAAGCGTTAAGTCCAGTAGAGAATCTCGGAACTAGAAAATACTCGACTTAAAATCGTATTTTCTCCAATGACACACTTTCCGCATTTGTACCGCAATATAATATTCCTACATGTGGCAAGAGAAAAGGTAAAAGTACATATCACGAAGAGGCTCCCAAATCGGGGGCAGAGCACACAGTAGCCCTTAGCGGTTCTTTTTGCTTCCCATGTGTCTGGGAGGGAGGGATGAGGGGAGAAAACTGAATGGCGACCGGATCCGGATGACAACGGTCGCCAGCATGGACAGCGTCCCTAACGTTTCCAGGTGTAACGCATCCGTCGCCACACGGGCCCGCCAACAAGCCACCAACCTCCAGCGTTCCCGGGATGGAGCCCACTCAGGGGGAGACCTAAATGAGCAGAACCCGCAACGACGCCAAGGAAGGAACCTCTAAAGTGCACAAGCCACCGTCTAGCCGCAGCCCACCGAACACCGTCGCCGGGTCCTACAACCCTGAAATAGATGACAACGAAAATGATGGGTACAGGAAATGAGAGGGAAAAAGTCGTGAAAGAAGATGAACCACCCCAGCACTCGCCTGTCGACCCGGGGAAACCACGAAAAATCCATTCGGATCACTGACGTAGCCGGCCGAGTCATCAGGTTCCGTTGATAAGAAAAAAGAGCTGGCAAAGTCTAAATTTGAGCGACTGATTTTCCCTGAAGAATTTTAGCTGCTCCCCTATAAATTGTTTAAGAAATACAGTTTGAACTTTGAATTATCTACTGAAACAATGCCCATTAATGTTTCAGTAAGAATCATTACCAAATTTGAAATTTATTATATCATTTCAAGCTATTAGGTTTTCTACAGGAATGGTTTCTAAACAGATTTCGTTGCAGGTAGAGGACTACAGGAGGTTTAAGCGACTCAAATGTTTGAAAAGCGGATCGATATATGCTGGCGTTGGAATTCCATACTCTTTGCATGACATCACAAGAAACAACCGAATGTTGACAAAGTGGTGACCAACAACAACGAATATCTCGGAAATGGCTGATGCCACAATGAATTTTTGGAAATAAATTGCGTGATTTACAGGGACATATAGATTTTTTATGTAACCTTTTGCCTATCTCTTATAGATTACCCATTATACAAAATTTCTTCCGAATAAAGAGCACTTCATAGGCTATTCCCAGAAAACTCGAGATATAAACCTTATTCATGAACATATTCAAAAGATTTTTCATGTAAAGGTTAATCTGCGATGGGGGATTTTCTTGAAAATCTTAGTGTTGCATCTTTGGAAGATACTGAACTTAAATAATTTAATATTTATCCAACACTACGTTTTCAATTTCTCTGCTACGTATAGTAAGTAGGGGAAGTATGCATTCCACCCAAAAATTCGGTTAACGAGATTTCACGGAAATAAATGTTATGAGGCGCCCAAAATAAAAAAAAAACCCATTTTTGGAAACATGTCCGCGTGTATGTCTGTCTGTAAAGAGCATAACTCAAATACGAAAAGTCGTATAAAAATCAAGCTTGATGATATTTGGTATTTCCAAAGTGCCCCGAAGATTTTTAAGAAAATTCCCCACCCCAAATACCCTTACAATGCAAAATGTTTTGGAATTTTTTCTGAAAAATAGCTACAGCCATTACAATATATTACATATTAAAGATATTTACATGACAAAATTGTACATCTTCGATTTTCTGGGAATAACCTATAAAGTCCTGTTCATTGAAAAGAGAATTCATATATCCAGTCTTGCATAATTGGTAAACTTTAAGCGATAGGCGAAAAGTACTACTCAACAAAATTTAGATCTCTTTAAAACACACTATTTCAAATAACTTTTTTTTTTCGTGGCAATAGCCTTTCCGAGACGTCTGTTATTAATGTCTCGAATTGTACTTTGCTTAGTAATTATTTTAAAGTCCTGTCGATTTTAAGCTGTTTCTCGCGATATCATGAAAAGAGTATGGACTGCATATAGCGTCCAGTGTAAAACATTTGACAATCGCTATTCCCTTTGTATCTATAACGAAAAGTGTTTTATAACTTATTTTCCGAAGTTTCGTCTGGATTAAAATTTAGTAGATAGGAAAATAAATTTGATAATAATAATTTATATACCCAACGATAAGATAGAGATTAGAGAGTCATGCAAATGTAACAGATATTTTGGTGTTCATTGGATTTCAAAACCTGCATTTCCGGTGAAATGTCGATTTTGAATTTTTGCGTGAGAGATAGGGAAGTCAAAACGTGCAGAAAATGAGGAAAATTAGACTAAGGAATAAATTCAAGATAACTAGCACAGGAAGCAAAAAAGTTCAGAAGAGAATCGAAATGGGCAGGCAAAAATGGAAAAGGAAAATTAGAACTGCAATGCTGATGAGCTTAGAAAAAATAAAATTACGAAAGTTTGAAACAGAAGCAAAAAACGGCAGAAAACACGGATAGAAAGGAAGTATATAGAAAATAAAGGTGATGTGTATCCAAAGGCCGTGAATTCACCTGTTAAGGCATTTCCTTGCACAAATCTGTTTATTTCCCTGTTCAATCTTATCACAGTTTAAATAAGACGACGACCTATCAGAAGGACCCTTGCATCTCTTGAAGGGAGCGGGCGGAAATCCGGGGAGGCTCAAATTGCCAGTCTAATTTCAACTATTGTAGGATAGAAGGTGGAGAACAGTGATAAACACACAGGGGTGTACAGGACTATCGTGGTAAGCGAAGAGGGGTGTATATTGTTCTCAAGACAACAGATGATCGTAAATGTACACATAGTGCTATATTTAAGAGGCATTCGCAACCCTTTGTCAATAATTGTCAATAAGGGGATGAAAGTAAAAAGGTTTTAAAATTTGGAGTTACTACATGATTAAAAAATCCTGATGTATTACATTCACATGACTTTCCCTACCTTCTATCGCATATTAATGGATGTACAAATTATTCTTACAAAAGTTTATTTTCCTATCTACTTCATTTTAATCGAGATACACCTTCCCGGAAATAGCTGCATTATACATTTCGTTATAAAAGGAATGGCGATTGTCAAATGTCTGAGAACTAGACGCTATACGCTGACAGTAACAGTCTATACTGTTTCCATTGCATCGCGAGAAACATCTAAAAATCAACAGAATTTGAAAATAACGACAAAGTGTTGAACAATTCGAAACATAATAACGGATACCTGGAAATGGCTGATGCCACAAAACAAGTTATTTGGCATAAATTGTGTTTTTTTCATAGAGGTTTACATTTTTGTGTATACTACGTCTTACGTCATCCCTTAACGTTTACCATTTATGCAAGACAATATCAATTTCGTTCGAAATAAAGAGGACTTCACAAGCTATTCACAGAAAATGCAAGATATACGTTTTATTTTTCGTATAAATTACTTTAATATGTGTGTTTTAATAAAAATTATTACAACCATTTTTCAGAACATCAAAATTTTCAAAATTATTCAATGTAAAGGGCAGATTGAAGTGAGCGGATTTTCTTGAAAACATTCGTATCTCATCTTTGAAAGCTACTGAACTTAAATACCAAATTTGGCATTTATCCGACATTTCGTTTTTGAGTTATGCTGCTACAGGCACATTTATGCTGTCCACACACATTTTTCTAAAAATGAGCTTTTTTATTCAGGGTCGCTCAAAACATTACTTCCGTTGAATCCTCGATATCGGATTTTTGGGGTGGAATGCAATATACGCCATACCTATCAATTTTGAAATAGGCCAATATTAACAGTGAAGAGTCAATTGATAAAATAAATCAGTCGAAATGATATTAAAAGCCTTCACTTACATCATGATTGTAAAAGATGGACGATCGTTTCGAGGCTATCAAGGCCTCATCATCAGCGGAGACGACTGAATCTTGCTCCAAAAGCACAAAATGTATGTACCCATCATGATAGTGAGAAGAGGCGTCAATTTTAAGTAGGTCGTATTGCAGGAGTTGTGTTATATTTCAACTGTTGGGAAGCCGAACTTGTAGTAGTTGCAAACGCACGTATAGTAAACAGTTTCCGGTAGCCTTCGCCCCAAATGTACTTTCAGGTGGCCTTTGCCCCAAGTTTAAAAAAGAATATTAACTTTGTAATTTAACTGTTTCTTTAAATATTATATATTTATGTTTGCCTCGGCTGCGTCAGTATTATTGTTAGAGACATGTTTCTCTTTATAGGGTTGTGGTGCGACAGGAATGTAGGCTAACACAGATTATTATTTTACTTCACTTCTTTTATTAATGGTTGACACGATTTAATTAACACTTCACTGATATGGAGAGAGATGTGAGCTGTTTTTATTGAATACTTGCACTTTTTAACACGTAATTTATTTTTGTCTCACACAAAATACGTATTAAATCTCAAGGACGCATCTCGCATTCAGTTACCAACACTGTCTGCAGGCAACTGAATTGATATCAACCGCCTAAACTTGTAAATTTCTGTATTGCAAGTCTCTGATTGGCTACTCCTAATCTAGTAGAATACCTTCATTTAACTAAAGCATTTTCTGGTTGTTGATTGGCTATTTTTATAAACTGTCACAAAAATTACATTATTGCTTCCAAGAATCACAAGTAACATTTAAACTTTCTGATTCATTATTGCCTGAAGGTTACCTCATTGTTACCTCATTGTTAGAAACTTTTAACCTATTATTCTCACAGCTACCACATTATTAAATTACGTAATACATTCATATAACATTATTGAACATGTATACAATAGTATACAACAATATAAACATATATAATAACTGCAATATACACTTTTTATATATTGCTTTAAGGCGGGCTGTTATTGAATTTACGTATTATATAATTAGACTGAAATTATTTAAGTGTTAAAAACACTACCTCAAAGGCCTCGAATCGATCGTCCATCTTTTACCATCATGACGTAAGTGAAGGCTTTTAATATCATTTCGACTCATTTATTTTATCAATACACTATACCTACTATGCACGTGGTAGAGTAGGTTAAAAGATAGCACAGTGGCCAACTACGAGGGTAAATCAATTATCTGCACATAATGTTTTAAACTTATTATAGCAAGAATATAAGTTTACAATTACTTCATTTTTCAACGTAGTCTCCTTGCTTCTCAATGGACGTGGTCCGTCGTTCACTGTGCTTTCTGATGTCAGAAAAAAAGTATTTTCGTATGAGTAGCAAGCCATGTATGCACCGCCTCCTTCACTTATTGGTCTGTGGTGATGACCCCTTAAGGCATTTTTAATTGGACCAAAAAATATATGGTTTGCCATTTCATCAACAGTCAATCTTCGGTTCTCTGAATCAGGATACGGACTTTCTCAATGTTGACGTCACTAGTGGATATGGATGGGCGTCATTCAAGTTGCCCGACCATTTTTACTTTCTCTACTACGTATAGTAAGTAGGGGAAGTATTGTATTCCACCCAAAAATTCGATACCGAGATTTCACCGAAAATACATGTTTTGAGACCCCCTGAATAAAAAAAGCATTTTTGGAAACATGTCCGTGTGTGTGTCTGTGTGTCTGTGTGCAGCATAACTCAGAAATGAACAGTCGGATAAACACGAAACTTGGTATTTAGGCTCAGTATCTTCCAGAGATTCGACACGAAGGTTTTCAAGAAAATCCCCCACCGCAGATTAACCTTTACATGGAACATTTTTCGAAAATTTTAATTTTCTCAAAAATGGCTCTAACGATTTTGATTAAAATATCATATGTTTAAGATATTTTCACGTCAAATGAAATGTATATCTCGAATTTTCTAGGAATGTCTCCAAAAGTATTCTTCATTGTGAACGACTTTTGCATAACTGATAAACCCTAAGAGATAGACAAAATTTTACTACACAAAAGATGTAGATCGCGTTAAAATACAGAATTATGTCATATACATTTTTTTGTTGGGTGAACCATTTTCAAGATCTTGCTTGTTATTCCCTTAAAATTTTCAATACTTATTTTCTCAAATGGGAATTCCTTGTTCATTTTTTTGTCTTGGATATACAAAGAGTATTAATCTGTGGCAAAGAGAATGGTGTTGCACCTAGCAACCAGCTATTAAGAGTAATGTCTATGCTTAAAGGCTACTGTATTTCTATATTGCCCTTGCAAATACAAAACAAGGGTAACATAGTACGCCTTAAGCAATAGTAAAATATTTTTAGAACTGGTCGCTATGTGTAAAATATAATTCTCTTTGCATGTCAAAAGATCGTTTCTGCAAATGTTTGTCTCGATTAATATGAAATAGATATAGAATAACAGTTTGTAAATATAGTTTGTTCAAGAGTAGAGAAAGCCATGCGAGTGTAACACATCAGATTTTTAACTTTTCAATCCATTCGTATACATTTCGCCGAGGTAAAACATTGTTCCCATATTATGTGAAAAATCTTTGATGGATTTCGTCTTCTGGTGCGCCTTCATACGACAATCGGATAACCGCACGCTGTTCTTTGGTGCAAACGGTAAGGAGTACAGCCATGCTTATTATGCAACAATGCAACACACACTGGAGTGATAACGTTCAAATATTCCACAAGCGGAGACAAAGGAACAACATGTCGACGTGCGCGCGCACAAATCGATACAGCCAACCTACAAAAAATTAAAAATAGTGTGCGGATACTTATTGACTTACCATCGTATCAACAAATTCTTCAATAGGCGATTGGGGAAAACAACAACGCAACTAAGGTCAACTGTTATTTTCTAAAAAATTTCTCTAATGGCTTTGATTGCAATACCATATATTAAAGATATTTACATTACAAATAAAATGTATATTTTGAATTTCCTGGAAGTAGCCTGTGACGTCCTCTTCATTCGGAAGGAGTTTTGTATAATCTTGTAAAACTGCTAAGCTATTGACGAAAATGTGCTACACAAAAATGTAGATCTCTTTAAAACACACACTTTATTTAAAATACCTTTTGTGTTTATGGCACAGGCTATTTCCGAGATATCCGCTATTAATGCATCGAATTGTTCAATACATAGTCCTTAAAAGCCCTGCCGATTTTCAGTTGTTTCTCGCAATGACAGGAAAGAGTATAGAATTTTCAGGCCAGCATATAGCATCCAGTTCTTAAACATTTGACTGTCGTTGTTCCCTTTGTATTTACAGTGCCTTCATTTTATGCCAGGGCCACAACCGCCTTAAACGCGTATCAGCCGGTACGGCTGTGACCTCCGTATGATGCCACTGCGCAGCAATGGCGCAGGAAGTGTTAAGGGTATGTTTATCAGCTTGAGCTGGCTCAGTCGCTGCTTTGTTCGTGTTGTGAAGTGTTTCGGCAATACGTGTGTTGTGTGTGATGTCCTTAGGAATGTTATTCTCTTCGTAGCCTACAGAAATGCCTACCAACAAATTCAGTTTGAACAGCGTATTACTTTCTCTACTACGTATAGTAAGTAGGGGAAGTATTGTATTCCACCCAAAAATTCGATACCGAGATTTCACCGGAAATACATGTTTTGAGACCCCCTGAATCCAAAAAAAAGCATTTTTGAAACATGTCCGTGTGTGTGTCTGTGTGTCTGTGTGTGTCTGTGAACAGCATAACTCAGAAACGAACAGTCGGATAAACACCAAACTTGGTATTTAAGTTCAGTATCTTCCAAGGATGCGACACGAAGGTTTTCAAGAAAATCCCCCCACCCCAGATTACCCTTTACATGGAAGAGTTTTCGAAATTTTTAATTTTCTCAAAAATGGCACTAACGATTTTGATTAAAATATCATATGTTTAAGATATTTTATGGCAAATAAAATGTATATCTTGAATTTTCTGGGAATGTCTCCAAAAGTATTCTTCATTCTGAACGACTTTTGCATAACTGGTAAACCATAAGAGATAGACAAAATTTTACTACACAAAAAATGTAGATCGCGTTAAAATACACAATTTATGTCATATGCATTTTTGTTGTTGAGTGAATCATTTTCGGGATATTGCTTATTATTTCATTAAATTTTTCAATACTTATTTTCTCAAATGGGAATTCGTTATTCATTTTTTTGTCTTGGATATTCAAAGAGTATTAATCTGTGGGAAAGGAAATGGTGCTGCACCTAGTAACCAGCTATTAAGAGATATGTATGTGCTTAAAGGCTACTGTATTTCTATATCGCTCTTGTAAATATATATTCCCCTTACATCTACAAGAAAATTAGCAATAAGATAGAGTCTGCAAATGTTTATCTCGATTAACATGAAGTAGATGGAGAATAAGCGTTTGTAAAAATAGTTTGTATAAGAGTAGAGAAAGTCATGTAAGTGTAACACATCAGATTTTTTTTTATGTACGATACATACGTAAAAACTGAATCATGTAGACAGGTGTGCAGACAACTTCAGCATCAGTTTTCTGGTTATCCAGTTTCGTGTATAGACACTGTGAGCTGTTTGGTAATACATTTAGAACAACGAGATCACTAAACGCTAAAAATAAAGTTTATAGGTACAATCCCCACAAATTAGACGAACTTAAGGACAATATAAAAACAGAAATTATTAACATTATGCAAGAAGAACTTATGCGCATAAATGATAATTTCCTCTAACGATGTCAAGAATGTCTTCGTGCAGATGGACACCACTTTCAATAACACTTATAACAAGGTTAGTACTCATTACATATATGTTACTAACACTTGTGAGAAGGTAATGCGGGAGTTACGGAACGGAAAACCCCGCAGGTAGTAGACTATGAACGGAGCACGCATTCACGCGATGCGCGGCCTTGGCATAAAACGAAAGCACTGTATAATGCAGTTATTTCCAGAAAGATTTATCTCGATTAAAATGAAGTAGGGAGGAAAATATACTTTCGCAAGAATAATTTGCATACGCACTAATAACCGATAGTTTATAGATAAAGTCATGTGAATGTAACACATTACATTTTTTATGATTACGTTGTATGACGCTTTGTAAAATGTATGGTATTCCCCAGGGTGCATTTAGTTTTAATGGAAATTTTTGTGCTGTTTAATCAATGAAAACATCTTAAGGGCTGCCAAGGAAAACATAGATTTCCGAACGCATTCGATGACAAATAGCCTAGTTATTTCCTTTTGCAAGCTGCAAATAATTAAAATTAAGTTTAATCTAGTTAAGGTTTAATAAGGAACAATAACATTCTGGAACCCGGTCTTCTTCATAGCATGCTGAAGCTTAAAGCATTACACCACGAAGATAGTGACTGAGAAATGAGTTCATAAACGTTTTCACCTCGTTTCGGTAACTGCACTGGATCACATTATGGGCATACTCCGCTTCTAATGACAATAAAAGTTAAATAAAAGCGCGTATTTATTTCCTTCGCCGAGGTTCAATCAACTCGTATTTGGAAAGCTAGAATCGGGTAAAAAATTCAATGCCATATCCGCAAATAGAACCACGGATCTTCTTGTTTTCATCCGGTTGCTCTAACCAACTGAGCTACCATGGCAACATGCTGGCAAAATATTAAATTCTTGAGGCAGTATTTTTAACACTTAAATGATTTCAGTCTAATTATATAATATATAAATTCAATAACAGCCCGCCTTAAAGCAATATGTGTATGTAACAATATATAAAAGGTGTATATTACAGTCATTGTATATGTTTATATTATTGTATACATGTGTAATAATGTTATGTGAATGTATTACGTAATTTAATAATGTAGGAGCTGTGAGAAAAATGGGTTAAAAGTTGCAAACAATGAGGTAAAAATGAGGTAACCTTGAGGCAATAATGAATTCGAAATTTTAGATGCTACTGGTAATTCATGGAGCAACAATAAAGTAATTTTTCTGACAGCTTATAAAATAGCCAATCAACAACTAGAAAAAGTTTTAGTTAAATGAAGGTATTCTATTGGACTAGGATTAGCCAATCAGAAACTAAAACATAGAAACATTTTCAAATTCGGAGTTCAGTTGGTTGTAGACAGTGTTCCTAACCGGACGCGAGATGCATCCTCGAGAAATTTAATACGTATTCGTGTGAGACGAAAATAGTTTTACGTGTTAAAAATTGCAAGTAAATAATAAAAAAATTCTCACAGCTTCCTATATCAGTGAAATGTTATTTAAATCGTGTCAAGCATTAATAAAAGGAGTGAAGTAAAATTATTATCTGTGTAAGCCTACATTCTTCAGTCGCATCACTCCCTGCTAAGACATTCATGTCTCTGAAAAAATATAAATACTGACGCAGCCGAGACAAACATAAATATATAATATTTAAAGAAACAGTCCAAATTACAAAGTTAATATTTTTAAACATGTTTTGGGGGGCAAAGGCCACCGGAAAGTACATTTGGGGCGAAGGCCACCGGAAACGTTTTTACCATATGTGCGTTGCAACTACTTCAAGTTTTCGGCTCCCCAACAGTTGAACTACAATACAACTCCTTCTAAAATTAACCTACTTCAAATAGGCGCCCAATGTGGGACAAATAACAATATAAAAAATATATACTACTTCATTCTCCAGGTGACTCGCATTTGTTCCGGTAAACCTCAAGGAGATAGCAAATTCATTTTGAGATGACATGCCAAAATGGCGACTTACAATGCCGTTAGCACTTTTAAGTTCGGAGGCTCATAATTTAACAAACTATTGGGTCATTCAATGGTAATGAATTGTTCTTTCACACAAGTCGTGTGTCATTTAGGCAAGTATCCTGTATGTGTTGTCGTAGTACCTACAAAGCGACGTAGGTTGGTGCGTTGCGGTAGGGCCGTGGACTTTGTTTTTGTAAAGGCTCCCTATGGCGTTTGGTGGTCGAGACTACCTGTCGATGCGTCTCTCCAAGGAAAATTTTAGCGTCGAACCGGAGAGGCAAACTCTGGAATCGCTAGGGTCCCCGCCTTCCGAATCTGGTCGCTATGCGGTTTCTCTCATCCCATCCTTTCCTCCTGGAGATCGCTGTAAGGTAACCTGAGGCCTAAGCGCGTGCATTTATTCCAGCGGTTGGAGTTCTCTCTGCACGCCTTTACCCTTTTACCTAATAATCTTATTTTTATTTAAAAGTCAATTAAAATGGAATAAAATCGCACGATGTTGGAAACGATGTTTATACGAAGATATAATGGCCTGACAAGCTAGCGGCCGAGAAACAACCATTCTTATGTGTGTGCCTAGTCATTCAGCCGCTGCTGTGACGTCGTAACTACGATTTGTACAAAATAATCTGAATTGGCGAAACGAACCACTTAAGGAAGAAAGTAAAGCTAACAAAACAAAAAATCTGGATTGGTTGCTGTTCTATCAATTATTTCATTAACTCTTGCTTTAATCGTTCCGAATGTGAGTCATAATGCGATTAAAAGCGTGGAAAGCTTGTAATTTTCTGTTGAAATAATTCTTCAACCGAGCGGGATGGCTCAAGCGGCAGCGACTGTGGCCCACATTTAGGAGATCCCGGGTTCAAATCCCGTAGGCCGACCAATCTGACTGAGGATTTTTGTGGTTTTCATCAGCCGCTAAGGTAAATATCGGATTGATATTTAACACCACGGCCCAAAGTTCCACACAAGTTCAAAACAACTGTAAAAATGAAAAAAGTGGTAATAGTGAATGCTGTGCCATCTATCCGCAGACAATGAAAGCAGGGAGACTGGACGGCACCCTAATGCCGTCTGCACGGCACGAAGCAGAAGATCCGGTTGCTATGCACTAAGGTCTCTGAGGACACGTGAAGAAGCAAGATGGCACGGTTACAGGGATGAGACCTAGAAGGCTAAATGTCCGCCTTTCTATACTAAAGCAGCAGTTAGACTGGACGGCACTCTAATGCCATCTGCACGGCACAAAGCAGAAGATTCGGTTGCTATGTACAAGGGTCTCTGTGGAATGGCTACAGGGATGAAACCTAGAAGGCTAACTGTCCGCCACACCTCGATCTAAGAGTTATCCACTAACAGATCCGCCGCGATATGACCATGTAGTTAAAGCGACATAAAATAGAGCAATAAAAAAATAATTCTTCAGAGACAAAAATGTGATTAACGCTCTTCATTGTCTTTGTGCACAATTCACCATATATATGTTTTCGTGAATCATAACTATAACATGCGGACGTATAATTTAAACATAATACTATTTTGTTATCATCATCTCAGCATATTCTATAAACACGCATACCACGTGTTTGTACTATTTCTATGAAAATACTTAAAATACCTACAATTACTCTGAAAAGCTAGAGAGCAGGGATAGTCATTTGACTGTTGCACATCAGAATATGCCCCATTTGACCGTGCTTGCTGTACAGCCCTACTGAGCGCCAGATAAGCGGGTGGGCGGGAGGAATTCGCTAACACCATTCACTCTCTCTCTAAGGAAGAGGGGGAAGACATCAAAAGCCAACTCTGCTATCTCCTTCTGTTGTGACGTCATTCGGTACAGATGGCATTGTGTCTCCCTTTGTGCGGGAATTTCACGGTCTCTTTACCAAGAGTGATAATTAGCCTGAAGAACTTCTTGGCTTCCCGCTACCTGTTCGTACGTCTGCAATGCGGCCTTCTTCCTTACTGCATTAGTGGCCGGGCGTTGTCGTGCACTCCCATTTGACGCGGGTCAAACGGGGCGTTTTTCAAATTTAACTCTGCAACTCATGTGCATACATAGTAAAACAAGTGAAAATGTAACGTACGTGGACACAAAAAGAGTAATCGTGCAATACCTATAATCATTAGGAATTAGGGAGCATTTGGACACTTCAAACACAGCTTTAAAGTACATAACAAGATCACATTGAAGGTAATGACGGGTACATGTGTTAAATGAGAAAAATACTATGCCTTTTTGAAGGAATAGATTACGGTGACAGAAAGGAGGGAAATCCGAGATCCAATGTTTGAGTCTCGCTACAGCAATCTTCAAATTTGATTCAACTTTCTCAAAAGAATTTCTCCGTTTACTCTCACTCGCTGGATGATGTTCCCTGCCCTCTTATTTTGTAAAAACTAAAATGCCTACTCTTTCTTAAGTTTCAATGCCTCAAATCATGTATTTATAAATGTCAAAACAGTTAAATTAAAGCTTAAAAACAGGAATATTTTATGAACAGCAATTCTCCAAGTATAATAAAAATTTGACTTCATACGCCAACTTAAAATAGTTTTCTTAAGTATATTTTTTATTTTAATAACAAAACATTTTGGAAAATTTTAAGTTAATAAGTTAAAAATTAAAGCACGTAAAATGAGCGTTTACAAAGTTCTTAGTGACGTAAAGTAAAGTCTCGTGTAATGTTTATTTGCACGTGAAAGAGCCTCATAACTAAATACAGAAGATTCCTGAGCTAAATTATCAGTCATTCCATGCCAGTAGCATCCTGCTTCTCTCCCATGGCGCTATCTACGGGAAGTGGGGCAGTCAGCTGCCACCATGCACCTCTAATGGCGGAATTAATGATTGTAGAAGTTTACAGAAAGCCAGCTAAGATGCCCGTATACATAAACGACAGGGAACTAGCTAAAAAAAATACGCATTTAATATCTTCCTTTGCTTTTTTACTTAAAAAATATTATTTTAAAATCCTATGTTACTTATTTTCCTGAATAAATCGCTTTCTCAAAAAAAAAGAAAGAGGAAAAAAAGACATTTTTATTTCCTCTATCACGTATATAGTAGCTATAGAAGGTATTGCATTCCACCCAAAACCTGGATACCGAGATTTCAACGGAAATACACGTATTGAGCCGTTCTGAATCTAAAAAACGCACGTTTAGAAGAAGTCTGTGTGTCTGTGAACAGATAACTCGAAAAGAAAATTCGGATAATACCAATCATGGTATTTAAATTTAGTATCCATTAAAGATGTAACACGAAGATTTTCAAGAAAATTCCCCCACGCCAACTACCGTTTACATGGAACATTTTTCGAATTGTTTCATTTTCTCAAAAATGGCTCTAATGTTTCTGTTGCTATTCCCTTTGTATCTAAAACGAAATGTGTAATTTAGTTATTTCTGCAAAGGTTTATCTCGATCATAATGAAGTAGATAGGAAAATAAGCTTTCTAAGAATAGTTTGTTTACCCACTTATAAACGATAGAGGATAGAGAAAGTTGTGTGAACGTAACACATAATTTTTACTTTCTCTACTACGTATAGTAAGTAGGGGAAGTATTGTACTCCACCCAAAAATTCGATACCGAGATTTCACCGGAAATAAATTTTTTAGACCCCCTGAATCCAAAATAAGCCTTTTTGGAAACATGTCCGTGTGTGTGTGTGTATGTGTGTGTGTGTTTGTGTGTGTGTGCCTGTGTGTGTGTCTGTGAACAGCATAACTCAGAAACGAACAGTCGGATAAACACCAAACTTGGTATTTAGGTTCAGTATCTTCCAGGGATGCGACACGAAGGTTTTCAAGAAAATCACCCACCTCAGATTACCCCTTACATGGAACATTTTTCGAAAATTTTAATTTTCTCAATAATGGCTCTAATAATTTTGATTATAATATCATGTGTTTAAGATATTTTCATGACAAATGAAATGTATATCTCGAATTTTCTGGGAATGCCTCCAAAAGTATTCTTCATTGTGAACGACTTTTGCATAACTGGTAAACCATAAGAGGTAGAGAAAATTTTACTACACAAAAAATGTTAAAATCACAATTTATGTCATATACATCTTTTTTTTGAGTGAACCATTTTCGAGATATTGCTTGTTATTCCCTTAAATTTTCCAATACCTATACTTTTTTCTCAAATTCGTTATTCACTTTTTTGTCCTGGTAATGCAAAGAAAATGGAATACTCCACATAGCATCCAGCTCTTAAGATATTTTACTATAGTTTAAAGCCCACCAATTCCCCTTGCATCTACAAGAAAATTAGCAATAAGATTAACATCTCGATATCTCGATTAACATGAAGTATATGGAGAATAAGCGTATGTAAACATAGTTTGTACAAGAGTAGAGAAAGTCATGTGAGTGTAACACATCAGATTTTTTCACATAGAATCGCTAAAATAATCAGCGGACTCTTTTGCCCATTTTGAAACTCTAGCGCATTACTCACGTTACAATTTTAAGCTATTGACTTTTCTGTAATGCAGCACACAATTTTGTTCTGTTCTCTTTTTTCGTTTTTATTACTTTCTCTACCAACTGCCTATAATAGAAATATTGTATTTCACCTAGAAATTCAGTATAGAGATTCTCCGATTAAAAATAAAAATTTCAAAATGTGTGTGTGAACACAACTAAAAAACAAAATATAGGATAAACATTTCCAATGACGCGATTTGTAGATTTAAAAGTAAATATTCCACTCCAAACTACCCTTTGTTTGGATATATCTTATTTTCTCAAAAATAGCCCAATTAGGATTTACACCCCGTATATTTAAGATATTTACATAAATAAAAATTGTCTTGAAAGCCTTGTGAATAGCGTTAGTCTTCTTTATTTCGAAAGATCTGTGTAATTTTGTATAACCAGTAAACTAAAAACATGTACCTCTTAAAAGACACAATTTGTATCAAATACATTTTTCGTGGTTTGAACCACTTCCTCGATATTCGTTATTACTGGTTTGACTTTTCAAATGCTTTTATCTTTTCGACGTGCTAAATCACCATTCGCTCGCTTCTCTTTATGTCGTGCAACGAGTATAGAATTTAAAAGACAGCATTAGTAACCCGAAGGGCGACCAGATCCGGATGATGACGGGGACAAGTATGAATGAGGTTCCTAACGTTTCCAGATAGAACTGAGCGGTTCAGCAGCCAGCCAGGGAAGAAACCTTTACAGAGCGCAAGCTACCGTCGCCTGGTCCTACAACCCTGAGACAGATGACAAGGAAGATGATGGGAAATGAGAGGAAGGAGAGTCGTGGTAGAAGAGGCATCACCCCAGCATTTGCCTGGCGGCCCGGGGAATCCACGAAGAAGAACATGGTTAGAGAAAGTCAGGTATATGATCTTACTGGTATTTGCGGTTCTCCAAAAAGTATGTATTACAGGGTGAACCAAAAGACTCCGAACCGTCTGCGCGGTGTTTTTCCTGTGCGCGTCCTCGGCACTCGTTTCCGTCTGCCGCTATCATAGAAAGGCGCGGATAAAACCATACATTTTTAAAACTACTTTTAAAGGCTTTACTTACCAACTTTATGAAAAGAGATGTTGAAACTGGCCACCGTCGTTGTCCATACATTTTTGGCACCTCTTTAGGAAACTATCCATCACTCGCTGTAGTTCACGTTGAAAAATTTCCTGCCGGATATTTTGTTTTTGATTCTTCCAGGGTGTGTGTGTGTGTGTGTGTGTGGGTTTGTCTTATACACTTTATGTTTTAAGTTACCCAGGAGGGCTATTTTATGAACAATATTACCGGCTGCGCTGTGTTTTTCCACTGGGTGTGTGAAAATATGAACAAAGTACGATAACGCACTGCTGCTATAAACAAAGTCACGCTGTTGTGCAGTATGAAGTGCAGTTTTGAGTTGACGGTGTTGTGATGTGGTTCAGTTATTACGAGTTATTTATTATTTGGTCCTGTACTTAGTCACAAAGTATATTAAGGCTCAGTATATGTTTTCTACTGCACAGCGTATATTTGTTTATGATTCGTGTGTGTTAACTCGGTCAGCTCGCCAAGTGAAAGTACGATTTGCAGAAAGATTTGCAAGTGTAAAAGTTCCAGGCCGTACAACAATCCATGAACTTTAGAGTAAATTTCAGGCCACAGGAGTTGTTCAGTCTAAGAAATCTAAAAGACGGCTTTCGGTTCTTACCGAAGAAACATTAGACGACATCGTTTGGAAAATTCCCCCCAAAATTTCCACGATGGATAGTTTCCTAAAGAGGTGCCAAAAATGTATGGACAACGACGGTGGCCAGTTTCAGCATCTCCTTTCATAAAGTTGGTAAGTAAAGCCTTTAAAAGTAGTTTTAAAAATATTGTATGATTTCATCCGGGCCTTTCTATGATAGCAGAAGACGGCAATGAGCGCCGATGACGCTGACAGGAGAAACATCGCGCAGGCGGTTCGGAGTCTTTTGGCTCACTCTGTACTATAATAGAAATGTGCCAAATACGTTACAGAATCTCGAAAACTGAAAAAAGACCTGCCATTTTGCTCCATGTATATCTCATGTAGAATAATCTAAAGTCTGAAAGACTTTCTGAATTGCTCTTAGAACAAACGCTGTTCCCGCGGTGTTAATTCAGCAGCTCACAACGCGCCGAGAGTGAATGTAAATAAACCGAAAACGAATTCTGCTGGAGTCACACTTGGATGGTCACGAGAATCTCACGCGTGCCGAGAATCCACGCATTACTTTCCTTCGATTTCACAGTCACGTTTTCTCTACTCGAAAGATTTACTGAGACAGAGCACAAAATTTCGGTGAGAGAATGTGATATATTGATGTTCCGATAAAAATACGAGACTGGAAAGATGAACTCCTTGTTAATGCTGTGCGTTCTTTCCACATTTTAACTGTAAAATGTGACCAAGCTTCACTGGTTTATGTGACAGGCCTACAGTTTATCTTGCTCTGACTACATTGATCTTGAAGAAACTGATGCGTTACTCTCACATGGCTTTCTCTAGCTTCAACAAACTGTTCCTACAAAAGCTTATTGCCATGCTAGTCTCAGTTTCCGAGGTCGCGGATTCAATCCCGGTGTAGGGCGATGGATTTTTTCTGGAGTAAAAATCCTTAGCATGGTTTCCTTCGGAAGGGAAGTAAAGCCGGTAGCGCTGTGCCGTAGATGTATGGCACGTAAAAGAACCTCAAGTCTGATAAAAGGTCTCTGAGCAAAATTACTGGTATTTCACGCCCAATATAGAATGGGACTCTAAGAGCCATAGCAGTTAAAGAGCATCCGTAAATAAAGCTCAATTTAATTTAATTTGTACAAAAGCTTATTATTTTTCCTTTACTCTGTGTTTAGTAGGTAAGAAGTATTCTATTCCGTTTAAACATTTGTTGTCGACGTTTCAGCGGAAATACACCTTTTGAGGTCTTTGAAAACATCGCCGATAAATACCAACCTTGAAAAGATTTTCAAGAAAACTGCCCCTCCCCAAAATGTTTTCGAAAATTTGTTTTTTTTTCAAAAACGCTTAAAACCATTTTGATTAAAATACCATATATTTAAGAAATTTACGTGACAAACTGTATATATTGAATTCTATGGGAATACCTGTGAAGTCCTTTTCATTCGGAGGAAATTTTGCAAAATTTTGTATGACTGATAAACCATAAAAGATAGACAAATACGTACTCAGAAAAAAATGTAGATCTCTTTGAAAACACAATTTATTTTAAATACTTTTTTGTGACATGGTTCATTTCCGAGACATCCGTTATTTTTGTTTGAATTTTTCAATACTTTGTCATTTTTTGAAACGCTATCGCTGTTCAGTTGTTTCTCGGGATATCATGGAAAGAGTATGAAATTTCTAAGCCAGTAAGTGTATAGCGACCCAGAAACATGTAACTATCCGTTCCATTTCCTCTATCCCCCTTTAAGGTTTGGTAAGAACAGTTTGTAGAAGTTATATAAAAATAAACGATAAAGCGTAGAGAAAGCCATGTGATTATAACACATTAGGGTTTTCTCTCTAAATAATTTGAATCGAGACAAACATTTGCAGAAACGGTTTCATTAGACATTTTGTTGCAAGTATAAGGGGGATGCAGCAGCCTGATGCGATAGTCAGATGTATAAAATGAGGGTCACTATATGCTGATTTTGAAATTCCATACTCTTTACCTGGCATTACCAAAACAAAGGGATTGAGAATTAATGTTTAAAAACGTGCATAAGTGTTGAAAAGTTTAAAAAATATAACAACGAATATCTCGGAAATGGTTAATGTCAGAAAAACATTGTTTCAAGGAAATTGTGGCTTTGCAAGAGACTTATATTTTTGTTGCAGCAAGTTTTTTCGTATCTAACTTACTTGTTTTATAAAAAAGTTACACAAAAGTTCATTTCGAATTATGTAAATATCTGAAACGTATGCTGCTTTAATAAAAATCGTCATTAGTAATTCTGAGAAATATAACAAAACGTTTTCCATGTTTTTAGGAATAACACAGAGACATTACAATTTATGAGAATGTGTGATAATATAGAACTGTGCACGTAAAATAGGACGCCACTGCATGCGCAACAATGTAAACAGATACACACACCTCCTCCTTGCTACACATACTCCACCTGTGAAGGCCAGTAAAATGCCTCCCAAAGCTGCGGGAGCCAGTGTACGATAATTTAAAATAGAATACGGGGTAGATAAGTGAAATTATGTAAATCGTCACACATTTAAACCAACTAGTTGTATCATAAACATAAAGAATACTTATATTTAATAACAATCACTGGATAATCTGCAAGTTAACTGTCGCTAGCAACCTCTCTGTAAGCGAGAGTCATTCCAGAAAGTGATAGGCCCTTCAGAACCCTGACATATGTGCAACGTAACGAATTCCCAGAGATCCGTTTTAATGATCTCCCAAATTTATCTTGCAAGTGCACTTCTGATATGTCTGCCGTCAACCCTTACCGCTAATGACTAAAAATAACGATTTGATTTGCAAGCGCGATAAAATGAGTTCTTTTCCACTAGAGGCAGCTTGCAATTGCATTTTCATTTTAGCTGTAGTAATGAGATTTTAATTCTTCAACTTTAACACAAACGATTATGTAGTATGGATCAAAGTACGCTTACCCCATTTGACTATTGGCTATAATTGCTTCTATTTGCACAATTAGTTACAGATTCCACCCACTCAGGTTTGCCTACGACTAGATAACAAATCCCGAAAAACAAACTGAAATAGTAGGTATTTTTAAATCATTAGCTCCATGTAAGGATGCCAATTTGAGAAGATGTTTTGTTACGTTATTTTTTTACCACGATTTGGACTTCAATTTGAAGTAGCTTGTATTGAAGGAGTTGTATTATATTTCAACTGTTGGGGGGCCAAACTTGTAGTTGCAACCGCACATGTGGTAAACAGTTTACGGTAGCCTTTGGCCCAGATGTACTTTCAGGTGGCCTTTGCCCCACGTTTAAAAAAAATATTAACTTTGTAATTTGTTTCTTTAAATACTATATATTTATGTTTGCCTCGGCTGCGTCGGTATTATTTATAGAGACACGTTGTGATGCGACAAGAATGTAGGCTTACACAGATTATAATTTTACTTCACTCCTTTTATTAATGCTTGATACGATTTAAATAACACTTCACTGATATAGAGAGCTGTGAGATTCTTTTTAATCATTAATTATACTTTTTAACACGTAAACTTGTTTTTCGTCTCACACGAATACATATTAAATCTCTCGAGGACGCACAAGCAACGCATCCAGTTATGAGCACTGTCTACAGGCAACTGAATTGATTTCAACCGTCTAAACTTGTAAATTTCCGTATTTCAAGTCTCTGATTGGCTATTCCTAATCTAATAGAATACCTTCATTTAACTAAAGCTTTTTCTGGTTGTTGATTGGCTGTTTTATAAACTGTCACTAAAATTACATTATTGTTACTCCAATAATGACTAGTAACATTATTAAACTCTCAAACTCATTATTGCCTCAAGATTACCTCATTGTTAGCAACGTTTAATTTATTATTCTCGCAGCTTCTACATTATTTAGTTACGTAATATATTCACATAACATTATTGAACATGATTACAATAATATAAGCATATGCAATGACTGTTGCATACATTTTACAAATTATTAAATACACATATTGCTTTAAGGTGGGCTGTTATTGAATTTACATATTATATAATTTGACTGGAATCATTTAAGTGTTAAAAATGCTGCTTCAAAACATAAGCCAATGAGCGATGTTATATTCTGTCTGGAACGAAGGAGAGTTTCGAAATAACCTCTCTTCTATTATCGAAAGGTACAATGGAGGTATATTCTGTTACATAGGAGAGACCAAAGGACAGAGAGGCGTAGGTATAAGGACTTGATAAAAGAAATAGTTGGAATATCGGAAAGAATTGTGCTTCTAAAAATACAAGTGAACAAATTCGATGCAGCAATTATCCACATGTATACTCTACAGAGATATGCAGGATGAAGAAATCGAAAAATTTTATATCCTGCTAGAAGACGCAATTGAGAGGCACACGAGACAAAATAGTATCATCATAGAACATTTAACAGCAATGTAGAGAATAAAACCACAGGCACGAAGATCCAGTCGGATCGTACGGATACGGAGAGAGAAACGGAAGAGGGAAGAGACTGGTGTATTTTGCCACAGAATGACCATAATAAACACGTTCTTCAAGAAACATCAGAATGCGCAATGGACCTGGCGGCACCCCAACGAAACCACAGAAAACAGACTACACATTAAGCGATAGTCTAGCAGATATAAAAAGTCTGATGTGTTACACTCACATGACATTCTCTACTCTTGTACACACTATTTTTACAAATGTTTATTCTCCATATGCTTCATGTCAATCGAGATGTTAATCCTATTACTAATTTTCTTGTAGGTACAAGGGGAATATGGTAGGCTTTAAGCTATAGTCAAATATTTTAAGAACTGGTTGCTATGTTGAGTATTCCATTCTCTTTGCATTACCAGGACCAAAAAATCTGATGTGTTACACTCAAATGACTTTCCCTATCTTGTACTAACTATTTTTACAAACGCTTATTCTTCATCTACTTCATGTTAATCGAGATAAACATTTGCAGACTCTATCTTATTGTTAATTTTCTTGTAGATGTAAGGGGAATGTATATTTACAAGGGCAATTTGGAAATACAGTAGCCTTTAAGCACATACATATCTCTTAATAGCTGGTTGCTAGGTGCACCACCATTCCCTTTCCCACAGATTAATACTCTTTGCATATCCAAGACAAAAAAATGAATAACGAATTCCCATTTGAGAAAATAAGTATTGAAAAATTTAAGGGAATAACAAGTAATATCTCGAAAATGGTTCACTCAACAAAAAAGGGTATATGACATAAATTGTGTATTTTAACGCGATCTACATTGTTTGTGTAGTAAAATTTTGTCTATCTCTTATGGTTTACGAGTTATGCAAAAGTAGTTCACAATAAAGAATACTTTTGGAAACATTCCCAGGAAATTCAAGATATACATTTTATTTATCATAAAAATATCTTAAACATATGATATTTTAATCAAAATCGTTAAAGCCATTTTTGAGAAAATTAAAATTTTCGAAAAATCTTCCATGTAAAGGGTATTCTGGGGTGGGGGGATTTTCTTGAAAACCTTCGCGTCGCATCCTTTGAAGATACTGAACCTAAATACCAAGTTTGGTGTTTATCCGGCTGTTCGTTTCTGAGTTATGCTGTTCACAGACACACACACAGACAGACACACATACATGTTTCCAAAAATGCTTTTTTGGGATTCAGGGGTCTCTAAACATGTATTTCCGGTGAAATCTCAGTATCGAATTTTTGGGTGGAATACAATACTTCCCCTACTTACTATACGTAGTAGAGAAAGTAAAAATGAATAACTAATTTGAGAAAAAGTATAAGTATTGGAAAATTTAAGGGAATAACAAGCAATATCTCGAAAATGGTTCACTCAACAAAGAAATGTATATGACATAAGTTGTATATTTTAACGCGATCTATATTTTTGTGTAGTAAAATTTTGTTTATCTCATATGGTATACCAGTTATGCAAAAGACGTTCACAATGAAGAATACTTTGGAGACATTCCCAGAAAAGTCGAGATATACATTTAATTTGTCATGAAAATATCTTAAACATATGATATTTTAATCAAAATCGTTAGAGTCGTTTTTGAGAAAATTACAATTTTCGAAAAATGTTCCATGTAAAGGGTAATCTGGGGTGGGGGGATTTTCTTGTGTCGCATCTCTGGAAGATACTGAACCTAAATACCAGGTTTGGTGTTTATCTGACTGTTCGTTTCTGAGTTATGCTGTTCACACACACACACGCACACACACACACACACGGACATGTTTTCAAAAAAGTCCGCCGTGGCGTTAAAACGGAGAAGGAGATACTTTAAAGGATCTTCAATACACAAAATGAAAGAAATCGTTGGAACAACGTATACTACAGCTCTACGGGTGCAACTGCCTGAAAATCAAAGCCACATACCAACAGACACACAGAGCTTGTAGTACAACACATAAGGGGAGACCACTGTACAGGCAACCAACTCGGCTAAGAAACCAATACCGAAGAAAAAACATAACTCTAAATAAGTAAAATACAATGGCACTACTTGAACAGATAAAAAGCTTACAACGCACAAGGGATGAAAACAAAAACAACAGGGAACAATACATAAGATCGACAAACTAACGAAAAGAGAGATTTGCAAGAACCTACGCGAATTCAACACAAGAGTAACAGCAAAAATCATGGAGGCTACCTACCAACAAGAAAAGCAAGTAGACAGTGCAGAAGCAATGGAATCTCGGTGCAAAAGGACCGACAGGAGTGCATGCAACAGCAAGGACAGACATGATAACAGCAGCAGCAAACTTCTACCAATCCTTATACGCAAGTTCCATACAAAACCTCTCGCATGCTGACAACAGCTACCTAAGAAACATCAACGAAAATGAAGTCCCTCCAATGCTACAAAGTGAAGTGAGAACTGCTATTGAGGAGCTCAAAAACGGTAAAACTCCAGGAGGAGATGGTATACAGAACGAGCATCTGTAAATGGGGATGGCACACTTACTGAAGCCCGCACCAGCAGCTTTCAACACAATTCTACAAACAGAAGAAATTCCAGACCAAGGGAGAACAAGCAAAATCATATTATTGTATACAAAGGCATCAAATACGAACTCAACAATTACAGATCCATCAGCCGATGATGTCGAACCTATGTAAAGTATTCTCGAATACAATTACAAAGAGGATAACAAGGATTCTAGACGAAAACTAACCACACGTACAAGCAGGTTTTTGCACGGGTTGCAGTACAGTGGACGGCCTACAAACGGTGAAACAAATCGTGGAGAAATCAGAGGAATTGGACCTACCACTATACCCGGCATTAATAGATTACACGAAGGCCTTTGACACGGTATAACACACAAAGGTAATACAGGCACTTGAAAAATAAGGGGTTGAATCCAAATACACACAGGTGGTCATCAAGCTGTTCAGCGAATCGCAAGCCAAAGCGGTCAAAGAACAAGAGGGACAAGCATTCAATATAGGAAGGGGAGTTCGGCAAGGAGACACAATATCCCCCAAATTATTCACAAACCTGCTGGAAGACATTCCCGGAAGTGATTTGGTACAAGAGACAGGAATCTCAATAAATTGGTACAAGCACACAATCCCAATATTTACTGACGACGTGGTACTGTTCGCTAGAAGTGCCACGAGCTACAAACAGTAATACAGGAAGTAAACAACAGCACCATGGAAGCCGACCTATCAATGAACATCAAAGAAACGTAAGCAATGACTAATAGTCAAACCATAGGAATAAAAATAGAATCCAAAGAACTATAATATTTGCCATAATATATTTATTTAGTGCAATTGATAAGAATTAGTACCAACATGGATAAGATGCTAAACCGCAGAATAGCCATAACATGGAAAACTTTTTTGAGCCAAAAATTCATTTTACTAGACAAGAAACTAAATCCCAAAATCAGAATCAAAACATTAGACTCCTGTATTTTTCCATTATTATACGAATTTCAAATCTGGAGCACAAAAGAAACGTATTCAGGTATTGCAACGGAAGATGGAGAGAAAAATGCTAGGGATATTCCTGGGACAAAGTACAGGAACTAGAATAAGGGAACTCGCCAACTTGGAAGATACTTCTCAGCGGGCCTCCAACCTGAAATGGACATGAGGAAGCTATGGGTGAGGCTTCAGAACACCAGATAGGCATACGTAGCTACAATGCGGTCACCCATATCCGAAATAGACGCCGAGGAAGACCAGGAACGAGATAGACGAAACCGTCAAGAAAGCTCCTGAAGCCACTGGACGAGGACAGCAAGGAACCGCAGTGAAGGAGCCGACAGCAAGCGACAAGTGTGAACATCTAGTATCCGTTGCAAGGAAGTGGAAGTGAGCTTAGTGCGGGAATGACTTAGTGAATGGGCACAAGCGACAAGTCTCAAAGACGAAGTGAGACAATAAGAATTCCGTGTATGCGGACTAGCTTCCAGCAAGAGTTGCAAACGAGCAAGAGGAGGCCGCAGCCCTTTAGGGACAAAACGGTTTTATTCATTCACTCAATATTAAGCGAGGTGGCGCCAGGGTTACGTGAGCAACTCGCATTCAGGAGGTCCCGGGTTCAATCGCCTGTAATCGCCTACTCTGACCCGTGGGTTTTTCCAACCATACATACTGTGACGCATCCGTGGTGGCTGTTTAAATACCCACCGAATATTACATCGTCCCCATAGTAATAGTTTACGGTGTGTCTGTCAGCAGAATTTATTAATTCCCACATGTATCAGACAAAAGGTGCACTTTTCCTCTAAACCGTAAGTCACCCAATCTCTGCTTATATGCTAACCTCTAGTTCTCTAGGTCACGGGTTCAAATCCGGCGGAGGGTGATGGATTTTTAGAACGTAAAAATCCTTAGCATGGCTTTCTTCAGAAAGAATGCAAAGCCGGTGGTTCCTGGTGTAGATTCACGGCACGTAAAAGAACCTCAAGCCTGATAAAGAGGCCTCTGTGCAACATTTTCTCTTTTACGCCCAATATAGAAAGTTACGCTAAGGACCACAGCAGTTAAAGAGCGTCCATAAATAAAACTCAATTTCATTTAATTTCTCTGCTTACATCAACATCCAGAAAATGACTAGCAAGAAATCTGCAGACAATTTCCTGTAGTTACGTAAACCATATCTGTCCTGAACATCTCAAACTGTATAAACTCATACTTATCAAAACATGTTAAAATAAAATTATAACCACCATAACACTTTCACATTCGTCGTCACATGACTTTTCGTGTACACTTTAAAAACTCAAGTAATAAAATTAAGGCAGAAGTAATACAGTTTATATGCGCTGGAATTTTTAAATATCTTCCATTTTGCCACCGTCATAATGTTTTAAAAATTGCACCGATTTTTAAAATTTTAATATTGGTGTTAGGAAATTATTTATATGCATTTAATACAAAGTGTTTTTACATTATACGCACTATGTTACCGACATATAATTTAAACCGACGGAGAAATACAATTGTGAAATCATAAACCTGAGGCTATAATTAGGAAGCTTAGCAGTAAAAAAGTTAACTTCTGTATTTGACATTTTTAACCCCATCCTATCAAAACCAATTTTCACAGCAATTTCAGATATTATATCAAAAGTATTGTATACTTAAGATACGTAAAATAATTTTTAAATACCAAAGATGATAAAGTTGAAAAAATAGGGCAGTTTAAAAAAATCGAAGTGATAGAATGAAAATCCGGAAAAACGCTAGAACATGTAACCGGTAGTGGTTTGTCCGCCCCAACGTAGGTTGTTTGGTAATCTACCCCTTTGGGGGTTGACGTGCGTAAGTGGCGTATGCTCTGAGGCAGTATTTTTAACACTTGCCTTGAAGCAATATGTGTATGTAACAATATATAAAAAGTGTATATTACAGTCATAGTTTATGTTTATATTATTGTATTCATGTGTAATAATGTTATGTGAATGCATTATGTAATTTAATAATGTAGGAGCTGTGAGAAATAGGTCAAACGTTGCTACCAATGAGGTAATCTTGAGGCAATAATGAGTTTGAGATTTTAACAATACCACTTCTGATTCTTGGAAGCAATAATGCAATTTTTAGTGACAGTTTATAAAATAGCCAATCAACAACCAGAAAAAGCTTTAGTTAAACGAAGGTATTCAATTGGATTAGGACTAGCCAATCATAAACTGAAAAGGAGAAACATATACAAACTCCGAAGTCAGTTGTCTGTAGACAGCGTTAATAGCCAGACGCAAAAAGTGTCCTCAAGAAATTTAATTCGTGTGAGACGAAAAATAGTTTACGTATTAAAAAGTGCAAGTATTTAATAAAAATATCTCACAGCTCTCTCTCTATATCAGTGAAGTGTTTTAAATCGTATCAAGCATTAATAAAAGGAGTGAAGTAAAATTATAATCTGCACAAGCCTACATTCTTGTCGCACCACAACCCTGCTAAGAGAAACGTGTCTCTTACAATAATACTGACGCAGCCGGGGTAAACATAAATACAATATTTAAAGAAACAGTCAAATTACAAAGTTAATATATTTTTAAACTTCGGGCAAAGGCCACCTGAAAGTACATTTGGGGCGAAGGCTACCGGAAACTGTTTACTATACGTGCGGTTGCAACTACTACAAGTTCAACAGTTGAAATATAGTACAACTCCTTCAATACAACTCCTACTTCAAATCGGCCTTTCCATACGTGAAACAATAATCTTTCTCAAATTGGCGTCCATATGTGGAAATAATAACCTTCTCAGCTCTTCCACCCATGGCGTGGGCGGTTTACATTTTCAGGTGCCGGCCTACTGGAAAAGCCTTCGGGGGTGGGAGATCCACTCGCATGGCGCCCTTCTCCCTGGGTTCATCGGGGACTTTTCTCCCTGCGTTTTACTGCCCCCTCCCCCTGTGGGCTCACACATCCCCTGGGGGGCCCGGGAACCGGAGACCGCTCGCAGGAAGGTTTACTCGGAGCATCCTTTTCCCCTGCCATGCACACACCGTGACCTTCTAGCGACACTTTCAACCCTGAAGGAAACCAAGCAGATGAAAGATGAAGTGCAATGAGAATGGAGATGAAATGGAGGGACAGGAAATTCGGGGGATGTAATGATCCTTTCCAGCTGCCACCTAGTGACCAGGGGAAACCCCCGAAATAGTCATGGGTGAGGAAGGTGGGCCATGGAACCTCCTGAATGTGGGCCACAGACGTTAGGGCCTGTTTCCCGCTCGGTTTCCTTTTGGTTTACCCGTTATATGATACACATTTGATTTGTCATGTAAATATACTAAACATTTGGTATTCTAATCAAAACTCGTCAGAGCAATTTTTAGACAATTAGATACTTTTCCATGTAAGGGGTAGTTTAGGGTAGGGGATTTCCTTTAAAATCTTCATGCTGCATCTTTGGAAGATAAAATAATTCAGTGCCAAGTTTGTATTTATGCGACTTTTCGTTTTTGAGTTATGCTATTTACAAACACACACACACAAGGACCTTTTCAAAAATGTTGTTTTTTTAGGTTCAACGTTGCCTCAAAACATGTATTTCTAATGAAATACAGTATTTTCTTTACCTGCCATGGGTATGTCGAAGTTTTAATTTCCTCGCCCTTAATTTGGTTGCTAGAATTTTTGAAAATTGAGACGAATACTTTTGAAACCATAGGATGGGATAGGAACTAGAAGCGGAGGGGACTTACGACCCCGACCAACACAGATATTTTGTACCTAGGCCCCTGACGGGATGCCCCGGGAGGGAGAGAAAACAGAGGGCAGCGGGACCACGAGGCTGGACAGGCAGGGTCAAGGATTCTATCATTTACAGATTTGAAGTCCCAGGATGGTGGCTGGTGCCGCCGTTTCCTCCCCCCTTTGGGCTTACACATCCCTGGGGGCCCGGGACCCGGAGACCGATTACAGTCCGGGGAGGCGAAGCTTTACTTAAGAGCACGCGCCGAGACTCCTGCCGACACTTGCAACCGAAAGAAACCAAGCAAATGAAAGTTGAAGTGAAATAAGAGTGGAAATGAAATGGAGAGACTATAAATTCGGTCCTTCCCAGGATTTGCCTGGCGACCGGGGGAAAGCTTCGAAAAAGCCCATGTGTCAGGAAGTTTGGCACGGGAATCGAACTGATAATCTTACGAATCCGGGCCACAGGCATTACCACCTGAGCCTCGGGATTTTGGAGCCATGCTGGGTGTCCTAAGTTCTCTGAAGCTATATTCATTCTTCTTGCACCTATTATTCTGGTAGTGGCTGTACAATAATGTGGGCTACTCAACTAGGCTCACACTGTGCACCGATGCAAGACGAAAATAGCCATTGTACCTCTTGTAGGAAACAAATGACTTTCTTGTGGGGAAGGAAGAAAGTCGAAGAAAACATGAATTGTGGGGAGCGGGCGGCTGCTACGTCATAATTCAAAAAGGCTGCTGCAGGCGCCCGAAATGTAACTTTTGTGTGTTTTCTCTGCTAGTGGCAGTTCAATTTGTCGCAAAGACATCAAAGTGCCGCCCGGGAAGATATCGGCGAGCAAAATTAAATGTCTCTTACTTCAACCTTTCGCTATTTGTCCAACTTTAAATGGGAAACCGTTCGGAAACCAACTAGAGGACTGTCTGCAAAGGATATTTTGGTTGTGAGAGCTCATGGGCAATTTAAAAAGTTTTCCTGTGCATTGGGTCTAGATATCAAATTAAGTAACCCATGTATAAAGCGAGTGTTTTTTGTGTTTTCCTTATGTTTTATCTTTATTTATTTGTGTTTGTGAATAACAAAAGATAAAAGTGAATATTCCATAAATAACAAAATTTGTATTGAATTTCGGCATCTTCCAAAAATCTCTCCTAACCTAACTACCATTTACAGGATATACTTTTAATTCATTTCTTATTTTTACAAATGTAGCTCTAAGGTTTTTGATTGAAATACACTGTGTCCTGAGTAGTATTAGTCCCGGATGAGCCAATTGTTTTAACGATAATCCTGCCGCTAGGGGCGCTGGTGTCGCTAGTGTCGGTGCGTGCGACGGCGGCGGCGGTAAGTTTGAAAAGCGCCCTGAGCGGTAGGATTATCGTTATTGCAATTGGCTCATCCGGGACTGTTTTCTTTATTTATAATTTGAATACAGTACATTGGATAAAGATATGTATACATAGTTTTTTGATTAACATGATGTATTATTTGCTTAACATATGAATACATAGTTTGAGAATAACATAATGGATTATTTAATTACAGGAGATTAACATATGAATAGAATAAATGGACAATATAAGAAATATTAGGAGAAAAAAAGCACATTAAAATTCATAGTTTTTGTTTTGAGGCACTAGGACACACAGATTTCGCGCACAACAATGATTTTAAAGTACGTGGTGCACTTTGAGTCCTCGTCATCGCTGCTGCTGCTATCGGCGGTAAATTGGTGGATAGGTTTGGTGATGCAGGTGACGAGCAGGTGAGAGAAACTTTCGTTGACGAACTCGGTGAAGGTTGGTATATAGATGGGGATGGTAAATTCGTTGTAATGGCTGGTTGAGAAGCATCCTGTGGATGTGACTGTTGGTTAGAGCAGGAATGTTGCTGTTGCCGAGGTATATGACGCATAGTGCGTCTTGTTTATGCTGGTGTACTTTGGTAGGTACGCATTTGACGTGGACGGCGTGAGCCCCTTGGACGTCGAGTGTGATGGTGACAACTCTGCTGTTGCGGAAATAGGAGTTGGAGATGCAGAGGATACGGATAGGTGAAGCTGCGTTGAGAATGAGTTGTAGGTTAAGATTGTTCCCCACGGGGACGGGGTAGGTTTCGTCGGACATTATTTAGGGTTATATGGGGAGAACGTGACGATGTGACGTTTGAAACCGCTGCGTAGTTTTTCCTCGCCTGCGTATATGATGCAGAATGAGTTAGAGTTGAGTTTGTTGACGAGTTCTGGAGAGGCTTTTGCAAATCTTGTTGGTAGGAAAACTTCTGTGTCGTTGTCGAGTTTGGCGACGAGCTTTGTACCGTGAACGGTGTCGATTGTTTTGACGCCGACGACGCGATATGGTACGTGCTGTTGAAGCGTAGATACGCTGAGAGTGTGGGCGCTGCTGGAAAGTTCTTCTAGCTCTTTAAGGACGTCCTGTGACATTCTGACGGCACAGATGGCAGTTTTTGATAAACGGGGGAGGACCGTCTATATGAGTGGTTTGATGAGGAAGGTTGTAGTGTTGTTTACACCTGCGATAAGGTGCGCAAACTACCTGTGCGTCTGCGGGAAGTTGGTTCCACACAAGGTCGACGTCGCTTGGGGGATAACGTTCGAAGATGTATATGCCGTTCTGCAGCAGCACTTGGCGTTCCCTGGGCAGTAGCAGGTGGATTCTTCGTCCGTTATCGAGATACCGATAGAGCACGATGAAGCAGTTCATGTGGTGTTTCTAGCGGAGTACCTTCGAAGGAATTGCTGAATTTGCTTGTTCAGATGATCGAGGTCTTCGTAGAAACCGTGTTGACACTGCGTGCACAGGAGGGTGAGACGGTGCTTAAGTTCGCAGCTGCACGTTTGGTGAAAGCAAAACGAGCAGTGGAAGTCTTTACACGACGGTCCTGGCATTCCCCACGGCTGGCTAGCACCGAATGAAGGGGTAAAGAATGCGCGTGCATAAATATAACCCAACTGCCGGAAGCAGGAAATCACTGGTGGGGGAAAAGTTCGTTGGAGATTTACCACATCAGGGGAAGCACTGGTGGGGGAAAAGTTCGTTGGAGAAACACCACATCAGGGGAAGCAGTGGTGGGGGAAACGTTCGTTGGAGGTTGGCTACATACGCCGGAAGCGCTTAGCGATTATTGCACAACATCCGCAGGAAAAACACTGTGTCCGTTGATTTAACGGTTTTCGCCTTGGAGGAGAACTCTGTTTTGAACGGTGCTGAACATGCAAACGACCACATGAGGGGGAAGCACTGGTGGGGAAAAGTTGGTTGGAGAATTACCACATCAGGGGAAGCACTGGTGGGGGAACGTTCGTTGGAGGTTCACTACATCCGCAGGAAAAACACTGTGTCCGTTGATTTAACGGTTTTCGCCTTGGAGGAGAACTCTGTTTTGAACGGTGCTGAACATGCAAACGACCACATGAGGGGGAAGCACTGGTGGGGAAAAGTTGGTTGGAGAATTACCACATCAGGGGAAGCACTGGTGGGGGAACGTTCGTTGGAGGTTCACTACATCCGCAGGAAAAACACTGTGTCCGTTGATTTAACGGTTTTCGACTTGGAGGAGAACTCTTTTTTGAACGGTGCTGAACATGCAAACGACCACATCAGGGGGAAGCACTGGTGGGGAAAAGTTGGTTGGAGAATTACCACATCAGGGGAAGCACTGGTGGGGGAACGTTAGTTGGAGGTTCACTACATCCGCCGGAAGCGCTTAGCGATTATTGCGCAACATCCGCAGGAAAAACACTGTGTCCGTTGATTTAACGGTTTTCGACTTGGAGGAGAACTCTGTTTTGAACGGTGCTGAACATGCAAATGCCGTGAATGTGATCGGGTATGATATAGGATGCTTCGCGACCCGAATGCGGGAGCGAAGGGCGCGAGATGTTTGGGTGAGGTGCGGTTGGAACGCTGGTAGAAAAACATGCGCACTAAGAACTATTTTGTGAGATGCGCAGTGCGAAATGGGTGTTGAGGAAATGATGAACCTCGAGGAATGTTCTAAAATTGGCGCACCGTATGTACTTGGTGAACTGCGTGAAATTCATGTCATGTAAGGGAACGTTGGAGGCATGGTTGTGAAGCATGTACTTGTGGTATGCCATGATTTGATTTTGCACGTCCGTCTCTTCCTTCTTTTTGTGATAGATGATGTCGGTAATGATGCGCTGCAGGGTATGCAACACGTGCCATTCTTGTTGGTTGAGCGTAACGGATGCGCCTTGCGGTTCTTTGAAAACGAGCTTTAGCTTTCCGAACACAAACTTAAACACGATGGTGACGCTGTCGCTGAACTGAAATTGCTGTAGACGTCCCTGCGGGTCATTCAAGCGTTTGTGAATGATGGGGATGGCTTCGACGAGTTTGTGCCACTGCGAGGAACTCATGACGACTGCGTTGTGCTGTCCACATTTGGCAATGGTGACGACGAGATGGTGCGGCGGCCGGGGGGAGAATCCCACACTGACGAATTTAGTTTGTTGCGGGTTGAGGAAGTAGATATCCGCCAGAGGACCCACAACTGCACTGTGTTGGAACTGTGCTGGCGGAGCAGGGCTGTCGGGATGCTGTTGGAGGTCGAAGATGGGTAGTTTCCTTTTTTCCCCGGGTTTTGAGGTGGTCGGGGTTCGACATCCGGTTATACTGGAACACACAAAACAATAATAATAATGTGAGGGATAGAGAGAGATAAACAGGATAGAAAAAAAGCAAGCTAATACATAGGTGCGGACCTACCTGGTCGGCGTGCTGCATGGCAGCAGGACTGTATCCGCGCGCTGCATGGTACACTCTGAATGAGGCGAGCGGCACCGTGACGTTGCTTTTTATATGAGCAGGAGCGTCTTCTGAAAGCACGTGCAAGACGATAGATTAGCTTAGATGTGCTGAATAGTGACACACACACACACACACACACACGTACTCACCTTCAAGGGTTGACAAGTTTGCCGAGCGTCAGAGCACTTTGCGCGGCATGCGTTTTTGAACGTTTTGCGAATGACGACATCATTATGCGCGTGATTGCTGACGTGAAATTTTGAGAAGAATGTATGCTTAGGCAAGCCGGAGCAGCGGTGGGTGAGGTAGGCGATGACGTAATGACCGCACGTGGTGCTGTCGAAACCTTGCAGCCTTCTAGCGTTGGTGGACCAATGCGTCCCGCAGACCGAATTTAAGAACCGGAGAAAATGGGGTGAAAGCGGTCCTATGCCGTAACTGTCAAAATATTCTGCATGCGAGTTTTTGTCCACAAAGATGCAAACCCAGTGTTGCCCTGATTTGGTGCTGGGGTCGGTGTTAGCCACTAGCGCCAAGGGAGGCGTTGGAATGCCGTGAAGTACGGGTAGTTTATCGCAGGGGTAGACGCCTAAAAAGTGAGAGCGCGTAGAGGGACATGTCGATAGAAACCGTTGAATTTGAAAGGTGTTCATGATACCAAAATGGATCGGTTGGCGTCGATTTCGACCGTGCGATGTATTTCCGCTAGCAGCAGAAGTATGACCGGTTCTGTCAATTTATCGGCAAAACCGATGCTTATAGAGACGGTTCCGTGGCGCTGACCCGAGATGTGAGACTCGTTAGCGCTCATGTCTGCAGTGAGATCGAAAACCATTATCGTATACCCTTGCGGGTAGGTTTCTCTGGAGATGGAGTGTCCCTCGTCCTTGAAATGAATGCCTAGGCCGTCCTGCAGGGTTTGAAAGCATTGCAAATAGTGTCCTTTTGTAAAGTCGGGTTGCAGAGGTTGGGAGGGAACGGGTTGCCCATTCACGTAGAGCTGAAAGAAGTTCATTTTAAAATGTTTCAAGTTGTACGGATTTGAGTTAAAATGGCCGGAATAGGCCTTGTCGGTGACCATGGCTACTACCACTCTCCTTGGAACTTGCCCTACGCACACGTCGCTAAACGTCATTGCCCTGGACTCCTTGGGGATGCTGAGAGCGTGAAAGCTGACGTCTTTGAGATGGTACTTTGCGTTGCCCTTTGCGAGCACGGCCTGGTGCGCGAGCTTTATGGTCGGCGAGGGCCGCACCGATTTTAAGCGCAGCGTGGCAGACACGATGTCGGCGTACCCCTTAAAGGTATCTACGTCGGAAAACAGATAAAACTGGGGAGAGGCGGGAGTGAGCTTGACGGTCATGCTAACGTTGTTCAAAAGCAGCTTCTCCTGTCTAAAAAGAGCGTTGGACAGAGGACCGATGAGCTGCACGACGTTGCTCCCTTTGGTAAACCTCTGACGCCACTGAAAGCCCGCATTGGCGATAAAAGTGTCCATGATGCCTGCCGTGTCCTTTCTCCAGAGGGTAGATTCTAGTTTGGTGTTCATGGCATCTTCGGAGTAATTGAGAAGCGTCTCGAGGTAGGTTCTATAGGGGTAACCGGCTTGCGGCATGGAGACGATGATGTTATTGAGGGTTACCTCCATCTGTTGAAACAGGGAATTTAAGGCGTTGTTGACCAGAGTGGCGTTAGCGTCAGCGTTTAAGGCCTCTCCTTTGTCATCTACAACGCGCACCATGAGTTCGAGTACGACGTAGGTCAAGTCTAGGTAATCGTCCGCATTTCCGGAATAATGAAAGGTGATGGGGGCATTTTTCATTAAAGTGTTTTGAGGGTTTAGGTATAGGAACCGTGACTCCTCGATGCTCATCTGAACCGGCACCTCTGTAAAGAGGTCCAGTTCGGAACTCATGTGGACGGTCGCGTCTGCCATTACGAAAATACGTCTTGCACCTTGCGCCTACCGCGTTTCAGCTTGGACTGCTTGCTCTTTCCGGATTTGCTCGGTTTTATTCTCTTGAGACGCCTGGCGCCGGAACCGAGCATGGCACCGAGCTTTTCGTCGGCTTTTCGTTTTAAATTGTATCCGGACTCCTTGAGCCTCCGCTGGAGCGCTTGCTTCGGCGCTGCTCCCGCCACAGTCACATCGGACAGAACGTGAGCGCCCGCCTTTAAGGCCTCCTTTCCGACTGCTTTTGCTCCGCTCTTTAAAAACGGTAGCAACCTTCTGAAGAGTCCTCCGAGGGCTGAAAAGAGACCGCTGCCTCTTTGGTAGCGCTTGCCCCTGTAGAGAGCGAAATCGCGATGGTGGAACGCGCCGCCGGTCTGATTGAGGTAGTACAGCGTTACGGCGTGCACGTCCATTACGCCTGTTTCGGACGAAAAGCGAGAACTACAGTAGAGGAAAATCCGTCGGCGAATGGCAAGAGATCGCCGTAACCGTTCCTTAAATCTATGCTGACCGTCTTGAAGTCTTGCTGAATCAAGGGTACCCAATTTTGGGGAAAAAACGTCTTTTCGTCGCTCATGTAAGTGTTGTTGCTTCTTTCGTATTCCACGGCCGCGCTCTCTATGACTTGGGCGAAGGTGTCGCCCACGTCTTGCGGGGACACTAGATTACAGTAGACGAACATTTCGTAAGGAAACCCCATATAAGGATCTACGGGGTGTTTAGCAGCTTTTTCGAGAACGACGTTGACGTAGGGCTCGAAACCCAACATTTTTGCCATAGCGGGCGTTAAGAGCAAACTGTGGATGCGGTGTAGAGGTCCCGGAGGGTCCTCCGATTTTGAAACGTCTCGTTTGGGTCTGACGGAACGAGCCGCCGCGGGTTTCTGCTGCCCCGAAGCCCGGGGCTTCGGTTTCGGTTTCGGCTTGGGTCTCTGGTGGGGCGCATCGTTGAGAGCTTCGTATTCGCCGACCGCGTATGGTACGACCGTGCGCGCGACATTTTCCACAAACCCGTCGAACGGAATGACGGGTAGTGGTTCGGGATGGGCGACGGCGGCATTCACGCCCACCGTCTGCTTGCGCTCGTCGAAGAGGAAGAAGTTTTCCACGTGCAAGTGTTCGAGTAGAACGGCGTTGACGAGGTTCACCAAGTCTTTGGGATTGTGCACGATGCCTTGCGGCATTTGCAAACTGAATTTGGAATGCGTTGGGAGGAGCGTCATGGTGTACTTGGTGCCCGCGAGACGGGCATGGTCTGGCGAAAGGTTATAAAATTTCACCGGATACCTGACCTTTTGCAGGGCGACCTCCCATTCTCCCTGCAGAACGATTCTCTCGGGCAAGATGTTAGAAAATCTAGCCGTGGTGTTGTCGGTAAAGTGTTCCATGGAAGCGTTGCTCACGAGAGTGATGGAGAAGGGCTTGGTCTTAATCATGTCGAATCGACGGTCGAAGCCAGAACCCACGAGTTAAACTTTGCCGGATACCCCTTCCACTTTACCAAGACCTGCTTGCGGCGCCCTCGGCCCTTGGTCTGTAAAACGCGCTCGATCTTAAACGTCCGAGGTAGCGCGACCTTTTGTAGCTCCTGGGTGTAAAATGTGCCGTCTATGGTTTCTCCGGCCAGATCCTTCAACTTATATACCACCGGCCGACCGCGCACCACCTCGGCTATCCGAAATATTTCGTCCGTCCAATTCTGCTCGTAGCCCTTGTCGAATTTCATTTTTTCTTTAGAGATGCGCACGTGATCGCCGACGGAAAATGTGGGTTTCCCTGCGCGAGGTAGGGTCCTATTTGCATAGAGATTGCGGTACACTCGTAAAATGTTAGATTCGTTCACGTCCTTCGGAGCCATTTTTATGGACCTGTGATGCGAGCTATTGTACGACTCGAGTAAGGCCGGAAGGACATCCAGGTATCTGTAACTGTTTTTGTGCGTGAAATACCTCCACATCTTGGTTTTTAAGGTGCGGTTGAAGCGCTCCACGACGCTGGCTTTAACGTTATTTTTGGTTGTGTAATGTTTCACGTCGTGTTTCTTCAGAAAGTCGCGAAAAGTCTTGTTGGTAAACTCTGTTCCCTTGTCCGTCTGGAGGACCCTGGGGACGCGTTGGGAGAATATGGAGCGAAACGCTTGCGCGACCTCGGTACCCAGCTTCGATTTCAGGGGTACGGCCCAAGCATATTTGGAAAATACGTCGATAACGGTCAGAATGTACACGTAAGGTTTGTTATGTTCCCTCACGCTGTTCATGACGTTTAGATCGGCCTCCCAAAGATCGTCCATATTCGTCACGTGATAACATCTGGTGGGGAACCGCTTTCTGACCGGTTTGTGCAGAGTGTAACTGTCCCGGGTTCGAAGGAAGGACTCGATGTTCGCCTTAGACGCGCCCGTGGCCTTTCGAAGGGGCTTGACCGTGCCCAAACCGGCATAGTGTTCCGGTCTGGCATAGTATCGCCTTAGCGCCTTCCATTCCTTCATGCTTTACTTGTACAGGGGCTGCCACACGCGCTTGCGAAAATGGTACGACGCGGAAGGCGATTTCGATTTCTTTTTCGGAGTGGCAGGGTTCGCCCTCTTCTTTTTGCGAGGCGAGAGGAGGTTGACCTTTATGGTTCGGGGTTCGACCTCCTGCTTCACCGGCACGCGCTCGTGCACGTCTTCGTAATCGTCGTCGTCGTCGTCGTCGCCGAGGAAGGGCTTTCTGACTTGTGCCACGAGATCGAGGTAGTTGTCCAATTTATGTTTTACGAGCCGCCACTTTTCGTCGGCAGAGAGTTTTGCGCTTTGCAGGTTCCGAATTTCTTTAGCCAATCTGGATATGGTGCGGTCTACAGCGTGAAGCTTGTCGACGGTCTTCGGTTGCGGTGCAACCAGGATCTGCCTGCCGTACTTCATCCTGTTAATTTCGACACTAGCGCGCCGCCGAGCGAAGCCAGGACGGGTAGGAGGAATGCCGGCAAAAAACCTCCTTTTTGAACCAAGATGCTCTTCTTCTTCTTCAGAGGAACCCGTTTATCCGTCAACTTCCTCCAAGAAGCCTTGTGCTTCTTTAGGCGAGCCAAGCACTTTGCGGGAAGTTGCACGTGACCTCTGCACACGTTGAGCATGCATTCGCTAATGGCCTTGATCAGATCGCCGTCGGCATTTTTTAACAACTTTTTGCGCAGAGGGGCCTTCGCCTTAGCCAGAGCCGCCAAATTACCGTGCTGTCTCGCTATGCGAGGACTGGTCAGCGTCGCGAGCCTTGACCTACCTCTAGCCATGCTTGCGCGATAATGACGTTCGCTCCAAAAGCGATACTTTTTATTTAGACTCGACGGCCTCAGTCGGGCAAGGCCCTGCCGGGATGATATGGAACGATACGAACCCGAGTCCTCTCGGCGGTCTCAGTTGGGTACGAAATAAGAGAGGTTTTCCCCCGGCAGCACGCCGGTTCGATACCTGTATCGGGCGGGCGTGTACTGGGTGCAGTCCAACACGAGATACCCGTGAGGGCGTTCGGCGGCCTTCTCGAAGGCCTCCAAGAGAAACCTAGAGTTCCTGGGTTCGATCTGCTGGCACAGTCTCTCGATCTGCATCTTGTCCCGGTTGTTCTTGAAGACCACGACGTAGTTCGCATTCAGAGAGATGTTGCGATATTTCTGACCCTGCGGAAACACGTTCTGCAGGATGTAGACGATGCCGAAGCGCTTATGATGGGAGTCTCTGGTGAAAAAATTGGACACGTCCTTCCCGCCACCCTCCAGCATCAGATCGTCGAGGACGACGAGGTCGTTCTCGCCCACCGAAGCAAGTTCGGGTATGCCCGCGTGGGTCTCGCAACGCAGAGCCGAGGGTTCGAGTCTCGGCGAATACTCCGGAGGGTGGCACCACAGCACCCTCCTGGGGCGCACGTCGAACATCCGGTGCGCGTGGCGCAACAGGTTTTTCACGAAGGTCGACTTGCCGCAGCGCGACGGCCCCGCCACGAGCATCGTGCTGGGAAACTCGAATCGCCGCAGGTCTCGGGGACCGGGCATCGTCTCCTCAGGGCGCCCGGTTCGAAATGACTTTGGCGCGGCTGCGGACGTCTCATTTATGCGTTCCTCTTGAACCCGTAGGGATAGGAATCGTGATCGCCGGCGAGCACGCGCTTGTTGACCACCATCCTAAACGTCTTCGAGCTGGGTTCGGTGACGACCGTCCAAGACGGTTTCCGCGAGATCTGCGTGCCCGCCAGCTTCACCGCGCGGTCGTTGTCCCTCAGCACCGTGTCGCGAATCACCTCCGCGTTCACCAGCTCCAGGTTGCCCGAATTGAGCGTGATCCCCTTCACCTTGCACACCGAGAAGGTCTTGCCCGTTTCGGGGCAAACGATCTCCATGCAGTAGCTCTTGGGCCCCGTGGAGGCGAACCGGGCGATGTAAGAGCCCCGCCCGTACTTCTCCAGCTCGTCCGTCATGTCCCCCAGGAGGCGTCCGACGGACGGCGTCCAGTCGCCCGGAGCGGCGGCGACGACGACGGAATCGGTGTCGAAGTAGCAGACGCGTTCTCCCAGCCTCTTCAGGTAGGAGTAGAGCACCAGGCGCGCGTGAGCCGTGGTGTAGGCCGCCAGGACGGCGTTGGCGGCGGGGTTGACCTTGCGGCACTCCTCGCGGTACCTCCACACCACGTACATGATCCGGTCGGTGACGGGCACGTAGGTCTGCACTTCCACGCCCGGGTCGTTGAGCAGCTCCAGGAGTCGGTCGTACCGGTCCACCAGCTCGCACGTGGGGAGGTTTTCCCTCTGCCCGAGTTTGCCCCAGAAGCTGTTGAGCATCAGCTTGGCCAGCTCCCGCCTGCCGGGGTTGGTGGCGACGGCCTGGGGATCCAGGGCGACGCCTTCGTGCTCGAAGAATTGCTCCACGTACTGCTGCTTTGCGGCAGGGTCGTCGCAATCCGAGGGCCAGCCGGAGGCTTCGGTCTTGATCTTCAAGAACTGATTCACGTAGTCCTCGAAGAACCCTTGGCTCCGGTGGTCGGTTCGTGCCGCACCACGTCGTACTCCCAGATCTCGTGGACCCGCATCAGGCGGTACCCCTCCTCCAGGGCGACCTTCATCTCGTCGATCACCCAGGTACCCGACAACGCCCTCTCGCGCTCTCCGTGGTGGCACTCGTCTTGGTTCTCCGCCTCCGCACAAGCGCGGCATAGCGGGAACATGAGCTTGCCGCCGATGCGCGCCGGTAACACCGGGTGGTACAGGTGTTGCGGCGGTAGAACCTCGCACTTCACCAACCCGCCCCCCACGTCTTCCAAGCGCGGGAATCGATCCACGTGGATCTTGGGGTGGCCCACGGGGTAGGGCTTCGTCTTGTTCACGTACGGGTACAGGCTGCATACGTCGTAGTAGTAGATCTTGCTATCCCCCTTCGCCTCGCAGTACGTCTTGGTGCAGTTGGTGCGACCTCCGTAGAAGGCGTCTCTGGGGTTCAGGGGTTCGGGTACCGGAAAGTCCCTTGCGTGGCGCGCCAGGTCCTGGTTGGCCTTCATCGCGGCGTTAAACTCGCACTCCCACATTTCCACCACGGCGTAGCCGGCGGCCTTGATCTTGGCCGTGACCTTCTCGGTGCTCTCTAACCTGGAGGTCATGGTTTCGTGTCCCGAGTTGTATATCGCCGCATGGCGATTGTGAAAGCACCGCCTGCAGCCGTGGTAAAAGCACCCGTGGAAAAAGTACGCGGTTTTTTCGGCCTCTCTGTACCCGTCCACCTTGTGCCCCACGATTTTAACTTCGCGTCCTCGCATGGCGTGCTGGATGACGATGCGGTTTTGCATCTCTAGCCAAGTTAGCCATATGCATGCGGCGCGAGACTGCCGGTCCGCTAGTCGATACCCGCCCGCTGGCAAGAGGGCAATTTTTTTAAGCGGCATGAAGCGCTTTCTATACACGCACATGCACGCCTGCGCAATGGTGACGCATTCTCTGAACGGGTCTATTCCGTTCTCGTCCAAGAATTCCCTTCTGAATTTGGAAACTCCCTGACTGAGTAGAAATACGTCCATCTTGCAATACGCCACCATTTCCGCCCTCATGTCGAAGACGTACCCGGAGGACGCCTTTTCTTCGTGCCACTGCTCGAAGGCTTTCCGACCCTCCGCCGACATGCCCTCCGGGCAGTAATGCCTTTTGTCGGGAATCGAACCCACGTACCGCTCGTTTTCCTTCGTGTTAAACAGGTACGGGAAATAACCTTTGCATTCCTTCAATCCGAAGGTCTTGGAAAAGCGGGAGAGTGGCATGGGTATGAAGTTGAGCGAGTCTAGAAATGTGACGTCACCGTACCTCATCCTGTAGATCTTGCTGCCGTTCATGATGAGCTCCGGCACCCAGTCTAAGTGCGCCACCATGTACTTTAATAGAAACTGCCCGTCGTAAGCTCTGAGGTTATGCGCCACGACGTAGACGTCCCAGGCTTCGAACCTCGCCTGCGCGATGTGCTCGAAAAGCTGCTTCACGGGCTCGTCCATAAACACCCATTCTTTGCAACCGCATTCGGTACAGTATGCCGTCTTGTGGCGTTGGTCGATGCACAGCGAACAGGCTTGGTACAACACGCACAAGTTAGGTACATGCTGGTATGTGTCCTTTTTGCCGGTATATGGAATGTTTTGCGTGCATTCAAAGTCGATAAACATAAACACGTACCGGTTTCTTTTGTTCTTTGTAGCATACGGCTGCATATAGCACATGTGGCTAGAATTCACGTGTGCCTTGCAATGATTGCAGTACTTTTCCCCGCACTGGTGCGCGGTTTTTCTGTGCCTCGCATTCACGAGCTTATTGCAAGACGTGCACACCTTTTCTACATCGCACACCGACAGCGCCTTTGGGTAAAAAACGCCTTTCTTTGCGTGGTTTGCAAAGCATGTCGGTCCCTTAAAATCTCTGTTGCACTCGGCGCAGCGTATGTAGGCGTCAAATCGCGCATCGCACTGCTGATGGCATTTAGCACACCTGGCGTCGCACCTATGAAATTCTTTTTTGTGTGCCGAGGGATGATGACACCGGCGGCAATACCATTTGCATTTAAAGCACTTGTGAAGGTTCACGATAGCATTAAAGTGCCCGGCGTGGAGCATGACGTCGATGTATTTATCGCATTTCTTATCCGACGCGTACAGCACGTGCTTCCCCGTATGATCGCCAAACACCGTCACAGCGTAGCCCTTTAACGCTGCGTCGAAGCGTCTCACGTCGTCTATCGTGCACCTGTCGTGACCTTGACCGATGCTCGCGCACAAGGCTACGGCCTTCGATTTTTGTAGATACTCGGAACGCGTCATCGTTCTATAATTGACGTCGCGATCCACTTTGGCTTTAACTACAACAATGGCTCTTGCTAAACACAAGTTGTCTTTGTTGGCTATTTCGACAATGCCTTTATTGTCCCTACAGGCATCGCAAGGTTGGTGGCACGAACCCGAGACCTCCTTGGTCCACACAAACGTGACGTGAAGAGGCCCGCTTAGCAAGAATTGTTGGTTACTTTGCATTACTTTTTCGATGCTTCCAACAATGACATCCGCATTCAATTGCTCTATGCGCCTCACGCTCATGTTGAAGGCTTTGGACGTCTCCTTTTCGTCTGTTATGGATATGCCTAAATATCCGGGTTCGTTTTCTAACAGGTTCTCTTTCGCAAAGTTTAGAATATCGTTAAACAAATGCGATACCCATTGCTCCGGGTTAACATCTCTGGGGACCGGGTTTAACGTAATTTGAGACTCTGTAAAGCCGGAAAAAAGCTTTGGCAACCTCCTCTGCTTGTGTCCTATAATTTCGAACGTAGGCTGCAAGGTGTCATCGCGACTTCCTCCGGGTTGTTGGTCCATCTTATCGTCCGAATGCACCGATCGCTCTTTCCCTGCAAAGTACTGCGGCTATTTTGTTTTTATTTTAAAATTATTTTTCGTCAAATAGAACGATTTTGTAGAAAAACACACTATCGCTTTCGTTTCTAACTACGGGCTTTTGCTGTTCGCACAGGGTTTTTATAAGCTCGCTTATTGCAACCGTTGTTTCATCATTTGTGTCGAGTTAAATGCCTCGTTTCGCTAAAAAATTGTCTAGTTTTAAAAACTTAGAGTCATGCTGACACCAACCGCCACTGCACAATTCTCACCGCCGACATAAAGGTTGCATTTATTGTATTGCTGACGAATTTCCGCATCTCTCACCTTTCACTGTCATCAGCACACGGCTCTTTTGCGTGTAGCGCTGAATGCGAACGAGCTGACCTCAGTTATTCCTGATGTTATTAGTGCAATATTAAAACTATGAGTATCGTGTGTAGTGTTTTATGTTGTGCCAGTGCATACGTGTTATGTAAAATGTATGAATTAAATACAATCAGCAGATACTTCCTTTCTAAGGAGTAACACCAACTGTTGAATATAAATTCTCAAAGTGCTCCGTTCGTACGTCCTCTACCCTCTATTTCTTATAGGTGAGTACGAAAGTTTATTTTCATATCCACTTAATTTTAATCCGGATAAACTTTTCGGGAAATGGTTGCATTGCACAACCGTTAGACATCCAAAGGGACGCTATACACTGGTCTTAAAATTCTAAATTCTTTCCATCAACATGGCGTCATGCCTTTTAAAAAAGAATGGCTAAGCACTGTACAATTCCAACCATTTATAACACATATCTCCAAAATGGCTGACGTCACAAAAAAGTTATTTCAAATAAATTGTGTGTGTTTCCTCAAACCTTAGCAGTTATACAAGTTCATAGAAAATTTCTTCCGAATCAAGAGGACTTCACAGGCTATTTCCACAAAATTCAAGATATACATTTTATTTTCATATAAATGTCTTTAATATATGGTGTTGTAATTAAAATCGTCAGAGACAGTTTTAGAAAATAAAACATTCCGGAAAATAGTTCATGTAAAGGGTAGAAGCAGTTTGAAAGAAGCGAAGTAAACGCGATTTTTCACTCACTAGGGGCTAGAAAATCGAATTTCTTGACTTTTTGAATACTCAGCATTTTTCGTATATAGAGGCTTATTATGAGGTGATACATTCATTTATATGATTTTTAAGCAGTTTGAAAGAAGTGAAGTAGAATGGCTAAGCATTGTACAATTCGAACCATTTATAACAAATATTTCGGAAATGGCTGACGTCACAAAAAAGTTATTTCAAATAAATTGTGCGTGTTTTTAAAAAGATCTAAATTTTTTGTGTTCTATGTTTTTCTCAAACCTTAGCAGTTATACAAGATCATAGAAAATTTCTTCCGAATCAAGAGGACTTCACAGGCTATTTCCACAAAATTCAAGATATACATTTTATTTTCATATAAATGTCTTTAATATATGGTGTTGTAATTAAAATCGTCAGAGACAGTTTTAGAAAATAAAACATTCCGGAAAATAGTTCATGTAAAGGGTAGAAGCAGTTTGAAAGAAGCGAAGTAAACGCGATTTTTCACTCACTAGGGGCTAGAAAATCGAATTTCTTGACTTTTTGAATACTCAGCATTTTTCGTATATAGAGGCTTATTATGAGGTGATACATTCATTTATATGATTTTTAAGCAGTTTGAAAGAAGTGAAGTAGAATGGCTAAGCATTGTACAATTCGAACCATTTATAACAAATATTTCGGAAATGGCTCACGTCACAAAAAAGTTATTTCAAATAAATTGTGCGTGTTTTTAAAAAGATCTAAATTTTTTGTGTTCTATGTTTTTCTCAAACCTTAGCAGTTATACAAGATCATAGAAAATTTCTTCCGAATCAAGAGGACTTCACAGGCTATTTCCACAAAATTCAAGATATACATTTTATTTTCATATAAATGTCTTTAATATATGGTGTTGTAATTAAAATCGTCAGAGACAGTTTTAGAAAATAAAACATTCCGGAAAATAGTTCATGTAAAGGGTAGAAGCAGTTTGAAAGAAGCGAAGTAAACGCGATTTTTCACTCACTAGGGGCTAGAAAATCGAATTTCTTGACTTTTTGAATACTCAGCATTTTTCGTATATAGAGGCTTATTATGAGGTGATACATTCATTTATATGATTTTTAAGCAGTTTGAAAGAAGTGAAGTAGAATGGCTAAGCATTGTACAATTCGAACCATTTATAACAAATATTTCGGAAATGGCTATCGTCACAAAAAAGTTATTTCAAATAAATTGTGCGTGTTTTTAAAAAGATCTAAATTTTTTGTGTTCTATGTTTTTCTCAAACCTTAGCAGTTATACAAGATCATAGAAAATTTCTTCCGAATCAAGAGGACTTCACAGGCTATTTCCACAAAATTCAAGATATACATTTTATTTTTCATATAAATGTCTTTAATATATGGTGTTGTAATTAAAATCGTCAGAATCAATTTTAGAAAATAAAACATTTCGGAAAATAGTTCATGTAAAGGGTAGTTTGGGGGTGGAGGGGTTTTCTTGAAACTCTCTGTGTCGTATCTTTGGAAGGTACTCAACCTAAATACCAAGTTTAGTATTTATCCAACTTTTCATTTTTGAGTTATGCTGCTCTGACACATACACACACAGAATTTTCTAAAAATGTTTTTATTCAGTGGACCTCAAAACAAGTATTTAGTTTTCCAGTGCTGTTTCACTTGTGAAATTCCGTTCTCTTTGTATGAAAATGAAAAAAGAAAAGTTAAACGAATGTCGAGTTTTAGTGAGAAAGGTCTAAAGCTTTTAAACATTAAAATCAACATGCAAACTTTGTAAATACACAACGCCACAAAGTAATAATAATAATAATAATAATAATAATAATAATAATAATAATAATAATACACATAAATTGTGTGCTTTAACGTCCTTGTACAGTAAGGCTTCGTTTCCTACGGTTTAACAGTTGTACAAAAGACATTCACAATGAGACTACTTCACAGCAATTCCCAGAAAATTGAAGTTATACATTTTATTTGTCATGCAGATATCTTAAACATACCGTACCGTAATCAAAAGGGGTTAGAGCCATTTTTAAAACAATAAAAATAATGAACTTTCTCCCGCTAAACGGGTAGTTTGCGGTGTGGGAATTTTCTTGAAAATCTACGGTTTGTTAAATTTTTTTATACGCTACTATTTTAGTGTGTGTGTGTGTGTGTTTGTGTGTGTGTGTGTGTTTGTGTGTGTGTGTGTGTGTGAGTATGTGCCTAGTGTCCGTGCGCCACAAGCCAAAACGATGACATTATAGAAAAACTTTATCATCTGCCTACCTGCCAGGTAAAACGCGAAAAAACCTGAAAAAAGCTCTAAGAGTATTCTAACGCTTACCGATCTGGAAAACCCGTGAAAACAAGATAGTACACTTTTGAGGTATTGCTTGTTATTTCCTTAAATTTTTCAATACTTTTTTACTTTCTCTACTACGTATAGTAAGTAGGGGAAGTATTGCATTCCGCCCAAAAATTCGATACCGAGATTTCACCGGAAATACACGTTTTGAGACCTCCTGAATCAAAAAAAAAAAAAAAAAAAAAAAAAAAAAGCATTTTTCGAAACATGTCCGTGTGTGTGTGCCTGTCTGTGTGTCTGTCTGTCTCTCTGTGTGTGTGTGTGTGTGTGTGTGTGTGTGCGCGCCAGTACGTGCCTAATATCCGTGCGCCGACAAGGTAAAACTTCATCATTTGCCTACCGGGCAGGGACAACCGCTAAAAACCTGAGAAAACCTCCAAAATTAGAAACGCCTTCGTCAACCAGTACAGAAAACGCCTACCAACCAGGGAAAACCTATGAAAAAGCAGAAAGAGCTTGCATTTGTTTACCATCCGCAGAAAACTCCCAAAAAAAAAAAAAAAAAACTAGTCATTTTAAAAAAAAAAGGAAAAAGACGAATAATATAAGTATGGTAGAAACAGCTTGCATTCGTCTACCAACCAGAGAAAACCCCCGAAACACTAGTTATTTAAAATTGCTGATGAGTTCTGGATAGGCTTTTGCAAATGTTGTTGGTAGCAAAACTTGCCTTTTCCATCACCTCCAACATACCCCACTCCCACACCTTTTTTTTCTTTCCACCAATCATAATCTCTCTTATTCTCGCCAATCAGCAACTTTCATTTGTTCCTTTCCACCAATAACATCACTTCTTATTCCCACCAATGACAACTTCACACGTCACTTTCTGTTATACTTTTTATCCCTCGTTCGCCATCTTTCCCCCTCTTTCAGACCCCAACCGCCGCACAGTCAACACCTCGCCGCTCCTTAACCTCAACTTCGTGCCTCCGCCATCTTGTTTAGTTCACATTTTTACCACCGCGCCTCTCATCTCTCAACCAGATTGCCTGCAAGAACAGATCTCGTTCATTCGCACCTCGACGGTTGCCTCGGCAGCAGCTACTGCCAACACCTACGTCGTACACGTTTTTGACCGCTTTCGACCGGCTATGAGAACCCTGCTCCTACGTACGCTAGCGACCATCACGATGGTCCAGTACCAGGTTTTTGGTATAGTTAAATTACGCCTCTGCAAAGGGTGTCTGTACCGCTTTAAAAACCTAGGTATATCAGTGCGTAGTGATGTTGGTTGATCTTAAAGCTGGTTAAGCATTTTCAAAAACAGTTTGCTTTTATTTTTCCGTCTCGCGTGCCGCGCTTTTGGTGACGCATCCACACCGGTAACAGGTAAGTAACACACGCATAATTATTTTTCGGACCTGCTTGGCGTAGGAATATATCCTTTCGTGTTTTGGTACTGTAACCTCAAACCTCCTTTCCCACCTCTTGCGTCCGCCATCTTGTTTAGTTCTCACCGCATCTCCTTGTCGCAGACCCTCCGCCATTTTTAGTTCCCGCTATTTTAACCTCAAAATCTACTCTTCTAACCTCTTGCTACCGCCATCTTCTTTTAGTTCCCATTCTCACCACCGCGTCTCCTTACCCCCACCTCTTGCGACCGCCGTGTTCACCACTAACCTCCAAATTTCCTCGTCCTTAAACCTCTTGTCTCAACAACCTTGTCTAGTTCCCATTTTCGCCACCGCATCTCATATCGCCCCCATCTCTCTATCCACTCAAGAAAACTACCATCCGACGTTCAAAAATTGCTGATCAGTTCAAGACAGGCTTTTGCAAATCTTGCTGCTAGCAAAACTTACCTTTCCCACCACCTCCAACATACCCCACTCCCACAACTTTTTCTTTTCCACCAATCATAATCCCTCTTATTCCTACCAATCAACAACTCTCATTTGTTCCTTTCCACCAATAAAATCACTTCTTATTCCCACCAATCACAACTTCACACGTCACTTTCTGTTACACTTTTTATCCCTCGCTCCCCATCTTTACCCCTCTTTCAGTACCGACCTCCGCACAGACAACACCTCGCCACCCAGCTCCTCTCCATCACGCGACCTCCATACTCCTCCATCTCCCTTCCTCCATCTCCCACCCCAAATTAACGAACCAATCAAAAACACTCCACGTCACTTCCTCAATTCTTTCAACTCGTCCCGGATGAGCCAACCGATTTAACGATAATCCTACCGCTCAGGGCGCTTTTCAAACACACCGCCGCCGCCGTCGCACGCACCGACACTAGCGACACCAGCGCCCCTAGCGGCAGGATTATCGTTAAATCAATTGGCTCATCCGGGACTAATACTACTGTCCTGTTAAATCTCGACCAATAAAAACCTGAATATCTCCTCACTAGGTTACGTTGACAATATGATTTTCATCTTCTCATGTTTAGAAACACTCCAACAATTACATAATCTTGACTAGCTCTGTGGTTGAGTGGTCAGTGTTCTGGTTTCTCAATCCACAGGTCACGGGTTCGACTCACAACTGAGGTGGGGAAGTTTTCTTTATCCAAAATCATTCCTTATTCTCCGCAGAGCCTGATTGTATGAATGTGGAAGTGAATGTGAGTATCTTCAAGTTAAAAGTTAATAATAAAACCAGAGCACAACCCTCGAATATAGAAGTTAAATGGGGCTAAACAAGTGAAAGATTTTTTAAAAAAGCTCACATGCCTTTCTCTACTCTTGTACAAACTATTTTTACAAGCGCTTATTCTCCATCTACTTCATGTTAATCGAGATAAACATTTGCAGACTCTAGCTTATTGCTAATTTTCTTGTAGATGTAAGGGGAATATATATTTACAAGGGCAGTATAGAAATACAGTAGTCTTTAAGCATAGACATTATTCCTAATAGCTGGTTGCTATGCGCAGCACCATTCTCTTTGCCACAGCTTAATACTCTTTGCATATCCAAGACAAAAAATGAATAACGAATTTCCATTTGAGAAAACAAGTATTGAAAAATTTTAGGAAATAACAAGCAATATATTGAAAATGGTTCACTCAACAACAAAAATGTATATCACATAAATTGTGTATTTTAACGCGATCTACATTTTTTGTGCAGTAAAATTTTCTCTATCTCTTATGGTTTACTAGTTATGCAAAAGTCGTTCACAATGAAGAATACTTTTGGAGACATTCCCAGAAAATTCAAGATATACATTTTATTGGTCATGAAAATATCTTAAACATATGATATTTTAATCAAAATCGTTTGAGCCATTTTTGAGAAAATTACAATTATCGAAAAATGTTCCATGTAAAGGGTAATCTGGGATGGGGGGATTTTCTTGAAAACCTTCGGGTCGCATCTCTGGAAGATACTGAACCTAAATACCAAGTTTGGTGTTTATCCGACTGTTCTGAGTTATGCTGTTCACAGACACACACACGGACATGTTTCCAAAAATGCTTTTTTTGGATTCAGGGGGTCTCAAAACATATATTTCCGGTGAAATCTCGGTATCGAATTTTTGGGTGGAATACAATACTTCCCTTACTTACTATACGTAGTAGAGAAAGTAAAAATTGTCTTTATAAAAATAAATTTCCCTAAAATGGCGAATTAGGTACTCGGGGGGCCGGCCGCCGCAGCTCGGACTCCCGCCGAAACAGTTATAGTATCCCCGCAATCGCCTCACATTCTCATATAATTGTGAGTTGCAATTACAATGATAATAGGCACATAATCCATCATAAGAGATGTTCGAAATATTGTCTTTCTCTATGCACACATTTCTGGCATCTTCTCAGGAAATTTTCATTAAATGTCCGAAACTGAGTAAATTTCTCTCCTGGTGTTTTCATTAAGTTCTTAGAATGTATGGGATTTGTTGCAGAAAACTTATTTTCCGTATGATTACACTAGCCTGCATGATATCGGATGACTAAAAACTAATAAGTGATTCTGACTCACTTTTTATGCTGATTTCAGAACTGCTTTTAGTTTTTTTTCTATCACGTGCAGTTTTTTAACAATTTCACTTAAAAAATATAGAGGTATAAATATATTTCTTCCGCCACTACACACAAAATTGGACTTTATGAAGCAATTTGTAAGGACTCTACCACAGGATGGACCCTGCTTCAAGTACCTTTCCAAGAAATTTCCCTTCATTACACAAGACAAATTAAATTAAAGGCTGGAATTTTTGTTTGTCCTCAAATAAAGAAATTGATGAAGAATGAAGATTTTGAGAAGACAATGAATAAGAGAGAAATAGAAGCATGGACCGTCTTCCGATCAGTTACTGAAAACTTCTTAGGCAATAACAAAGATCCTAATTACAAGGCCATTGTCGAAACAATGTTGGATGGGTTGTAACATGTAAAGGTGCATTTTCTGCATTCACATATCGACTACTTTCCAGAAAATCTGGGACATTATAGTGAAGAGCAGGGTGAACGTTTTCACCAAGATATTAAGGAAATGGAGAGGAGGTCCCAGGGGAGACGGAATGAAACTATGATGGCCGACTACTGTTGTATGTTGAGGAGGGACAGTCATCTTCAAGGATCTCCAAGGAAGTCAAAGAAGAGAAAGTTTGAAAAAATTAAATGAAACACTTTGGCTTCTTGTTTTGTTAAAATGTAGTCATGAAATAAATTAGGGTAGTTCTTGAGAGTATTCTTAAAATGTTTCTTGAATAAAAGCTTACTTGTGTGAAATAGTATTTGAATACTTTTCTACGCTCATTAGTAAAATTGTCAAAACATTACTTATTTTGTGTAAAAACCTGACGTAATAGAAAAAGCGGAAGTTATTTCTGAAATGAGCATAAAAACTTGATTCAAGAATACCTACTTTTAAGAAATCATCTGACAAAAAGTTTGAAAATAGAGATTCGGGTAAATTTCTATAACTGGACTTTGAGAAATGATAGAATAACTGACCCATCTTAATATTTTTCTCTGATGAAGCCTGGTTCCATTTATATGCCTATGTTTCATCGCAGAATAACAGATATTGGAGTACAGATAAACCCGATTTACACTCGAGATTCCGTTGCACGACGCTGATGTGCAGTAAATGCTTGCGAACAATAGGACCTATATTTTTTGAACAAGCAATAAATGCAGAGAGATATGGGAATGACTTACGCCATTTTGGAACAGCTAACCGACGTTGAATATCGGACTGAAGTTCTGCAACAAGACTTTGTAACCGTGCACACAATGATGAATCGCCAAATTTAATACAAGAAATTTTTGAAAACAGAGTAATCAGTAAAGAATATGCTCCTGATTTAGTGTATGTGATTTTTATCTATGGGGAGCTTGAAATACAAGGTGTATGCAACAGAACCCATACCTTGAAATAAATAAAAGAAAACACTAGGCAGGAAATTCATTCAATTTAGGGTACCGAACTCTTCGGTGTGAATCAAAATTTCCCGAAAACATGCCAGGAATATAAGGATAAAGAAGGACAATATTTCCAACATCTTATTATACGGTATGCGCTTATTATCATTGTAATTGTAACTATGATAACATTAGAGACCGTTACGGGGATATTGTAACCGTTTCGGCGGGACTCCGAGCTGCGGCGGTCGGAGTGCCTACGATGGCCACAGTGTGAAGGAAAAGCACTGCATAAGGCATGTGTCTGAATATAAGGAGTGGAGAAAGTTGTCAGTATTAGGTGCTATATCAGGTTTTTGAGTTATGCACTCATGAATGGGCACACACATTCACCTTGGATTTAAGGTACCCATGTGTATTTGCAATATCTGTTTGAGTCTAATACAATTCATCCTCTACTCTCATTAAGGGTAGAGGAAGAATTGTAGAAGTTGGATGATAAGAGGGTGAATTGGGAGTGAAAGAAGGCTGGAGCGAGAAGTTGGAGACTGGAATGGAGGAGTCAGGCATTTTAATGGTAGAGAGGTGAGTGAGGAGTGGATGATGAAGGGATAGGAGGAGATAAGTGAAAATAAGAGATGGTGGTAGAAGATTGTAGGGAATATGGTGGGATAGTGGGCCGAGTGTGTAGTGACATTGAATTTTGACAGAAATAAGGCTTAATGAAATTGAGTAGGAAATTAAATTAATTAATTAATTAAAAGTACAGAAAGTTTTTAAATTGAGGATGTGGATTACAGCAGAAATTAAAAGTGTGGAAATGTGGTGAATATGGCAAAGAATTAGAAATAGTATGATGCTGAAGTGAGAAATATTTAATGGATATAAATATTATTTATAAATTAGTTTGTTATTTTAGTGAAGTGAAGCATATTTGTGATGTATTATTAATTATTAAGGTGTCGAATATAATAATAGTTATAAACAGATACATTTGATACATAGATTAAAGAAAATTAATAGTACATAGATTTTATAAAAATATATAACATATACAGATTAGAATATGTTTGTGTCGGCTAACAACTTTGCTACTGGATATCAGTAAAATCTTTAGTAAATTAGCATTTTAGTAATTTAGTAAATAGTAATAACTAAATTCCAGTTAACTATTTCCAGTATAAATACTAATTTATTAATATTTTGATGAATTGTAGTTGCACTCGTAATTTTTACTTTCTCTACTACGTATAGTAAGTAGGGGAAGTATTGTATTCCATCCAAAAATTCGATACCGAGATTTCACGGGAAATACATGTTTTGAGACCCCCTGAATCCAAAAAAAGCATTTTTGGAAACATGTCCGTGTGTGTGTGTCTGTGTGTCTGTCTGTGAACAGCATAACTCAGAAACGAACAGTTGGATAAACACCAAACTTGGTATTTAGGTTCAGTATCTTCCAGAGATGCGACACGAAGATTTTCAAGAAAATCCCCCACCCCAGATTACCCTTTACATGGAACATTTTTCGAAAATTTTAATTTTCTCAAAAATGGCTCTAACGATTTTGATTAAAATATCATATGTTTAAGATATTTTTATGAAAAATAAAATGTGTATCTTGAATTTCCTGGGAATGTCTCCAAAAGTATTGTTAATTGTGAACGACTTTTGCATAACTGGTAAACCATAAGAGATAGAAAAATTTTACTGCACAAAAAATGTAGATCGCGTTAAAATACATAATTTATGTCATATACATTTTTTTTGTTGAGTGAACCATTTTCGAGATATTACTTGTTATTCCCTTAAATTTTTCAATACTTATTTTCTCAAATGGGAATTCGTTATTCATTTTTTTGTCTTGAATATGCAAAGAGTATTAATCTGTGGGAAAGGGAATGTGCTGCACCTAGCAACCAGCTATTAAGAGATATGTATGTGCTTAAAGGCTACTGTAATTCCAAATTGCCCTTGTAAATATATATTCCCTTTACATCTACAAGAAAATTAGCAATAAGATAGACTCTGCAAATGTTTATCTCGATTAACATGAAGTATATTGAGAATAAGCGTTTGTAAAAATATTTTGTACAAGAGTAGAGAAAGTCATGTGAGTGTAGCACATCAGATTTTTTTTTAGTTTGTAACTTTTTGTTAGTAGTTAGATTTAATAAGAATAAGGCAAATAAACATAGATTTGTAATACATATGCTGATTAAGTACCTAGATGCCAGAACAGAGCATTACAGAATTTATTTTATTTTGTACCTTTATTAACAAGCAGAGAAATTAATACATTCCAGTAAAATTCCATATTAAAAAGATATAGTCGTTAGTAATTACGTACATCTTTTATAAATGTTGAAACTTAACCACATTTCAAAAGTTGAGGCATGTAGCTATAAGAATTAGGTGGGGATGTTTAAATCTGGTGGGGAATTCATTACTGTAACCAAGTTTTAGAGAAGTTTGGAGTGGCACTTAAGATCTCACCAAAGTTGCTGCACATTACCCTGCCACATTAACAGCTTCTGTCAAAGCCGATACCGCTCGCTACCTCTTTGATGATGCATCAAGACAAAGGCAGCTTACGAAACCTTGAAATCGCTGCCGTTCTCAACATCACAATTCAATTACTCTACCGGGTGATTCACCTGCATTCTCGTACCTGGTGGCTCGCATTACTCAGGCCTTCTTGACCAGGAAAGCATTTCAGAGGAGATTAAATGCTCTAACCCGCTAAAGTTAAATCTGCTACATTCCTGACCCATCACCTCAGACATATTAGACTGAAACTTTTACTTTCTCTGCGACGTAATTACAATTCGAAGAGGATGTATTGTATTCCACCCAAGAGTTCGATGTCGAGATTTCACTTGAAATACATGTTTTGAGGTCCACCGAACCCAAAACACGCCTTTTTACTTCCTATACTACACATATTAAGTAGGAAAAGTACTCCATCCAAAAAATTGATATCGAGATTTCACTGGAAATAAAAGTCTTGAGGCCCTTTGAACCCAAAACACGCCTTTTTTTCTTTCTCTACTATATACAGTAAGTAGAGGAAGTATTGTATTCCTTCCATAAATTCGATATCGTCCTCCATGGTCAAGGGGTACCTGCTAACCTCTGGTTCCCTAAGTTGCGGGTTCAAACCCGGTGGAGGGCGATAGATCTTTTTCTGACGTGAAAGTTCTTAGCACGGCTTCCTTCGGAAACGAAGTAAAGCCGGTGGTCCCGTGTCGTAGATTTACGGCACGTAAAAGAGCCTCAAGCGTGATAAAGGAGCCTCTAAGCAAACTTTCCGATCTTTCACAGCCCAATATGGAATGGGTCGCTAAGCACCATAGTAGTTAAATAACATCCACAAATAAACTAAACAAAAAAGAAGAAAAAATATGTGGACATTTCAACAGAAATAAATGTTTTGTGGCCCCCCGATCCTAGAAAAAAACATTTTTAATTTCTCTACCTAAAATTGTAGATGGGCAGGACACATTATGAATTGAATTTCTTGAGACCCCAGGCAGATATCCCGCTGGGCAGACGAACTCCAGAAGAACGCATCCGCCGCCGCCGCCCACCCATCCAACCACAAGCCACCGAACTTCTGGCAGTCTCTCCGGAGCGGAGCCCACTAGGAAGAAAGACCTAACTCAGCAGTCCTAGCAGCGACGCAGGATGAAACCTTTACAGAGTGCAAGCCACCGTCCAGCCGCAACCCACCGAACACCGTCGCCTGGTTCTACAATCCTGAAACAGATGACAAGCAAGGTGATAGGTAGAGGAAATGAATGGAAGAAAAGTCGTGCCGACCCGGGGAAACCACAAACCCCATGGGTCACAGCCGGCTGAGCCATCCCGCTCGGAGAGCTAACCGGGACTACAAAATCCAACTGCCTTTCGCTTGAAAGAGGTCCTTGCCGGAAATGGATGTATATGGGCTAATTATGAATTGTAAATATAGAGCCCAAGTAGCTATAAGTTTTGTAAAAACGTCTGCCTAAATTAAAATTCGTAAATTTTGCCCGATCTTAGTTTAAATACGACATTTTCTGTTTATCTTTATTATACTGTCCAGATGCGCTGTTCCACATCAGAGAAGGAGAAGTAGATCATTTTGGCTAAGGAAAACAAGAAAATCCTTATCTTAATTTCACATGACTTTCTCTATCCACTATCCTTTAATTTTATACGAGTAGCTTCTGAAATTATTCTTAAAAAGTTTATTTTTCTGTCTGCTTTTTTTTAATACAACTAAAATGTTTGCAGCGAAAGTTTCGTGAAAACGTTTCTTGTAGGTACAAGGTGGATACAGGAAACAAAGAGCTGATAGTCAAATGTTTAAAAGTAGGTCGCTATATTTCTGGCTTTGAAATCGCGTACTCTTTCACGAGAAACAATCTCAATAGCCAGTTTAAAAAATCTAATGTGCGCATTCGCATGGTTTATCTATTCACTCCTTCTTCTTTCTTATTTCTCTGTTTAAACGCCTCGTATGTAGGACTTACACCCCCAGGGCTTACAGTCGGGTGCCTGGTGTCAGAGGCCCGTCGGGGAGCAGACACTCATGGATCAGACAGAATATCCTAAATGGGTGATCAGCCCGATGCCTGGTATGGGAGGAAGGAAGTAGATGAAACGAAACGATGGTGAAATGGAGGAAAGGAAAGGCGATGATGGAGCAGTTGGTGGAATGAATGGCGGGGGAAACCGGAGAACCCGTAGAAAACCCGCCCAGACGCCGCTTTGTCCACCACAAATACCACATGCGGGTCCCTGGGATTGAACCCGGGCCGCCTCTATTCACTCTTCTATAAATTAATCTTAGAAAATAGAATAGTTCTATCTATTACTTGTTAATAGAGATACATTTTCGTTATATATTTACTTATTACGTTGTGGGTATCAGAAGGATGCAGTAGGCTAAAGCAATAGTAAAAACTTTACTATGACTTTGAAATTTCGCTCTCTTTACATAAATATAGAAAAAAACCGAATAGCGACTTGCGGTTGAGAAAAGTATAAAGTATTTGAAAATACAAACCAATGTAAAAGGAATATTTTGGAAATGGTTAACACCAAAATAATGCAGCACATATAAATTATGTGTTTTAACTGGATCTATATGTTTGTGCAGTAAGATTTTTTCTATCACTTATGCTTATGTTGAATACGAAAGTAATTCAGAATAAAGGTGACTTTCACAGGCAATTCGCAGAAAATTCAAAATATACATTTTATTTGTCATGCAAATATCTTAAACATATTTTATTATAATCAAAATTGTTATAGCATTTATGATAAAAGAAAAAATAATGGCAGTAGTTTGGGGTGGGAGGATTTTCTTGAAAATTTCTGTCGCATCTTCGGAAGATGCTAAACTTAATCATTTTAGAAATTATTATTATTCACACATTGAGCTTTTTCTAAAAATATTATTTTTGTTTTAATCACATAATATGTATTTCCGGTGACATTTTGGTATCAAATTTTTGGGTGGAATGCAATACTTCCTCTACCTGGTTGGTATGTGGCTGAGATAGTGAGGTTACCTTCATGAAGAAATCTCAATGTGGAATTTTTGGGCTGGATGCAATACTTCCGTAAAACATGACATAGTGCGCTCCTTGTGCCTTATTAAGTAAAGTATGGAAGCGGTTGCCATGGCAACCCCAGGAGAAGTATTACTGCAGTAAAGGCAACACAATTTGGTGCAGTGCAGAGCCTTTCCATAAATCAGTTCGCTGCTGCTTTGTTTGTTACAGTCTCCCGAACACCTGAGCCAAGATGCCAACTACATTTCTTGCTCTGATTGGTTCGCTTTTCTTGCTTACGGCCACTGTCATTAGAATAATTAAATTTGCTTTAAATATGCTTTACTCATTTTTTTTTACTTTCTCTACTACGTACAGTAAGTAGGGCAAGTATTGCACTCAACCCAAAAATTCGATACCGAGATTTCACTAGAAATACATGCCTTGAGATCCTCTGAATCCAAAAAAGGCACTTTTAGAAAATGGTCCATGTGTATAACTCAAAAAAGAAAATCGGACAAATACCAAAATTTGTATTAGGTTTTTTTATCTTTAAAAGATGCAACACGAAGATTTTCAAGAAAATCTCCCAGCCCAGACTACCCTTTAAATGGAACGTTTTTCAAAAGAATTGTATTTTCTCAAAAATGACTGTAAGGATTTTTATTAAAATATCACATGTTTAAGATATTTTCATGACAAATAAAATTTGTATTTTGAATTTTCTGTGAATGTCACCAAAAGTCTTCTTCTGTCTGAATGACTTTTGCATATCTGGTAAACCGTAATAGAACGACACAATTTTTCTACACAAAAATGCAGAGCTCGTTAAAATACAAAATTTATGCCATGTATATATTGTTTTTAAGGAACCATTTCCTTGTAATTCGTTTGAATTTTCCATTACTTATACATTTTCTCAATTGGGAATTCATTATTCGTGTTTTATGTTCTGGACATGCAAACAGAATGAAATGCTTCATATAGCAACCAGCTCTTAAAATATTTGACTATCACTCAAAGCCTACCATATTCCCCTTGTACCTACAAAAAATTAGCAATAATAAGTTTCTGCAACTAATTATCTCAATTAACATGAACTAGATGGAGAATAAGCGTTTCTAAAAATGGATTGTGCAAGAGTATATAAAATCATGCGAGTGTAAAACATCAAAATTTTGCAAACTTTCTTATTATTTTCGTAACTACAAATGTCTTCAAACATTTCGGCCATTATCGCTGTCCACACTGTACTCTTTGTAGTTTTAGGAAAAAATATCAGTAAAGTTGGGCAAACAAAAATAACAAAATTACTGTGTAACTCTTCATTACGTTTATAACTTATAATTTCATGCTACCCTATTGTTTCCTTAACACTGTCCATTTTAATGCTCCAAATATTTCATTGGTAAACCAAAGCATTATATTTCCAGTCCTATATTCTCAGGATTTTTCACTATACAAAATGCCCTGCGTACATTTTTTTTAGGTATGGAGCCTCTATTAGCGTCACTATGTGCGTTGGGCACTTGTACACTAGGGCACTTTAAAAGTACTTCCACGAGCGCTAGCCTAGTCAGGCTGCGTATATTCTTGTAGTAGTTATAATGGGGAATACAACATAATCACAAAAGCTTTCCGATAAAATTCAAATACGAGATTTCAAACAGACAGATGTTTCAAAGTGTTTCAACACTTAATATTTGTAACCAAAACATACGTTACTCATTTATGGTTTCTCAAGTAAAGTAGCTATGACGAGAACTCGTTACAATGCTACGCTTACTACAGCACTATTAGTTTAGTGGTAAATAGATTACTTTTCCCTGCGGTTGCATGTTAAACTCTCCGTCTTGGCTGTTTTTCATGATTAAAATTGTTTCTTAATTTTGTATGTATTTATTTAGTATTCCACCATACTGCTAGATGGCAACAATGACATTAATTTATCCGTCGGGAGGAGATTTCATACTCACTCAATTTAATTTTATAACGACAAATTTCACCGTTATTGTAATTATATTTGTAAGTAAAATGAAGTAACACAAGCATTGTTATTTAACTATATTGCAGTAAAACGAGTTATAAAAATGAAAGTTAACAACCCACTACACAGGAATGGAACTCGGTTGCTTGGGTAGAAGTTAATTAGCTTAACCACTGCTGCACACCAAGAGTGTGGCGAGAGTCCGTATCACTGCATTGTGGCTTGTATTATACCGGGTGTTCTACAGCACCCGTATTAGACGTATTTCTCTAAAACTATAAGATACTTGTTGACAAAAAAAAATGATAACCAAAACCAATGTAAAGAATCGATTTGTCGTATTTCCATTTTCCGGAACAAACCGGAAGTAAGGGTACTCGTGGTCAATTTTAAACGGGAACATGGGTTGTTTAAGGACACATTGGATAGTACTTTTAAAATGAAACAACTTTTACCAAAATTTTTTTCTATCTTCTAATGTTTACTCACTAATGAACGATAGGCTTCCTCGACAACATTTACACCAGTTACTCCATCATGTTCCTCTGGCTGTACGCTTACCGATGTGACTTCAGCAGGATGGCTGTCCGGTTCACTTTTACTTAGGGCTCGGCAAGTTATGACCAGTTGTTTCCTGGAAGGTGGATTGGACGAGGAGGACCAGTACGTTGTACTGTAATGTATGCGACTCGCATTTGGGAGGTCCCGGGTTTGATTCCCGGCGACCGCCCACTCTGTTCATGGGTTTTTCGTGGTTTCTTCGGGTCGGTAGGCGAATGCTCGAGTGGTTTCTCTTCTACCACGAGTTTCCTGCCCCACATTTACTGTACCCTTCTTCTTCAATGTCATCTGTTTCAGGAATGTAGGACCATGCGACGCTGATCGGCGCGTTGCGGCTGGGCGGTGGCTGTACGCCTTTAGACGTTTCTTCCGTAGTGTCGTTGCGGGACTGCCCAGTTATGACCCGGTTCCGAGTGTGAGTAGAACAGGGCAGCGCGGATGCGTTCGATCTGGAAACGTTATGGACTCCGTTCATGCTTGGGCCCGTCGTCATCCGAATCTCTTCCCTCCCTGCCAGGGGTCACGGTAGAAGCAAAGCTGGCCTACTTGCGGTGCTCTGCCCCGGTTGCGGTGCCCCCTCCCTTCGTTCGTCCGTATCTTTCCTTACCTTTACGAATCCGTTCGTGCAGTAGTGGCGAAACGGCCCGCTGTTTCTCCTTTAGACAATGTTAACGATGCAAAAACAATATGAGTGTTACACTTACTTTTCGTTTTAAAAGATGTTTGAGATGATGTCTCTCTGCTGTTTAAGCCTGACATCTACTGAACACTCGTACAGCCGAAATATTGGGAGAATAATGCCGGATAAAGTCTTCTATTTCGTTAAGCGCATTTTGCATAATCTTTATCTTCAAGAATTCCCCAGGATAATACTAATTTTATTACAACTATTAGTAGAGTGAAGAAATAATTATTATTGTCAACGAATACACGTTCAAATCCTCGAAAGCCATCTTCTTGAGCTTCTTTTCACGACAGCTCCTATCTCGTCTATTCTTCCCTCGGTTATAACTGTGTTTTTTTTATAACGCGCACTCAGTCTACTTAAACTTTCTAACCA